>OX122917.1:8750000-10000000 GCA_944738685.1 Synanthedon myopaeformis
TTTTTTTAAGGTCAATTTACGTCAAATCCGGTTAAGCTATACTTCACTATAGTTCGGTTAAATATAATTATATTAATCTATGGTTTATCTATGGTCTATGGTTAACTAGATAATGATAGATAGTTAACTAGATAGTTAACTAGATAGTTAACTAGATAATTAACAAGCGTTTCATTACTATACATCATGATGGAACTATTCCTGTGTACATATGATTTGGTAAATATAAGCATTAATCTTTGATTCGAACTAAAAATTTAATCTCAATTCAGTGACGTTCATAGCCATATAAATAATAATAATTAATGTTGTTGACACGGTTCCCAAAACCGTAGCACGCGCTGTAAACTAAATACGAGTGCACGCATATCGGATTGGTTCCATTAAAGCAGGGTATTGTCGCTACCAATCCTATTCAAGTTGAATGGCGTCCACCGCGGTGGCTTCATCAAATTGCATTGAATGGACGTTAGAGCACTCATAGAGCGTGCTCGGTTCTGAGGGTAAAAATTTGAATGGAATATACGTACAGGGCGAATTGAAAAGCCCGGTGACGCCCAGTCGCCCACTATACGCTCATCGGGCATACTTCCGACTCGGCCGATGGTCACAATACACTCCACGAGACCAATCTCATATTGAAATTGGAGATGAAGGTTGCCTTTCTTTTGCCTTTAGTGCTTTAAAAATCCAATCGCTAGGAAAATTAGTAAAAAACAAAATGTAATGAAATCTGTTTGTATTGTACGTATAACCAAGTACTAGATTTGGGATAATATTGCTTTCAGTTTTCGAGATTTCTGCATACAAATTTTACTGCAGCAAATCTCAAGAAGAGTGTGTGTATATCAGTGCTTTTTGTGATAAAGACTGAAACTCACTAACTGAAAACAGCACACATGCTGTTATTTCTCGGTGGTCTTCTGTTAAGGAGTGGTACTGCGCCAGATGGACTGACCAAATGACTACGAAACATAGTGTACCTTGCCAATATTTTCCAGATCCATATCAGGAACAAAAAGAACTTTTTAAAGTTGATTCTGCCGGGAAACGAACGGTGAACGAACCTGAGACAGGGCGTTAAGGCAAGCACCCCAACCACTCATCCAACGGGCTAGCCAATCGATTGTTAGGTATATATTTTTTGTAAACCAGGTATTTGTATTGTTTTAAATAACAGCATATACAATATTTTTTCACAATAAATTTATATTTTTATTCAACAACTTTTTAGTTGCATGAACTTTCTTCCTATTTAGTTTACTTAAGTAATTTCAAAATTAATCTCAAAACGCAAGTTTGAACTTCATTACCCTACAGTGTCAAATACGTGACGCAAAGTCTTCAATGCATTCAGAGTCACGGAGGGTTTTCGTCCCCCAAATGATGACCCTTGTGTAGATCATTAATGATGCCATCCCTCATACTACGACACAATGTAGGTTACTGTGCAAACAGTTCTTGGGGTGGTTGGCCTTTAGATAAACCTCGTTTCAGTAAGGCGAGCCAATTTTATGTCTATGCTATCCCAGTTTTATTTATGTTTAAAAATACGGAATATCATATTAAATTTATATTGTACAACACTAACTCCTATAAAATTGTAGGTCAACTTGTAATTTGTATCTTTTAGTGGATACTCCAACAATGTCTCATAAGAAACCCTATTATTAATATAGCCAACGTTTTCAAAAGAGAAGCTTATATTCTAAATATATTTATTATTCTGGGTTATATACATTTATTTATTACATGCTTAGGCTCCTTTCTTAGCTTGTATAAAATATTAAATCTTATATCTATCTCTAGTGTTCAATCTATTTCCACACCAAATTTTATCACAATTAGTTCAGTGGTTTAATTTACTCGTAGAAGTAATATGAAACGGAGTATTTATCGCATTTAAAATATAAGTACACTGGACCGCAAAGAAAAACGGTCGGTTAGAAAACCTTCAATATCTTCAAAAGTACCTGACCTAGCTATAAACTAAATAAAGAATAATTAAAGAATATTTTAATGTGCTTAAATAAAAATAAAATAAATTTAATTTAGCTTTTATTTAGTCTTTTAAATATATTATGATGATACAATAAACTTATGATAGCTTTTAATCTTACATAATGCGAACTCATAAATTAAATGTAACAAAAGCAACCTCTGCGGTTAAATTCTAATGCGCATGTGTTATCTTAAGTTACGAAAATTTATGGTTCACGAAAATAAAAGAAGACTTAATTGTGCATATAATATTTAAGATAATGTTAACAATGGCTAATCCTGCACCCTTTCTTATAATGGCCATAAATTAAATGCATTTGTGTTAGACGAGCGCATGTCGTGACCATTAGAAACCCTCAGTGGATGCAGCATTACATTTACCCCAATCGCAAATGCGCTTTGCTTTACCAACTATTAGTACAAAGAAATTTCGACTTTATCATAAAGTTAGTTAGGTATGAAATCATGTAAGTACAAGTGTCGATCTTTGAATAAGGAAATTAGACTTTATGTGTGGGTGTTTCGATGGAGTAAGAGCAAAAATTGATCGAAATAGACAGATAACATGGTGACCTACATCTCTGGAGAGAGACTAACTAGCGTTAGTCTAATCCATTGGGAATAGCGGAAACACAGGGTGCATTATGCACACGACATTTTTATATTTTCGGCGTTGCGCTGATAGTGATGTATGGCTGTATGTATGTTTGTTGCCTTTTTATTTTGTAGGTTATGGCTTTTTTAGTGTCATAAAATATCTCCTTTACAAGTTCTTTGCATTTTACTTTGCCTCCTATTTTTAGGGTGATAATGTACTAAGGTAAAACGAATGAAGCAATACAGAAGTTTGTTGTTGAAGCAAAACTATACCTGAAGTATTCATTTGAGCAAGAATTTTTTATGTAAACAAAAATATGTGAAAATTAAAAAAAAAAAATACATCTTAAACTTTATTATAAATGTTAAACCCAAAAGTATATCTATATTTCTAATAATAAAAAGTATTTAAGGAATAAAAAGTTTAAATTTATAAATTTTCGTACTTTGACATAATATTTAAGTTTTATGTAGTGATGAATGTTTGAAAATCAATTTTTTGAGGTTATAAAATTGTTTACATAAAATTTCTTGCTCAAATGTAATTAGAGTAAGTATATAAAATTTATTATTTTTCTCTTTTTGTTTTCAATTAGTTAAATAAAAATTTGAAATAAAACGTTTGCTCATTTTGCCTTGTAATGTTTTTCGTGAAGAGAAAACTTGAAAACTTAATAGCAATTTCAATATGCTGCTAGCAGTGTTAAGAAATTATTGTTTAATTTCTTGTCCCCTTTTAAAATAGGGACGCCAACGCAGCTGGCGCGCTATTGTCTCCCAAATTGCTGTTTGGATTTCACTACACTGTTATTTGCACATGCAAATCAGCATTTTGTTTTCATCTTGGATGGTGTTAGAATGGCTGGGTTGACATCGAAGTCGACGCACGACGTTATACGTATACAGTAGAGTTGACTCCCAGAGCAATTCAAGCGAAAAAATATTGATGTTTTTCACTTGATAATGAATTTGATAATAAAATTCAGTTTTATATTTTCTCTCAAAAAAGTATTTGGGAAGGTTCTTTTTTTATAGTCCACCTATCACAGGTGACTATCGTCGCCTGTAATATAAGCAAGGCCTCTACAAGTATGTACTCTGCTGAGATTAGTAGCATTAAGGATAAGGTATTAGGAAGGGACAGGGAAATAAACTCTGGCATCCTTACCTATTCATTCACCCAAACACAACAGTACACGTGCTGTTATTTCACGTGATCTTCTGTAAGGGGGAGGCTACTGCCGCCAGGCGGGTTCCCGAAATGACTTCTAGACGCTGTGTGCCCTGCTACTATACATTCCAGATCCAAATCAGAGCCAACTTTGAAAAGTTCATTTCCAAAGTTGACCCTGCCGGGAATCGAACCCGGGAACCCTGAAACGAGCGTTAAGGCGTGCACTCTAACCACTCATCCAACGTCAAAGATCGTCATAGGAACACGGTAATGATAAAAATGGTGCTCCTATTAGTATTCAATCATGAAAATAGTAAAATTTTAATATAACTAAGGTTTTTGTAAAGTGATCATGCAACTAAGGTTTTTGTACATAATATCATAATATAACTAAGGTTTTTGTACAATGACCATAGTAAAGGAGAACGAATAATAGAATAATTAAGGAGGCTATTTATAAATTACAGTATCGGGTTTGTAAAATATATTTATAAGCCCCTAAGCGCATAAGCTAAATGTCAACTGATTGACATTTTAGCTCATAGTGAGAAAGGCTTATGTAAAGTCAGCAGTGATTATAAAATTGTTCTAATACCAATCGGAAACCCATTGGTGGAAACATACCCAAGAATAACTACTGTATAATTTATAGCAAATTTATACTGTCTTCGGGATGTGTTGCGATAGATAGAGCTGATTTGCATAAACTATTAAGAATCAGCAGCTGTGTCTCATATTTAATGAAGATTTCGTACAATTTAATGGGACAATTAATTTGAGTTTAATTCTAGGCTACAACTTCATGCGGCCATTAAACTAAATACTTTACGGCTTTTTGTGTCATTAATTAAATCATTTTAATATTAGCATTTAGGATATGTCTGACCTGCTTTTATAATTTTAGTTTAAAAAAAGGTTACTTTTATTGATAAAGTAACCTCTTCTTTCAAATGAATAATTCATGCCTATATAAATTGCATAAGAGTGGGTGTGAAAAACGCTTGTAATTTTGCAACGGCAGGTACATCTACATCTATGCGGTGGGTCAGGATGGGGGAAAATCGGTAAAAATCAATATACATTGCGTCCCCTCTAATGCAATGATGGATCGTGGCGCACTTATCTGTCCGCGACATCGCTGACCGAAATGTAAACACTCATTTTCAATGGTATGGTATAGTTTTATGAAACATTTGATAAGTAATACACATATGTATCGTAACCATAACTTTCATCATCATCATCAACAACGTTCATATTATTTGAGCTTTAATTAGCTTCAATCATAGCATGTTTCTTACTTTATAAACTTATCTTCTATCACTTCGACGTTCGTTACGAAATATATGTATATTATTGATTGGTCTATCTAAACTCAGCTAATTAAGATTTTATGAGTACCTAACTTAGATTAATTAATTAAACAGTGTTTATAGTGAAAATCTGTCATACTCTGCAGTAGAACTGCTCGGTTTTTTCTTTGTCCAATATGTTCTATAATAGAAATAATAGTAGAATTGTTTGGACTAACCCAAATAGAAATAAACTGTAAGTAATAAGTTAATTAATCAATAAACTATAAGTTTATAATTAGTTAATTAATTAGATTAATTACTTCTGACACAGACAAATCCAACTATAACACATTCGAAGTGAACACATTAACAAAATTAGATGGTTATGAAAGCTTTAAAAACATATATTTTTCCCTGATATCAAATATTCGTCTTTACAATCCTTAAAGATAATTATTAATTATGTTATGTTTATGATTATGTTTACTGACGATATATCACTGATTATACTAATATTTATGGGAAAAGAATGGTGAAGGATTTTTTAAATCTGATGAATAGTTTCAAAGATTACCTCCTACATACAAACAAACATTCAAACTTTACCTCTTTATAATATTAGTACAGATAAGAAAATTTTCTATTAAGTAGTTTCACTCAAATAAATATTCAAATACTATCTTCGTGTCGAAACGCCATAGAGGGACGACGACCCTATGACAAAGTGTGCTGTAACAGTTGTCCTAAACGTTGGAAAATATATGACGGCCTCATTTATTGGCATATTACACGCAGCTCCTTTACTTAAAAGTGACAGCGAATATTTTATAGCCTTTTACTTAAAAAGATTCATATTGAATTAATGAATGAAATAAGGTAATTTTTACTGAATAGCGTTATAAAAATATTTATCAAAATGAATATTTTCATAACTAAGTAATTGATAATTTTTAAGGAATGGAGGTAACAATTGAATATTATTTAGTTAAGATATTTGGTGTAATCTGAAAATCAGTTCCAGGCTTATAGGTATTGTGAGAACCACCTAATGAACTAGGTATCCAGACCAAAGTTTGTGGACCTTGCCTGACATCAAATCCGAGAAACTTAAGTCAGATTGCTTACACTATAACCACTCAATTTAATCAACTTAATGAACTCAACTTAACGAGTTCATCTAATTTCCAAGTGGTTAATAACTTAATAATATAAACAATACCCGGTACACCTGAGCTCAATCAATAGTCTCGTGAAATATATAATTCATATTTATTACTATACATATTACTATACATAATTCATATTTATATTTTTCATAATACATTTTTTTTTAAAATTTTACTCATACATTTGAAGCATGACAAGTTTCAACACTATCAATTTTGAAATGAAAGTTGGACTTTGGTGTACAGAACAGTTGGTACCTATGTATGATATAAAATGAATTTTCAACGCAATATTAGCCAGCTTCACGTAAATACGGCGCAAGTTACAGCATTTCCACGATTAAGTTATCCTAAAACACGTGAAACATTGTAAACGTTAAACTGTAAACTTAGTTAAATTTCAGCTGAATGCGCGAGCTCTGTCCTCATATTTCAGAATGTCGGAAAACTTTAATGCCATCAAGTTTGTGAGTAATAGACGCTTGTTGTCGAGTATTCCGGTTTAATCTGTCGTCGACAAAACGTGGCCATTTATTGTTATGTTCCAACTTCCAAAGTTGAAAGGGACTTGCAAATTGTCGTAATTTGTTCATTGTTTTACATTAAGATTCCTACAGTTACTTACTTCTAAACACTTTTATGGAGACGCAGACATATTCATAACTATCTATTTAATATAAGGAGGATAAGAAGAAGTTACAAGTCCTTGCAGTTGTAAGGATTTGTAACGATGTAAAAAACAAATAAAAAAAGTATAATTCAATATCAACGACCATAACACCATGGATTTTATAGATAATCCCAAATCCAGCCCTCTTTTATTAACCCGTCCGAACTAACGACTACACTATCGCTCATGGGCACACACATGCGTCTGACAGAACTGTTATTACATCATTAATAAAATTACAAAATTCGGGCCCCATGTGCCGCATCATTCCAAGTTTAAAGGCCGTTTTGTCCCATCCCATGGAAAGGGTTGGAATGCATTCGCCTTAATTAAATTTGGGCAATCGTCATCGCTAGTTTATAAGGATGTTACTGCTTGACAATGACCCCGATGTGTGAATTGAGTGAATTAAGCGGAATCACGTTTGTCTGTCGATGGCTTTATCGCGTGATGCAGGCGTGAGTTGTGCTTGGGTTTAAACTTAATTGTCGATTGTACTTCTCTGAGCACGTATTATGACGGTTAGTTAATGCGTTGTGCAATAATTAAATTTATTACTAATAAAACTGACATTATTGTAACTAATTCTTCACCTTGAATCACCAAGTAGATATCATTAGTATCCTCAAAAATAATTTACTACAATAAAACAAAGGGAATTACTTATTCAAATATCTATCAATCCGTACTAATATTATAAATGCGAAAGTATGTTTGGATGTATAGATGTTTGTAACTCTTTCACGCAAAAACTACTGAACCGGTCACCATGAAATTTTGCATACACGTTGTCTATGCATACATACATACATACATACATAAAAAAATAAAAATAAAAGATTTAACGCATGGCAAAAACATATTATGTAAGTATTACTCTTATTAAATTATTATATAAAATATTACTAATAATATAAAATGTTATATTGTAAGGAAAAGATATAATGAGAAAATCATATTCCGATGATATCTGATTTCAATTTGACAAAGGCATAAAAAAATGTTTTATTATTATAACTATCAGAAATAGATACCAATAACAAAGAGTTGAACTAAACAAAAAAATACCTCATAAAACACAAGTATTTTACATAAAGGCTCAATAAAGGTAGTCATTTAGATTTTACTGCACTGCACATGCTATTAAAAAGGTAACATTATAAGATCTGATACGAGCTAGCTACGAGGGTACGATATTAAAAGGCTTAGAAGTGTTGGCCCTGAAAAGCCTCTGAGCCTCGCCCACTTAAGCACAGTATTAAGGGCACTTTGGGCTTAAGGACCACCGTATATTATCGCTACCTTTTTCTACCTAAGAACGAAGAAAAATTCAACGTTTGGGAAAGTTTGGAAAGTTCATTTTTATAAATAAAAATCTAACTTTGTGTTTTAGATTAGATAAATAAGTTACAATCTCTTTAACATGGCACTTTTATTTATCATAATGATGTCAATTATTATAAAAACTGTAACATTTACAAGAGATATACTATAAATACAGTAATTGAACTTACATTTAATTTTTGATTTTTTTTATACCTTTCTACAATATTTATCAAAAGTTATAGTTCTAGAAAACTCTTGATCGTGAAAGGATCTATCTTACAAAAACTATAACAAACATTACCCTAATCTCAAAAACAATAGGAACACTTTAAACGCGCCTACATAGAAAGAGGTAATCTGAAAACGTTTTCCATTACCTAAATTGCTAAAAAACACCACACCTTTCCTGTCGAAATCATATTTCAAGCAATTATCGGAAACAAAACCCCCTCGATGACGGGCGGCACAACTTAATTTAGCAATTAACTTCTAATTGAGTTATATCCGTCATTGGCCGGGAGTGGACGATGGACCCATTCATAAATATCTGCAAAGGATTACCTATACACCAATATCCCTTACTATGAATTTCTTAAATTATAACTACTGTATTGCGTATTTATCTATAATTATTAAATAATAATAGAATAAGTATAGCCTGGTGGCCAGGTCCCGCTGGAACGATGTATTAAAGAAGGTTTAATTATTTTTTTTTGTAACTATAAAAATACAAATTCATACGAATATTTATTTATTTAACACATCTAAGATATAGGTATATTTCAAATAAAATTAAACTTAGTATTTTTTTTTGTTAAGTAACAATAGTGATTATTAAGGAATACTGAAAAATGAGTAATTTGGTAATCACCTCTTACTAAATGCACGGATCACAAGTTAATTTTAAATTACTTTTTTTTAGGTATGTGAAAATTGAAGTAAATAACTTTTTTGACCAGGAGTACTATATTTTCAATTAGTACTGAAAAATGTAAACGAAGTAACATTTTATGTATGAATGTAGTATAAAAAGTTCTTGTGAATTTTGACATTTTTATACAGATATTTTTAATTATAAGAACGTTTAAAAATGCGTATGATCGTCGTGCAGAGAGAAATATGATGCGAAGACGCCTTGTGGCCAGTAGACAACTGCTGTAATATGTATCTCAAAAATGATTCACTGAATTTCTTAAGCTATATGAATTCACTCTGTGGGTGAAAATGCAAAATTTTACCCTCAAACCCTCAACCTAACTCTAACACAGTAAAACATTCTTTTTATAATTTCTAAACAACGTTTTTCACTACCTGACGTCGTTTCATGAGTACGATGCGTTGATCAGTTAACTTCGAAAGCTCATTAAAATAGATGGTTCATTCAGATCGTGTAAATTTTCAGGCAGGCGGAAAATTAAAACGATACCCCGGGCGATGCTGGCGTTCTCCATATTCCCGTAACTATTCAAATGTATCACAAAGTAAATTAATAACAGTATGAAATCTGATGGTAATTAGGAATCAATCCCTACATTTCAAAAGCTTTTAATTCAAAATCATCTTTATGTTTCAGAGATCTTTATGATATTTTTGCATAAGTTAGAGTTTTCTATTAAAACAAATTTTAATTCTACTTCAGAAGAAATACCTTACAGAAAAAAATGCAATGTCGGGAACAGCAAGTATAAATTAAACAATATGAATTTTGGTATACCATTAACAGTAAGATACATCACTGTTTTATGAATTTAATTGTGTGGATATGCAGAAACCGGAGCGTGGAGAAAAGTATTCTGTAACTATCTGTTATACGCTATTATACATAGTCGCTGGTTGAAATAAATACTTGAATAAAAAAGTTTATTCGATATAGATATATGAATAGATTTTATAGCGTTTACCTCAACTAACCCTCAAACGAAATACAAATATTTAATAATATAATATGAGAGAAATCAAGTGATATATTATGTCTTGTGAACTTGTGGACACAGGCCTTCTCAGTATGAAGAAGTATGAGACATAGTATAGTCGACTACGCTAGCCCTTTTGGTATTCTTCTCAGACACTTAGATATATCTTCAAGATGTTTCACCGTTAGAGTAAAATATTGTAATTTCTAATGCACACATAAAATAGAAGTCTCCGAGGTCCCTGACTGGTATTCAAACCTGAATTTGGCATAGCGGTGGCCGATTGCATTTTCCAATGAGCTATTACGGTTTCATAATATATGTACCTACTCTTATTAAAATTGGTCTGTTTCTGTGTGATTTAGTTTACGATCTCCGTACTTATATTTCTTAGTTATTCAATTTGTGTCACATTGTTGAGTTGAGGATGGGTTAATATTTAAATGGAAGCAGATTCCGATAATACTTTGACAGCTGCAGCCACTAAAATAATAATAATAATAATAATAATAAATAATAATATTAAATATCTTAAAGAAAAGGAGTTATTATTGTGTCACTGTTTAAATCATTCAGATGTATTGCACTCTTAGGAGTAGAAAAACCTCGGGACTATTAACTTTATTTACACTTCGATTACAGGCCAGTCTTCAAAACCTTGAAACTTGATTTTATCTACTAGCACAAAATGTCGTCTTTCATAAGTAGTTTCTAGTGGATGCGGTTTCACAGGTATACTCTGTAAGGATTCGTTCAATTGTCTTAACTGGCTCTATTTCCTGACACTTAAACATGGCGCATTGCCAAGTAGTCGATGTAATTTGGATATCGGATCTTATATGTGCCTCCTAGTAAAATTTGCTTTTTATTTGATTTTGAAAATATGTGTGATAATTATTATTTATTTATTATAAGGCCCTAACACATATTGTATTAGCTATATTTAAAACAAAAGATACGTGTCAGATAATATGAAATCGGCTAACTAAATGTAGGTACAACCTACTAAATAATTTGTGTAGAAATTTACTTATTGGAATATGTTTCAAATTCTAATTAATATGACTTCCTCAAATAACTGGTACTATGTTCCAACTAAGCCCTAGTCGCTCCAAACTTCTTTCAGTCCATTTCACTCATTAGTCAGTAAATTAGTATCATTCCCGCAATAGTAGGAGACCATACACGCCGTGTCTCTTCCTGTATCCCACATCATCAGCTCTTACACTCGTGTACTCGTTAAAATTGACAGTATCGCGTTTAATAGCAATTCTATTTTAAACCCTTGTTTAACCGCTATTAGTGGTTGTATATTGCGTGTAATTGTAAAAACAGAGCTTAGATTCTATGAAGAAGCGCTAAAGATTCTAGGCAAACATTCACATCACAGCTGAAATCTACGCATTTAAGCAGCTCTAGATCAGAATGAACTAATCCTTACAGTCCACTCCCCCGAACAAGCCCCGAATCAAATATTAGTTTTCGTCGGTGCTTAATATGGTACTTACATAATTTTGAATTTATTTTTTAAATATTTAAAGCAGTTTGTTTTATATATTTTTCATTTTATTTATATAAATAGCATATAAATAGTATATTAATATCATCTCTCTTATTCATTAGTATTTTATTGTGAGATAAATGATTTCAAATGTAAAATAAATACCTCCGTTTACATGCGCAGTAAAAGTTCAGTTAGCGAAACAAAGAGGAATGACATCGGTATGTCTCTTAATGTGGGTTGGATCGGTTATCTAGCATGAACAGACGACCAGCCAACCACATTCGCGACTAAATACTCTCCAATAACGTACTTATGGTGAGTGTGGGGTTCGGATTTATTTTACGAGTTGCATTTCTCATTGAAAATATGAGACAATAGTCGACCAATGCTAATACTATTAAATGTGAGGCTTTCATTGTTTTCATAATTAAATTTTCTCCTATTATTTTTTTATCTTTGAAACACATGCAGGTCGCTTCATGAAATAAAATTCGCAAGCTAACAGCATAATATTCATCAAGGGGTTCTATTTTAAATAAAATTACCTTTAGTTTTCATTAATCATTCAAATAATTTTATTAAAAATAGTCATTCGAAGACTGATACAAAAATTAAAATTAGTCTTACGGTATTGTTTTATTGTTTGTAAAGACACATCTATTTCGTATAGTGGTCTTATTCCGCACATAAAGTAGGCCTTTTATTGTATTGTGACATGTTTTGCTTTTGATACTTTGGCATATTTCAGGCGTGTCAGTTAGGGCGATTTAACAATGTTCTTGTACACAAAATTCATTGGAACAAAACACAAAAATAAGTATTAATTCAAAACGTTTACTACTTGAACATGTCAAACACACCATAAATGAGATATAAGCTGAAATGTTAGGTGACTCACTTTTATGTTTGTTTAATAAGAAAAAAAAAATGTTTACTTTCATTTAGACGAGAAAAACAATTGGCTTCAAATATATTATGTTTTCCTCATCATTTTAATGTCGGCTGTAGGACGTCTACCGCTAGACATAGAATTTTCTCATGTTTTAGACACAATTATATTAAAATAATAAAAGTACTTAAATAAAGCATGACTTCTGTAGGTAGCACAAGCAACATTTTGTTATGTGAATGAGACATCTACTAATATTTTAGCTTACTTCTTTCACCAACACGATTGCAACATGCCAAAGTCCATAATTATAGACACCTTGCTAAAAAAAAACTATTGAAACTGACATTAAACGAAATCGTGGAACATAAACTCTTAAAAGCTATATTAAGTCAACACTGACACAAATACACGTAATAAATGCGCATTTGTGGTGGTAAAGAAATGAAATACGTTCACTATATTTAAATGAATCTGATAATTTCCATTAAAAGGAGTGTGCAACTGCTTTCATGTCAAATAAACTGTGACGCAGTTACTTTTTTAAGCAGTGCGATAATAGGAACTGGGAGCAATATTAACATTTTTAAAGGAATCTTTTGATTTGTCTAATAAATGCACTTCATTTGCGTTGTCTTATGCAATTGCGTTGTCTTTGTCTTTCTAGTTTTCCAAAGAGCTTTTGGTATGTAATAGGGTGAACGATGCAAAATATCTACTGATAATTTCGTTAGTTTGACAGCAAGAGAATAACAAATACGTAGGATAAGTCAATACATTCATGTTGAAGTATAAAAAGGCGAACAACTTCATTTTACATTATTTACAGACAGTATGGACGATTACATAAATGGTCGATCAATCGGTCAGATATGGAAGCGTCCTAATCAATCAAGCGAGCGCTTTCGTACGGGTGATGTATTTAGGCCAAGCATGTCATATTTATGAGTTAAATTATAGCATTAGGTTTGTTATGGATTATTTTATGTTACAAAAAACGTTACTATATGAAATTATTTTTTAACAGTAGGTACATAATGAATTAATTTATTAAGTTATAAAATATCATTAGGTTCGTAACTTTTAATATTCCGAATATTATAGATGATTATTTTTTAAAACCCAAAACAATCTTCGCCATTTAAAGTAATATTAAAATTAAATACATACTAATCCCGAATAGTAATCTCAAATTCTCAAATCCTTAAAAGCTACCGATTTATAATTTTTAATAAATGAATTAATACAATTAAATATATATAAAATAAAGTCGTGGACTTTACATATAGGATTTTTTGGTTTTTTAAAAGTAACGCAAATAAAAACGCTTAATAAAAAAAGATATCTTTAAATATAAATTACTATACATACACCCGCACGAATGCAGTAAACTCCCTATAGAAATCTTCATAACATTGGTTTTTTATCTATATGTTCTAATATAGGTATTTGATATGCAATTATACAAGTTGTGCTATTCATTTATTTATAACAAGTGGCTACAATTACTCGTATCACATTATAGTACGTAGATAACTTCAATTTATAAAAGCTTTATTATTTGAATTTCATTTCACAACTCGAATGTTACATTTTAGGATCGAGTATACAAAAAGAGCAGCAGTAGCTAATATAGCTGTACTATAATGACCACGTCTACTAAATTTTGAGACGTTACCAAAATGCTACAGTCACTATAATATAACTGTGCTTGTAGTAATGACCGGAGCCAGACTTTGAAAATAGCTAACCTTGAATAATTTGGTTCCATGGTTGATATTGTCTGTCCGGCATCTATCCCACTCTATTGTCAGACTATATGAGTACTAGATCTCTGGCATCTAGTGTTACAGAGAAAACAATTGACCAACACAATGACGTAACAAATTATTGAAATAGACCTTCTATGTATACTTAGAAAATATAATATTTTCTATAACTTTAAATCAACGTTAAAGTCGTGGAGACTCAATACTTTCTGCTGCCACTTTTCAGCCCATAGTGAGCATTCGTTAATCAACCATTTTCATTATAAATATATGCCGTCAAATTCAATTTAAATCGTATTAACTTTTTAAGAAAGACAAACTCGAATACCATTTAATAATTTCGATTTTAGGTATCAAATATTGTAGGTATACTGCTACACTTTTTGGATACACAATTCATAATAAGATTAATTTAAAAAGCAATTATGGCACAATAACTAAAGGAGGTATTAATAATTAAATTTAATATTTATAATGAAATACATTTTTGTGCTTAATAAAAATATAGAAAAGAAAGTCTTTTAGGAATCTAATAGTTTTAAAGCTAAGTTAAATATTTATTATGTACACTAGGTTCTATGTAATTATGTTATTCCAAATTATTGCCAAGCGTTAATTTGTCTCAAGTTCTAAGTTTTATACTTAAAACTAATGATATATGGTTTACAAATTCGTTTATTGATATTCAGACGGACATATCAATCGTAATCTATCAACTCCAATATTAGGTAGGTATTTTTTTAAAAACATTGATTAGAATTGATATTAGTTAATCGCTTTTATATTAAATATATTTCTATTTACATTATTTACAATGTTATACAAACAGACTAGTCACACAAAACGTTTGTAAATAAAATTCAATGTGCGCTAAAATTAGCAAATTATTGTTTCCTTTAGGCCAATGTTCTCATAAACTGTACACAAATATTATGTTGCTTCGCAAAAATGTTTTCAATAAAATCACACACACACCTTCCCCCCACAAACGCAAGCCTGTAAACCCAAACAATCACGTTTACTTTGCACAAACTTATATTGCCGATAACTGTACAACAACGTTAGGAAGAACTTTGATCTCTCTCGGTGACGTCACTATAATATCGGTCTATACGTCCGTTTGGCACAGATCGCCGAAAGCCGGCAAGGCGTGATACTACCGCGTCACAGAGTCAGCTCTGGGGTGAGGAGGCGGTGGGGGATGAGTCGGCGCCAGCGAGCTCTGAGAAGCACCACTCACTACAGCTTGTCCATGTCTGAACGATGTAAAACGTGCTAATGTAGGCGTCGTTGAAGCATCGTTGTCGAAATTAGGTCTCTCGTATTGATGTTGCGATCTTTGCCTCTGCGGTTGCATAGCTTGAAGCTCATCGTAACCACAATCTTCAGTAAAGTTCTCTTCATCAGATTCCTCTCCACCAAATGCTCTATACGTTGTTTCCGTTTCAGAATTCTTCCTCGAACTTACGTACGTCCTGCCTATTAGAGATTGGGTGACTTCAGTCTTTGCTTTCTTATCTCCTTTATCTAAACTCTGGTTATAACGTAACTGCGCCTTTTGAGTTTTCTCTAACGACGGCAAGTCGTAGAATTTTAACACATTCGGATGACCTTGAAAATATTTTTCGCTATATACATTTCGATTGTAATATCCTCCATTACTGGCTGGATACAATTCTTCTTCGGGTGCATAGCGGTTATCGAATGCATCAACATTCTTTCCACTAGAAGGAAACCAACCCTGTGAAAGAAAATAAAGAAAAAATTAAAAACTACCTAATATGTTAAATGTTATTATTAATTGCTGTTATGAGTTCTAGTTTCATAGAAGTAATTTGTAAACCAAATGATGGTGGATGTCAGTGAACTCCTTAGGAAATTTGCTGAATATACTCAAGTAAAAGTTAAACATTCAAATAATAAAATGAAATATATAACTTACTAAGGAACTAACGCATTGTCTTGTGTTAGCCACTAATGTAACGGAAGCATAGGCAGCTGGTGAAGTTGCAGTCTTGCTAGTGTTCCACTCGTTTCCATTAACTCTTGCGGATGATACTTCAGCGTATTCTGGTAAAGGCTGAGCCACTTTATCATACTCAGAATTTGTTTTTTCTTTACTTTGATTAGTTTGTGTGCCAGTCATGCAGAGACCAGGCTGATTTTCCATCCACAGAAGTGACTCGGTTTTTGTCACCGTATTCTTATTGTAACAGCTGCTAAGTGGATGTGACAGTGACACTGCCGCTTTAATGTTCATTTGTGTTACTAAACTCGTACCATTTGAATCTAAAACAACAAAAAATGTAATTCTTATTAATTTTTATATCAATTTTAATGTTAAATTCTAAACAAATGTTTTAACGAAAAACAAAAGAGAAATTGGCTTAAAGGTAACTGGGTGAGTCAACAAACGAATCGTCTTGAGAAAACAAAATAGAAAACATTTACATTTACTGGCTCTTTATTTCGCGGATTTGTATCATTCCTTTGTGTCCCGAACGTGAATGCAAAGCGAAAGAGATCCAGTGCGCTCACGAGGGCTCGTGCTACCTTTCAACTCGAAAGTAATCTAGCGCCTCTCCCTTCCCGGTGCTCGCAAAGCCTCCATCAAACAAACGGCCCCCGCGCCACCCCCAAGACACCCGAGGAATGTTTTTAATTTTGAAATTCTGATGTGGAGTCTATGAAAAAAATGTAACAGCCCTAAGATAAGCTGAATAACTGTTTGCGTTCAAATTAAGTTTAGCGACATTCGTTTGAATGCTACACAAAATTACTGCGTTGTTTTAAGTCACTGCTTACCATATATGTTAGGAAGTGCGGTCTTTTTGGCAAAGATATTATGTTTGCGTACGTAGATGATGCCGCCAATCACGATTATTTTGAACAAAATGATCGCTACGATCAAAAAGTAAAACCATGTTTCCATTACGAAATCCCCAGCCACTATGCTCACTTCCCCATTTGTAGGATATCTGTAACAAAATAAAGTAATTAAGACTGACAGGCACATTGTTTCTTCAATTGTTAATGTATTTTTGTTTCTAACAGATTTTGTTCACTAATGTATATATAATACTTTACCTGTAAAGAGGATCCAGTCCAACCGATCTATGATCGATATTCAAATATACTTTTTGACTAAACGGGCCAAAACCAACAACAGTTTCAGCAGAAATTTGTACAGAGTAACTAACTCCAGATGTCAGGTTTGTCATTATTAAGCTTGTGGCTTGATGAACCGTTGTATTTATAGCTACCATAGATTTATTTGCAGGTATATCAAGCCAATTTACTAAAACGTTGTAACCAGTTATAACTCCGTTTTGTAAATGTAATTCGGGTGGAGACCATTTTAAATGCACTGTTGTAGAATTAACTATGTACATTTCAATATTGGTTGGAGGTCCATCAGGAACTGCAATAAAATTAATTTTTTAGTAAAAAAAAAACTAAAAATATATAGGAAAAAAGAAATAAAAATATGATCTTACCATCATCTAATGTTTGTGCCATTCTAGAATTCGACGGCTTCCCCTCAAATTTCTTATAGTACGGAATAAGGAAGAACTCATATTTTGTATACTTTCTCAAAGACGTTATTTCATATCCGGAAACATCGTTGGAATGCAGAATTTTTTTCATATTATACTCAGTTGTAATATTATCTAATGGTCTGAAATATACCAACAATCCTTCCAAATTGTAGAAATTCACGATTTCCCACATAAGTTTGATCGTTTTAGAATCAATCGGAGTGGCTTCTATAAGCTCGACAACGCTATCAGTCATTACATTATTTCTAAATTCAGTGTTATTAGAAAACATCCCGTTTTCCCATTGTGAATTAATATCTTCACCAACCGTTACGGGATCAGACACGGGACTAGGTCCTGATAATCCATGAGAATTTTCAGCCCTTATAATAAACATGTACGTTACACCCGCAACTAGATTTTTCACGACATATTGAGTTTGATGGATCCTCTTTGAAACAATAGTCCATCCTCTTGAATTCCTTGGAGTATTCTTACCGGTTAAAGTTTCTCTAGAGAAAACTTCCAGCTGATATCCAAGTATAGAAGAAGATCCAATTTTATTATTTTGATTCCACGAAATAGTTGCACTATTATCTGTTACATTATATATTTGTGGTTTAGTTGGTGGGCCTGGCAAAGAAGATATATCAGCGGCTCGAAAAAAATGAATATTTGGATTTATTGGATTATCAACAAGTAAAACTCCACTCCACACATATTTTCCATGTTGCGAAGAAGCAACACAAGTATACGTGCCGCTATCGATTTTATCTAAATCTCTTAATATTAGAGTTCCGTCATTAGACACATTTCTTTTGTGGTCTTGTATTAATGCTTCCCCTTCGAAATACCAAGCGATGATTGGTTCAGGTGTTCCGACAGCGGTACAGGGAAAAACTGCCATCGATTTTATCGGTAACGTTTGGTTAGAGGGTCCGATTGTTATGATTGGCGGTGGGCGGTCATCGTCTGACGTAACGCTTAATTTTCCTCTGACAAACGAACTGCCCGCAAAGTTAACCGCTGAACAAACTATTGTGTTCCTGCTGTCGTTTTTATTTGTATCAATGATTGTTAGTACAGTTACTCCATCTACGATGGCAGAAGCATGGTACTTGTCCTTTGAGGTGCCAGGAAAAATTATCGTCTTGTTTCCTTCCAAACTCCAAAACATGGTGGGTTCAGGTCTGCCAGAAGCTTTACACGTATATGTTGCATTTGAACCAGTCTCTAAATTCATGAAAGTCGGTTTTAAATTTATAGAAGGTGGATCTAAAAGAAAAGGTCCATTTATTATAAGCTTACATTCTCTAATATATAAGTTTATTTTATATAGTAGGTTATATATAATAACTCTTACCGTATACTGTTAGGTATCCACTTGCACTAACTGCGCCAACAGAATTATCAGCTTCGCAAGTGTATTCTCCTTCATCAGCTAGTATAACATTATCCAATCGAAGACTTCGATCATCTAAGACTTTGACGCGACCAAGTGGCATGTTCCCACCTCCAGCAGTTCTCCTCCAGAGAACATCTGGCAGGGGGTCCCCCCCTACGCGGCATTGGAACGTCACAGTTCCGCCAGTTTGAGCCACGACGTCCTCTGGACCCGTGATTAAATACGGCTTAACTGCGCAATGAGAAATGTCTTCGAATTGTATGACGAAATAGGGTAAAATTGACTTAGTTGCTAGAGAGTTAAATTTATATTAATAAAACCTTTATTCAAAACATGAATATTGGCAAATTTGCTTTCTAATTGATTTAGTTTCAGTTATAAAAAAATATCAATGTTTTACAGATACTCTTACGCCATTCTCTACTGTGCATTTTTTAAAATAATTTTATGAAAATTAGAAAAATGTATAATAAAAATACATACTATGTATTCGAAGGGTTGCAATCGCTGATTCTCTAGTTCCCGCAGCATTTCTTGCATTGCATTGATATCTGCCTGCATCAGTTTGTCTAGCGTCTTGTATTACGAGATTTCCGCCATCTACTAAATGCATTCTAAAAACCATTTAAAAAATCAATGAACTGCAATACTAATATTATATGACTATAAAGGAAGTAGTGGTGGACTTAAACGCTTATGAATGATGGATTTCATTTTGCGCACAAAGTGTAAAGTAACAAAGTCATTCAAATATAGGGCGGAATAATTCAATAGGAAATTAACATTTAATAAGGGGTCCGGTGAGTCAGAACTATTCAGATTTTTACTTGATTGCTTGTTGAGTACTTCAAATATCCCCTTCTTTATAACTTTGATGCACCCTCCGTACGACTGTTAATTATTTTTATGCTTCAACATACATACGCCCTCAAGATGTGATCTAACGATTTCGCATATGAAAATTTAAAGACGGGAAACAAATTGCTAATAAAACTGTTCAGAAAAGTTCTATTAGTTATAATACCTTTTATGTATTCTTGGTTTCGTTAAAAGGTAAGAAAGAAGATTAAATTAATGAGAATAATTCGTTATACTAATAATTAATCATTATTCTATTGGTAGTTAAAATAAATATTCGAACTAACTGCTTCATTTACTAAATTAAAAATGTACAGTATCAACTACGAAAGATATCGAATGACATCAAAAGATTATTTAAACATCAAACATGGATATCGTTTTTCCACCATGCTACTTACTCCCATAAGAGCCCTCACTCTTGAGTCTACTCTTAAGTTTGCTACCGACTAGCTTTATCAAACCACCCAATTCGCAACTTTCGTGAGCATATCAAACTCCTTATTTCAATCATGACTGCCAAGTTTTAGAAGTTTGCATTATCTTGTAAGTTATTGGACCCTAACTTCGAGTCAACCTTCGTAACTTTGTTTTAGTCAAGATGTAAATTTTATTTAATAACAACGTACCTGGAATCACCATCGAAATGTAGAATTTGACCGTTCTTCTTCCAATAGACTGATGGTTCTGGTGAACCTCTTGGCGGAGAACACTCCAATATGACTGTTTCTCCTTGAGCAGTTTGGGTCGATACTGGTTCTAGTCTAAATTCTTCTCGAAGAACTACACGAAAAATTAAATGTTACAATTTGTAATAAAGACACTTAAAATTTTGTCCAAGTAATATACATAACTACATACCAGCAACGTGTAAGGTGGCATTTCTACTTCTTGCAGTTCCGTAAGGGTTTGTGGCTTCACACCAATAGACGCCAGCATCAGAATGGGCTCGTCCGTGAGTTGCTCTAAGAAAGAATAATCCTCCGACCGGCAACTGGCTTCTATGAGTATCAGATACAACGAGTACTCCAGCTTTATACCATCTAATTATAGGTACAGGTGACCCTCCGGCGCGACAATCCAGGGTTGCAGGTTGATGTCGTGCTACAGTGACGTCCTGGGGTTGTTCAATGATGTAGGGCGCTTCACCGCTGCCTACGTAGTCATCACTTATTCCACCCCTCACCGGACCTATTAACAAAATATTAATTTATCGCTTGTGAATAATATTATTAATATAATATTTTGGATGAACAAATTTTATCTTCTTTTCTTTGGTTTATTTTTGATTTTTTATTAGACCCGAATCATTACTTATGTTACCAAAGTCAAAAAATAGTTATTTTATTATTTATTTTTTAAAACACTAAAGTTTTTATATAAAGACAAACACACCAAATTGTATGCACACCAAAAGTTATCACTTATTAGCTTTGTGCTATGGTATAACATACAACGAACAGGGGCGAAACCCTGCACACCCATACCAGAGACAACTTTGAAAAGTTCATTTGCAAAGTTGGCTCTGCCTGGCATCGTATCCAGGACCCCTGAGTCATAGCGCTAAGGCAAGCCCGTTAAGCACATCAAAATTAATATATTAGTACGTTGATATATCATACAGTTCAAAACTCTACATTCGGCATTTTGTCTGCTTTTATTTAAAGCAGACAAACCGCCGAATTTTTTATAATTGTATTTTTTATAATGTTTTGTATGTAATTTACGAAAGAAATTATTTACATGTTTTGCACATACAAAACTTGTATGCATGGTATGTTCTACCTATTTGTTTAGTTAGTCAAATGTTTTCAGTAACTAAAGCATGAAATATTCTCAAACGTTCCTTCCCAGTTTTAGTAAACACTTAATTTTTAATTTACGTAACAAAAGACCTCTACTTACGGATCACGGTTTATTTTAATATTAGGTGAAGTGTGTCATTTGCAATTTTTTTTAAAGCAGCGAACAATAATAATGAGCCATAAACATAGGCTTGCACGGGTTCCCCCTAAGGATGCTGAATCTTTTGGACCCCTCCACTATATTTTACCATGTTTACAACGAAAGGCGCAGATGTTAGTTTTTGACACTCCAATTGATGTATGTCTATTGTTAAACTTGCTATTATTAGAGCGACGTAAAAATCGATTAACAAAAAAAATTCGATATGGTGTCCGATTTTTGCCAGAACGCACCAATGGGAATAGTCCTGCCCTGCGACTCGATTTTAAGGTTATTTTTGTTAGAAAAATCAATACGATTTTACTCTTTTGTATAATGTAATTGTGTTTACCTATTCATGTGTCCGACATTGTTGAATGCGGTCCGATACAAGGGCTAATCTATAATTGAATCTCCATTTGGTATCGTTCAATTTTTGTGCACATACCCCTGTTTTATGTTTTTGCAATAAAACATGCCGATTTTCTTTGTTATCTGGCCTATTTAATAAATACGGAAGCATAATATTTTAACAACATTATATCGTTGAGCCGTGTATGTGCACATGAACGAATAAGATTCCGTATTTTATAATGTTACTTAGTTACTTATTGGATTTTGATAATATCAAAATAACACATATAACTTCTAAACATTCTAACAATGTCAAGTCGCGGTTAAAATCTAGTCTTTAGATAGTATAAAATAATGTCGCTTCCCGCCGTCCGTCCCTTTGTATGTACGCTTAGATTTTTTAATTAGACAGAAAGAAAGAAAGAATAGAAATTTTATTGAGTCAACACAAATAACACATGCAATACAAGTCTTAATCATATTGGCAATAGTACCATAGTACTTGCCAGTGCATGCACCAGTGTCTCGACCCAAATAGGCACCCAACGAACAATAGGCTTCACGGACGCCCGCCCAAGTCCATAATATTACAAATAAATAAAAATTATATATCACCAGAGCAATATATAGCATTCTATAATAATATAAATAAATGAAAATATTTAATCAGCAGATATAATTTTTAATATTATAATTTATATAAACAGTGTATTAATTAATTAACGACAAATTATTCAACGAATTTCAATGAGGAAGGTTTTTATATATAATTTGTAGAAAATAAATTGCACCCGCGCAAATCCAGGAGCGGGTTGATAGGAATCATAAATTTGAATGTTTTGTGAAGCATGGTTATGCTTCAAATCATGTGAATCGTGATTTAGGTGTGATATACCGTATCCTGGATTAAAAACATACCTGTATGTTAATGGTTCAAATGTATTTCAAAAATAAACCAATAAATAGGTGGTATGAGTAGAATAGGTAATAGTCAAGATGTGTAGTATTGGGTAAGACACGAGAAAAGCATAAGGAGTTCCTTATGTAGATGCTGAACTTAGTCCATAAATAATATAAAACTAATTACTAAAATATATAGGTTTCCATAGCATAGCAAATTTCATTTGATCCAGTCGACGGCAATAAATTAACTGACAAACTCATAAATCGACCATATAGCAAACTATAGAAATGCATTCAGACGAGCAAAGATAAAAATAAGATTTAGCAGATTGCAAGGGACATAAAATATTGTTTATGTTGATCTTGATACGTTAGTTTATCGCGCATAAAAGTTTATTGCACAGTGCCTTAGAAATGGTTAGGATCGATCGCACAATAATAGAGTCTGAATCTTGCGAGTCTAGGCTGAGAAAGTAGAGTTCTAATTTAATTTAGAACAATTAATAGACCTTGATTGTTATGTCTAATACTAAAGAATCGCATTAATACATAAGTAAGATTAAATAGAATCCATACTATCCATCCATACTAAGTATAATAATATTATAAATGTGAAAGTAGCTGTCTGTCTGTTCAACCGTCTGTTGTTCTTTTCACGCCTGAATTATTCAACTAATCACCATGAAATTTTGCATACACGCTGTCATATATACAGAAAAGGACATAGGATACTTTTCATACAGAGAAAAAGTTCCAGCCCCGAGGGATCATCTATAAATAAGAACGCCTGGCATACGTATAATAGCAATGAAGATTTTAGGTGTTTTATAGCTTAAGTATCAGGCTTAATCAGGCTTTATTTGAAATAGAATGAATATAATAGAATATAGGTAACAGAAAAGATGTCGATACTCAGTTAATCAAAACAATAGCCACTTTGGCATTTATTATTCGTACTTAGGATACAAGGGATAAACATGGGATAAACGATTATCATAGAAAGCTATTTAGAATTTATAAATAGTATCTCAAATTCCTAACATGTCTACGATAATGTCGCACACGCCAACACTGTCGTGATATCGTCATAGGGAATTTTTTAACTCACATTAGTAGTTAGGGACTATTGTTCAAAAGTCTTTGTTAAAAAAAATGCGAGGGAGCGATATGTCCCCCTGCTAATTTCTACTACTAGCACAACTTGACACGCGTCGCAAGAAAAAATAAATATAAAAAAAAATGTTATACAGACATGGTTTTCGCATTTAAGTCGCCAGACACGTGGCCGAACGTTGCTAGTCTAGCCAGTTTTTCAATTCAAAATTGATAGCCTCCATGGGCAACTTTTTGGCGAATACACGAACATGGAGATTTCACTTAGATGGTTTATAGTTTCCTTTAAGTTATAAGAGCTCGTAACAAAAAAGTAATAAAAATAACGGAAATAAGTGTAAATATAATTTAAATGTAATATCTAATCGCATTACAAGATCAAAAAGAAATAATAACTATTGAAAGTTCTTCGATCGTTTACAACTTAAATAAACATTCATATTCATTCAAACATTGCTCAATAAACTTTTGCGATAATTAAAAAAAATCACATGAAAATTATTAGAATTGTTGCTACGACCCTAAGTAATTCTATAGCGAGAAATATCCTTCTAATGGCAGTGATTGGCTCCCATAGGATGCAATCAGGATTTTTGAAATTTCGAACACGTGTTTAATTTTGGGGTGCCCTCTTGCAATACGAATCCGTTGGCGTCATTTGGCGTTATTACGCGCAATCTAGATGTCGAGACATTTTTGGTTAATTGATCCGTATTGCAAAAAATTCGAGAACATAATATCTTGATCCAATATTAATTATGACGACGAAAATGCTAAGACAATAACCATTACCTACATCTACAACTCTCATTATGTTTATTTCAAAAAAATGTGTTTTATCATGATTGTCTTCAAAACTGCCATGGTAGAGGCGTACATTAGGGTTGCTGAATAGAGGTACCGTCTAATTTCAAACTCTATGTATCCTTAATAAAGTGCTATTTTAAATGTGTATGAGAACATCTATAGACAAAAAGATCAAGTAAAGTCACGCTTAATGAAATACCACTTAAAATTGTTAACGGTGCAAAAAACAGAAGACACTCCCTTGCACATGTGCTAAGAATTAGCCGGCTATAAGGATGGACGGATTACTTTTATGAGATATTCGTGATGTGCGTTGTTTGTCTTGTAAGGCGTTTTTCTACGGACAAATTGTTGACACAGTGTCGTGTTTCATAGGGCTGGTCCGACGTACCTGTGTAAAATGGGAGCGAAGCGAACTAGCGCGCGATACTCTATAAACATTTCTAGAAACCGTACATTTTAAACTTTACGCTGTTGACTTCAAAGAACATTTAAGCATACTTCATGTGGTATAAAAGAAGAGATTTCTGGGCCGTGTAAATTGTAACCATCTCTTTGATGGAGTATAAGGAAACACGTTGGCGACAGTTGCGACATTTCTTTCTTTCGTTTGTTGT
The DNA here is from genome assembly GCA_944738685.1 of Synanthedon myopaeformis. Lineage (NCBI taxonomy): Eukaryota > Metazoa > Arthropoda > Insecta > Lepidoptera > Sesiidae > Synanthedon > Synanthedon myopaeformis. The sequence goes on from OX122917.1 coordinate 8,775,845, forward strand.
CGTATGTTTTGGCGCGTGGGCAGATGAAATAACAGATCATGACACTTTTGTAAAATGCGCCTTGTTATTAAATCGGATTAGTCGTATCTTGAAACAGTTTTATAGCAATACTGGTTGGAAGAGTATAAAGAGGGGTACTATACTTACAAAGTACCCACAAAGACAATCGGACATATATAGGTATACTACTGCACTTTTAACAAATCGATCCACTCTATAAGATGTAACAAATCGTATAATACAATCGTACATACAATATACAAAATATATACGAATCTTTCATAATTATCTTTACTGATCATGTACTGATATATGTACAGACATATGTATCTATTAATTTGTCGCAAAGAAAAGCTGTAAATCAATTTTAGTATTTAACAAAATAAAGAATAATAACCATTAAATAATAAAATTCAAAATATTTCTAGTGTGACATTTGTTAGAAAGTCTAATTCACCATAGCTCCTTTGTACATGAGTAAAAAATAGCAACCTCAAATGAAGATAAAGCAAGCTGACAGAGCCACTAAATCACCTACGTGTTTCATGTTTTTTTTTTTGTTTCTCGGACAACCAATATTAATAAGGGTATATCAGCGGACAGGGAGCCGGCTGAATAAATAATACGGTGTAGTTTGCAAACTGAAAGCTATCTGATCAGAGCTCCATTGAGACCGTTGACACAAAAAAGGTTTTTGGCGATGGTCCTTTACGATAACATTACGACAGGGTTAGCAAAATGACAACTATATTTAGCATCAACGATGTAAGTTAGAAATTAGATAAGAAAATAATACTTAGATAAGATTCATGTGTTATTCATCCTTTACGTTTATTCTGCTTTTAGACTATATTATGCATTTATGTTTGTCTGAATAAAATAAGGAAATGTTAAGTGCGGTGACTTACTTACGAAATACCATAATATTTGAATAAGTTTAGGTTTAGATTATTTTAGAGTGGTATATGTTTATAATAAGCTATAAACTAATGCCCCTGACTTCGTCCTAGTATAATTAGAGTATTTAGTATACTAATAATATGTGACTAGGCAATCTTTTAAATAGTAGAAAAATATTTAAGATAGGTATACTTAAGTAGTGGCAGGGCGCACTGCATTTCGCAGTCATAAATTGGCGGCAAGTAACCACCTCCGTTACAGAAGACCACCATATAATAAAATCACATCTGAAGTTGTGTTTCTGTGTGTGAGTAAGGAATGTCAGAGCCCCTATGGCTTATTAATTCCTTATTCTAAATCGTAGTTAGGTCGGCAGTGATGTTGCTTGTGTTAACAGGCGACGATAGCCACCTACCATCAAGTGGACCGTAGGCATCGATGTTTACTAGGACTGTGGAGACGACCTTTTTATACAAAACAAATATATTTCATCTTTCGATTCTGCATTCGTGATAATTCCTTTAGTATCCTAGTACTAAACAATATATTTTGTCCCATAAAAGTCGTTTACTTTATAGCGTTGTACGTGCGTCAATATTCATAAAAGTCAAAGTTTTGTTTAGAATAAGATCCGAGATAGGAACCATTTTTCAATTCCTCCTTGAATACAATGACGCGCACTATATGCACGGCTTTTGTGAAGCACCCCGAAGCGATTGACTCTGTTTATTTTTATTATACTATTTTTTTGTATGCATTTTACGCAGCATCCATCACGCATTAGACACAAAAGATAGGCGTCGTTTAACATTAGCTTAACTTCTTTACGGTTTGATAGCCGCCCCGGGTGCTTCGATTTTTTTTTTATACACTTCGATACAACGCAGCATACAGACTAAAATAGTTCAAAAGCGGTGACAATGTTTACTGGGGGATCGAGATGTCCAGGAACGGAGTTTTTTTACTCTGCGACATTTTGTTGATTGTGAAATATGTGCAAGAGACAGATGCGGGACAAAATTTACGCATATGTATTTTGTTAAGCTAATGAGGTTTGTCAATAAGTTACGCTTTCATTTACTATTTTATTGGCCTCTGGGGTGTGATTAGGAGGTGTTAATTTTGTAAAACGATTCCTTAAAAAAGTCGCAATGGCTTGGCGGTTTTAGAATCTGTAATTTTTATAATTATAGAGATTCTAAAACCGCCAAGCCATAAAGTCATAAAGTCGAAGTCATCATAACTCGTTAGAAGACATAAAGTCTTATATGATTAAAAATGTCTATTGTGTGTAAGATGTTTTTTGTCTAATTAGATATAAGTATTTATTAAGTTTTTAATACCTATAGTAATAAGTATTAGAAATTTTAGCGATTATGTAATTCAAATATTAGTATTTAGGAATGTACAATAAATATATAAATTATAATATAAAAACTAACATATTTAAAAAAACGAAATATTAAAATCCAGATAAACAGAGTAAAGGATCTATATCTTTAGGTAATTACTGTATTTAATTACTATTTATATATTTATTTAATTTTTAAATTATATATTTCTAAAAAATGTGAGACAATTATTTAAAAAAATAGACCTAGGGAGCTTTTATTTCAACTTTAATTATGTTGACACTTATTCGAGTTAACTTATTTAGAATATAAATTATCAGTTCATATTTCAAATAATATATAAAAAATATTCAGAATAAATGTATTTTGTGCTTACGTTCCAAAGGAAAAAAAATCCTATAAAGTTCTTAACTGTAAGATTACTGCTTTTAATTAGTGTCCGTATTTCAGTCGTCGCTTTAATTTATGAAATTTTTCAGAGTGCCCTTATCCTCTTAAACATAAAAATTAAGTTTATATTATATATAATATGTTTGCAGATCTACCGATGACTAATATTTTTGATATTATTTATTATTTTTTGTCTTAATTTGTGCAATATTGAGATTTTGAAATGAAAACATAACTTAATGTGTATGTGTACATTAAGTACGTTAAGTATATGTATACTTAAGTGTATGTACACATTAAGTATACATATGTATACATGCACATTGATTAGTATATATATCTATAAATTCACAGAGAAGGTTTTTATGCTGTCAAATTTCAAGTCGCCGAAGCCACGAAGCACTGGTTTAAAATAAAATAAACACTTATTACTCAAAAACTGTGTGTCTATATACTTAAGGATAATATTACATATTACATACTGAGATAGTCAAGTGTTTATAAACGGATACAGTGTAATTTTAGAGAATTCGCAGAACATATTTTAAACAAACAAATCTTACCTCTGTGTTGATATTATAGCCCCTAGTATAAATTAATGAAAAAAGATAACTAAAACTATATTCGTCTACTTATTATATAAATGAAAGTGGAACTGAAATAAGCGGTATGTGACTTAGATATTTAAACTAAATGCATTTAAATTTATATGCGTAGACATATCGAAAAGTAACTTCCGCCAATTAACCCCAAATTTTTCCAAACTAAATGACAAATTGGAGCAATATTGTCAGAATGACACGGTTATTTCTGGAGCTCGCTAAGTGTTGCCACAAATCTTAGATGGTACGGCAAGGCACTAAATATCAAATGGTGTGGGGTACTGCGACCCCATGGGAGGGTGAATACCAGACTATTAGTTGACGTTGAACCTTGACTCTGCCACTTATTTGTTACTCTTTTAAGCATATATGTATAACAATTAGATAACTGTTTATTGACACAAGACATTTTTGAGTACTACTTATAAGTTTTTTCTATAAACTTATAACTTATTATAATATAAATCTCAATTTATAATAAGAATTTGATTATTTATTTATTTAATAAGTACCTATGTTATGTTTTCTCATTGTCAATTTTTAAATAACATTTATAAATAAAGATTTTTATTATTAAGTAACATATCAATATCGTAAACATTCAATATATATTTATATCTAAAATTAAGTTATACGTATATATTTACAAATTGTATATAATATTAAGCTTCGGTCCCCTAGGCAGGGTAAAGTAAAGTAGCTTAATACATAGGAAATACAGCATGTAATAAAAAAAATTAAAAAATCTAAGAATACCATCTAATATGTAGTTATTTTCAAATTTAAATAAATCAAATAACGATTAAATAAATTCAATCAAATTTAAATATTAATAATAATAACATTATAAAGAGTACAAAGTAGTAAATATTATCATATTTTTAACTTACCTGGATATAAACAAAAGAGCCCCAGCAAGGCAGTCACCACAGCGAGTGTGCCCATTTTGTTAGTCGGCTACCACATTTTAAAATCGATTACATATTTCTTTAATCCTTCAAACTGCATAACATTCTGGTGTCGTGATGTCATCTGAAAAGAAATATAATTTATTAGTTTATTAATTTCCATAAAGCATGTACCTACTGATGTATGTACCTACAGAATCTTTGTGAATTTCACATTGGACCAAAATAAGCCAACACCATAGAAGATAATCGTTTATCTACTACAGCCAAGATTATAGCCCATGCGGATTAAAAAAATTCTTTATTACTTTATAGGCGGGGATAGTTGTGGAATGAACTAAACTAAACTAAACATTCAAAGGCGAATGCTCGTCAGTTTGGGAGGTAAAATTGTAACGTAATGCTCAAAATCGAATCTGAAATATTACATTACAGTCGAATGCTACCGTTGAGGGAGCACCTTGACTCATAGGTTTCTTTGCTATGTTCTCATTCACCGTGGGAAAGAGTTTATTGTTTCAAACCCACACGTAAAGTCAAAAATTACAGAGGTGCTGGTTTCACGAGGAGGATTTAAATTTGCGTCGACTACTTTAGCAGTCGAATGTTTAGTAGGCGACCCACTCGACTATGACTGTTTCTATTTACTTTGTTTATTGCCTTAACAGTGAGGACATTTAAACGAGATGCATTCGAAATATCCAAACTATAAATTAATTCAATATATTGGTTTAGAGCCCTTAACCAGTTTCCGTTGTTGTTGAATATTGTACCCTTCCTCTTTATTCAATAATACCTAACGAGACCTCAATAATCCCTTTAGACCTTTAGAGTAAATTTGGTTTGTCTACTGCTGTTTTCATATACAATATCAAAAGCTGTTTTAGTCTCTAATACATTTACAATAAAGTATATTTATTTTTAATTTTGCATATTTAGACAGATTATATAATTTACCTACATAATTTAGACAGATTTGGAACACTAGTAACACAGTAGTTCTAAATGCCTAGGTATGTTCTCTAATAGGTTAGTGCTAGTTCGAAAAACGAACCGTTCAGAGGTATCCTTGAACTACAATAGAAACAAAATTATTTTTATTATAAAACACATTACACGTTATACTCAATGGCTCGCTACTTATCTTTTATTCGTTAGAAAATTCCAACAGGCCCTCGTAATACAATTAAATGTATAAACAAACGAGGGTTCTGGCGACACTTCTCGAACTGAATGAGTTGGCAGCCTAAAGTGTCCTTTCAATTACTCGATCTTTTCCAAGTCGAGCAAATACTGAACTCACTGTTCGCGGCCTTTAGAGTTAGTTTCCTTCTGATGAGATTTCTGTTTTTTTTTTTTATGTCAATCTATATTTGCTTTTAATATTGTTTATGTATTTATGACTTATAATATGTCGAAGGAATTATTACTGAAAAAATTGCCATGACAAACTTTCGAGACAGTATATAAAATGTGTACCAACTTTAGCCAACGTGGCTGTCATATTGCTTAGTATCATATACTTAGCTGCTATGTTTCAGTCAACTTTCATATAAACAGAAAAACAGCCCCGGGAATTAAACTCACTACGACCATGCCATTTGTCACCAAATTTACGCGGATTTGCTATAGTAAATTAATTATTATTTCCCTCTGTTGCGATATGCAATAATAAACAATGAATAGAAACTAGTTAAAAACCTTGACAAACATTTTATTTAGATTTATATATTTACTTAATAAAATCAAGTTCGAAATTCATTCGAAAAGCGTAATAGCGTAAGCGGGAAATGACGTCCCCACGCGTATTCCTACGCATGCATAAGAGAGAGTTTCTTCGTAAGATAACCAAAAAAGTAATATCAATTTGACTCTTATATATATAAGTTCAGCTGCAACTGTGTTTCTATTTCTTCTTAATATTTTTATTTTATTGAGAAATGAAAATTTGAAATGACTAGTTATGTGATGTGCCACCTATTTATATCTACTAATTATTTTTGTTTGTGTCATAAATTATTATTATTTATTCATTTTTAATATGAATGACCCAGTCGCGTGAGAAACTCTATAAAGATTCAATTCAAGTGACAGCCTAAACAAATGACATCTTTATTATCCGTACTAATATTGTAAATGCGAAAGTATGTTTGGATGTATGGATGTTTGTAACTCTTTCATGCAAAAACTACTAAACCGATCACCATGAAATTTTGCATACACGTAGTCTGGGATACCAGAAAGGATATAGAGTACCTTTCATCGTTCAACGCGGACGAAGTCACGGGCACCAGATAGTTTAATATAACAGGGTTACGAACTCGACACTGCGTTAAAATAAACAAGACCAACCTTATATAACCTATTATCAAAGAGCTCGTAAACATCTGTCAATTTGAGATTTGAAACTCTTAAACATTCGGACAGCTCGTGAAGTTTATGCTTCCCTAATTTAATTTTCATCTCTACCACAGACGATATAAAGGTGTTTAAAAAAATACGTTACTTTTAAATAACACTGAAGGTGATTCAAGCGCATACGACCCAAAAAGCAATTTATAAATAAGGTATTGCGTAAAAAGAAACTGCTAAAATGGTCATACAGTATACGTTTCAAAACCAAAAATAAAAATATACGTACCCAATTAATATTGACAGTGCATACAAGTTATGTAGGTACTTCAAATTATTGACGACGAAGTCTATTAGAATTGACAGTTCGTTCATTGATCCAATAACAATCGATAGAGTAAAATCGATATTGACAACAAATTAATGCTTTGTGTTATGCGAGACTGAATGTGGAAAAGAAGCAAAAAAAAAAGAAAGCTATTCAATTCATATCTTATCATCTACGATTAACTTAGAAGCTTATCCTTATCCTTATTCTTATTCCTTATCCTTATTCCTACTATAGTTGGAGCGCACTTACAACACCTGTGGCATTGTGTTATAGGCGACGACGGTAGCCACCTTTTTTATGTAAACATAAAAAACAGTAGCTAAGCTATCGATAGAGATCTATCGAAGAAGATATCTATCTCCAGGAAACGTCTACCGGCAGTTAAGTATAATGATGATGCCAAAATATATATTTTAATTACATTTACACATTTCAAAACTTTTTATCAATTTTTAATCGAGTACCACTACAAACAATAAACAGAAGGGAAACTTCAATAAAGAAATATGTGTTCAAATATAACATTCTCGTTAAACTAACGTATAATATCCTCACAATGAAAAGATTGGCTCAGTTGAATGTTTGACCCTGATACAGCTTTCGTCTCGAATTAGTTTATCTCTAATGGTCTTGACACAAACTTCCGTCATTGACGAACAAGTGATGGGCTTCATCCTTTGAACCCTGTGTTATTTTGTAATGCCTTTTATTTAACTCTTTAGAAAACAATTTAAAGGTTACTTAAATAAAATTATGTTAAATATATTTCATTTTGTATGATTGAATGTTTACAATAGATATTGTTTCAAACTATCCATCGTTAAGCTCCTTTAAGAAAACGTCAACATGTACGCTTCCACGTGCATTCCCTGTATTTGACTGGACGTTTGGCGGCAGCAACCACAACTTTGTAATACACAAACCATGTTTTGTTGTGTTTACGAGTAGTGAATGCCAAAACCAATTCCCAAATCCTTTTCTTATTCCTGGCCCATGCACACAGAACTCCAATAAATATGCCACATTCACTGTCACTAAGATCTGTGCTGGAAAGCAATGATATGCCAATATTATTGTAGGAAATAGTTAACATACAATAAGCCTAATGGTGTCAGCGTAGATAAACAGAAATGGATCCGCATGCAATTTGAGTTAAATCGTTAAAATTAGCCAATTAATAGTCGGTGGATGATGCTAGTAAAGCCCGGTCTAATTTCCGATATCATAATGAACTATTTAATAATTGAAATGTACGAAAAACAGTGTCATTAGACTAATTAGTGAGGTTTAATTCCAAATTCTATTCATATATTTTACCTACAATGAAATGTAGAAAATATACATTTAATTTTTAAATGAAATAATTTTGTATGTTTTATAATAAAATAACTAATAAAAAAACAGCAGTCAGTGGTAAAGTGTAGCTAGATATAAGGTAATAATCGATTTTCCCAACACATTATTAGCCTAAGTCTGATTAAAAAAGCCGTTTCACTTTAGCTAAACGGCCAACGGCCAAACGGTCCTAGACTTTATCTAGCAACCCTTTTATTTTCTTTCCAACCAAAAAAAAATAAATATATAAATGCATAATGGCGACAAGTAAAAAATAAAATAAAAAGACTCGCTCAAACGCCAACTACACTTCAACACACGAAAAAATTAAATTAATTAATGTTTACAGTGTGAGTCGTTAAAAGAATAGCTGGGCCTCACTGTTTATTATGTTAAGGTAAACATTGAAAGGGTTGATAACTAACCTATCCAACACAAGCCAAAGTGTTCTCACGACCACATATGCGTATAGCACCAATATTTAACGAAAGCGGGGTTAAGTTCAGTAATTTATTGCCACTTGTATAACGACTGTAAGCTAGTCACATAAAAAACTATATCATTCAGTATAAACAATGGGGTCTCCCGTTGTAGAAAATGCTGTAAAGTTAGGTACACAAAGTACTGAGCGTTATTGAACCGGACGGTAAAAGTAGGGCGAAGTTTTTTAATGCACTCACTGTTCAATATGCTTTACGAGTTGGTAAACTGTTGTGAACACTAGGTTCGGTAAATATAGTCTTTAAAGATGAACCATTGAACGTAGATGTAAAACGTGTTTATTATTTGCAAACTTTGCACTAGCCAATGCCGTTATTAAGGGGAAAATATTGTCATGGTATATTCAATTTACTTTGTGCCTCTATGACTAAATATTAATAGTAAATTTAAAATTAAGGATTTTCAATATTTTACGGTTTCATTGCCTCGTTTTTGTAGTGCCTCTAATATGTTTCCTGAAGCTCGAATTTACGGCTTTCATGCGATTATTACAAAGAAAACGGCACTTTTGCAGCTGTGTGAACCTGGAACCCGACATAAAATAATCAATTTTTTTTTAAATGCATACGTTTGTACTCGGTATGTACTTGTTTGTACCAATTTTCTTATTGTTTGTACCTAAAGGGGTTCGAAAGTAGCGGCATTACAAAAAGTGCAAAAATAGTAAATCTGTCATTTTTCGAGGTATTCGATATCTGCGACTTTGATTACCAGGTTTCTGAATATTTTGAAAATTTAGTATCTCTGAACCCATTGAGGTACAAACGAAAAAAAAGTTGGTACATAGCAATACATACTGAGTACAAACGTATGCATTTAAAAAAAAATTGATTACTTCATGTCGGGTTCCAGGTTCACACAGCTCACTATTGCTAGATAGGACACGGATCAGCGTCAACAACATCTTGAATACAGTTGCTGAAAAGTACTTTACTATTTTTAAACATTTTTCCAATGTTCTCATAAAATAAATAAATTAGTATTGTACAGATAATAATTTATTGTTATCTGAGATCTTTTACGAACAACTGAATTACTAATTAGAAATTTCTTCTTTTGCACCTTCCCTGTATTTTTTTTCCTTTTAAAATTTCGGTTCCAAAGAAATATTTGTTCATTTCAAAATATTTTATAAACTTTCACTAGTCCATGTTTTCTGATAAGTTTATGGGAGTAAAATCTTATGACAACATCGTGGTCGTTAGCAATGTAGCGACACTCGAAAACATAATGCCATGTTGACTTTTTACTTTTAAGGCGCGGTCCAAAGATAACTTTAGCAAACGCACTAAGCGTTGCGCTTCAAACTGTTTATTTTTCACATACTGCTACGTCAACATAGTTTATTAACGTATGAAGATTGTATACAGAACTACTTCTAATTTTATTTTGTACTCTGTAGGCGTCATATTTGTGCTAAGAACAAATTCCTTAACAATCAAAAGAACCGTAATGTTAGTCATCATCTGTTTCCATTTACTTATACATTTTAATTTGAGGTAACACATGTATCATATTTTAAGGCTTATCTTCAAGCCCTTCACGGTCACACGCGTTAGCTTTTTTAACCGTGGGTGCTATTACAAAAATAAATGAAAACACTTCATTTTGAATAATGTTTGTTTTGACTGGTGCTACCATATTTACGGTGCAGCCGAGAGGCAAGTGTCGACGTGCTTTAGACCCACACAAAGAGCGATTGATCGCTCAGACCTTGTAAAATATGAACCGCGCTCCACTTTCCGAATTGATTAATTGTGATTTGTGACGCCGAGATATGTTTCTACGTTCCAATTTGAGAACTGAATACACAACTCGGCAGTAAAGTTAGTATTTTTTTAATTGCTTCAATCATTAATCGTTCACGTTGATTTACAAGTTAATGACGGTTCGTTCAAATAGACAGTTAAGGAAGATGTTATGTTTTGTAAAAAAAAAGTTGTGACGTCTGTAGTTAGTTCTTCGATGCGTGTGTGTGTTGTGTATACGTTCGAAATTGCACAAGTTTTTCTAAAGTTTCAACAAAGCGTCCCTCGCATTACAATGGACATATTTTTGTTCGTGCGGTCTCGACTGACAGTTCGCGTGATGTATTGGACTCGGGTGAGGATTATTTTTACCCATTTCACTAAGTTTGCATGAGACTATTGTATAGGACGGAAGCGGCTTCACAAAGCTGCCACGAGATTATTGTTATTTGTGAATTTTGGAAGTTTATGAATGATGTCGAAACTCTGCTTAATAATACTATTTAAAATTTTATTTAAGAGATAACAGGCAGGCTAACAGCCCACTTGTAGCTAACTGGGTACTGTCGCCTTCATTTTCATGTGCCTCTCCATTATTGAGGGTCGGCTTCAATTTCTTAAATTTCTCCTTGACCTTCGCGAGTTGAAACAATAATATTGCTCCACGGTTTTCACACTTAGCCACTTTCTGATGTTACGTAACAAAGGCAACCTTCTTCTTTCTAATTTACGCTTTCCCTTTACCTTCCCAATCTCTATAATCAATATGCTGCTGCATAGCTGTCATGTTGCAATACTTAACTGTCTCCTTCTGGTTAGGTACTACATGTAAACAATTACTTTTGATTACTACAAGAAATGCCCTAGGTGGCCTACATCTGTAATATCAGAAGAGATACGAGTGAAATGCAGTTAATTCCTAATACGGTTCATACTCGTAATCTATTTGAAATGTTTAACTTAGTATAACGATGCAAATACCTACGAACCTTAAAAGCGAGCTTGTTCCATTAACTTCTTGGTAAGCTAGATATAATTACCTCTATTCAGAGGAAATGTGAAACTCCATTTTTGCAATTAAATAGACTAACATTAAAAAGTAGAATAATTAAGATAAATTAATCATTCATTTAAAAGTGGGACAAGTTTTTATTTTGGTTGTTTAAGATCCTTTGACGAGTAGGTACTTACAGCGTTGTACTAATTAGTTAGATAGATCAGATCCTACAGCGTTTGGTGTCAATGAATCACCATGAAAGGCACGTAAATGTATGTAGGCACTTCTTCACAGAGAAGGCTTTTAAGATGTCTTTAAAGCGGTCGAAGCCGCGTGGCGCAACTAGTAATATATAAAAAAATATAACATACAACGTAGAATATAAGCACATTCTGAAGCCTTGTGAAAAAAATCTTATTGTAAAGATAGTAAAAAAAGTATTGGGAAATAAAAAGGCGGCTGAGTTAACACCCCCGATGTAATATGACAATAAAGTTGTGATGTTCGCATGAAATGAAGTGAGGCAATAAAACGACTGTGTGTCATTTCACACCTGGAAACTATTGTGATACATACAGCCTTTGACAATACTAGAGATTAATGTGTACGTTCACTGCGTTTCACACTAAACCTTAGTACAATGATCGACGCTAGAAAAAATAGCACAAAATCATAACATTGGAAATCCTCTGACTATATGTAGGTAGCAAATATTTGAATGAAAGGAAATCGATCAGTTTTGTATAGACATCAGGCCATCAGTTTATTTACGTTTTAACGGTTGAAACTTGTATCATTAGGTAAGAAGAAATTAAAGATTTCAATGGGAAAAAATATAGTGTAATTTGGTAATGAGGTTTCATATGTATTAGAGTTTGAAAGTATTAAAAATATCAATATAAATGTACAAAATACTTCTAAAATACAAGTCATCAATCATTACATATTTATTTATGAAATCTGTAAAATTTATAATCTGAATTTTATTAATCTGAAGTATTAACAAAAAATTACCGAATTTAAGAAATATTTTTATTATCAAATTCTCAAAAGAGTAAGTTGAAAAAAACAATGATGTACTTTATTCAGTTAATTTATTTATATCTATTGACAACCTGTAGGTTTCTGGTCTAATTTTTATGTTACGAGTTAATGTATATGAAAAAGTGCTCCTAGTCAGTTAACCTTACACTAATAATATCACGATGTTACACGATTATACTTGATGTAAAGTCATTTTTTCGAGCACAACTAGTTACATAATTGAATCCAAAAACATCGAGAGACGGATATCGTCTCCTTTAAAAAGTCAAATGAGATCGAACGTTAACTTAAATATATTCGGATTTCTAGACGATCAGGATGAAACCGATGGAAGTGATTAACATATTCATCTCCAAACTTTCTTGTTTATTATCACTATGTTTTACAATATGTAGTAGTATTATGTTAAGAATTAACCAAATAGTTTAACTTCAATACTGAAACATTATAGGTAGGCACATAAGTACACAGTAAAAGGAGTAAATATTCCATTGAGACGAGCGCTTGGCTGCACATATTTCAAAAATTACCAATCCTTTACTTATCCATCTTAAGTTATATTAATTCAAACTAGTAATTATATAAAGAATAAACCTTCTCACAGCATTTTCCATTCTAGAATAAAAATGTTTCGTATTAGACACGCATTCGATATTAATGTTTCGTGATGAGGTCTAGTTAAACAATTTTTTGATTTATTGCAGCTAGAATATAATACGTCCGACATCAAAGATATAACACCTAAAGTTTATTGCGAGGCAAATTTCAAAATTCGACGTTACCCAGACGATATGTTTATAAATAATGCATGCACCACAAACTTTGAAGTTGTTCGGAATAGAGATGTCAAAACGTTGAAAAGAGCAGCAAAAGTTTGGTTTATGTCGGTAGCAGAGAAGCCCTGTTTGCCGATCAAAGTTTTATGTTGTCGCGAGCCGTGAAGCGTCATAGTGTCAAAGTTATGTTTCTTTTTTATTTCATTTTAATAGAAAACATTTTAAATGTTATAATTATTAAAGCAAGTGTGGTTTTCTAATGTAACACTACGTAAGCTGTCTCACTAATAACTCGGTGGAACTGTTAAGTTATCAGTACAAACTATCCTTATTGTCTTAACTAAAATACAAAGCAGTAATATTATGTTTATGTAGGAGCAGTTCCCTCTAAACAGTACGTAAACAAATTATATTTTGTTACCTAAAAACATCCGTGTTACAGTGAAGAAGAAATAATAGATCAATATTACAAAATGATAAAACGACGTTTTCCTAAGAAATGATAATGATAACCTTTAGATCTGTTAAAAATATACTTGCGACAAATATGAAGATAGGAAATTTCAAAAAATATTATTTAGGCCATAGAACAAGTTAATAGTAATAAAAAAAAAGTAGAACTAACTTTGCGATCGAGTGATTTATAACATTCAATTTGTATGTCGGATTTCCAAAGCCTTTAAAAATATCGCTTACTTATTGGTTGTGGTCCACCTACTTTGTCCACCTGGGTGGATAACAGGCAATTTTTCTTGCCCGTAGTCCACCTATGTCCATCCAGGTGACCCGAGGATTCGGCCAAAAATACAACCAATTTGTGGCGGCGCCACCACAATTTGTCATAGCGAAAAAGATGTCAGGAGTTATTCAGGTGTGATATCTCATTTTTTTAATGCGGACGTAGTCGCGGGCCCCTATCTGGCTTGTAATAAATATAGCTATATGTTTTGCAACTGGATGGTCATACAACATAAACCATTTTAAAAATAGTTTGACGTATTACAAAAATAAGTAAAAGTTTGTTGATGGTCAATGCCCAATTTTACTGGCATATTTTGTTAGTAATACAGTCTGTTTGTGAACAACATGTATTCCGTAAACTCTTAAATTTAAATGTCTAACCATTATATCCAGATTTGCGTATGTAAATCTCAAATGGCCGACAATAAATGCGTAAATTCGTTCGGGTCCGCCGCGCCAGAAGTGTCAAATTTTCTACGTCATTAAACGTGCTTCAAAATCCGAACTTTTTAATTTTTTACACAATTTCTGATGCGAGCTACGTCAGGTGATCAATCTTAACAGCACTCTCTAATTACGCTTGCAAAATGTATAATAATAGCCTCTCCGGGCTCAGACACTTTTTTAAAGGCGCGCTTGAATTTGAAACATTAATTTCAATATTATTTATTGTTTATACATACGAGCGTATCCATTTAAAGAAAACCGTTAATGTTACATATAATTTAAATCCCAATAGATGTTTTAAATAGTAAAATGTTGACGTTTCATGCTCTAAATTTAATTAGAGTAATCTACATAAAAAGTAAAATATAAAAATATTAAGTAGGTTTGTATATGCATCAAAAACTCGAAAAGTTCTGCACCGATTATGATACGGTTTTCACTAATGTAAAGAGGGAGCTTAATGTAAGCGTGGAGGGTTTATATGTATAAAATATGCACCCCGGGCGAAGCCGGGACTGGGTCGCTAGTATTATATAAAAAGGTAAAGTTTACATGTTTGTACCTAGGATGCCCTGGTACTCTTCCGATTTAAAAAAATCTTTCACCAATTGTTAGAATAGAATTTCTTGATGGACATAAATATTTCACGTGAGCGAAGCCTCGGGCACCAGACATCTAAAAATAAAGATCCAACGCTTGGCAAAGTATAATGTCAGATGTCAATATCTTTTCTAACCTAATAAATTATCTATAAATTTACTATCTAAATATTATGTGTTTCTATTATTTCAATTACTGTACCTAACAATCAATATGAAAATATGTAATAAATTCGTAGGTTCCTAGATACGGATAAGACGGGAATACATCTATTTTCAACGCGGACTAAGTCGCGAGCACCAGCTAGAAAAAAAAAAAAAAAAAATTGTGTATGTCAGCTCCGACACACGACTGGAGTTTACTCCTTATGAAACGATTATAAAATTTAAATTTTCATAATTCGAACACGCCTAAGGAAAACAACATTGTTCTTTTTTAAAGTTGACGGCGCAATATCTCTAAAACTTCAGATATTCCAAAATATTCAAAAAGTAGAACGTATGTATTTATAAACGCATAACATAACGCATTCGTGCTCGTATTCGTGTGACAATTTTGATTTTACTCCCATAAATTGTCACGAGTATATATATGCAAATCGATTCCAATAATTTAAAATATTCTTTATTTTCATAATAACCTATTGAATAATCAACTGAATGGAACCCTACATTCAGTAAACCTAATAAATCAATCCCTTCTGTAGACCACGAGAAAACTAATCAAGTCGAGAAAATGTTGTCAATGTTAATAAAAAGAAGTAATGTCCTGTTCCGCGAAAGTACCGCCTTTGATGTTAGGAATTTCTCGTGTTAGCGGTTGATTCATCCCAGACGGCTATTTTCGGAGCCGTTTCCATCTTCTGGTTCTTTAGTTGCGGCGCGTGCGTGGCGAAAGCGCGGTTACATTTGTTTTGCTTTGCTCGTATAGCTAGAGCTATTAAAACGCTTCCATGTTGCAATATTTGACCACGTGGTCTCCGTGTACATACCACGCGTACAATCAAAATATTGACCCTCTTTTAAGCCGCATTCATGTTGATGCATACAAGTGTTCAACTATTTGCCTACACCATTAGCTGCCACTTAATGTCTAGGCATGCGGCCATTCAAAAAAAAATATTGACTAATACCATCGGCGCGGTAAATCGAAATCAAACAAAGAATTCCTTTTGATAAAACTCGCATTATGATCAATTAAAGCTACCAGTTTTTTAGATTTTTTTTTTTCGATCATCAAACACCCGGTTTTGCTCGTTAGAGCCAATTTACTTAGACCATTTTTTGTGGCAAGGGACAACAGGGCATAGACGTAAAGGGTGGCCATACGACAATTAAGAAGCTGTTAGAATTTTAAAAAAATGTCACCCCTTCGCGGATGCAGTACCCAAAAAGGGATTGGTTTTTTATCACCTGAGTTGAACGTCACAAACTGTTTATCGCCACTCGACGGCATGTTGATTTATGTTTCCAACCCTGTCGAGGAGCGAGACCCGACCGAAATGAATTAGATTGTTTAATTGGTCATTTATTTCCGAAGATAACACCAACATGGCCGAGTGCTTTTGGGTCACTGGAGTGGCTCTCTCACGGATAATCAATTTCAATTTTTATTTGGAACTAGTATATGCCCGCGACTTCGTCTGCGTCCGATCGCTACCAAACTTCACAGGAACACCCGCTGGACTAATATGAAGATTGTCTGAAAGTTTCATAAAAATCGGTTCAGCGGTTTTGGAGTCTATAGGGGACATACATACACACATCGCCTTTTATATGTTAAGATAATAATAGTTTACTAAAGGTTAAAATTGAATATTCAAAGATTATATAATTTATGTCCATAAATGACGATGCAATCTTTATATTGTTTTATTTATATTTTTTATGCAGTAGAGTACAGCAGTCGTTCGAGTTGTAAAAGAAAATATTGCTTATCGCTTATCTTTATCGCTTTTTATATTTTTAGATGATAACATTTTTCCAGGATAAAAAGTAATTTTCATTTTCGAACGAGAACGAGCACCAGCTAGTAAAACCACAAACCAACTATTAAGTTTAAATTTATTAATAATAATTATGATAAAAAACGGTGTACCTATTTCATGCATTATGGATTATATTCGGAAAGTAAGACGAGGTTAAGACAAAAGAGACAAGAGTAGATTTAAAGACAGTCTAATCATCGACTAATGACCACCTTACACTTTTCTTTTAAGCCCACCCGAGAGTCCAAAAATTAAAGGCTTATCTTAAATTATGCTTAATTGGAGGGTCTTAAAATACAGATTGAATTTCAAAAGGTTTGATTGATAGCTTTGCTTTAGAGCGCTGTTACCGATAATAGCTTATGTAAAAATACCGATATTTATTGAACTAATTAACATAATCTGTGGTTAAATTCATCTTCGTTTTAATAAATGTGTTATTTTTTACATGAAAAACATACGTAGGCTTAGTTTTATTAGAACATTTATAGATACAATCTGATATCTCTATATTATTATTTGTAATTAGGTATATTGTATATTGATTAAGCTAAACCACTGCATTAGCAACGAATCATAACGAGAATTTAAAAGCTAGAGTAGTTAATAAAATGATGAAACCTAACTGGATGTCCGCTTGATAGTAACAGAGTGGGTACTGTATGTCTAAACTCAAGCAACACGAAGGAAATTCAAGCGGGATTTTGAACCTGTTATGATTCAGGGTATGAAACAAGATGAAAAGAAAGTGCGATTGAAAATAAACAGAATTTATTTTTATATTTGTTTCATATATGTTATCTGTAGGTTTCAACACAAAATAAAAATTGCAAGACATGTTTTACGCAAACAAAACCGCGATCACAGGATGCACAATTAAGTAGAATTATTAATAGTCTTGGACGTTGAGAGCAATAGACCATTATTTGTCATTTACACATGAATTTCAAAAAAATATTCAAAGATGCAAGCTTGACCGGAATTCGAACTTGCGTTGGTCCCTTAGGCAACTGAGCATTCGACTCAACTATCACTGCTATCGTTGTTATTTGTTAAATAAATTTAAATATTTTAGTAGATCATTAAAAATAAACGTAAAAAATGAACAAATATTTAAATTTTCATCATGAACATCACGATAAATAAGGAAAAATTATTTTCCAATTTATAATCGACAGCAACATTATAAATCTGGGGACGTAATCGAACCCGTGTTAATATTCAGAGTTTCGGTTTCATAACGAATGCTTTATGAATTTCGCTTCAAATACAGATTCGATTATGTTATTTATAGAGTTGAACGGACGTTATATATTATACAACTAATAACAAGGCATTTGCATTTTACTGTTTGTTTTCTCTTCCGAAAATATTGTGCCTTTAGGGCAAAAAGTTAATAATATATTATGGAATTTGTGAATGTTGTTTTATTCATTATATTTCGACACTCCACATAAACGAACTTCGGTGTTATTCTTTCCAATACAAGTTTAATACGTTACCCACTGTATAACCCTGCAATATTATAAAAATAATAATCTGGATTGTTTCCTTGATAATGCAGCTAAGTTTTAATGACAGCACAGTCAAATAGTTATTCGCTACAAACGTGACATCATACAAAGAACAAGAAAGTTATTCGAGACCGTAGGATTTCCAGACTGCAATATCAAAACAGAAAGCCGCTTCGTTTAAGGAGCTAACGACAATAGACGCATTGTTTTCCAAAGCTCCGTCACAATGCGTGTACTGTTCTCCCATTTCTCACTTAATTCAGTAAAATCTCCCAAATGAAGTACCGTCTGAGTGGCAATCCCTAAATTCCAACAGTGCTCAAGAAATTGTAGCGTTTAATCAAACAAAAACTTCGGCCCTTCTAAAAACAATGGTCCTCTTGTTTCTTGTAATATTTACAGCTGTGCACATAACGTTAGCCACTCATGTGGCTCTCACATTTTTTAATCTATACAGAGAATCTCTCCATATATTTTTCATGAAACAGTCTTTATTAGGCCAGTGAATCTATTACTGCGTGTCTCCGCGAACGTCACGTTTCCTCCGAGATTCGGCACTTTTTCCACGGCTACGTGCCGCTTTGTCTGCGCAAACTTGGCAAAAAAAGAAAAGACAATTAAATATTCAGAGACTGTTAGTAAGTTTATCTCAATATTTCACTAAATTGGTACTATCCGTGAGAGTTTCTTACATATTAACTACACAATTGAAGGATAAGATCGTAACGCTCTTACGAAACGAGAAATGGGTCCAATGAAAAGACAATAATTCACCATTAAGATATTAGAGGGTCGCATAAAATGTGCCCCAAGTATGAACCGTTGAATGGCTCGGGATTCTGGCGAAATGGTTCGTGGCGAACTCTGGCCAACGTCAATGGAGTAAAATAGAGATGGCCATCGGATGTGGGCGGGAATGAGACAGTTAATTCTAATTATGGCCGTATTGTGAGGCGAAATTTTATTGCTATCTCATTGGCGCGTTCATTACGACTCAGACCTAGTAATTGTGTTCTATTGTGTGCGAGTCCGCAGTCGAGGTCCATTTTTCTGGGAACCGTGTGAATCTGGGACGAGGGGACAATTGGCATAAAAACGTCGCTGACTTCACAAATTAAATAATTCGCAGCTTAAAACTGTCCCGGAAAGAAAAATCAATGGTGTTAGGAACCTACGTTTCTTAAAATCATGAATAATAATTCGAAAGTAGCTGATTACTTAGTTACTATTTTCAAGTACTTATATACTTTAAATATTACCTAGGTACTAAGTTCATTAAGTAGTGTTCATACTAGTGGTTAGACTTGATTAAGAGGACCACACAGCGGACAAGACAAGACCAGCTTCCGTAAATTTAGACAAATAATGGCCTGCAGGGCGTTTGCTAAAAGAATAACAAGATAAATAACTAGCGTTATTGTGCATCTATTTTAGTCTCAACACACGTTGGCCTTTAGACAACCATTGATGGACTCTAAAGTTTCATCGCGGCCTGTCGGAGCGATTAGCGGCTTGACAGCTAATTTATATACTCAACTTTACTATTCTATTCCCGGAGGGAGTAACATAGATGACAATATTAACAGACAGGACAGAAATAAACTAAAAATTTTTTTTTTTTTAAATCTCATTTATCTAAGGATAATTCTCGTAGATATTTTAATACATTATTATATGAATTGTATG
Organism: Synanthedon myopaeformis; assembly: GCA_944738685.1. Lineage (NCBI taxonomy): Eukaryota > Metazoa > Arthropoda > Insecta > Lepidoptera > Sesiidae > Synanthedon > Synanthedon myopaeformis. Next base: position 8,796,056 of record OX122917.1, read on the forward strand.
ATCTCCTACAACGTCGTTTATTAAGGATACATTAATATGTTTACTGGTCTGTAAAACAAAAAAGAATTTTAAACTGTTTCTGGAGTATTTCTAACTATCAAATGATCACAAAGGTTTAATATAAAATATTTGGCTTCACAATTAATACATGCAATCTGATTTTATCTAATGCGACAGATGTCTTTGCCATAATCATTTAATTTACCCGCACAAAGATCGTCAATAAATAAATAAAGTTAAAATGTAGTGGCTTCATGCAACAAACAGTATCATTATCAACAATAATAGCGGCAGCTGCGCGAAGCTCACACCTCATTGCTTTTTCCGTGACATTGGGCGATGCCATAAAAGATATCGAGTTTTGTAATAATATTCGAGTCGCGAAATGATTTATTATGGTTAGTAGAAGTCGGAGTAAAATATTAACTTTTATACACATATTTCTACTTATAAATTTTTCAATTTTATTTCATATTTCCTCAAAAGACGTTTATAAATATTATGCCTGTAAATGATTATGAAACAATAGGACAATTCGTTCAGACATGACTAGACAATGTATTATTTATGAATATATATTAATATTCATTAATAAATATATAAAAATATTTGACAATGACAAAATGTAGATTGAATGAATAAAAAGATAACAATTTAAACACCAGTACAAGAATTACCACAAGGGTTTATAAACAAAACAATTTTTTTTTGTATGACCATATACTTTATTACACATATGAAAAATAATTTGTTTAATAATGGTATCCTCTAAGAGATTACTATAACACATTGTCCACATTAACAGTATAACACACTATACATGGGTGGCGTATCCTCCACAAACCCCTTCGACGCTAAATTTAGAAACAATTTTCAAAATCGTCTCGCTTGACAAGTAATTTTATTACAAATTGCTTTAACATCTCACCTATTTCACATGCTTGTTAAGTATTTAAATATTTAAAGCGCCAATGAAAATATTTTCAAACTTACTTGTGTTGGTGTAGTCAGTGAACAGCTAATGTAGCCGGAATTAAATTAATATAAACAAATGTGTTTGTGAACTTTTTTTTATGTTAAAATCGGCAGACAGGTTGACGGTCCACTTGATGGTAGGTGGCTACCGTCGCCTATAACACAAGCAACACCACAGGTGTTGCAGGTGAGCTGCCGACTATATTAGGATTAAGGATAAGGGATTGGAAAGGGTTAGGGAAAATGGTGGATACTGGAAATATTCACCATAGGTCAACGTCTAGTTACTAAAGTTCTTAACTTTATTGTTTTTACAATTTGTTTCATCTTTTTACCATTATTTGTGAAATGTCAGAGCGTCGCCAAAATGTGAAGAAGCCGAAATATTATCGCACACAGTATACAGTCACGAAAAACTGTTATTCCTATCTCTCTAAAAGCTGGGACAGTATTATGTCATAAATTACCCTACGACGACACACTAAAATAGCGTAACACCCCAATGCCATGGGAACGAAGGACCATAGCAGCGACCCCACGCGCTAAACGCCTACAAATCCGTTTGGATTTAAATCAAAAAGACATCGAAGGGAGACGCCAAATCGATTAGAGACGCCCGTTCAATAAACAATTTCAAAGGTTAAAGAAATTTCTCACAAATAATAAATGCATCAGTCACGCCATGGCTGACTAAATTGGAAGGAAGATTTTACAATGAGAAAGAGGGACGAATCCGGAAGTAACGTAGATTTTTCCCTATTACTCAAACAACAATAGAATAACCGTCAATGCTTACCAGGAGGCTGTACAATGTCTTTTGTTTAATTAATTAAAATACGGCAGATATAATTAAGGTGAATTTTGAGGAGTGATAGCGCACCCTTCCTTTAAAATCTAGATAAATGGAGCTTATTTGTTTACGCGAATTCACCGTATGAAATTTATGATCCTTTGAATCTTATGAAACTAGTTGAAATTAAATTCCTGCGACCGTGTTGTCTTCTAATTGATATTGCACTGTTTCTGCTACATCGGACTGAGGTGAATTCGATTAATATTGTTTCACTGTTGATTGAACGCTAGATACATCCGCAAGCCATCGGTCACTCTGACAATATTCTCGATAGACTAAGAATCAATCGCGCGTTACCAACACCATACTACCAGTCCACGAGTCCCATCAATCAGAGAACATTCGCACAACGACTGATAATGTATCGCTAACAACCCAACATTTAATTGGTGATGGATCACTCCGAACCCCGACAGACGAATTTCATGGCCTCCGAATATCATATTTCGCGTAAAGAATTTTTTCATTCGCTCCGACCGTGCATATATTCGATACGGATTTATTATTTTCGTCTTTACGTGTTACCCTCTTTGGGTTCGGAAGCGACACGTAAAATGACGGAAGATATGAAGAGCGGTAATGGGGGAAAATTGTACTTTATTCGATTTTGATATACTTGATGGTAGATTTAGGCCTTGCTGTCACTCAATAGAACCTCGACAATTTTAGAACCATTAAATCTCTTAGCACATAAGGTTGTTTTTTCATATAAATAAACAGCTAGACAAGATAACAAATATTTGTCATGTTGGGTGTTCTTTTATTGAGATCTAATCTAAATCAAACAAAAAGGACTTCTGAGGTAGCACTCCAAGCAGGTTTGCTATGCGATAACAAAGATAAATTTTATATAAGCAGAAAATGTTATTTCATTTGAATATCATTTGAAATCTGTTTGGTATTTTTTTTTTATTAGGCACTGCTAAATATTGTAGTATAATATTTTGGTTAATAAAATCTTTACTTATTTTTTCAATACCTAGTCAAAGTTTAGATTCAAGCATAAGTTATAAAAGTAAGGTAAATTAAAATACATTATAGGAGCTAATTTGTACCACTTTGTCCCTTAAGATATTGAATTTTGTTATTTAATTTATAGTGGGGTATATCTATTGCCGCTTTTCATGTGTTTTGGGAGCGATCTCGCCCACATCACCAATTACCTATTCGATAAGAGACTTATTTATAGCCCTCGCCGTTGGGTTGAGCACAGAATTAAAATTCATTGTTTCTCTTATCCTGTGAACAAAGATATACCGAGGTCACAAGATATCTATGTCTTATCTCCGTAACAAGAATTGGCTTTTAAAGAAGAGGGAGCGAATGTAATCGCGGTGGAGGAATAATTATTACGTGATCTTATAGCTTTTAGAACAGAATTTCTTTTGGTTTTGTTCCAAAGTTAATTTTAGAGATGCGATATCGGATTTCATGAATGCTCAATTCACAGTTATAGACATTTCGACTATCGGTGATTAGATCACAATGGATGATAATGTTTATAGCTTTGAAGTCACCATAAAATGACTGTAAAAGTTTTAGTTGACAAAGCAATCGCAGTTTTTATTACGTCTGTACGAGATAAGATTTAATTTAGTGAGTGAAATTTGAGAGAATTAATTTTTCCTTTGAAACTGAGTGTGTGGGAGATGATATCAAGTATCGAACGCATTACTGTTTTCTGCAAAGTTGATAAAACAGTGTCGACCTTTCATTTTACAATATAGTTAGGAATTTTATTAGTAGCAGGGCAGAGTGCGTTTTGTGATCATAAATTGATCAGCCCGTCTGGCGACAGTAATCATCATCATCTTACAGAAGACCAGCATGAAATAACATCAAGTGTGCTGTTGTGTTTCGGAGTGTGAGTTTGGAATGCTAGAGCCCTGTTATCTATCCCTTTCTAATCCCTTATGCCTAATACTGCCACTTCAGCACTTGCAGCACATTGCTTGTGTTAATAAGTGACGGTAGCCACCTTCCGGCAAAACTGTTTTAAAAAATTACAATAACAACCACCAATACCATAAGAAAAAATTTGTCAATCCAAAATCTTAAAATAAACTTGGCCATACTTAGAAAATCCGTTGAGAACAGAATAAAAATATTTATAAATTTACAACCTGTGTGGCATATGAATATTAATGATTTAAAAATGTTTTTTTTTTTTTTTTGCTTTACCGTTCATTTCGCAAACAACAGATGAGGTTTTACATGAGACTCGGTACTTAAGTGGGACGTGGCACTCATGTGGTAAATATGCGCATATTTGTATAGTATTGTATGTTAAACTATTCACCTACCACACCACAAATAGCGCTGTATGAGATGAGATGCATCCGTTCAGTAACCGCTGACCTCTGACGCATTAAAGCGACAGGATCCGAGGCATTAGCGTTGTCTCCTGTTTCGAAACAAATGTATATAATATTTTTTTCATTTTTAATACACACAGTGAAACGTCCATTACTGTCAAAGCTGAAATTACACGCTGACAGTTGAGCGATATTGACAATAAGGCTTGAAGCGAAATTAGCACTAAGCATGAAGCCGATTTTAATTAGTTTCGTTGTTGCTGCAGCCCTTTTACAAGCCTGTGGTGGAGGTGAAAAGATGGGGTCAATAAAATGATGGACAAGTTAATGACAATGCAGGCATTTGAATACTGACTTCAACAATCGATATAATTGAAAATGCAATATATCATTACTTGGTTCTTTCCATTGAAGTTATGGTTTGAATAGAATTCATTTTGAATGCTTAAAGGGTAAAATATTATTATAAATAATATAATTAAAACTAAGCAATATTAATATATAGATTTATAATACATATAAATTACAATTTTTTTAAACTAGGTAGGTTATCATTGAATGTTATATATAACATAAGAAATAAGAAGATGGCTTTCGGATGATTCATTTTGAAACTGAAATGGAAATTTAAAAAAAAAAAGATTTATTTCTTTAACTGGTTTATTACTTTTATAATTTATTGTGTATTTATAAATATCTACATTCTGCACGAATATTAGTTTTTCAATAATATGGTTAAAATATTATTATTATATTTTTTATTTCACCATTAATATAATGCTTAAAGGCGTGACTAAAATATCGTTCTTCTTTTCTTAAAGTCTTGTAAGTAATGTATGTAACATCAACTAAAATGTATCGAATGACGCAGTTAAAAGTTTAAAAGAATTAACCATTTGTAACTTTGGACGTTTCCGGCCTTTTACTCTTCGATGGAACCTTTAAAGAAATTTTAGGAAGATTTGTGGCGTGGTTATGTTGGTATTAAATGGTAAAGACTCATTTTTTTATTGTCCTAATTTTAAAAACATTCATATTGTATACATTACAGTAAGAAACATTGTTCTAACCAAATGTCATGAAAAATGCAATAGGTATTAAGATTATTTGTATTGCTCGATGTGTCCTCAGATTACAGAGTATACACAAGAAAAGAAACCGCGTTCAAAAACAAAATGCGATAACAATTTTAGTATGAAAAAAAAAATTCAAATAAAATACACATCTCATGTAATTGGACATAAGATGTCATCATAATCATCATACACTGGACAAAACTGGTCTGTTCAAAAGTACCTGACATAGCTTTATGAAATAAAGACTAAAATAAAGCTAAACTAAATATATATATTTTTTATATTATATATAAGCACATTAAAATTTTCTTTGCGGTCCAGTGTATTTATTTGCATTTTATATTCCTATGTCGAAATGCCATTAAACGTCACAACTTAAATAATATCTATTTCCGTTTCTTTACAAGAAGACTATCTCAAGCAACTGAAATTGAAACTATCCTAACTAATTATAATAATTATAAAATATGATGAAAGCGAGTTTGTTAATTTGTTACCCTTTCACACCTTAGGTAACTACTCAAACTATAATCATGAAATTTTGCATTCACTTTTTCAGGGGTAACAGAAAAACGTACATTTATACATTATGCTTTTATGCAAAAAAAAAAAAAAAAACTGTGTCTGAAGATAGCATAGGATGTCGTGGGCAAAAACTAGTTCTTAATAAAAGTAGGTCTGTTTCTAGCTTCAGTTTTGTGTGCGTTGACGATTGTTCGTTGTACTGTATTTTGAAGATGTATCAAAATTGGAGCCGATACTTATTGTAGCTTAATATTGGCTTAAAATATTTGATCGCTTTCAAAAGTACTAAAGTAGGTACATATAATTATAATGTAGATGAATGAAATAAAACAGCACGGTGCTTTTATAATTTTGTTTTCTTTGGACGCGGGAACAGACTGTATTTTTGCTAATTCATCGCCTCTTCACAAGATAAGTGGCGGACGGCGCGCTTCCGGATGTCGAGATTTTTTTCTCTAACTTCTCGAGAGCATCGCAAAATGTCTCTCCAAACGACTTTTTCTCAGTTAAGTACTTTTTGACATCCTTTTGGCCGTACTGTGGCATAGCACTTAAGTGCTCGTATATGCTTGTGTTTGCGATTTCATTCTATTTACTAATAAGTGTGTACATTACCTAATTGTATTTGAGCAACACGACAAGACAATTATAAGTATCTCATGCAAATGAAAGTAGGTATCACTTAATGCTAGTATACTATACTTGAAACTATAGATAAAAAATACAAAATGGTTTTTCGTATTATATAGGATTTTTTCCTATTAGATTTTTCGCAAGGTTTTTTTAACATATCCGTAATGTTTCTTCCTATATTTGGAGAGTATATCATTCCAGTATAATAGTGTCAGGGCACAATGCGTATTGCAGTCATAAATTCGGAGCCTGTCTGGCGGGGCAGTAGACCCTTTACCGAAGTGAACAGTATGTACAGGAAGTACATATGTTATTGTGTTTCAGTAAGTGAGTTAGGAATGCTAGAGCCTTCTTCCCTATCCCATCCTAATCTCTTATCCTTAATCCTACTGAGGTCGGCAGAGTAATAGGCGATTGTAGCCACCTCTCATCAAGTGGACAGTCACTTTCTGGCGACCTTAATATATAGAAAAGACTGAATTAAACTAGCTGTTGCACGCGGCTTCGCCCGTGTAACTTTATAAAATATAGCCTATGTTACTCGCTAATAATATAGCTTCCCAAGAGTGAAAGAATTTTTCAAATCGGTCCAGTAGATTCCGAGCCTATTCTATGCAAACAAAGAAACAAACAATCAAATTTTTCCTCTTTATAATATTCGTATAGTTAGATAAATATAAAATATATAACAGCATATTTTATAAATATAAATATATTTTTGACCATTATGGTAAAGTTACAAATAAAAAAAATACAAATGATACCCAATATTGAATCAAATATTGGGTAATTTATGCGCTATGAGCCATTATAAAGATATTTTTTCAAGAGAGACATTGTTATTTTCAAATAAATTCAAAACAATCTAATAACAACATATACATATTTTTATTGTATGAGCTGGGTATTATGAAGGAATATTTTAATAACTAGAACTGATCTTATGACTAGTTAATATATTATATTGTTATATTTTTATGTTCCATTAGGTAACGTTCAAAGTTTAGATAGAGTTATTAATTATCGTTTACTTACAATATTTTATGGTCTAAAGTCTCATTCAAAATGTAAATGTTCCATTAAATGTCACAACACAATCCAAAACGTATTTAATCCAAATATTTTTAGTAACACAATCCAAATATTATTCAAACACGTGTTAATTTTTAAATTTCGCGCCAAACACCGAGATCTGTGAGCCAAACGTACATCCTCCCCAAGCGAAAGATAGAGGGCAACTGATGAAGGAAATCTCTATGGTTGGTCGGATAGCAGTCTAGACGAGAGGCGGGGACCAGAGGGGTAGGAAAGAGACAAGGGATGTGCGCGCGAAAACGAACGAACCCCTATATTATTATTATTTTCAAAAAAATAAAAATAAAGCGTTTATTTATATTATAAATTTAAAATAGAAATATTCCGTAAATCGTAACCGACAGACAGCCACAAAATATAGAAATATTTATTAAAGATTAATTTAAATAAAAAGTACAATATTTTCATATTTGTTTTACTTTTAAATTTTGTGCAAAAAATGTAGTAATTTAATTACTTAATTTGTTTAAAAAAAAAACACAATTTAACAGCATTAAAAATAAATTATAAGGTAAGTTTATATTTATTTAAAATACATTATAAGAATAACCTTCACCATCGGTAGGCTTTACCTTCGCTTAAGGGGACTTACAAGGTTGGGATGAAAAGTTCGTAGGCTAACACACAGATGGCGCTACTAGAATTAAATCCATATGATTTTTAGTTAACCATAATCTTCAAAGGACACGTTAAAATTTCATAGCTGTCGAACTATTTTAGTTTGTGGGATAGAGCATTTTGAGTGAAGCAACTTTTGTTAGTTTGAAGAAAATGGATAAAAAAGAATTTTGTGAAAACGATGGCAAAATTGCATGAATTGGGCTTCGAATTGCTTCCGCATTCACCGTATTCTCCAGATCTGGCTTCCAGCGACTTTTTACTGTTCTCAGAGTCTCAGACCTAAAGAGAATGCTCGCTGGAAAGAAATTTAGCGCCGATGGAGAGGTAATCGCCGAAACTAAGGCCTATTTTGAGGCTATAAAATCGTACTATAAAAATGGTATCGAAAAATTGTGTTACTGCTATAATCGTTGTAGCACCCTCGAAGGCAAATATATTGAATAATAAAATCAAATTATATAAAAAAAAAATTCTATGTTAGCCTACGAACTTTTTAGCCCAACTGTTAAATAAACTCAGCGGAAAATAAGAATTTAAGATCAAATATGTGAATAATAAAAAAATAAAAATACATTTTATATCGCTAACTACATTTTATATTTTATATATGTGCAAGTAGATATATACATTTTATATATACTTGTACAGGCAGTGAGCAATTTAGCTACAGCCAATGTAGATGTCTATTAGGTATTCATTTGTGAAACAAAAAATAGCTTAGAACAACGAGCTCTAATAATAAATTGTCTGGACGATTGGATGTAAGCCGTATTGATCTAGTAGAAGTTAAAGCCAGAGTGTATATTTTGGTAAACGAGCGAAACACGTTTCGCAGACATATATGTTGGTACTTTTGGAAACTATTAAATATTCAGCAATATGAACACGATCGAAGTGCATTTGTATAATTTTATCTAAAAAATTTATAAATGAGTTTTTTATTAGAGTTTCACTGTGACATTTTTATTTATTACTAACTAGTTAGCTGGTGTCAGCGACTTCGTCAGCGTTGAAAAATAAAAATATATATATAAGCAATATAACGCTTGACTTCTATCTATAACACTTAGGGCAGGAGTTAGTTTTTTATTTTATTTTAGATGATCCCTTGGGAACAATACTTTTTTTCTGGGTGAAAGGTACCCTATGTCCTTTCTTGTATCCCTGACAACATGTATTCAAAATTTCATGATGATCGGTTGAGCAGTTGAGGTGTAAAAAGGTAATAGACAGACAGACATATACTTTCACATTTATAATATTAATGTTAATAAGCTTATAATTACTAACTAACCAAAAAATAATTACAAGTCAGGAATTATAAGATATTGATAATATTCAACAGAATGCGTGATTAAATTTGCTAACAATAAATGCAGAAAGCATTGTATTAACTAGATATAAGTAAAATAAATACGCTACACAAAAATTGAGGAAATAAAGCAATTTTTTTTTATTTTTTTTTATTAGAGATGGGTTTGCTCTTGGCCAACAACCAGCCGTGTAGCTAGGCCTATAATTATAAAAACTAATTTAAAATTACAACAGTTACCTATAAAGTGGGAAAGATAGAGATATTACACAACCTTTTAGGAACAAGTTAGAATTTTAAAATATCTAAATGGAATTAAGTCACCAAATACAATGTTATTCTTCTTGAAATAAGAGATGCGGGCGATGTGAAAAATTGATGCTCCTATGACACATCATTTTAATATTACACAGCATAGTGGCACTGAATAATAGAGCACACATGATATAGCAAAATTTACAGCATGAAGAATAATTTGTTACTAGGGCTTTAGACGTTAAATACTCGTACTTACATGAGTTGAAAGTATAATTTTAATGGTTATTAGACTCTAAATAAAATGTAAAGATGGCATATTAAATTTTAAAAAAATATTTGACAGATACAAGCAAAATGCAAACACATATGCTAGCACTATCGTCGAAAGCATATAAAATTTTAAGGGATTTCTTATCAATCAATACTTTGATTTTCATCGTCAAATACAGCGAAAATATGGTTAAAATTGAAAATCAAATACATCGATTCAGATCGAGAAAATTTGTTACTACAAATCACTCTTCCAGCTACAATTGTCTATTAACAAAGCTTATGGGATTGTATATACAGCACTTTTACATATTTCAACTTATTTCAGAAAAGGTTTCTTTGAAGCAATCCGTCCAAGTAAAGGCATGTCAAGACTGAGCAACAGGACATTTGACGGTGACATGTTAATCGCAAACTCAGTGTTTGTAACTAAGAAATGAAGAGCAAGTTAATCCCTAGCGCCAAGTTAAGCTTACAAAATCTTCCGACGAGATAGAGCTTTCGCTTGTTGTTTGTTGGCTCGGCGCCGCCCTGTGTACAGTTTATTATCAGATATACTCACAGGTGTAGTTGTATGTATAGGAAATAACAAAGGTAAAGAGCCCTAGCTTTGTTCCAAGCGTACACACATATGCATAAAGTGGATTATTCAAATCTAGAACAGCGTGGGTTTAATCTATTCTTGCAAATAGTTATTCCTATTTTTATAGAATGTCATGGCACTTCCATTCTTCGCCACTCTTTAAAATCTTGCCTAAACCGACATCTGCTTAAATCAAAAGTATGCCAGATGACCGACAGCTTAAAAAGATCTAAACGAAAAGTCAGGTTTTGAAACAGGTGCAATAATCTGTACAGGCTGATCTGATCTGATCAAGATTATATGGTAATAGTTTTCTATAAGTATTAATAAGTATTAAGTGAACGGTCTGTTATTCTTTGTTCTAACAAATAGAGACTTAATTGAAAAGTCAACAATTTGTGCAACTTATGGCTTCCATAAAACTATTCACGACACATAAGTGGTATCATAAACTAATCAGCTACACGAAAGCACAATTTATTGTAACCATATAGGAAAAGTCAACTGTAATAAAAATTTATATTTTACACAAGAATACTAATGTATCAATACCTATTATGTAATATTTCTGTTAACCTTAAAAATAATAAAATTAGTCTTATTGTGCTGGACGTATTTTAAGTTTTTTTGAGAAAAAAAAAGTTTTTTTTAAAACGCCTGAGATTATAATGCAAAAAATATTTAAAAAGATTTATAAATGTACCTACATATGTATATTTCGATTCATATTTCAGAATAATAGGAAATTGGAGCTTCTAAGTGGAAAATTATACTACTTTTAGCATCAGATATCTTGTTTGCTACATTTCCCTCTAATCTAATCCTATAACGACGTTATTATAAAAAATTGGCAAAGAGAGTCCCTTTTTATGCATTGTCATAAAAGCACAGCCCGACTGACGGCAGTTGGGCTACCATGTTATTAATAATATCTATAATCTATACTAATATTATAAAGAGGAAAGATTTGATTGTATGTTTGTTTGCATTGAATAGGCTCCGAAACTACTTTACTGATTTGAAAAATTCTTCACTGACCCCGGTATGTAACCCAAGGTGTAAAAAAATGACCTAAAATATTCCTTACATCGCGTGCGCTGCGAAAACTATTGACGATAGAACAAAATAATGTACTACGACTTTGCAGAACACATCATTATCTACAAAAAAAAGTGCCGCGCTGCTCGCTCCCTACGCAGCGGTCCTGTGCGGAATACCCGTGCGGAGCCGGGGCGGGCCGCTAGTGTGTTATATATAAGTATATGTTAATTATATATATACTTATCCTTAAACAATATTAAATTAAAGTCGCTGTTCGCGTCTGCTGTCTGCATGTCCTAACTTCTCCTAAACCACGCAATAGACTATGATGCAATTTTCACAATGAGTTAGATAAATTTTCACGGAAGGTTTATATATATAATAAATCCTGATTAAGTTTTTTAGTTAGTAGAACAAAAAAAAACAATATTTTGCAACCAAAATAAATTTATATGGCTTACGTAGGTTAAGTGTGTGAGTGAGGGTCACAGAGAATGATATCATTTATCTGTTGGTCTTGTTGTATTTACTCCTATCAATTTAATGGGATTAATATTGTAGACACAAAAATTAGGCGACAAAAAAAAACTAGTAAAACAATTTTACCTGTACGTTAAGAAAATGCAATTGCTGTATACAAACACAGGCAGGCGCCTTCGATTGGTACGCGGAACACCGAGTGCATATAAACGGCACGATTCGCGAACGTGTTTGAATTTATTAAGCTCGATTCACGCTCGACACGACTCGAGCCGAGCCACTCGAGCCACGCGACTCCTTCGAGCCTGTAATTTACAGTGCGTTGTTAATTCAGCACTAAACGCGGGGTCTTACAGCGCCTCACGTAGCCTACAAGTACCTTAAGGTGTTTGCAATAAATCTAATACGTATGTGATGGTTTTAATGAAATAAAATAATAATATTCATATTTATATTACCTAGGGTCAAATTTCAGACACTATCTAATATTCGGTAATAAGTTATAAAGGAAATTTCTGAATGTTAGGTTGTTACATCTACGTGTCTAAAATTTGAAATGAATATTTTAAACTTTTGAATGTTATATTTTTAAATTTTCCGGATTATATGTATTTTTAAACGATCCTTCGGGAACCTATATTTTTTTTATTAAAAAGTAACCTATAATTTTAATTCAAGTAATAAACTGTGTGCCAAATTTCGTCAAAATCCATTTAGACATTTTGCGTGATTAGCTAACAAACATCCAAATAAACATACAAACTTTCGCATTTATATATTAATAAATAATAGGATAACTCAATATAAATAATTGGGATTCTTTGCGATATCACCATAGCTTCATCACCAGACACATAACGTCTTCGTAATAGCGGACAATATTATAATACCTATCTTATTGAACCGTAATAAATTAGAAAAAAAAAAATATTGAAATGATAAAGAAACGCAATGTGTTACGCAATTATCTAGGAAAAAATAACACAGGACTTAAGTAATGGCACCTAATAGTAGAGGTTGCAAGTAGTATTGAAATCGGAAACAAAAAAGCACAAACCACTCGCTAAAACAAAGGGAAATTCAGAGTTGAAAATGTTGAAATTAATTAAAAGTTTATGCAGGTTCGTGGCAAGGTAATACTGCTCATCCTTTTTTATCACTGTGCGCCAGTGGCCAGCACGCGCTACACCCTATTTATAAGATATTTTCCATCGTGCGGAGAAAAACCAGTATGTAATCATTTATTAAATTAGATATTCAGACTAAACCATAATAGAATTTTTGAACATCTCAGCTATGTGGATATGCCTGCATCATTAGATTTAATTTCATTTAATTTACAATGTACTACTTATTTCGTTAAGGGTCTATTAATTTTGCCTTCTGATTTGTATTGGCTTCCAAAATTTATTATTGTCTACTTTAAATTAAATTATAGACTACGTTAATGTATCTATCAGTTATAACAAAAAAAAAATGTAGCATATTTATACGTATAAGGATATTTTAGATTGAATTTGTAAAACATATGATCGAAATTGCATTGGGTGGGTCCCAAAAGGCTATCGTTAATATTTAAATTTTAATCATGTTATCGTTGTGTCACTCAATATTCTTAAACGTGATCATTATCGTCATCACCATCATCTTCATCGTCAGCACTGTCATCGATATTATCATCATGATCATCGATATCATTAGCAGTAAACCTTATGTGTCCTCTAAAATATTTGGAAACTTACAAAATTTATTGATACTCTGAAATGAACTTTGTTCTAACGTACTAAAGATTGCACACGAGCCTATATCTTAATACATAAAATGTTAGTCCGTACTGGAACAGGCGGTTATTAATTCCATACTGAGAATTCGATGGTTAGCAGTCATGTCTCTCTGAATACGTAGTTTAGTTAGAGACACCGTTTTATTTCGTTTTACTGTGGATTCTGGAAAAGCTCCAAAGTTTCACTGCCTCGTTAACGTAGTAGTGTTAATGCCGGATGCCCGTGAAATCTTTTAGAGGGCACTTCACTTACTACGTTTTAATTTCGTCCTTCTGTTGCGTGCTTCATTAAAGTTGAGAGGTTATTTGGCTGTGTTTTGGGGTTCGAGTAGTAAAAGCGCTGGCCATTAATTTATCTGTTTTATGACATCAGAAGTCGACATTACTTGAAACTGTAGTGTCTTGTGCTTAAGAAAAAATATCAACTTCATTGGGTTGTAGGAAAGTAATAATGGGTGGTTAAGAAAAACCTTTTCTCTTTATAATTTGCAATTTTTTATTGCCCCGGATGGTATAGTAGCCTAAGTAAGCATGGCATAATATCTTAATACTCCAAGACGCAGACTATTCAGTCTAGGTGCAACCTTCAGTACATATAATTATATCTACATGCAACTTATTATGCCATTAAAGACCATATAAATACCTAACACTATATATTATCATAAATGTGTTGATATAATATATTGCACATTTAGGATATTTGGTTGTTTCTAAATATGTACAAAAATGTATGAAAATACATTGTTGATTTGTTACTTGATTTACTATATAGAAAATACATTTCAAATAACATTTCAGAAAATTGTACCAACGTATTCCATTAATATTATGGATATTTGAACTCGCATATAACTAATTTCATCCACGAATTTACATCATAGTTTTTTCCATAGTGTCATAAATTCTCGCCACATATGCATTAGTCTTTATTAAAAGAGCGTCATTTTGGCCCGATAGACATCCTCTATAAAAATGTTCATCTGCTAACAATGGGTCCATTCTGATGGCCACTTATTGTTCAACACCCGGGAAGTACAATAGACGACATCACAGATCAACCGTCCTTCGATAACAATACAAGTTCGGTTTCGAAATAACCCATAGATCCGTAGACAAAAATATTTTGGATATCCGAAACAAGTACAATTGAAAAATACATATGATAAAAAGGTATATTAGAATTCAAATTTACGCTCCGAAGATGCTGCACAATTCGAATGCTGATTGAATTTGTTTGTCATATGACACATTTGGCTGTTTGTGTAGGTGAATACGATAGAACCCATGTTACGCGTAGGTCGATTTCGTTTTATTTTGACAAACGAACGACGACTCTCTTTTGTTGTTTTATAAGCGATGTATCAGAGTGTGACACTTCTGATAAAACATAAATAAAAATGTGTCGTGAATGAAATTAAAAAAATACACATATATGTCGACCATTTACTTTACTTCAGTTGCTATAACTTTTAGTGTCAGTCTAATTATAGGTGTTACAGAGACTTCAATCTATATACTAATATTATAAAAAGGTAAAGTTTGTATGTTCGTTTGCTTATGTAGGAAGTAATCTTCGAAACAACTCATCAGATTTAAAAAATCTCTCACCAGTAATTAGAATATAATTTCATAGGCACCAGCTATCTAAAAATAAAGATCCAACTCTTGGCAATAGTATAATGTCAGACGTTATATCTTTTATTTTCAAGCGCGGGCGAAGTCACGGGCACCAGCTTGTCGAATATAATAACAATACTTCTGCTGACACAGAAGTCAGAAAAGTCAATGTAGTACTTCAATACATTAGCTACTTATAGATCATGAGGATGCCTTAACTTATCATGGCACCGTTCTTTTGTTTTTATTAGATTTTAACGTCTAATAAAAATTAAAAAAAAAAAAAACACAATTGACTTGCATTATTCATAACAAATATGGTAGGCGCACAAGCCATGTGTGCCCTAAAAATCCCAGTCTTTGAGACTCTATAGCCTCTTTCAAACTCCCAAAAACATTAACTAAAGAGTACTTACTTACCTAGACTTTTATCTCTTTTTTGTTTTTGTAAAGTTTGTTTTCTTAGTAATAAAATAATTTATGTACGTAATTCTATGTCTACGCAAAACCAAGCCACGACAGTGTCACCTCTTGTAATCGAAACAATTATCCGAATAGTTTCCAGTAATAACACGAAGAGTGATTTATCATGTCACCAATTGAATTTCAATGCGTACGGCCACCCGCTAACTTACTAACGATGTCGTTTTATACACAATGCTAGTTTGTACAATGCAAGAATAACGACCTTCCGACTACTCCATTGATACTAGAACATCATAGTGCGGACTAAACAGTCAAAAACAAAAGACGAATATAAATCACTAACCATGTACCCCACGCGACTTTAAACAAGCACTTTGCTATGAACAAAAACAATTGTTATTCAATATTAAACCTAAACAGGTTGATAATAAGGTCTATAGATTTATGAGCGATAAATTTGCCCGATTTTAATAAGGTTGTTTTACTTACACTAACCACTTCGACGTAAACAATGGTCGCTTTAGAATTCCACTGTTAATACTTTACAACCTCTGTAACGTAATCATTGTCTATTGTTGGATATTCTCAAAAGTGCATAGCGGGTGTCAAATGCATTTCTAGACAACGACAAAAATGGATACAACATTTTTACCGCATAGCGTGACAAATTAACTATTGAAGAGACATTTTGAGTTGTAAGGATATTGCCAAAAAAAATTCAATGCTAAGTCTGAAGTTATAGAAATTTTAAAATATATTGCTTATTTGTTGAATTCAGTTAGTTACTGTGCAATCTTTATGGTTTCTTTGCTTAGTTTATGTTTATTCCTAATAATTACACCTACCTAGTCCTTATCTTTTCCCAACCCGTAACTAGAGGAAGTGGACTGTGGACTGACAATAAGTAAATCCCAATCCCTTTTCCTTAATCCTACTGTAGTCGGCAGCTCACTATGCATGTCTGCCGTCCAGGAAAAAAATATTTTGTTCATAAAGCGCTTTACACGTTATGTAATAATTTTGTATCAACGTGTACAGTACAGGTAACTCGTAAAACTGACCGCACCTCAGTATAATTACCTCAACGTTTTGTCTCTGTCTAACATTAGCTAGCAGAAAGCGAAGGGAAGTTTCAATAGACACCCCCTTCTGGACAATTTACGTGAATGCAGCGTTGCTGTTAATCTAATTGCCGCCTTCACGTTTAGTTAACGTTGCCTTGACCTTCGTTATTGCATTTTGTATACTTTTAACTTTTCAATATGTTTCTGTATGTTTCTTTATATTCTTATATCTTTTGTCTATTCTTTACATACTCTCTATATAGTCGATGTCCGCGTCTGTCTACTTTTCTCCGCTAACTCCGCTAACACACAACCGATTTTAATACAGTTTTCACTAATAGAGTGATAAACGAGAAAGGTTTATGTACATAATTTTTAGAAAAAAAAATCATGTGTGCTAAGCCGGAGGCGGGTTAAAAATAATTTTATTATTTATTCAACACTAAAACAACTTTATAATTATTACTTATTTTACATATTGTATGCCTCGGCTTGTTCTTTTTTTACATGTAAGGTACCTGTCAATATAATTGTATGTCTTATTCTTGATATTCTTGAACCAGCTCTTGACTGCGACTTCACTTGGGCTATCTTTTGAATAAATTCAAAACTAAAGGCTTATCGACTTTTGCCAAAAAACTTGTAAAAAAAACTTTGTAAGTCTAAGATAAAACTTACGTCCTTTTGGAAAAAGTTGAGTCTATGATGTAGCATTTTAAATTACATAGCATATTAAATTTAAATCGATTTAACGTTTTATGTTATTGATTAACAGATTGTTAAATATTTTACAAATTTTACCAATTTGCTATAAATCTTTATTTCACATTTAGGTAAAACAGCTGCTGTTAGTATTATTATTTATTAGTACATTAACAACCATTATTTTTATAATATTTTGCGTAAATAAAATACTTATAATATGCTTGTACAGGATTATGAGAAAATTTCCCAACTCAACGAGTGAATTTTAAATTTCGCTGTTACGTAATTTTAATATGTCTAAGAAAAACAAATAACGACAGTTTTATAGCAGGGAAAATATCATAGGCCCTAAATTTCATAAAACTCATAAATGATCATGAAAAGGGGGAAGATTACGTAAAGGTATAATTTGTTTGGATTTTTTTTCTTTTGTGCACCTCCACCCCAATACAAACGTAGTTACTCATCGCATGACAAGGCGAATTAACACGTTCGTCCAATCTCTGGGTACCCTCTGATTACACACGTAGGTACAATGTTTACTCAGAGGCTCCAAATTAAATTTGTAAACGATGTCCCTAAACGGCATTAAAACAAAACAAAACTTTTCAGTTTTAGTTACATGAAACTCTCGTAGGCTTTCTATGATGCCGAATTTGGCAATCAAATAATGAGCTTGAAAATGGAAGGGTGCACTATCAAAGTAAGAGGTCGTTCCTCTATGTTCACACTGATGGAAGATACGAAACAAACAAAGAAATATTGATTTCTTGATAGATAGGAATTATAAAATATAAAAATAATATAAAATAAATATATATTTTTATATATTTATCTGATTCAAACTAAATATTTATATGAAGTCCTTGTTTTAGTCTAATTCAAGCACTGAAAGTTATTATTTCAGTTATACACTTTATAAAAAATTAAAACGGGTATCTTTGTTACTGTAGTTTTTATTTACAAACGCAAAGGTATTAGCTATTAGCAAAAATGTTGGTATAGATAGATTAGCAAGTTTCATCGGCCACCCCAAGCAAGCAAGATCGCGTGTGTAAGGCCGAGTCTGTCCTTTAGCACGCGATACTAAAATTTTCTAATATACTCCACAGATTACGCTGCAACAATTATTCTCACGGTCTTACACACGAAATCTCGTGGATACCTAAAGCTTTTTGTTAAGGGTGTCAAACATGCGTGACTGTTACTAAGATTAACTACTCAATTTCTGAAGTAAGTAGAAGAAGAAATATCGAGTAACATCACCAAAATTATTGTAAACCAAACACATCTAAATAGCTATGAACGACAGCCATTAACATATAAATAAAATATATAAATCTATAAAAAATATATATTTCTAAGAAGGTGTAATTAAAACTAATGGTAGAAAAAATTTAAGTTTGCAATCGGTACTGAAGTAGGTATGAAATAAATATTTTGTATTGTGATTAGATTTTCTTGATCACCAAAATATAAAAATATACTAAATAATAAAATGATTTGTCCAACTGATATTTTTTGTCTAAATTTGTTAGGGTTACTGCCGCCAGATAAAATGACTGCGAGACGCAGTGTACCCGGGCCATGCCACTATTTAAAAGACATATGCTAAAATTACACATTTTGCTAAAAGCTGACTGTTCCAACTGGTACTCGGTATCCCTTATACTTCCTTCGAAATAAAAACAAAAGTAGTCTCATAAATTTCCTGAAGCAATAATATTCAACCTCTGGTCAATTTAGTAAAAGACTTTCATCATAGTATCCTGCCATTATGTTTTCCTTATAGGTTAATAATACTTTTTTACTGTGTAAAAGGATAAAAACGAAAGTGCTTCTTATCTCTAGTGCGACAGAGTTTATATTGCCAAATATGTTTACAGTGGCGGAGACGTTTCTCGTTGAGTACGTCCATTTCTTTCGGCGCCGAAAATAATGTTTGCCGATTTATCAAATCGCAATACCGTAATAGATACCCGCTTGATGTATTATAAAAAAACACGGTAAAAAGATAAATTATATATAAATTTATTTATGTATAATTTATACATAATATATGCAAAGAGATATCATTATTGATATATAAATAATTATCGACCCGCCTCCGGTTTCCCACTGGTTTTTTTTTGCAAATTATATACACAACCTGAGAAGGAACCCTTTTAGTTTATCGCTCTTTCCATTAATGAAAATTGTACCAAAATTCTTTGGTACGAATACGTATAGATTAGTGAACATGATTGACCCAAAATTTGGACTAATAGATTTTTATTTGTGGATGATATCAACAGTTTGATCAGATGTAGAATTTAAGATGGCTGAAGAATATTTTTTAAATGATTTTATTTTTATTTTTGTATTATTTTTGTATTTTTGTATAAAATAATAACCTATTATTTTTTTAGGAAAACTTAGTACGATAGTGTAATGTGTACCTGCCTTGTTAATTCACTAAGGGGACAATAAAACTAATCTCCCTCATTAGCAATTACATTCAGGATGTGAAAAGCTCTCTTCAAAGGTGGCTGGTGTAGTAACACTTAATTAATAACACTTAATTAGTAACACATAACCGAGCACTTAAATTAGCGCCCATGCCCATGAGGAACACAAATTAATATCTGCCCTAACAAGTCCTAATTATATTATTATGTTTCTTAAAGTATTTTATGAATACGATGTTGAGCCAAAGTCTCAAAAATTACCAAAAATTCATTGTTTCCAACCATTGCCGCATATAATAGAAGGTAAGAATTTAATAACTTCTGCCGAGTTAGTACTGATCTAGATTACAAAAAAAAAAATCCAACAATTTTTTATTTCACTTCCAAAAAGAATATTTCCTAATCAAAAATACTAGGTATTATTTTTTTTTTTAGATACGTATTCTGTTCTGTTTGTCTTGTTCTTTTGGAATTTTTCAATATTGTATATCGCCATGTTTATTATAAAAGTAGTTTTTGAGACACGAACCGTGAAATAAGAGAAAAAAAAAGATTGAAAAAATTTTAGCACATTACACGAATCGGTTATTTATGCTAACTTTTACTAACTTCCTATTAGGATTTTTTGCTGCCCTTTACTTATTTATAAATCTTGGTTATATATATTAACTAGCCGTTGCACGCGGCTTCGCCCGCATAACTTTATAAAATATAGCCTATGTTACTCGCTGATAATATAGCTTCCCAAAAGTGAAAGAATTTTTCAAATCGAAATATTCTCGGAGCCTATTCAATGCAAACAACCAAACAAACAAATCTTTCCTCTTTATAATATTAGTATAGATAAATATATCGGTTTATAATTACAAATATGCAAGTTTCTGGAAGGTATTTATGATAAGTTTTGTGTATTTGTTTCAGTTGTATGTAACCGTTGAATTAAACTTGGCATACGTATAGATCGTGTCTTTTCTTTGTAATGAAGCTTGTTGCCAAAATTTTGACAAAGATAACTATTTCGATGCTTGCAGCACGTTATTAAATAATGAAGTTCTGAAAATTATCGATAGATGACAATACAAGAAGAGACGTCGAAAAAAAATTTTTCATAAGAATGCAGCTTAAAATTGATCTGTGACGTATTCGTTTGAACATATAAAAATATATTTATAGAAATTATTATGAAAACTGTGAAAACAGTTTAGTCTTGATTAATGACTAATATTTCTGTTTCACAGGTTGAAACACTTTTTCTATGAGATTAAAGTGTTATTACAAATATCGATATGGATCTAAGATATGCGTAGGCGGCCCTGTTTAGTATAATAATATACCCTTTGTTACTCTTTTGTAACTCCCGCTGTTATCTGTTTTATCGCCACTTCTTTGTAGGAAACACAGAATTAACTGTTACATTTAAAAAAAATCGACTAATTTTTAACACGTTAACATAAGGTTTATATTTGTGTAGCGATTGTATTTATAAAAGATTAATAAAATTGTTCTCTATGAACAGTTCAAGAAGATGCACCAAAGATGACAATGGATTTAAATGACTTTATTCCTGATGTCTCTGTCCGGTATTGTCATGTTTGTATCTCGAAACGTTTGAAGTAGGTTATTTATGTCGACTTTAATTTTTAAATGTGCCAGTAGAATTGTTGATACAAGTGATTTAGATGTTCAAATATTTAATACCATAACAGATTTAAAAACAAAGTATTGATCTAAGTAAGGCAAAAAAATGATAGGTATTAATAAATAACAAAGTTTTGGGCCCTTATAAAGAGATATTTATCAATTATCATGAAAACGATTGAAAAAAAAACTAGATTAGTAATTACATAGATTTAGAATATACTACAGTTCCGTTACATGTAGGTTTTGTTATCTTAGTTTTTTTTTATGTACTGATGTGTATTTATTTATTTATTTATTTATTACAATACGTTCTGAATCCATACTTCTGTACCAGGCTATACTAACTAATATTATAAATGTGAAAGTTAACTTTTTGTGTCTGTCTATTACCTTTTTACGCCTGAACTACTCAACAGATCATTATGAAATTTTGCATACACATTATCAGGGATAGAAAAACGATATTTTTCATTCAGAAAAAGTACTGTTCCAGTGGTATCATAAAAATAAGAAACCAACGCCTGGCAAAACAATAACAGCAATACAGATTGAATCTTCATATATTTTAGTCGCAAAACAACTAAGTAAAAACTTTTAGCACAATAAATTATACATATCATGCTATAAAAAAATATTCAAAACATTTACTATTATGAGTAAGCAAATCCCGTGAAATGTTTCCTATGATTTCTATTTTCAGGATTTTTTCTTGAAAGTACAACATACCTCTTAAATCCATTCCAATCAATGTAGATTTAACAAGCACAATCAGTTATTCAAACACAACACTTTAAAACACCAAGAACATTTGACTAAATCGCATCGCCAAAAGAAAATTTCACGTCGAGCGAGGAAAAGCTGTATACAGTCCTAAAACGTGCACCCTCCCTGCAAGTTAGAACCTTACTGAGGGGAGGGTTATTAGGAAATCCTGGAGGCTTCGAGGCAGCAGACGCGCGCATCTCATACCTTAAGCACCCTATATACACATGCGTAAATACTAAGGGCTTCGCCTTCATATGTTACGGATGCAATATAGAAAGCAGGTAAGAAATGTTTCACATCGCTTCGAGTTAAGAGGGTGTAATGATGTGAAATAAAACAAATCCAGCTGTTTTTCGGAGAGAATGTTTTTCCAGTTTTCTTATAAATAAGGATGCGTAACCATACTAAAATGAGCCCTGAAACTCCGTTTTACTCTTACATTATCAGCTTGAATCGTGTGCAAAGGATACGCAGGGGAAGCCGTAGACAAACTCTAGTTTTGTATAAAAAGTTATTTAAGTCATTATTACAAACATTGCTTAAAAATTTTGATACTATATTAAATGGTTAGCTCAACTTATGGAATTTTTTGAAAAATATTATTTAAACTTTTACAATTGAGAAAGATTTATAAATTTAGGATTTTATAATTAAATTACTAACTAGCGTCCTGCTCCCGGCTTCGAGCTGAATTTAAATTTTCGAAAATCGGACACGCTTTATGTATCGTACAGAACAATTTACGTAGAGAGTGTACGTGAAAGAGAAAAACATTTAAAAAGCTAATATTAACTTCAGTTAATCAAATCGGCTCAAGTGAATGGCGATGGAGCTCGTAGATTACATAGTTTTTATTTGCTCCGTGGAAAGATAAATGTTTTCATTGTGTCACATGTCCGCGAACCGGATAATATATTTCGCGGGTAAGGAAAAATTACGCACAATAAAAACTTGAGGATCTCGTGAAATTAACGATGTATGAGTTGACAGCGCCAGGGCTTATCTGCAGGTTTTTAATGGGGAGGGGGATTAGAGCGTTACATTTTTATGCCTTCACATTAAACCATACCTCTTTGTTTAACTCATTTACATCGGTCGTACAAAGGCTCGACTTGACAACGGTTATCACAAGTTGTATTCCCGATTAAGCCTGCACCACTTAGTATTTTCGATTTCATATCGTCGTCGTCAAACCAAAATCTGCTATGTGTAAAAAGTAATAAAAATTGGCAAAAAAGTTCTGAATTTATATGAAGATTTATTTTAAAAAAAAAGGTATTTTATTTTAAACATTAAAATTTAATAGTTTATATATAATAGATTATTTTTATAATAAAGCAAATTTTGCACATAACAATTTTTGTTGTTGCATTGATCTGAATATTACACAAATATTAAGAGATCGTTGTTTGATAAACACTTAGAAGTTTTTTTTATAGGATACATAAGACAGTGAACTATTCGCTAACGTCAAAATGTTAGAATCTTAGTTAGATCCCTTATTTTTATCCTACTCAGGTCGGCAGCGGTCTTGCAGCACGTGTGGGGTTGCTTTCATTGATAGGCAATGGTAACCACCCACCATGAAGTGGTCCGTCATCAGTCTGTTTTTACATAAAAAGATAAACGAACAGCTATTTCACTTTTCAGAAAAAAATACTTGAAAATAAGAAAATATCTTGTAAAAATATAATTATGTAAAATATATGTGTGTTGATTGAATATTGAAAAAGTCTTTTTCTATTTCATCAATTCAATTCTTTCGTAATCCACTTAAAATGTCATCAAAACAATCAATAACAAATCACTTAAAGTACGCATTGATCTACATGTCGTTTTAAAAATAAATAAACATTCTACCTACAGTCGATAGACGACCACTTAACGCTTTTCAGCACCGAATAAATTAATTTCAACGCCCTCTAATGTTAATAATGTGGCAGTGACATGAACGAATTCTTTCAGTCTCTTTCTGTTCTGAGCGCACTTTTGAAAACATCTGTACGGCCAGTTTAATGTGAACTCTAACCACAGATTCCTGCGAACATCTTGTAACTAAATTGTTTACAGTGCCAGCGACAGGGTGGGTTTTGATATTTTGGTGGTTTGATACAAAAAGGAAGATACATGTTCGTCGTCGGACTATTAATCAATGTCCCCTAAAAGCCTCTGTGCTACACAAAAAATTAACACGGTTGCGATTGTATGCTGTTAACCGTGTGTGTTTTAGCCGAATTTATACTTGGGCATAAATTCCTCAAAAAAGGTTTTTGTCATATTCTGGACAACGATATATAAAGGACCACCATGACTGTTATGTATTATTATATTATACTCGTACACAAAGCTGTTTATAACAACTTGGTTCGGTTTATGTATACGTATTATTTTATTCTCCACTAAATATTTATCTTTACATTTTAGTCCTATTCTACAAAGCTATTAACTGTTATAGTGTACTTTTTTATGTTAAAATTGACACAGACTGACGGTCCACTTTATGGTGGGTGGCTACCGTCGCCTATAACACAAAACGCCACAGGTGTTGGTAGTGCGCTGCCGACTACAGTAGGATAAGGAATTGGAAAGGAATAGGGAAATGGGTTCTGGCTTACTCACTCAACGAAACACAACAGCACACATGCTGTTTTTTCACGGTGATCTTCTGTAAGCGGGTGGTTACTGTCGCCAGACGGGCTTTCCAATGCCACTACTGCTTTGTACTTCGTGCATAATATAATAATGATGATCGTATAATTCCAATATAATTCACCTCATTACGAGTATTTTCATCAATAAAACGATAACAATTAGTTTGCAAATAATAACTTATTATCACTTATTCTTACTAGTACTAAATATATTACTAGTATCTAAGAAGTAAATATTACCTGAATACTTATTTCTTTGCAACCTATTGTAAGCAATATATTATCGATAAACTCTAAACATCAAAATTGAAATAATCTTTTGTAATTCAACTTAATACATTAGCCTACCAAAATCCATTGTACTTTTCAAAAACTTTTCATTTATTCAAAATTAGCGACGTTTATGAAGTGAAATAATGCAATTCACGTGTAAAAAGTACAAGACGGTTTTCAAGTAAATCTGAAGCCAAATCGACGAACAAGGCTCCCCAAATTGCAAAGTTACTTATAGAACTTTATATTAGAAAAGTGAAGAATTAATTAATTAATAAGGTGTGCACTCAAAGCCGGATCTGACGTAGAAGGGCTTAACAACGGAGTTTCCAGTAACGAACGGCCATTGACGTGCCGCTAATCCCATCGAGGACCGTCGAAGCCTGAAAAAGTGTATAGACCGTTGATAATGCAGATTACAAATGTAATCCCTGTATAACACAAATGTTACAGCTTGGTGGCAGTGAATTAATACAAAATACAATTAAGACCATAACGTTTCGTCTGTGATACAATTAGACTTTTTTTTTTAAATCTAACTTACAAAATCCTTTTATTAGCTACATCTGTTGCTGATAAAACGATAATTTGGCTGTGTAGAGTACATTAAAACGTTAACAAATGTCTGCAGCTACCCTATTCTCTATTTTTGGTTTTTAAAACCTATCGACTCCAATGTCCAATACTTTGTCAAAATTAAAAACCACACAATAACGCGCCAATAACTTCATCGACATGTGTCACATATATAACCACGGTAAAAACGTCATAGACATTTTGACAGGTGTTTAGTGAATACCAAAGTAGACAATTGTCGAGTCTATAACCGCATTGAGTCGGTAACCACAGCAAAACCACACCTATATAGAGAAAATAGGCCCGCCGCCGCAGGGTCGATAGCGTATTATGCAGAATTTGTTAGGTGGTTGCTTGTGATCTCAGATGACGATAGTCACTTACCATCAAGTGCCACCCTTTATAATTTTACACATATAAAAGGGTATAATTTGTATATTATGTATAAGTTAACTTGTAATTTTTTTTTACTTTTGTGATTGACTTGCAGGCTTTTTTGTGGGAGTTTTTTTTATGTATCATCAATAGTTCTCGCAGCGCACGCTAAATAATGAATTTATATTGAAATTTATATTGTAATTTTAGTAGGGATCTTTATTATTATTTTTTAAATAAAATATAGCCTTTGTTACTCGCAGTTTATGTGACTTTCTATAATTCAAAGAATTCTTAAAATAAGTAGTTTAGTTCAAATAAGCTTATCTATTACAAACAAACATATAAACAATCACATTTTTCCTTTTTATAATCTAGCGTGTCAAAGTATAACAAAGAGCGATCAGAAACGTGATCAAACTTAATATATGAATTTTCTTTTACATGTACTTTCATACAAAAGGCCTGAAATATATTTAAATTTTCTATGAATGCTCATTTTATTTGTGAACGTCACGTTTGCAATTAAAATTTATAAATTCCCCCTGTCTTGTAAGTTTTAAGTACCTCCTACCGA
The DNA here is from genome assembly GCA_944738685.1 of Synanthedon myopaeformis. Classification (NCBI taxonomy): domain Eukaryota; kingdom Metazoa; phylum Arthropoda; class Insecta; order Lepidoptera; family Sesiidae; genus Synanthedon; species Synanthedon myopaeformis. The sequence continues at coordinate 8,822,996 of OX122917.1, forward strand.
ATGATGGAAGGTGAAAACTCGAAACAAATTGCGTTAAATTGTAATAGAAACTCGTTTCCCGTAAAAGTTTCAATCTGATTACGACGCAAATTCAATATTTAAGATTGATTTGGGCAGACGCGAGACATTTGAAGGGCATCTCGGCTCGCGTCGCTTTACGAAAAGGGAAAACCCTTTATGAAATTACGTCCGTATCTCATAGTTACGTTTTTATAATACATGTGCTCGTAAAGTAGGCTTTCTTTATGAAACCGGAGCGTATATTTTACGGCAGTAGTAGTACCAACGCTACTACGGTAATCAGGCCATAGCAACACTTTTTTTAATAACCAAATGTAAGTTACCTAGGAAAATCGTTTGGCCAACATTACCGTTGTTAAGAAATTCAAAGAAACTCGAGCTCCATTTGAAAAAAAAAAATCTTTTCCTATTTAAAACTATTCAAATATTATTAATATTCTTTCACTGTTTCACTATTTGACCCAATTTCCCTTGGGCCTGAAACACATGACCGCACGGTACCGCGCGGATCAAACTGAACCGGTAGATACATGACTGTGTGTAGAACTTGTACCGCGCGGTCATGTGAACTTGGTTTTGCCCTATCTTAATCCCGTATCTTGCACCTGCAGCGTTCCTTTTGCTAATAGATGACAGTATAGCAAGCTACAATCCAATTGATCGTCAGCCTGTCTGGTGGCTTTTACATAAAAAGGGTACATTATTCCAGCTGGATATATACATTATGTACACTAACTCCCACAACTGCTCCCGGGTGTATTTAATCTAGACATATTAGCCAAAGTATAGATTTGTTTTGTAAACTTGTTCCGGGGCGAAAACTAATACTTGGAAAAAGTCCGAAGGGTATATAAAAATTGCATCCCAAGTGAAGCCGGATTTTATAATATACTAACAACCGAAGCGGAACGTTAGTATATTATAAAATATTTAAAAATCACATATTGTATGTTAAACAACTATTGCGTTATTTCACATTTAAAAGAAATAAAGAAAGAAATTTAAATTGAGACCATTAAATTTCAAAATTGTCGTTAAACATCGCTTCAATTAATCGAGGTTTCTATTTTCAAATAAACGCGCCTTTTGTTAACTTTGTAAGAGAGAATGTAAAAGCTTTTTTTACGATACGACGTGATATCCGAAGAAAAAGGAAGAAAAAATATAAATAGAACGAATTTTCTACTTAAAGTTCACAACCCGAAGGAATTTGCATGATATTATGGATCGTTCGTTTCTAATACAATAAAATCTCGAAACAGAACCTGTTTTAAGTAAATTAATAATTTAATCGCAACTAAATATTTTTTTTAACTAATATAAGTAGTGGCAGGCCATCGGCAGTCATAAACTCGGCAACTCTCTGGCGGTAGAAACCACAACTTTTCGACCATATTGAAATAATCCCCAATATGTCCTTAATCTTTTATAACGTCAGCAGTTGACTTGCATCCTTAGATGCACTTTACTTGGTAGCCACGTACTAATTTATATGACGTTATTATAAATTATAAAAATGTATATAGAAAATTATGGAGCTTTTCGAATTTATACTAATATTAATCGCATTGATATACATAATATATGACTTAGATGATCCAGCGGAAATGCTGCAGAGGAACTTCAAACTGCGAAGTTTATGACTGCAGTGGCGTTTTGGCGTTTTGTGACAGTCACAAAATAATATTAACAATAATTTTTTTTTTTTTTTTTTTTCTTTTATATCTTTTAATTTATCGTTTACTTAAAACACCGTTTTAATACTTTCTTCCGTTCATCGCTATATTCAACAGTTATAGATTTTAGCTTAGCTTATCTACCATAACCCTCACCCTTGCAAATGAAGCGAATAATTATTGTACATATAACATAGAAGATATAGTTCCCCGTTCTTTTTGCGACTAAACGGCCCGAGGCGTCCAATTTGCAGAAAAAGAATCCCACAAACACAGTGTTACCCGCTCGAGATCACACCGCGCACTATTTGAATTTTCTCCTGACAGAGGGTGGAATCAATTTAAATTTTAACTCACACTTAATACACCCTTGTTTGGCGTCTAAGTGGTGTGTTCAAGTCACCCTCTGTTTGAAACGCATAATAAGTTGGGAAGACAACAAGGCCGAAAACTCGACACAAACAGCCTAAGGAAGTAGCTATTCGGTCATATTTTAGTGTATTTAATGGTAGGGAAATAAAATAATACACTATGGTGGTAAAGCTAGCATACGAAAAAATTGTCGGATAAATTCGAGTCTGGCAGCTAAAGGGCGTTGCAGGCGCCAACTAGTAGCTAATATAAGGTCACTGAAGACCTAATAAGGGTCGCAGATTGACGCTGAACATAGGCTACTTCTGACCAATCGTACTGTAAAATTACGGGGGAGGCTTTTGTCTAGAAGAGGAATTTCTACTGCTATTCATTTCCATATTTAGTTTCTGGCACGTATGATTAAAAATATATAATACTAGCTGTTTCCCGCGACCTCGTCCATGTAACTTTAGAAAATATAGTCTACGTTATTCGCTTATAATGTAGCTTTCTATAGGTTAAAGAATTTTTAAAATCGGTCTAGTAGTTTTTGAATTTATTCATTCGAAGGATGCAGTAAACCGAGTGCATAATTTAATAAAACATAAAATTATTTCTAAAAGTAACTAGTCAACACTTTACTTGTAGTTGGTGAAAGAGGCCCTAAGACTAATAACTAACGAGTAATCAATGGAATACCAAGTATGGAAATGGAAAGCTGCTCGAGTTGGAAAGTGAGCTCTTAATATCTCTCTCATATAATTTTTATGTATAATATCAGTTACATATATCTAAAAGGGTCGTATTTGAAACAATACAATTACTTTGGAAATCATAAAATTGTGTATTCGAAAGCATGACTTAATGTAGATCGTTTTGGCTCCGTCCCATTTCTATTTTCTTAAATAACCATAAAGTAAATAAATCTAGAAGCGCTGTAATGAAAACGCTAGAGGCTGCCATGGCAGTTTACTTAATGCTATGTTGTAGTCATATTATATATATAATGCAACCATGCTGCGAAAATTCTAACACAGAATAAAATAGTCTTTTTTAAAGACTAACAAATAAAGAAAAACTTTCTTATAAGAATCAATATCGTTTGTAAAATCTTACCATCTAGTTATTAATTTTATTGAATTATGAGTACTCAAAACATTTCATATGTGTTTAAAAAACGTTCATATGTGTTTATACAAAAAATATCTTTTCAATTTGTAGTACTTACAATTTTCTATAAATAAATTGCTATCTTTACCTTATCGTATTCATTAGCGCTCCCTCGACTCCTTAATTAATTTAATTGATTCGTCAATTAAAACCACGCGTCTTAAACGGCAGTATAGTTTTAATTTTATTATTCGTTTCATTGAAATTTTATGTTATATCTTTATTTCTATAAATACGCTTTATCGCTATTTTACGACAGTATTCTTCATTACAACAAAAAGTTTATTAGTTCGAGTTGAGGATTTTTTTATACCCGCCCTTCTATCTCAAAGGCATAAGTCACTAAAGAAAAAAATATTAAGTGACAAATATAACCAAAATTTTGCGAAATAACTGAGACCAATACTTATAAAATTGTTTGTCCTGACTGACTAGCAACGCACAGCCAAAACTAATATACTAAGTCTAGAAAGCTGAAATTTTAACATAGATTTACTTATTTTATAACGTATGTATCCACTAAGAAAGGATTTTTGAAAATTTCAACTCCTTGCTAAGGGGGAGGGGAGGAAGAAAAAGATATTTTCTAACTTAATCTCACTCGCAATTTTAAGTCACCCATATTGAAATTGCCTATGACCTTTCAAAAGGACTCTGAAGCTACAGAATCGTATGTGAACAACATTTGCTGCCTACAGGTTTTAGTATCAAAACAAAAAATTATACGATTCGTAAGTATATAATTTAATTTCAATTACGTCAAAAGCTCAAGTAAACATTATTACCAACGTTCAATTTGTCCCTTGTAGCAAACGACGTAATTTTCCGCTGAAGTGAAAATAGTCTGGGCCTACGCGAATGCAGGGAAGGCACGCTGCAATTGCCTCAAGTTGTTTAGCATAATACGGTGATACCATTAAAGCACAAAAGACATCCGGGTTGCGACGAGAGCTAACAATAAATAGGCTAAAGTACGTCTTCTTGGATTATGAGTTGAATATTTTCAAAATTCTTTCGTATAATAAAGCAAAGTTACATATTCAACAGAATTTAACTTTAAAATTTAATTAATCATTACTTTCTAAGTATTATATTAATTATGAATATCTTGATTTTATAAGAATCTTAGTAGACGTAAAGAGTTATCTATATAATTTTTAATATACTAAATGCAACAATTAAAGGATATAAAAAAAAACCAAATTATTAGGTGATTAGTGTAGTGTGAAATAATTATAGTCGAACGACCATAAACGATCATATATTAGCTACACATTAAAATTATCAGAAAATACCAAAAGGAAGCTGGAGATCCACTTGATGGTATGTGACTATAGTCGTGTATTAAACCAAAAAACGTCATAAGTGGTCAACACAGGTCACAATTGTTATACCGACCTTGAAATAAAAAAGCTGGAGGAAGGAATGAGCTCTGGCATTCGTCACTAACTCACTGAAACAAGAAAGTGCAGTTATTTCTCAATGGTATTCTGCAATTTATAACAAATAAATATTTTTTACGATAATATTGAGAGGTTACGAATTGAGACAAAATTCGTATTAGATATTTTCGTATTCTCCAGACAACTTTACCGTAATATAGTGTTTCAAGTGCAGTTGAAATAAAGATACAATTATAATTTTTTTTCTTGTTATTTCTGGAAGCTAATGGGCACTTAGCTGCCATATGCAGTTGCTTTAGTATTTATTTATTCACGCTTTAACTCGTCTGATACAAGTGCACAGTTGCCAGTAATGTCGCACGTGAAGGACTGTTATCTTTCAAAACTCTTCACTTATTTATTTTTTGTGTCTATCAAAACGGCCACAGACAGTCAATATTTAGATAAGTAGAAATATTTTGTGAAGATGTTGTTTTTATTTTCTATGAAATAAAAATAAGTAAAAGTAATATAAGTTGTTGACAATTAAATTGACCAATATAAAGTGCTAGTAAAAAGTCCCTATTACAAGTTAATTTTTCATACTAACATGAAAAATAGTGCCGAAGTGTAGTATTATTTAGACTATAAATAACATAAGAAATCATAATAACTTTAGTCATCATAACGTAATGTTGTATCTATGTAATAACATATAGTCTTTGTGTAATAAATACATTTTACTATATATTTATTTAATATATTACTATTTATTTTTTTGTAATATAAGTATGTACTTATTGCTGTCGGCTTGGTCTTACTTACGCCATCTATGATTTATTTCCAGAATCAATTTAAACTATTCTATGACATCTGATTGTGTGGCAAATCCGTTTAAACTTTTATAGAGTAACAAACATCAGTCTAAGGGCCTCTTTCACCAACTACAAGTAAAGTGTTGATTAGTTACTTTTAGAAATAATTTTATGTTTTATTAAATTATGCACTCGGTTTACTGCATCCTTCGATAGGCGATTTTTTTTTTATTATTTTTTTTTTTAATCTTTGGGACTTTTACCGTACAAATAAAGGTATATCAGCCCCAAGGGCCTCTTTCACCATGTGTCAAGGAGGCTAACTGCCATTTAAAGTCACCAGTAAACGGGACGGTAACGGTCACGGTAACGGGGAATGATGCGAGATGATATAAACCGTTCAGGATGATATAATGAAAAAAGTAAACCGTTCAGATGCGAAATAAGGAAAATTGTACGTTTATTACGATTATTCTGTGTGCATTGCAGAGATCATGGTCTTTTCAATTATTTCTATTAAAGCTTGAACACAAATTAAATTGTGTGAACAGGTGAAACGCTGCGCTCGAAATTCAGGATATTTTTCAGTATTATTATAACTTGTGAGTTGAGATAGTGACGCGACATATATTCACGAAACGAAGGAGTACTTATATTGAATTCATTTATAATCAAAGGCTTTTAGCAGATACTTTTTTTTTCGCTGCTGTACTCATAGTAACCATATTTTATTGTTCTTTAGTACCTTTAAATAATGAAAAAAAAAAAAACTAAATGCATTATTACTACTTACTAATCTTTACTGTTGTATTACTTACTTATAATTTGAAGTTGTATTACTTACTTATAATTTGAAGCCGCTTTCCGCGTCTGTCTGTTAGAGATGAAAAAATAATTCTGTAAATAATTTCAAAAATATTCGTGTGTAGTACAATTCTCGCTTTTACAATATCTACATTCTCACATGAGATGTTTAATTCTTTGCTTTATAATTTTATCATTCAGAGCCTACAACGCTCATGCTTGTTTTGTGTCTGATCGTTCCATTTATCTGTGAGATCTCGCGACACGAAACACTACTTTGCAGGTAAGTGTGTGAATTGCCTAAGGACACATTTGAGCCGCCGTGTTCTCCGTGATAAGATACAAATTTAATTTAAAACCTTATAAATCTTGAATATTCTGAATAACATTTGTTTTTACTTTGTTTTCTTTTAAACAATATTTATATTTAATTTTTTAAAATATAATTTGAACTTAAATTCTTTATTAATAAATAGAATCCAAAAAGAAATATTCAATTAGTTGATATTTTTCTTCTTGTATTGCCTCTCCAACTAGTTAAGGTTGGCGATCAGCTGGAATGCTGGAACAGTCCTTTCTGTTCCTTAGTCGTCGGAACAGCTTAACTGCATTAGCTGTTCTCAGTCATGACTTCTTTCCAAAAACTTCGCCCAAATTTTCTCTTTCCAGAAACTTTGCCCATAATTACCAGTTGAACCAGGTTGTAGGGTTCATGTCTAATTTACACTATTTAGGGGTTCTATTTAGGTATTCTATGCTTAGGAGATATTGAAAGGGTTAATAAATAAAATTTATAAACAATAAAATAATCATGATATAGTAGAGGCAAGGAACATTTTTATAAAACTGGAGAGCATGTCACCACGAAATAATAGCACATTTGTTATTTTGTTTCTATGAATCTACCAATCTGTTAGTTTTTATTCTAAGATGGTCTCTTGTTGCTTATGTTCACAGGCGAAGATGTCTTTTTGTCATATAAAATTAAAAAACAAAGAACATCAAAGTTTCTGTTAAGTTTATGTAAATCGTATTCTTAAATTTAAACTGGTTTAAAAACAGAAGGCTAAATTATTTACATCAAAAAGCAAAACGTTATTTCATAAAATAAAATAAGATTTCATCGTAGAGAAATTTTCATAATCAAACAATAAATGTTGCACTTAAAATTCAAATAACTGTCGTTATAGCGGGACAAAGCCTAAATGGTTCCATAAGTAACCGAAGCATTTGGCTTCGAATCACGAAGTCCATTCATTATTCTCTACTCAGATTTATGATGGTTGAAAACTTTATTATTACGCATTTAGAGTAACTGCTGTAATATTTCATGAGAAAATTAATATTCTGTGAATATAGATTGAGGTGATGATTTATAAGTGTACATCACAGACACTAATAAAATCCTTAAAGTGAAAGTGAAACACCTATAGAAAACTTACTGCCACATTAATGTATTAAATCGACGTGCGTTTCATTTACAAAATATATTAGGTAGTTTTTGAGTCAAAGTGTAATGTACAACCATACGTCCATCCTCACAAGATTTTGCATTTAAGGCTTCTGCCCACTACACCGTACCATACCATGACCGTGCTAGGAACGTATCAGACACGAAAAGCAACACGATATGCTCTACTATGCCCAGCGAAACGGATCGACAGCGTTCTGTGCCCGTATGTTGTCCGTATGCAATATCCACCAAAACCGATAGGAATCCGTTTCATTGTCGCATGCGTATCAGTGTTGCGTGGACGTCTTGGAGTGCTATAAAGTTTTTAAATAAAATAGGTATGGCTATTAGCAAATTAAGAGTTATCCTCCATTTTCTTTACATGCACGCGTTTTGACGTGTACCGTTACAACGCCTCTATAACGGTCACGCGGTTACAACCCGTATGCGGCTCGCCGCATGCGCGTAACGGTTTGGCAACGTTGCGTGTCACGCACGGAGCGTGTCAGCACCAACAAAATATTTTCGCCGACAATTTGTTGACGCTCCGTGCATGGCACACGACGGTGTTGGTCGGTGACGGAACGGTCTAGTGGAAGTACGAGTAGTATCATACTTTTCAATACAAAGAATATATTTTTGCCTGACACGTTCCTAGCACGGTCATAGTATGGTACGGTGTAGTGGGCAGAGAGAGACCTTTATACGTTACTCGGGGACTAACTGATCCCAGAGACGTCGTAGCCAGCCTAAATTTCCTATTCCCATCGTATGTAAGTAGGTATATAGCCCGTTACCGATCGCTCATGTAAAATTTCACAGCCCTATTCCTTTCCATTAAAAAGTTTCACGCATAGTTAAACCTCTTAAAATGTAAATTTTCAAAAATCGTCTGCCCAAACACACTTTTATTGTGAGTTTCCAAATTTTTCAATTTCCTCTTTCAAATCATCAATTGCTTCTTTTATAAAAGGTATCTATGAAACTATCGTTATTATATTGTGCTAAATGATAACACTAGATAAGTCTTTGAAAACTTCTCCAATATTAACTGCAAAAGAGACATCAAAAGTCATTTAAAGAGTTTACAGAAAAAGGGAACTTTCATTAGTCCACCCGAAATCTGTTTCTTTTGTAAACGACAAAAGTTTCAGGAGTCTTGAGTTTCGACTATAAATCACCTTAATTTATAGAGACGAAGCCTGGGAACACTTAAAGTTGAGAAATTATAGAAGGTCGCCATTACGGTTGACTAATATCAGTCTTATCGTCAAGAATTAATAGAACACTTTGTTGATTATAACAAATTAAAAATATATAGACCCTTGTTACGTACTGACTGTGCCCGACAGGTCACAAAACCTATCACAGTTTCGTTTCATTCGGATGAATAGTATAGAAGTGAAAATGGGAAACATGCTTATCCTAATATTATAAATGCGAACAGAATTTGTTTGTTTGTTTATTATCATTAAATTTTGTATACATGTTGTCAGGGATACTACAGTGATGATTATATTTATTTATAATATTTAAGAAAACACATATTATTTCTTAATTATTATAAATAAAAATTCCATCTGGCAAGGACGTAATGTCTACTTAAAGTGTTAAATAGGATTTTATGATAGACTTACTATAGCAACGTCTTTTATTTTACTCAGTCCTTGCCTTTTGTCTTGGTTCCAATGATATCCATACATTTTTAATTAATTTATTTTATACATATAATTTTACTGCCATCCAAACACTGCCATTTCTTCATTCCCGCTTATGAAGATGTTAAGCTTTCTTATTATCTTTATCTTACTGATCCGTTTAACTTTTTTCCGCTGCTCTATTAAAATAAACAATATAATATAATGCTACTGGAGGAACCTGAATAACATTTTTATGTTAAAGAAAAGTTAGTAAGAAAAACTCCGTCAGAACTACAAGCAACATTGTGTAGCGCACTAATTATGTCTGCGTTCTCTGAAACCGTTGGGGATGTTTCAATTTAACTTTTTGCCAGCGCGACCGCTCTGGAACTTCCTAAAACTGGGACATGAGTTTGTAGCTTTTTACTTGCTTGCGCTGTGGTCTCTGGCTCTTTTTGCACAAGCATGACAAATATATCATAAGAGCTTACAAAAAATGGCGAAAAGGAATTGAGTCTGTAGTGTGTATATTCACAATTCTATGGCTTTGTTCTAGCTTGATGACGTAGCCGCTGAGCACAAATATCTCTAGGTTGACGACATGCACGTTGCCTCGCTCCATCCCCACGGAATTATCCTGAAGACGATAATCACGGCTGATTATCTCAACAGTAATCTATATATATATATATATATATAAAGGCGATGTGTGCATGTATGTCTCCAACAGATTCCAAAACCGCTGAACCGATTTTGATGAAACTTTCAGACAATCTTCAGATTGTCAAAAAAAAAAGTGTTGTTATAAGTTTGACGTGTGTGTGTCTGTGGAATCGTAGCTTTTAATCCGGTTTTCTTTGTTTGAAAGTTGACGTGATCGAAATGGTTCCTAGGTATAGTTTATTACGATCTGTTTAGTCGTTTGAAGATCATCAGCCGATTTCTTAGTTGACGAAGTGCTCATTAACTTCCACAGGTTCGATTGATGGTTTAATCAACTGGTATTTTATGCTAAATGCACAATATTAAAAATTGATATTTTTTACAAATTTCCAAAAAATGTCTGTGATAGATATGGTGTTGTGTACAGTTTCATAAAAATTACCGGTTGCGCCGAAAAATTAGTAAAAGTGGGATGAGACCAGACAAAAAAGGAAATACTTCAGTTAAGAGTTAACGGCCCTTTTTAATTGAGATCGGAACTCGATTGGATTCGTTTAAAAGTGAAGTTAAAATAGAATTAGCATCGTTATCAAGTCCGAGGATCCTTGAACGAGACTTATAAAACACTCTAAGATCGTTTGCAGACAATGAAAAAGAGTAACACGTACCGCTATTAGTTCAACGAGAAACGTGTATGGTTCTTAATTGTCTTTAGAACTGTTATTTTGTGTTTGCTTATCAAATAGTTTTAGTAATAGTCTAAGTACAGACGGTCCTTTACATAAAACTAGTGATCCGCTCCAGGCTTCGCCCGGGATGCAATTTTTATATACACAACCGAATTAATATCGGTTGAGCAGTTTTGGTGTCCATAGAGGGCAAACATATTATTCTTACATTGATTTTTATTTATATAGATAAGAATATGCTTATAGGCAAAGCAGTGTGAGAAAATTAGCTAAATAATTTCGAAATAAAATTGAGATATTTATTTAATATAATTATTGAATCACTAGCAACCCGCCCCGGCTTTGTACGCATGCACCCTTTTCTGGTAATTATATACAAAAGCCTTCCTCGTTTATCGTTCTTTTCATTAGTGAAAACCGTATAAAAATCTATTGGATGGTTGGGAAGCAGTTAGCAGAGAAACAGACAGAGGCACATAGCGACTTTATTTTATAATATAGTGATTTCTTCGTCAATAAATTATTTTCAATGTATTTCGTATAATAAATCATGTCTTTTTTTGATTAATATCTAGACAGGAAATAATTATTCAAAGGCACTTCAAAAAGGTTGAACTATATATTATTATTTTTTAAACAATTACCTTTAGTACTTATTTTAATAGTAATTAAAACCGGTAGAGTCATACAAAGCGTAGGAACTATGTACAAGGCGGACGGAAATGTAGCGACAAAGCGCTTAGTGATAATGAACTTAATTAATGTTCAGTGTAATGTTTAGACGTATATGTGCGCAGTTACCGCAGTTTAACACTAATGTTTCGCTCCGAAACACACAGAATCCAACATTTAAATTGCACCATGTTAATTTGTTTACGAAATAGTGTTTGTATATCGAAAATTGGTTTTAGTTTTAGTTTTAGCTTTTCAAGTTTTAAATTTAAAAAGTTATCGAGGCAAACTTAATAAACTTTTTTTTATTATCAATAAATTAGTTCATTATTCGGTAAAAGGTGTATTCGATAAAAGATAAACACTTACTTGCATAGATTTTTATATATGTGGTACTTGCAACTGCTTCATAGCGTGATCAAAAAGATAACTAGATGACCTAAATTACCTAAATATAGAAAAGAATTAGACAATAAAAAAGATATGTTACTTATTTTACTTCATGTAGTATTTTATTTAATTTTTTTATTTTTTCGAATGTAATTTATTATGTTTTGCGCAGCAATTTTGATCGAACGCTGCTTCTATCTATTTCTGTGTTCTACAATTTTTTTTGCAGTTCTACAATTTTTTTTGCAGTTAAAATAATTTAGATATCCGCTGTGATATCTAAATTATTTATCAATTGTCAAATAAACACATTTAAAATATGCACTAGATATGTATCGAATAAGTACTTACATACATTCTATTTTGAGTTTTGAAAATTTTGTATATAAACTTATGAACTGTAGATCATTAATACTGTTCATTAATTAAGGTGTTCTTTTGTTTAAAGCAAATTTAGATCTATTTCAATGATAAAAGCATGATTGTAAGAGTACTAATAGCAATCAAATTATGCGTAAATATGTATAGCGAATAAAAATTTCACAGAGGAAATGCAACAATTTGCATTAAGTTAAAATAAGTATGAAGAGAGCATCCTTCGTCGCGCGCCACCAAATACCCCTAATGCAATATACGCGGCAAATATAAGCTTCTTGACGAAATGGAAGGTGTGTAGGAAAAATAATACAACTCTGAAATTACTTTTTAAAACAGATTTGAATATTATACTGTTATACAAATCTGCATTAGGTATATTAGAAATGTTAGGAAAATTGTGTACTGTGAAATGCGATCTGACTTTTAGTTATAATATTTTAACTGGGTGAAAGAAAAGCGTTCAAAATAACTAAGTAATTGGTTTGAAAAATAAAAAAAATATTAACACTATCAACTTCAATATGTAACATTATCTTTAAAAAGACTCTTCTAAAGCTAAAATGACTTAGAATTGTGACAATAATTGTAATTCAAATAACAGAGATTCTAGATAAATAACTGACAGTGACTCTTGTTTCGAAAATAATAAGTACATGAAGACAATTCAAAAATAATATAAAATCAAAACACACTACAAGCACACTGGGTAATATTCTATAGCTTTTTAAAAGAGTACTTATTTTTATTTAATATTATGTCAATATTTTTTTTATATTTCTGTTAACTTGCAAAGAGACTTGCATAGGTTTAGCACAAGGCTTTCGCAGTTTAGGGTGACTTAAGCCAGCGGCGCATGCCTCTCTTCCCCTCTTAATGAAATGAAGACGTTGCCAGTTTACATGCCGTTTGCCGTGTACAAGACAGCTGGATTCACGAATGGCTTCTTGCCTAATTCGAGTGGTTAGCTCTCGCGAAGACTTCTATTTAACGTAAATTAGATAAGTAAGTACATTATTAAGTATATTAGGGGCCTTATAGAAACAAAAATAATTAAATTATCTAGTAATTAATGTCGTGGCTAGCATTCACACCTGAACGCCTGAAAAGAGTTCTGAACCTGGCAGTATAAAGGGGGACATAATCAGAAGTTGGTGTAAGATTGTCAATTTGCATTGGCAGGCAGACGGCCCATTAAATCTATTCAATAATAAGGGTTCAATAACAAGGGTGTTACAATTTTGCCATTGTTATGGATAAAAAGTTAGGGAATAAATAGTATCTAAACTGAAGTAAATAGAAAAAAAAAACGAAAATACTCGTAGTAAACCCCATATAATGACAATTCCAGGCATAGGTATTAAAGGCAAATATTATTCTCTTCTTGGTTGTAACTGATTAGAATATCGTCAGTATTTGTTCATTGTTTTGTTTTTTTTTTATCGTGTCAGTATTACTAGATACTTAGCAACGAATAAATGTAATGAGAAAGTTCAAATTTATTTTATTAAAGTAGGACACCATGTAGTATGTATTAATAAATTTTTGCACTTTTACACGTGATACATATTTAAATTTCTAATTACGATAGCTATTTAAATAATAATAAAATATTGAAGTTATAACTATTTATAATATAAGCATCTACTAATAATTTAGATTTAAGAAGTTGCTAAGAATCTACAAGATAATAATAATTCAGAAAAATCGAAAATCATATTAAATTAAGGTTCATAGTTAACATGTTCAATGCAAACAATTTCGGATATGTCTGAAAAGAATACATAGAAAATAAACATATGATGGGAAGCGATACAAAGCTAATGAGGGAAATATGTCGCCGAGGAGCCATAATAATATAACTCTTGATTGCATATTGAAGTCTCCGATGTTTACCCTGATTTTTATTATATTCATAAGTGTACTAGAATTTGTGGTTTGATTACATATTATTGTCCTATTCTATATTTTCTTTTTATATGTACCTACATTACGAATAAAATATCAATATGCTATTGTGTAAACAAAAGAAATAAGTGATTATTTTGAAATATTTCATTTGCTTACGAGCGAATTTTCAAACAAATCTGAAATGTTCTTTGTTGTTCTTGTTTAATAAAAATCTTGCATTGTTAATAACATTGTTAATCTTTGCATTGTACAAATCAAACATACACTATATGGATCATAAAAATTTCTTCAGGGAGAAATTTCTAAAATACGTGGGTGAAGAGAAAAGACTGATTGCCTTTCTTTTTAAATTAAAAATGTACATAATCATTTATACTAAGGTTTATCAAATTTCTGATCATTTTCTCATCAATAATCTTTATAAAGCATAAGTCTGATCCAACCTCATCAGCATGCATGTAAAAAATTCAGTTTTCTCCCAGTTCATGCAACCAGCTCGCAGATTTTCGGCACCTAATTTCTCTCTCCGCTGCATATTGTAGAGGGTGCTCGGTAATTCCATTTGTGTTGAGAATTTTTAACAAACGTTCCCTTTGAAAAATATTATGATTGGGTGAGAAGTTTCTTTATAATAACTTTTACAACTTCCATCAAGGATTTTCGACAGCTTATTGAGTACTTAAGTGGTGTATTATTTATGTCATGTACCATATACTTATATTATACAAAGTTTATGTTAGGAATATAACATAAAAAACAAAGAACATAAAACATTAAGACCCACATACTTTCGCTTTTATAATATTATGTAGTAGGATATACATTGAATTAATCAATTTAACTTACGAAAAAACTACAGTAAATGAGTTTGTTTTCGTTGGTTTTCAATTTTACAAACACTACCTATTTAAATTTTAAATTCCAAGTTTTTTATTCAGCTACCGTGAATATCACACAAAACACAATGCTATTGTAATCTAACTTAAAATAATATTAAGTTAGTTCACTTTAGAAATGTTGATCAAAAACTTATTTGAAAGGGCGTCTATGTAACGTGGTTAGAAGGGAAATTGTCGTTCAGTATTAGGAAATAATCTCATTAAAACACTGCTTACGTGAGTTGTGATTGATGCGATGTTCATCTATCTTTCGACAAGTCACAATCGAGTTACTTAAACCATATTAGGTGAAGTTTCCTTTGTCGTTTTTTAAAGTAAATACTTTATTTTTTTCTGGCTTATGGTGAAAATGAAGTAGCTAATTTATCGTCCAGTTGAGGATAAATCTTTAATAATTAAACAATGACAAAATTAATGAATATTTCCTCAAGCAAAGTATAAACGCGACCACTGTGAGTTTCTTTAAACATTTGTAAAGCAACTTTAAGGGCTATTGCTAATTTGAAAACTTCTTTGTCCTTAATTACTGATTATATCATCTCGAATTGCTTATTAACGCGTTCCAATTTGTCTTTTCGAAATTTATTAACAGTGTATACAAAGCTGTCAAATTTTACTTCTGTTTTACCGGTGTCCATAGTATTGTAGTAATATTTTCATAATAAATATTTTATAAATTGCTAGAAATGTTTTTAAGAACCTCACAGCCGTGTGCAAAGTGTAAGTGGCAAATTTCCTAGAGTATGTACGAAAATAGTTCGTTTTTAACAAGCCAAGTAAAAGTTTTTATTCCCAACTCGGAAAAATTCTTATAACTCTAAAGGATTTGTTTAAATAGTGCAATTAATGTTTTGGGTCTACATTTTGCACGTAGTCTTCGAAAAGAAACCTTCAAATATTGTTCTTTTCTTAATATGTAGCCGATGTAAAATATTTTTCTATATATCTTCTATATTTTATAACTATTTTACACACATCTATATATATATATTATAAAATAAAGTCACCACCAATCCGTTTTTGATACGGTTTTCACTAATGGAAATAGCCATAAACGCGGAAGGCTTGCGTATATAATTTACAGAAAACAACTGTATCCATACGAACCAGGGGTCCTTTAATATACTTAATATACTTAAGTTTCTCGTATCAGATCCCATGCTTTACATAATAATATGTCATAAATACAAGCATTAAACATAGAATTAGCTGCGCTTCCTCAAACTAAACTAAATAATTAATGTGAAATGGATTGGAATTATGTACATAAACAAAATTAAATGCACAACCTCCAAGAAAATGTTCCCATTTATATGTATAATTCAGTAAAATTGCTCGGCAAGCTATTAATATAAACGAACTCGCTCACTGTAAGACGCAATCGGTAATATGATAACTCCCCTTGCCTTTCCTCAGCCTGACTCAAAGCAAATTCCCCCCCAAAAAAATTGAATTAATTTATGCCAAACAATCGATACGAACATTAATATTAATGGCCTCTGAAACATGAACATTCTCTGTATTCGTTTGTATGGTTATTGAATTACATGAACAAACAATGTATTATGGATTTGTATAATTTATAGGTAAATTGAAAGCAAATTCTTATTTTAAATGAGTTTATTTAAAGATAATGTTTTAAACATTAAAGATCAAATAATAATAATGATATTAATTAACATAATAATTTATTATCATTATTACTTATTTACTAGCCATTCATTCACCTCTCTCAAAAACACGACTTTTATCTGCACAGACATAACTATTTTAGAGGGACACTCTAAAATTTTAAGATTTAATGGTACCTCAGAGCTTTGCGCAAAAATATTTTTATTATAGCATTTTGTACAAGACAATAAAACACTTTTCAAATAAAAAAAAGGAAGAAAGACCAACTTTTACTTATGTTAACAAACCAATTTTAAGAAAGACATATTCGACAGTTTTAAGAGTTTGATAATCGAATATACCCAATCCAATCTTTGGAGAATTGGTTACAATGCAAACTGGTGTGGGAGTTGTCACCGAAACTTGAAATTCCAAAATGGAAATATTTCCCGCTGACCCTCGGGAACGAAGACAAACAAAAGTTCGAAACGCTTCCACTTAAGTCAACTGAAGTACAACAAAAAGTACTTTACAACTTTCACTTCACGAATGAGTTAAATTAAATGACAGGATATTAATACACACCTTTGTCGGCTATATTGGGTGAAAAGTTTTAACTATAACTGGTAAGAGTGACAGCCTACAACGTTACCCCACTGAGGATTGTTGCGATTTCACGTGCTTTATAAGATTGTTAGTTTTCTCAAATGTATAAGAAGATATACCTATGATGTATTTTGTTAACTGCAACTACAAATAACCATTATCACCTCTATTCTACCTAAGAGTTTTGAGAATTTTCTAAAATTATTCTTTTACTATGCTCAAGAGACCGTTATTCTTATTCTTGTTAAATTATTCTTTTACTAAACATACAACTTGGGACTCTTCAAGAACAGAGTGAATATGAATAGGCCTCATCTTGTGAAATTGAGGTCATTCGCTATCCCGTATAAAAAAACGAAGTTTCCTCGTTTAACACTCTTTCTAAGTTTCTTTCTAACGTTTCTTTCTAAGTTTAGTTTATTGGTTTTAATAAAGCAATGAAATTTATTATAATGATGGTTTGTATACCATTTATACTGACATGAGTTGCCTATATTTGACAATTTTTTCAAATGCCTTTGCTAGATACTTTTATTCTTTTTTTAACTATCCCCACCTCCCCCTTCTCTTTTTATCTTCTAGATCTGCATAACGTCCGTCCAATAAAGTGTGGTATCAAAAATCACTCCCCTGGGCAACACTATCGTTTAGTATTACATCGTAGTATTGTAGTGGTTGTATGGGCACGTGTCCTATGCACTGATATCGATATAATCCATCACCCCATCAGAAACTCTTTGATGTTTAACACAATAACGGGGAGCAGAATGATTCAATCGGGTTCCCGCTGAGATTTTAATTCAAGAATTTGACTTATTGCAATTTTTTTAATTTTTCGTATGAGTATGGCCCAAAAAATATAAATAACTTTATGAATTGATTTTCATTTCATAAAGTTAATTATATTTGATCTAGTAAAAATAGGCAAGTGAGGATAGTCTTTTATAAATGCAAGAAAAATAATAAAAAAAAGTGCAACTTTAGGCATGTAGGCGAAAGATGATGAAAACCATCAAAAAACGCAAGATTTCATATCATGCTTGGGCACGATAAATGTCTGCTCCAATTAATTACGATGGCAAAGGTGGAAGGGAAGAGACTCGCTGAGCGAAGGAGAAAGTCATGGCTCAGAAATATCCGAGAGAGGACTGGGATTGCCTCGGTCGAGCAGCTGTTGGCTCTCGACAGGGACCGGTTCAGGAAGTTGACGGCTACCTTCAGGACTGAAGAGCCATACGGAGAAAGAGAGAGAGAGGCGTTTGAATTTAGACACAGCACTAATGTAAAAGTTAGCTTTGACCTTTTATTTTACATGTCAGACGGCTGTTTAATTATTATTATTTTAATATTACTCTATTGATAATTCTTACAAAAATATGAACGGTCCATTTCGCGCTTCAGCGTTCGTAAATTATTGGTATCAAACCGTAACGATCTCGTACATCAAGATAAAATTAATAGCGAATATGATTATAAACTAAATTACATAAATAAATTGTTTTTAGGGTTCCACTGTAGGTAGGCATAATTTTAATATGAGGTCTATGGCGAGTATTATACAAGCCCTTGTTATCTGTATCAGTAACATAAAAGTAAAAGTTTATAAAGATGCATGTTTTTTAATCACGTTTAAGCTGTTGAATGATTTTTGATGAAACTTTACTCACAAATGGATACATAACGTAGGTACTTTTAATACTTTATTGTTTCAAATTACTATCTAAGTGTGTACACTGTAAGGGTTGCTATACATATGGTCGGGCCGGCACATTAGATTTGCCAATTTTTGTTGAACAACAAAGCCGACCCGAAGTACCTTATCTACATATTATGTTCGATTTTCATTCGGCTTACCCGATCGGCAAAATTACCCGGGTTTTGTTTAGTATATACAATGCGCGGGTAGACCAAGAGGCCTTTCTGCCGAACGTTCGTCTACATATACCGCCCGGCTTAACCGACACGGCTATAAGTATAGCAATTTGTCGAACGTTCATCTACACAGTCATATTCGATTCTACCGCCCGGCTATGCAGGCCCGACCATATGTGTTGTACCATGTACAACCTTAGGGTTGCTACCCTAAGGTTGTAAGGTGCCTTTCAATTTTATACACATCTCTCTCAATTTTTATACATTAGGTATTTGATTTCTAATTGATTTGATTTCTAATTTAAACTACCAATGAATCTTGATAATGTGTAGTTTATAAATGAACAAAGAAATTTGCTTCTAATATTTAGATTGTGAAGCAAATCCTATTTTTTTGACTTCAGGATTCAAACTTGATATGACAAGTGAGCGTCATGATATAGTTAGACCTAGCTTGATAACTTTGTGTCCTAATAAGTGTCAAAAAGTTGAAGTTAATTATGCGTTCTTATAACATGTTACCACGTCTAATAGTTAAGTGTTCAATTTAATAATGATAACTAAAATAGAATGGTATTCTGAAAGATTTAAACAATAACACAAGGTTTTTTTCTTGCTTAATATAAAAAATGTAAAAAACTCTATTAAGGAACCCTCAATCATTCTCAAATAAATTCATGATTTCGAATTTGAGGAAATAGCAAATATTATTAGTTACATTCTAAAAATTACAAGCCTGAAACCAATTAGAATGCATATTTAATATGAATGCTCCACATTAAATTTTGACATAAAATTATACGATAATAAAAATGGCGCGGTATGTTACGGTCATTCTGATGATAACCGTTTTCGTTTGTGATGTGGATTGTTTCAAAAAGAACCTCTCACCAGAAGAAAGTCTTCAAGAAGATATGTTATTGAGTTCCGTAAGTTATCAACTATCTAAATTATGTTATTATATATGTAAAGATCGTCAGACAGGCTGAAGGTCCACTTGATGGTAGATAACTACCTTCGCCTCCGCACAAGTAACGCCAAAGTAACCTTAGTTACATCTTATAATATCAGATATCTGCCAATGAAAATTCGATCAAATTCAATCTTGCCGTTTCTGAGATTAGGCGGAACAAACACACACGAATAAATTCGAATTTTTTTAAAGTACCATATATACTTTGATGTACATTTAATAAAAGGCAGTCATTTTGATATTACAGATACTTAAATTTTATTTATTTGTATGGATTTTTTTTATGTAATATTGACAGGTTGAATTAATGAATAAATATAAATATTACGGCGAGGAACACAGAGTTGAGACTGAAGATGGATATATTCTAGGAGTTCATCACATGTTGCAGAAAGAGAGTAATAATAGTAATAAAAAAAGAAATTATCCTGTCTTCATCATGCATGGAATGGGCAGTTCGTCTTTCGACTGGTTGTCACTTGGACCAGAAAGAAGTCTTCGTAAGTATTATACTAGTTGATGCTCGCGACTTCGTCCGCGTTGAAAAATAAAAAACATAACGCCTAACAAAATAAAGGAACAATATAACGCCTGACATCTTTATTGCTGTTATAGTTTTGCCAGGCGTTGGATTTTAAGTTTTAGATGAGTAGTTTAGAAAAGTGGTTCTCCCTCGGGAAAACTTCTTTTCTTCTGGATGGAAGGTACCCTATGTCCTTTTCTGTATCCCTGGCAATGTGTATGCAAAATTTCATGATGATCGTTTGTGTAGATGTTCGTTGAAAATATTTGTGTTACCTACTTTCAAAGTGATTATGGCCGTATTTCCACCAGTAAGCTGAAATTAGCTAATAATGTTACTATTATTATTATTTATTTGTTGATCATATGTACATAATTGGTATTATAATTAATATTTGATCAATATTACCTACCATTACTCGCATACAAAATCTTTATCTTAAGTCTAATTTATCTAAGTATAATATTTAATGTCAGTATCAATTATACAGCACAATGTTAAGTATATCATTTACAGCACTAAATTTTGATATTAAAGAAGTCATGAATGGTGTAGTAAACCCTTTCGACCTACATTGTCTTTAGATTATTTTTAACATCTCCTATTTCTTTGTTCCTTAATTTTATTGATAAATTGTTATATATTTTGGACGCCATACCCAATATGCCTTTTCGTGGAAGAGCTGTTTGTCCACATACCACATCTATATGTTTCAACCGTACGCTTCTATTCTCAGTTTTTGTTTTGAATAGGGGTAGGTTTGAGTGTACAAATGTTGCGACTTCAAAGATGTACAGACTAGGAAGTTGTAATATATTGTCTTCTTGTAAATGAGGTTTACAGCTGTCTGTAGGTCGAACCAAATATGGCCCTGATACACTGGTTCGAAGCTTTAAATAGAGTGTGCTTGTCTGAACAATTTCCCCAGAAAACTATGCCATACCTTAATATCGAAGCAACAAATGCATTGTAAGCTATTATTGCGGTGTTATAATTAGATATTTTAGAAAGCCTTTTTATAATTATTTTATATTCCTAACTATGTATACGTTACGGTTTCCTCACACGTTTAACGTTTTCGCTTTCATTTAAAAAGATTATCCTTACATTGTTTACGTGTCATATCTTCGTCAAGACATTAACAGAGAAGGTATCGAACTTGAATGCAAATATATATTATTTCGATGAGAGAAGGTATAAGAACTTTCACTACTAGTCATGTAAATGTGTATGTAAAATAAAATATCGCTACTTTTACAGCTCACTTGCTACATGACTTGGGATTCGACGTTTGGTTGGGGAATGCCAGAGGAAACATATACTCCAGAAATCACATAAATATGACCACATCCAACCCCAATTTCTGGGAGTTTTCCTGGCATGAAATCGGTTACTATGACGTAAAGGTCATGATAGACTATGTTTTGCAAAACACGTCATCTTCCAAACTCCATTATATTGGACACTCGCAAGGTTGCACATCGTTCTTCGTGTTGGTTACATCAAGGCCGGAGTATAATGAAAAGATACAAGTGATGAACGCCTTAGCTCCTCCAGTTTATATTAGTAATTCCAATTTCGTCATGAAATTGTATAGTCTATATAAACATGAAGTTCATAAAGGTAAGAGCAGATCTTAAATAAGGCTTATTATACTTGCTGATTATAGTTGAATACTTAAAATTTCTGTATGTCAACAGCGCTCAAAACAATTCTAATTGGTACCAAAGAGGTACCACCATTAAGCAAATTTCAAAAGGCTACGCTGTACTACATTTGTAGAGAAACATCTGCTATACGAGCTATATGCGAAGAAATCTTCTTTTTCATAAGTGGTAAAGGCAAACATCTTCTTAATTCTGTAAGTGATGGATTTATTTTATTCTTAACATTAGAGCCATAACTTTGAAATCTTCCTAGCTAGTCTCAGAATACAAATGTTTGCTTATAACGTTTTTATCTGTTTATTCTGCTAACAATTCAAAAATCTACCTCTAATCTAGACAATAGCGAAGATATTATATCCATAAAGTTTCTATTTAATCTAAATTGCCAACAAACAAAAAATATGTTAAATTTAAGTTAAAGAATGTCGTTGAAAAGGATAATCCATACTTTTATACTAATATTATAAATTTGAAAGTAACTCTGTCTCTCTGTCTTTTCACGTCTTAAATAACTACTTAACCGATCATCATGAAATTTTGCATAAACGTTATTAGTTATGAAGGCAAGGAATAACGGCTCCGTTGTCTATAATTTATTTATACTGTACATAAAATAACTTAAACCTTGATTTTTATACACTTTAGATATTTGTGTGTATTGTAAAATTCTTTTTGTCATCTTTATAATTAAAATATTTATCAGTAAAATTAAAAGTTATAAAGGCAAGGACATAAAGGACCTTTCATCCAGAAAAAAAGTACAGTTCCTGAGGGAAACAAAATTAATAATTAACGTCTGGCCAAAGTGATATAGCAACAAGAGGTCTTGCATTATATTGCTTATATATTTTTTTTATTTTTCAACGCGGACGAATTCGCGGGCCCCAGCTAATTAAAAATAAAACCAAAATTTTGTAATTTGTGTAAAAACAAAGTTTCGTCCTTTCAGACTTTCCTGCCGTTAGCAGAAAGCCACATTCCAGCTGGAATGTCGATGGGTCAATTGGAACATTATTTACAAATTATAAGAAGTGGTCGATTCGCAAAATTTGATCATGGGACGAAAATCAATATGCAGAAGTATGGTAGTGAAACACCGCCCGAGTATCCGCTTGAAAAGGTTTCCGCACGTATAGCAATACATTATGGTGAGAACGATTACTTAGTTGTTCCCAAAGACGTTGAAATTTTACGACCGAAACTGAGTAATGTAGTTCTTTTTAGAAAAGTGCCCCATCCTGAATTCGGTCACCTAGACTTCCTTTTCGCAATCAATGTAACTCATTACCTTTATGATTCTTTAATCGAAATTGTTACCAAATATGACGACTATGCAGAATACAATAAAATAATTAAAGTTAACAATTGAAAGAAATAATGATTAAGAATTAAATTGAAACTTATCTTCCCATGCACCAATCTCAATATTAAAATACTATTCAAATTAGTTTTGTTTATTGCTACAATAATAAATTTTTAAATGTCAATATTTTTATTTTTCAGTATCAAAATCAAGGAATTATGTACTGAATCTAAAGCTACCTAAATTTATTTTAATATACTAAAGGAAATGTAGTATTATATTGGTTAGGATTTTAACATTCTTCAAACTGAAGATGGACCAGCATGGCTTGACTTTTTAGGGTCCTATTTGATTAGCTCAACTTAGTTTAATTAGCACATGTTTAGATCAACTGAGGATATTTTTATTGTTAATACATCTCATACAAATTTTGTGCTAATACCTATTATATATTTTAGAATAAATGTTAAATCCATATATACAAGTTTCTTATCAATAAAATAATAATCAATTTTATAAATTTTACAAATCATATACCTACTCTATACTTACTGATGTGTTGAATGAACCAACAGCCAGTTGTTTTATTTTTTTTTTAAATATACTAATAACTAATTTACAACTAAAATTTTCTGTTAATATATATAGACATTTCACTTATTATATACATTAACCTTAAATAAACTATATAGTTATTGTCCGAGATACGTTGCATTATTTGATTTCATAGGAGTAGGTAAAAAGTTGTGGGGTGTCGTGTGTCACATTGACCGCTTCATGGCTGTCTATTAGGGTGGATAAATGCCAATATTTATCCTAATAGATACTATGAAAGACATGTGGGAATATTTAATGGACAGTAATATAAAGTGATACCTGTTCTTTTTTCTCTGTGGTAACTCTGTACAGTTTTCTAACGAATAATATAACAATTTTCTTGCTATACCAAGGTTAAATAAATTTTCTGCCTCAGTCATATTTTTTTTTTATGAAAAACAACTGCTTAAATAATCACAAAAAGTCAAAAATACAGTAGGATAATTTAAAAGGTCTAAAAAATAAAAATCGTAAACATTAGGTCGTAACTATATATGTACATATACAGTAAAAAGCTGGAAATAAAACACTACATAATATTACAAAGTTTTGAGAAAAAATCTCAAAGTTTTTGAGTGTAAAAAATAATTATCGAGTTAGATATCCCACTGAATATAAAAGAACATATATTATATGTAAAATATAAAGTAAATATGAAATCAAAATCAAATTCAAAATATGTATTTATCAATTAGGTTTCTCCAAGAAACTCTTATGATCATCATTATAAATTTAAATTTAAATTTACCAGGGTTTTGGAAAAAAAAGCCAAGATGACGATCCTGAGAATAAACCCCGAAAGAAACTCAGGATACTATTCTTTTGTCATCTTTAAAATATAAAATTACAACAAATTAGGTACACTTAATACAAACAAAATCAAAGTACATATACAATACTAAACATAGTATGAGCTCCGAATCCAGGCTTTAAATGCAGGCTTCATTGTCGCTTAAATAATCAGTGACCTTATCGCCTTTAGAGAGGAGTTTGGTTTTAATGACACCTTTAAATTTATTTATAGATAAGGCTCTGGTCATCTCAGGCAGTTATTATAAAACTGTATACATTGACCCACAAAAGAATTACTTATCTTGTGGAGTCGCGTCTTATGTAAATCTAAATCATTTTTAAACCTAGTATTTATATTGTGTACATCACATTTTTTTATTAAATTGACTAATATTTTTATGGGCGTAAATTAAATTTTCATAATATACTGACATGTGACAGTTAAAATCTTTATTTCTTTGAACTTTTCTCTGAGAAAAAACTGCGGATCTAGTTGATAGATGGCTCAATGGCCCTTTTTTGTAAAATGAAAATAGTATTTATGACCGCAGCGCTACCCCAAAGAAGAATCCCATAACACATTATACTGTGGAACACACTTACTGATTAGAAATCATAAATGTGTGTGTGAATCGGATACAACTAGTATGTTATTACTGTAAATATATTTATATATAAAAAAAATCAGTACATAAAAAAAGCAGTGTGCCAACATTGCAATAGCCAGAAACAAGCTAGGGGCTAATTATTAAAAAGTCGTAAACAATAAAGACAAAAAAAAAACGATACATTACTTCTTTTTAATTTTTGGATCCTTTTTAAATGTAACCAAACCACTTATAAAACTGACTTTGTTAAAATAAGAGTATATCTACACAAATAATTTACCCCAAATCTCTAAATATATTCAAAAAATATTAAATTTGTCTGATAAATATCGTCCAATATACGAAGTACCCTCAGGCGTATTTCCAAACAATAGTCAGAGTATTTCGGCAAGAGCCATGACACCGCAGACTTGTTCCTGACTACTAATGTCCCTGAAGATGTCCGAGACATTTATATCTCCTTTCTACCCGACTACATAACAAAGGGGCTAAAGAGATTCGTACAGTAAACGGCTTCTTGGTTCGTCATCTCTGTTCTTACATATGGTAACAGCATAAACTGACAATATTTTAATAGAAGCTTCGCAAATTGCTAATACACCTGGCCGCCATTTTAGTCACACACATTTTCTAATTTTTTGTAAATTATAGAATTTACTTAAGTGTATTTCTTCTTTTATGTCTGCATGCATGTATATTTATAGTTAAACTAGCTGGTGCCCGCGACTTCGTCTGCGTTCTCTATAGCCTATAGCCTTCCTCGATAAATGGACTATATGTCACTCAAATTTAAGCCTTGTTTCATATTATTTTATATTTTTGGCCAGTAGAAAACGCAACTTTTTTCATTTTAAATTGTAATAATGGTTATTGGTAGTTAAGCAATAATTATGCAAATAAGATACAATCTTGGTGCTTATTTATACTTTAGATAAGTGTTAAAAATATAGGCAAAATAATGGAAATTTACCAAAAAGTGATACCAAAAAAAAATAAGGTGCTAATAAATTGATACCAAAGTATTCTATTCAATTCTTATTATTTTACTAATAATATCACACTCGCACAAAGAAAGTAAAAACACAACATTTTGTTAATATTACAAACCGAATTTTGGTTTCTTTAATAATGAACAATCATAATTTCATCCAGATTCCAGATTGTTATTATACTTTTTGCGTTACAAACAACAGTCCAAACTGTTGCTTATTTATTATGTATTTGATACACATTTCTTTCGCTTTTGATAATGAGAAAAATATAAACAGTTGGCATTTTGGCAAAACGTTAACCTATTATCGAAATATAAAATAAAAACAAAATATGGCTCTGATCAGTGTGCGCTGTTCCTTTGCAAACGTATCAAGCTGAGGCCGCAGGCTGGAGCGAATGCCACAACGTGACCAGGGTCCGGAACTATTCCAGAAACCAAGGAAAGTGCCAGTGTTTCATGCCTTCGGAAATGTCTTCTATTTGTTTTGATATTACAATCTCTATTTGTTTTTTGGCTAGGCTCCTTTATAGGTACTTAAAAATACTTTTAATAAAAATATTGTCCCACAGTGACCAGCCTAGGGTCCCCGCATATTTTCCTGATTACATTTTTCTTCAGTGTTCGACAAGCATAACAAAGCACACTGAGGACATTGCTGTCGCTGTTTAGTTTTAAGGGTCCCATCGGCTATTGTCTCTAAGTGCAAATATATTGGCAAGATATTTGCATTAAAAGAGCCAGTAGCTACGGAATATCAGTAAACTTATTAGCATATTTGGAGTTGTTACCATAAAAATATTTATTTATTTATTTTATAAAACAAAAACACTTACTTATTTTATATGTAATGCAAAGATTTTGTAACATCTAAGTATGGATAATAAATAGAGAAAAATAAAAATATTGCTGTTAAGTAAAATATTGCTGAATTAAAGAAAAACATTCTTTTATA
Source organism: Synanthedon myopaeformis (assembly GCA_944738685.1). Taxonomy (NCBI): domain Eukaryota; kingdom Metazoa; phylum Arthropoda; class Insecta; order Lepidoptera; family Sesiidae; genus Synanthedon; species Synanthedon myopaeformis. The sequence continues at coordinate 8,850,408 of OX122917.1, forward strand.
TAATTTTACATAAAACTAAATTTACTTCGTACATTTTTAAATAACTTAACAAAGATCCAGCTATAAACCTAAGTAAGATTAACAGCTGGAGGCGGGTGGGAGCAGTAATTACTGGCATTATTGGCATTCGATGGGGATTCTAAGAGATTTAGGACTTCACCTTAAGGGGTCGCTCCGGAACTGGTGAATCTTAGAAGTTTAGCTTTTTTAACTGTATTATTGTAATAAACTCCAGTAAGATGTTATTCAAAATCAAAATACTATCTTATGATAAACACCATCGTCTATTAGTCACATACTTTATGTATTTTATTTTAAGTTAAAATCAAAATAAGTTTAAGTTTCATTTTTTTATTAATGCCCGTAACACCAAATGAAAAAGTAACTACGAGTACAGTTGATTCAAAAATAAATCGCTGTCTCAATTTTTGCTTTTTCGTGCAGTCAGAGTCCAGACAGAGAGATAATCTGCGATTGAATACCCGCATGTTCCTTTCGATGACAACTGGAATGAATCACGGATAAAGGACGATTAAGATGGCTATCCAAATGTAGGTAGTTAGTTTAAAAGGAAAATTGCTACACGATTTTCAACACTATATGTATTCGCATTAATGCTGAATTCTCATCAAGTCTGAGGGTAAGTAGGATAGTAAATGGTTAATCTATATTTGGAGTAGAATGAATTATGTAAGTAATTGAAAATATTCCTGGTACATGAGTATTGTACCAGCACCAACACTAGTCAAGTAATAATTTTAGATGGATTGAAATAGCTGATAGATTTCATATTTATAAGCACGTTTGATGGCTAAATATTGATCTCGTCACCATATAATTAGTTCTTTCAAAAACTTTTTTGCGTACCTATTTTACTCTATTTATGAAAAAAAATTGTAAAAAACTTAAAAAGTGCTACCAAATCGGATGATTTACGAATCTGATCGAATCCGACAGTCAATACTAAATACGAAAGTTTGAAGCTATACAAATAAAAAAATATCCAGATTATATAAATACTATATTTATATAACCTCTCCTACCTTCAAACGAATCATCCAGCTCGTCTAACAAACTTTTCCTTAAAATTTTTTTAAATAGTTTCACTCATAAAAATATGTGTCATAAATTGTCTATGACGTAAGATGAGTTGGTAAAAATAGGAAACCGCTATCTGGCGGCTTTTCCGGACCATTGAAGGCAAACGCCTGATGAAAACGGTGACGTGTGAAAAATGCCCTAACATTGACACCCTATATTGCTTTATTAACTGAAGTTGCATTTTACATACAAATACTTACATACACAGTACCCTAACTTGAGAATTTTTGTCGGCTTGCCCTTATTCGATCTCATTTAATTATACCGAGTCTAAATGACAGGCGTTTGAGATATAAGAGTATATTTTTTATATATTGGCGTATTGGCGTGTAACTACAATACAATTCTAATATTTAGTTTGTATTCGAACAAGTCACTAATGAAAACAATGCTCTTTCCTATCATAGTTCAATTTCACAATGTTGTATCGCTCACATAGAACATGTAAGGGGTATTACTGATTCATAACACTTTAAAATCAATAAATATCTGATAGCATCGACGGATCCTATTACTTCTATGTTCGAATACCGGCGCCGTAGCTTCAAATACTTACAGAACAAGAGGTTTTTCTTATAAACGATTCCTGGAAACCGGCCAGACAGTGAAATCCTTTCGAAACCTTATTTATGGCCAGTTAATAATTTGTTTCAATTTATAACTTAAGTGCAACTTGACCGTAAATTGTTATATTAACAATTTGTTAAAAGGAGGATTTTTACTTAAAAGACCAAATCGCATAAAAGTACATGATTTTAAATCATCAGCTTATTATATAAAATTAATTAAAAATTTAATAGACTATAAAACATATTAAAATTAAAATAAAAAGGTGTAAGATATACCTATATCATTGCTTAGTTTATTTAGAGATGAAACAGCTAATACACTACGCATTTTTTCCAAAAGTAACTTAGAATTTACATTCTAAGTTACTTTTGGGAAATACGTATCGTTACCGATACGTATTAAAAGTTTAGTAAAATTAAACATAAGTTTATGTATATTTACATTAGTTTATAGGTATATATGAGTTTTCATATAATATACAAATCGTTTTAAGACAGGGCACAAGCCTCAACTAAACTCAACACCCTAAAAGTGCCCAACGCGCGCATAAAGAAGTTTTCATTTCAAAAACATTTTCCATAGAAAAATAAGCTTCTAGTTATTCAACTTATAATGTGTACACATTTAAATTATCTAAGATACATAAATCTAGAAGTAATAGAGCTTTGGAAGTAATTTATGTCCAAGAATGACGCTCTAGAGAATAAATAGTATAAAAAGTTTAAGTCGATCATGTTCTTAATTAGTTGTTTTGTTTTTTAATTCAACTTCAGCCAGTCTCTTTGACTAGGTAAACCAGTCAATAAAGAGATTTCCAATATTATACCACGTTCCAATTATAAAGTGGCAGTTTATTTTAGAAAACGAATGAGCTGCTTATTCAAACTGAACTAAATTGCATTAAAATTTATGCTGGCTAGTACGTGCTCTGTATTTTAGAACGCGACACAGAACTGCTAATTCCTCTATGAGAGGAGGAGCGACCGATAAATCAAATTGTTGTAATGAAATGTCAAAACGCGGGTTGTACAATTTGGAACATTAGTTTGAATTCGTATTAAAATTTGTATTGTAGATATTGGAAACACGACTATTTATTACTTTTTTGTAAAAATAAAGATTAAATATTTCAGTAATTAACTAACCGATATTTAGATAAAAAAATTTAAAAAAAGTCGTTTCTTAAAAAAGGAATTTCGAACTATTTTATAATATTCAAAAAATAAACACCTCTTTCTTTTTGTTATGGTTGAATTTATTACATACCTATGATAGAGCAAATCCCGAGGCAAATTACCTGTGACAAGCACTAAGTTGTTGCACTAATGGAAAACAGTTGTGAGAACTCAGAAACATGCGAGCCTACATTACAACGTAAATTACATGAGATGTACACGTTCAACAAAGAAATTTAAGGAATATACAACACACAATGTTTTACTTCTAACATTAGAATGTACACCACTAAATAAATATATAATTAATTACCGTTGTTCGTCCAATGATAAAAATTCGATTTTTACCACTGGATCATCAATGGATTTTGATACGGTTTTCACTATCAGTTAGATAATTGAAGTGAAAACTTCTTTAGGCGCGTTGGGCAATTTTGAAATGTGAAAAAACTCGCGACACTGTTACCGTAACCGACACCTCTGCATATAACTATGTACTTACATATATTGTGTATGTACGTACATAGATACACATGCATGTTGGTATTTTTTGAGATGGGAAAAAAACATTAAACTCGCGACACTGTTACCGTAACCGACACCTCTGTATACCAGTATGTGCTTTCATGACGAATCAAAAAATACACACGTAATTGTTCAAGTTTTCACTTCTGTCGGCACTCCCGGAGTGCCACTTTTTTTTTTATTGTAACCTAATTAGGTTTTTTTCTGGACGAAGCTGGTTGCCGGTCGCTTGATATATTTTATGTGTTCCAATTGGAGAATAAATAAAACAATGAATTCATATGACCATTATATTTGCACAGTACAAATGAAACAAAAATATTCCTGTTTTTATTGCCAACATATGCAATCAGCGAAACATCTGCGAAAAAAATTTGACCATTTTTATTAAATAAAAATTACAAAAAATGGCGACTTACACTATTGCAACATGTAGGTACACAAATCACATGTACGCAAAAACATTTTAAATTTTACAAAATTAGCGAGTACCGTCGGATTAAAAAACATTTGGCTCTATTTAAGTCGCTTAATAATCTTCTTAGAATTTAAAATTTTAATATTTAATAAAATACACAAAATAAGTTTAGTTACATATGTAAAAACAAATTAAAAAAAACGTGTGTCGTTTCTATCAGATCACGTGTCAGTCTTTGTTGAGTTATTTCAGTATAATTATTGCTTAATGAAAATTTTATGCAATCCGCATGTGTTAATTTGCTGATTTGAATCTAACTATTATTCAACACACCTTTTACTAAACTTTGAGTGGAATCAGAGCTTGGATTCCATGAGAAGCGCTAATCAATCTATGTACGTAAATAATCATCGCCAATGAAATTTATATACGCATACGAAGCAGCTAACATCAGTGATGCAGCTACCTTTATTCAGACGAATAAATCCATACAAAATATTATTTTTTGTCGGCGCCTACACAAATTCAGCTACACTACTTAAAATACATCTTCATTTCTGTGATGACGGTAGCGTGGCCAAATTTATTTATATTTTTTGAGGCGTGAAAAGGTAACAGACAGACAGACAGATAAACAGAGTTACTTTCACATTTATAATATTAGTATGGAATATAGACTACAACTTTTAGTACATAATTTTTTTTTATTGCCTGCTAATTATTTTAGTAATCAATCAATTTCTTTAGAATTTAATAAGTTTTAAATAACTACATGTATATATTTCCTTAAATAAACAAATAATTTATTTTATTCTATTTTTACAAATAAAATAAAAAATGTATTGAAAGTAACATGTTGTTGTCACCTGCGTGTAATATGTCAGTAAATACCATCATACCGTAGTAGCATCGATCGAAGTACCTCCAGCCATACAGTCGCGACGCCTCGTTAGAGCTACGTGATCGCAATCGGGATTGCCTATTTATACACATTGTCGGCTTCAACTGCACTCCTAACTTCAACGAAACGACATAACCGATAATACTTGAGCTCCGATACAACCCAAACTTTACCAATCTTACATACAAGTTTACAAGACTAAGGAGCGCAAGGAGGGTCGAGGTATATTGGTGATTTTACGAAAAAAGTACGTTGAAATGAAGCAGTTTTCGCGAATTTGATCGGGCCCGTGAAAAAGAGTAGAATGAAGCTTAGTTGGATGTTAACTCCCGGATAAATGGAAACTTTTCAAATAGCCCGATAGTGATTACCATTCAGTTTTCCTTTTTTACATTCAACCACGTATTCATGTAAAAGTTTGCTATACGTCCTATTCATTCGCGGACGAGTTACATCCGTTTGAGTTTACGCCTTTATATTGACTGATGAAATCGATGACAAAGGAATTACACTGGTGCTGATTCAATGAACCATTTGGTTGTTACTAGCGGATTTAGCTGACTTCAGTCTTCTTTTAATTAGTTATTCAATATTTAATTAATTAATTAATCTATATTAAGGCCTCTGTGAAGGCTTCTCCTCAAATAGAGAATCCGTTTAAGTGAATACTCTTAAATAACTCCTCAAATATAAGGGAAGTTTTATGTTTCTACGTGATGTATATAAAAAATTCAATTATACGACCACTTTGACGTGTCCCTTGGTCGAGTGGTTAAGGTACTTGCTCTATCTCAACGGTCCCGCGGGATCAATTCCCGGGAGGGCCCCAACTCCGTTTTGCAGCCATTTTTTACAGTCCATGTGGCGGCAGACTGACGGTCCACTTGATGGTAGGTGGCAATAACCGTCGCCTATAACACAAGCAACGCCGTGGTGCTGCAAGTGGGGCTGCCGACTACAGTAGGATTAAGGATAAGGAATGGGAAAGGGATAGGAAAATGGGCTCTGGCATCTAAAAACAAAAATATCGATCGAGCTATGTTGTACAGCTTTTCTTGTCTTTATATTTTTTAACGGACTACAAATAATGTTGTAATTCTAATATAGTAAATATATATAACTCTTATTAAGGGAGGATAATGTTATAATAAAATATAATATAATAATGTAATATTAAAAAAATAAAATAAGGACAATAAGCTTCGATCTACATCTCAAAATTTTAAGAAACAAATTTTGTTTGTTATTCTTTAAAACTGACAAAACAATTAAAATTTTAAAAGAATAAACACAGTCAAACGAAATATTCAAATGAACCTCGCTGCAGAACCAACTAGTGATTTCGGAAAGCACCGGTACTGAATGCACGTAGTATTAATATAATCGGACAGTCAGTCGGGACCAAAGAGGTGGACGCAGAGCGGCCTGGGACGAATACTAATGTTTCACTGCGCGCACCTATTCTGAGTTACAATAAAACCCAAAATTTGATTAAAATAAAACTCATGTACAAAAAGGTGCATCACTTAACTCTAGCTGCTTATAAACAATTTATTCAATTTTTTTTAAAAGGCACTATTGAAAGATGGGCAGATTGAATGATGGGAATGATGAGATATTGAAGAAGGGATCGTTTGAAGACGACCAATACCACCTCAACATAACGAAACAGTAGGTACTATGGTTTTTATGCTTTGGTAAAGTTCGTTAGAATCCCTTTTCCAATCATCTTACCTTACTATTTTACCTTTGAATGCTAGATTTTACCATTTTTCTGTGAATGTTAAAATGTTAAAAACAATGTTAAAACACAAATGTTAAAAATATTAATATAAAATATAATTGTGCTATGAAATTATCTTCTTTCGATAATTGTAATTGTGTTATAGAAAAAAATTCTTTTATCATTTATATTAAGTTAAATCATATATAATATATGCGTTAATAATATATGCTGTTTTGTATATTGTGCTCGAAATTAGAAGCATTCGAGATGTGGATATACAGGCGCATGCTCGGCATATCATGGATGCAGAGAGTAACAAACGTTAAAGTTTTGCGTCGAATGAAGAAGGGAATGGAGGTGATGAGGAAGCTCAGTATTTCGGGCACGTTATGAGGGGCGAAAGATACCGTATTCTTCAGCTAGTGATGCAAAGAAAAATACAGGGAAAGCTGAGCAGAGGTAGAAGAAAGACATCCTAGCTGAAGAATTTAAGAGAGTGGTTCGGATTGAGCACTCGCTCCCACTTTCGCGCATCAGCTTCCAAGGTCAGGATAGCCATGATGGTCGCCAATCTTCGTAGAGAAGTGGCACGATGAGAAGAATACTTCTATACTAATTTTGTATGCTTGTTTGTATGTAGGACTTCGACACTACTTACTTACTTCGACACTCGAGCGAAGCCGCGGGCACCAGCTATCTAAAAATCAAGATCCAACGCTTAGCAATGGTATTATGCCAGGCTTTATATTGCTCTACGTTTTTTGTCAGGCGTTATAACATCTTTTATTTTTCAACGCGGACGAAGTCGAGGGGCACCAGCTAGTATAGAATATACAGATATTTTAAGTAAAATTTTAACTGAATATCTATTGAATAACGTTCCAGCCAATTAAATGAAGAGGTTTTGAATCAAGTATTCGCTTTATTAATAGCGGTTTCCTAGTATCGTTTATATAATTGAAACCTTTAAAAGGTCATGAACATCAAAGTTAAGTTTGAATCGAATTGACTAAACTTTTTTATCGGTGTTTCCTAGTAAGTATATGAATTAAAATATCGTTACAGATATAAAATTTACGAAATAATTAAAAATACGTACATGTAAAAATATGTAAACTTTTATAATAAAAAAGGGAAAGGTAAAAATTCTTGTTATTCGAAAGTGAGATAAAACGTCACTTGTTGTGACGTTACACGTGTGACATAAGTGACGTTGTGTCTAATTTTTCATAGATAAGAATGAACTAAGAAAAGGGGACCATTTAGTAGATAACAATACTTTTATTAAGTTTTTTTAAACAAATTACTCAAGTTAAGCCGCAGAAAAAAGCTAGTTTGAAATTAATTCGGAAGTCGTTGGCTATCTAATTATCTAAATATAAAATCACAAATCAAATTGACAAAATGTTTTGCGAAATTGCTTCCATTCTTGAAATAGCAAAATAAGTAGCAATAACTGAAAATCGCCGCAAAATCACTGTTAGCACGCCTCATAGTCTTCATGAGGTCGATAATATACAGTACGTAAACTTTAAAAATGTACTAATGAAGCAAGACCAAATATCAAAAGCTAGACAAGAATGTCTTTTTTTATAGAAATACTTGACATGGTCGGTCTGTCTATGTGTTGTACGAAAAGAATTTTCTAAATTAAAATTTTTCAGTAATTTTTTAACATTTTTCTAATCGAAGACTCTTAGGAGTTAGGTCTTCAAATTGATCGAAGCGAATGTAACAGTTTCCTATAGGAAACTCGAGTTTCTTTGCGATTTTTCTTTGACATTCATTATTTCTAATCCATTCAAACTTACGTCAGCAGTGTGAGATTTTTTTAGTTTAATACATTAAATTAATCGTTTCACTATGTACTGTTGCCAATTTATACTGGTGATGCTTTTAGTCGGTCGCGTGTCTTCTGGGAGTTTTCTTAAAGAAACAAACCTCGCGGGAGGTGACCTCCTTAGTTCGCTATATCTCTAAGTGCTTACGCATCTAGGTTATTGTGCTGTAACCGCATTGAAATCGATAGCCAAAATGCGATATCGAATAACGTTAGCTTTTGGCGCGGATTGCGTAAATGGAAATCTGATGGCAAATATTCTTGTTTTGCAAATGTTTCTTTGTGACTAGGTACAATTGCGAATATGGAAAAGAAATAAATTGTAAGATATGTAATTGAAATGAAGTATGTATTGTGATGTGCTTGACCAAAATACATCTGAAAAAATTGTGATAAGACTTCAGTTTAACCATCCATTTTATTAGAAAGACCCAATTGAACAAATTGACCTTGTCTTGTATAAACATGTTTAGTTCAGAGACCAGTGATGAAACCATCTCGTCTTTTTAATAAAATAAAATAATAATTGCAACAATTGTAACATGTATAATTACAACAATTTCTAAAGTACTTAACAAAAGACATTGTAAATGACAAGGAAAAAGTTAGATAACTAATCTTTTTGATTTTACAAACCTTAACATTTTTACTTTGTACATAAAAAAGTTGTTTTCTTCATAATTACAAAACCCGACATCGCTAATTCCTACGTTAAAGCCGAGCGCGGCTTACAAAAACTCAATTTTGTGTGCGACTTTGCAAACCGCTTTATCTCTGCTCTAATGTTTGCTGGTAACTGATGCCCTATTACATAGCAAATCCCATGATAGTTAGACAAGTTGCATTGCAGACTCTCTAAGTATGCCAAAAATTCTTTACTTAATTTTTAAAATAAAATATCCTAATTTGAACCTTGTTAAAAGGTTATAAGGTTGACAAGTAATGGTCGAATTGTAAAATTAATTTGGCACAATAAGAGCCGTCTAATGCCTGCACGTGGCGCAGACGCAGCCGTGTTTAATCTTCATCCCCCTCTTTGATGTGAACGGGACGACGTCGGGGTGTCCCCATGTTTGTCTAAACGTAGCACTTTAATTACAAGCTCATTAATTTTGGATTATTTGCTAGTGTTTTGAAAACCAGAGCAGAAAATTGTCGAGTGGACGAGTAGTTTTTGTTTTAGTTCTTTTGTGAAACAGTCCTTTGTGGTGAATAAACTTATATACATAGTTATTTAATAACTTAACTTAATATAAATTTTATGGTTGGTAATGGAATATTCATATTTTTCACGAAATATATTCAGTGTTCTATAGTTATTTAGGAATGAGTTACAATTTTAAAAACAACTGTTGGAACAATTCAAGTTTTGGATATCAACTATAACATATTTCTTAAATTAATACTTTAATAAGAACAAATTGATATTTAAATGTTTGTGATTGTCTATATATACGTTATAAAAATTAAACAACCGATAATAATTAGTTTTCACCTCTCCTGCACGAAAAGGGTGCTTTTGGTGTCTATAAACTCGCAGCAAAATCGATTTTTGATGCGAGCGTGATTCGAAATTCGAACACACGATTTAACTTACAGGAATATTTTATTAAATAGTGTGTCCAGCCATAGCCGACTAGAGTTGGCCAGCTGTTAAGATAGACAGGACCCTTACCTAACACGCAAGTAAATAATATGACATCACAGTTCCGAACAAAACTGTTACCTTTAATCTTACAAATTGCTGTAACTTTATCGGATCGGCTTAAGATATCGGCTTAATCAGTCAATTCTTTTAAATAGTTAATAATCTAAGGCACCGTACGAACTCAGATACAACTTTGTAACAAAAAAAAAAAAAAACAGTTAATAAATGAAAGAATAATATAATTAGGGTAAATTCATTTTTCTACAATAACTTGTACTTGTTACTACAAAGGAGGATTTCATTGAAAAATTGCGGTAATTTAAAATTTCCCTCGGCAACTGTAAACAATGTTAATTTCGGAACATCTGGGCGTACACCGTACGATTTTGCATTCTGGAGGCAGGCACGCAATTACAGAGATTATTGCGTCGGAAGTCGCGTCGGGGGCCCATTAAACTGGCGTTAGGAGTCTTGTGCTTTTTGTGAAGCGAGGTGTGACGCAAACGGTGCTAAGTCCTGACGAAAAGATAATAACCTTCACTTTATTGGGAGGTTAGGGACCTGCAGTATTGACAAGAATCTTTCTGTTTCATTAAACATAGTTATGAAACAAATTTAAGGAAAATCTACATTTTATGTAACTAATTATTCCCAGATTTTACTAAGTCTAATGCATGTTTTCATCAAAAGAATTCACGGCAGTCCGCCTTGAAGTCCAACGCTTCATGCAGGTTATATTCACCACCCCCCTAGGTGGGTCAATACCGTGCAGTGTTGGGGGGGCTTAACCCTCAGCAACCCGGGCGGTTGCAAATGCCGGTGGGGTCACCGGCTTTTGCTTGGCTGATCGGATTGACGCTGGGGAACTAAGAAGACCCACGTGCGTATGCTCCGAGCGGGCTCCGATCAGCGGAGCTCGTGGTGGAGCATCAGTGTGAAGGCTCCAACTGTCCGTTGGAGCTTCACTGGTCACCGCTCGATGGGCCGAGGATCCATAGTCGACCCACGCGGATGTTGGCTGGTAAGAGACGGCACCCCCGGTCCTTGTGCGCCGGACCGAGGTATAGGTCTCGGTTCTGCGCACGAAGACTGGCGCGGGTCGCAGCGGGCGGATTTTCTCGGATGGCTCTGTCACTCAGTGGTAGTTGGGCAACGCACACGAAGACGGAGCTCTGAAGCAGAGAAGGACGCCTGGCAGAGTACCGCAATCGTGACTTTGTGGAGGGTGGTGAAGACCCGGTTTCGGGGGCCCGCTTAGTAACTCTTCCGCGACGGCGTCACGAGGTGGAGCCCGTTTCTCGGGCTGCCGCGATTGCTGTGGAAATGTCAGGTGGACACCCCTTTGGGCCGCTCATCCTTAATGCCGTAGAGATGAGCGGCCGCACGAGCAGGGGTTGTCCGAGAGTTTCAGGTGGAAGCGGCCTCCAACTCTGCTGTAGAGAAGAGGTATTTGGGGTGAAGCCCCTCGCTGACTGCCCGCTGCGAGAGGTGGAGAATAGGCGGCCTGTGCCGCTTCGCCCGGAGGCGGCGGACATAGGGTCATCCGCCATCATCACAACACCGGGCAACGAGGGGAGATGTGCTGTGTGTTTCCGGTACGTCTCTTCACGGCGCAGAGGTCACACTCCGCGCCTAATCGAGATGGAGCTCGCAAATGTGCGGGCGACGTCTGGCGGGGGGAGAAGGTAGCGTGACTTAACGTCCCCTAACCTCCGCCCATAGACGGCGCGAAGAAACACCGTGGGTTTTTAGTGTGTAGAAGTCCCACATACCTCATCGATCCCCCCATGGTCGGTGGGGATCTGGTTCGCAGATTTTCCCACGGAAAAAAAAAGATCATGTTCACCAACTGTCACCTAGAGCTAGGGATATCTCTAGGAGACCATTGGTTAAAACGGGCATTAGTCACTTATATATGTAAATGATGTAAATGTCTTCAATGTTCTTTACTTGATATTATCGTGCCATGAATCAAAGTGTCCTCCAAACTGGCTTAAAGCAAGTTCAGTTAGAAAATATCCGTGCATTCAGTAGGTGTTATCTCGAGCAAGCAGGTGACAAAGTAAGAAAATAAAGTTGGTACAACCCGACTTGGACATCGAGCGACATTATTCATGTTTATCGCAGCTCTGCCGGCCGGCTAGGACACCGCAATTAGAGGATTTCTCTTCCATTCTCTTTAAATACGCTAAGCTTTAAAACGTTTCAACTCTACTCCGAATGTATTCTGAAATTGTTCACTTTAAATGTTTTAAAACGTTTTTTCGGTAAACGGTAAAATATTAAACTCATTTTTAAACTGTGAACGTCAAATGAAAATGATAGCACATGCTTCGACATTTTTATGATACACACATTGAATTTTAATTTTATATGTGACAGATGCGAAAAGTAAATGTTAAAAATAATATAATATGTCGAATATTTGAATACATGTGAATACCTAGTCATAAATTTTAATACATTCTATTGCCTGCGGATTTGCTCGCGTCATCTGTTATCAATTTAAGACCTGTAATATTGTAATATTCCAAGGCAATGTGTAAGCGAAATAACACAGTTCTATTTGTGTTAATCCAGGTTAACACTTCAAAAATGAAGTCTACAGTGGCGGCGAAATTTATTATATGTTTTAAATTATATAATCAGAAAATGATACAACATTATATATATGATTTGATTTATACAATGATTTTTGAAGGAACCTTTATCAGAAATGCTATATTAAAAAAAAAAACCTTTTTTTTACATTTTATAACTAAGTATACTTTTTGCCGGAACTTTGCCTTTGCAGCTTTTTCATATACGACCAATAGATTTATAAAACTATTTGACTGCAAAATAATTGTCGAAATTACCAAATAAGTTTAGTTATAGTGAACTTTGAGTTTCAGAAACTCAAAAATGTTCATCAAAGAAATGTTTGCATTTTTAAATATAAAAATAAAACCAATGTGGTATATAATATACATAATATATGCATGAATATAAGTCATTTTACTGTAGCTACTTTAGCTTTATGTTCTCTTTATGTGAAATTTAATGAAAATCAGTGCATAAGTTTTATGTCATTAAAGTACATACCCATAACAAAACAACATTAAACAAAGTTCGTGCAACAAAACTAGAATATTAATGACCTTCCCCTTTTAGAGCTCGTTTCCTCGTACCTCACAAATACCACAATATTTTTACTAAACAGACTGAAAACTCACCGATCACAATACCGACAATTGAATGTTTTTTCGATGTCTGAATAATGTTATAACTTAAAACAGAATGTTTTATATATTATTTATAACAAAAATGAAAAGAAATTAACTCAAATTTATTTATCTTAAATTTATTTATTTATTTAACATAAATTTAATAAATAGAATTCTAAAGCCCAGTCTAAAATCTGAGGGTATCAATGACTTTTATATGAAAACCCAAAAACTATCCTACTTTTTTGGCGGGCGATATCTCTAAAAAAATTATAATAAATATTAAACTATAATAGTGAAAGTAACAGTGTTTATGCTAAAAAAGAAAATTAATTTTATTGAAATTTCGTATGAATGTCTAAAAAAGGTCATTTGATTACAAAAGTACGTAGTAATAATTATGTTATACGAATAACATAATTATGAAAAAAAATTCTAGTTGTATCTACTTATTAAAAATTTGTTCTCGTGAAACACCTTTTAACGGTTTCTGTTTAGATGTTTAGTGCAAAGATGAGTTGTTCCAAATAATACTTACCATGAATTTAAAATAAGGTTGTCTTAAACCAACGCCAAAGATACGGTGTTCATCAACGTTACGGTGATATTAACTTTAGTTTTGGAAGTAACTTCCTTTTGAGATGTATGATTCTCGTCACAATATGGACTTCATCAAAGACGCTGTAAGCAAATCCTTGCAGATTCAACAACGCACGTGCGTCAAGATCCCACCCCCAGATTTATCTTGGGAGTGGGGTCTAAGAACGAAATTATAAAACTATGAACTAATATGACGTATATTTATACATTAGTACGTCATATTAGTTTATAGTTTTTAAATTTTACATCTTTTTCGAGATCAACTACTTTATTTTTAGCTATACAATGTGCTAATTCCGCGTGATCCCCTTGTTCCAAGTAGTGCCGAACAGATAAGCCACCGGACACAATCACCAGTACTTCTAACAGGATTACTGAGTTTGTTTTTACCGTTGCAGAATTAATAATACATAGGGATTTGTGAGTATTGATTTTGGTGAGTGAAGCAAGTATTGGAATTCTTGAATCACATTTGATTCAAGAAGTAGATTATAGCTCATGTTTATCCTCACTGTGAGTAGCAATCTTTCAATACATCACATTTTATTTAAAAAAAAAAAAAACATGCCACACTGTTTCAAAATTTCAAAAATATTTATTATATTAAATTTCTTTCATAAAAATTATATTGTTTGTTACCTAACATTGCCCATAATGTCTACTGTTAGACATTTTCTTTTCATTTAATTAAACACAATACAAAAATTAAAATTAAAAATAGCATGAAGAAAAGCATGTCAAGTTAAAGCATATTATTATATCCAAACTAATGTTATACGAGTATATGCAAAAGTAATTTGGTCTGTTTGTTACGATTTCACACCTTAAATACTAAACCGGTGATCATAAAATTAAGCATATACTCGTACAATATGGAGGATACAGAAAGTTTCTTTTCAGAAAAAAGTGTCCACTGTTCCTGAAGGATCATATATAAATAAAATTTAAAAATTCAACTTTAAATTCAATTGTAATATAGATTGAATAATTTTTTAATATCTGAAAAAGGCGTGAGAACGAAGTCACGGGCAAAAGTTAATTAATATGCATATAATTGTGAACCTTAACGTAGATCACTCTTATGTAAAATCAATTCGAACGATCCAAACTAAATATCATGTAACTAAAAGAAAAGTTTAATAACACCTGTTATATTAATTTAAGTGATATTGATATTAAAATTGTATTTTTAATTCAAAGATACAGTCCCTCTGGTACGCGACCCCGGCTTTAACATAGATTAACATTCGCAGGTAACTTCTTGGGGTAGGCTAATATAATTACAGACAATCGATGACTACACCCTCGAGGTATTAAGGACTTGGGGTTGGCGACGTCGTGCTGTGATATTTATTCCTATGTTGGTGCTTTCCAAAGTAATACGATTAATAAAAATATACCTAAGGCCAAACATTTCCCTCGTAGGTTAAGGTGGTCTACCGTCACATATAATACAAGCAATTACCTGGTATATTTACCAACATGTGCGCTCCCCTATCTTGATAAAAGAAACGCTTACCTACTCACACTCGAAACATACAACAGCACATGTGCTGTTATTTCGCGGTCGCGGTGGAAGAGGGTGGTTACTGTCACCAGAATGACTGTATAATTTATAACTACTGATTCGAGTATACCTTGCCACTACAACAATTCTTTTTGTTCTATATCGACTGATGTAGTCTATACTATCTTTACTAATATTATGAAGAGAAAAGATTTGTATTTTCGTATTAATGTTTTATTTGAAATGAATGAACTCAAAAACTACTAAACCGATTTTAAAAATTCTTTCACCTGTAGAAAGCTACATTATCAGCGAGTTACATAGAGTTATAAAGTTAACATATAACATTTATAAAGTTACGCGGACGAAGTCGCATGCAACAATTAGTTTAAAATAATTATCTGGATTGAAACGATGACGAGCATTGGAATTTTTGACCGTGAAGGTAGCGGCTGGCAGTAGATAGATGCAGAGAGTGGAGAATTAAATATATTTATTGTTCTTAGCTTAGGATTGTATTGTAAAGAAAAGACTTAAGCAGTCCCTAGATGATCATGCAGCATGACATGCGTTACGTGCTGTAATGCATGCATGACCGTTTAATTGTATTGATTGATATGAATGACATGTTGGCAGTTGATTGATACCTTTTATTTTTCATCCAGCAAGCTATAACTGATATACACGCATGATCGTATAGCGGTCCCTAGACAATCATGCGGCATGACATGCAGCATGATAATTCACGTAAACGCATGTCATGCCGCATGATCGTCTAAGAACCGCTTTAACACTTGAGCGTATGGTTTCATATATAGATAGTACCTATGCACTTAAAAGTCATTTAAGCAGGTAGTCATACAAATACTAGCTGACTCATTCATTGTTCCGACACTTACTATCACGAATAGGAGAGTGGGCAATTTTTTTATTTCAATAATCATTTTTTATAACTTCAAATTTAATTTTATATAATAATAGTATTGTATTATAATATATAAAATTTGGCTTCCATTTCGTTCGGCGATACTCCTAAAGAGATCGCGTCACCGTAAATGCGACTTTGAAAAGAATAACACCATTCATCATTCGTAAGGCTCAAGGGATTCCCGGGACTATCCTATTCAAGGCGGAACCAAATCTTTTTGCGTCTTCGCTACTTGCTGCCCTTCGACATTGTGTCGCCTCGGCATGACGAATATAACACCGCTTTTAGATGATATAAAAGTTTTATTACTCTTAAAAATATTTAAGCTTATTTCTATTATTAAATAAATTAATATAAATGACAATGGAAATCGACATTATTTAAGAACATTTCTTGACCATTAATTCATTAAAGAAATACGCTAGATATAAGGATAATATTATACCAGTTTCGATATACCGATTATAGGAATAATATTGAAATTGTAAAAGTAAAATACAAATAGGAATTTTTATATCTGAGTCGATATCGGATAGTTTCGGTTACTGTTACGGAGCTCTTTATTATCCCTGCTATGTATGAGTATATTTTAAGCGAAGTTTAAATAACGACAATGTTATTCGTAGCAAATCATTAGAAAGATCACACACCCCTAATATAATTCTACGAGCTACGCGTGCGTAGCTTAAGCAACTGTGCTACGTCATTCCCTGTTAAAACGCCTATGAGGTCACCAACCTTGACACTCTACCAAGAGCCATTCATTCCTCAATAAACAAACTTCGCTATTTAACTCCAGTTGAAATACCCTCAATGCTTAATCAGCCGAGTTTTACTGTTGTTAAACGCCAAAATATCGAAGTCGTACCCCAATCAGACGTCTGGATGTTCAAATAAAAGGGTTGAATACAAAATCTACGTTATTGGCACGGTACCCTCCTACGTGGAGGGCCCGAAATCCTAAATATACGAGTATTTAGCGTTCCAGTTTAATCCTTTATTTACGGCGTTCGTCAGTCTAAATAATTTGCGCGGGTCAGACACGCCACAGGATTAATTTAAGCACGAAAATCAAAATGGCGGACAGGTACAGTTTTAAACTCTGCAAGCTCCAACCCTGGAACTGTTTGTGAAACTTTCTCTATGCTGGTTTTCGTATCTGAATTTGTAAAAAAAATAGAAAACATATTTTGTCCACTGGTTCCGTGTAGTTAACCAGGATTAACTGTGTATTTTCATGCATCTAGAAACAGCATAAATATGTTTAGGCATTCGCATAAAAATGATTAGAATCTTCTCATTTGTTATGACGTTTTTGCTAAAGAAGATAATACTACGAGTATTATTTTATTGGTAACTTACTATGAGAGGGCAACATTGAATATTAATACTAAGTACATTGAATAATTATTTGGCATAAATGTTAAAATTACTAAATGTAAAAATGACATATAATAATAATAATATATAAGCCTTAAGCAATGTTCAATACTGAGCGCGTCTCACGCGCACGCCGCAGGATAAACATTTGCCCAGGATAAAAAGCATCATATATGTTAATCCAGGTAATAGTCTATCTGTGCGCCAAATTTCATTTAATTCTGTTGAGCCGTTTTTGCATAAAAGAGTAAAAAACACCCATACATCCGTGGTCCCAAACATTCGCATTTGTAATATTAGTAGAATTACTATATTTTATGTAATTTTCCAGAGTATGTATATGAATATGATAAAATAAAGCAATGGTTTTTATTGTTATTTACTACAAATAAAGCATTTTTTATAAGTATATACTTAGGTAGGAATTAGTTCGTGTGAATAATATCCCAATCAAACAGTCTGTGAGGATTTCATGACGGCGAGTAGTAAAGCCCTAAACAACTGTCCGACAGCTCCCGGACATAATCCCGGATAGTCTGTTAGGAGTTCCATTAAAGGTATGATGATTGCAGACCTCATTTTCACAAATGGAAAATTTATATTATATGATATTTGACACATTCTTTATATGTATAAAAATACTTTTACTACTTGTAGATATAATTATGGTGTTCCGTGCTATTAACGAAGTTTTTTAGAGATAGACCAACAACGATATACTTACATAGGTAACGAAAATCTTTAGATAAATGAGAATATAACGGGTAGTTAGATGTATTTATCTACACAATAGATATACCTATAAATATTACGCTCAATCCACTTGGATCCATTGCAATGGCTCCATTGATGGATTTTCGTACACTTTTTCTCCACCTAAGTCCACATGCCAGTCAGTTCCAAATTATATGGATTTTAAGACACTTCACGGTCCACTTAGTTTTATAATTTTCTCTAATGAATAAGTAGGTACAGTCAACTTCAGATTGATCTCCAGATTTACCACAAATATCTCATTTCTTTGGATATTCCAAAGAGTTTTGCAAGTTAATTTAAATTATACCTCTCATTATAATGTTTGCCTCTAAGATCTATTCAAATATGTTCATCAATACGAAGTAATAGAAGTAAAATTCGGTTCTTTACTTCTATTATTATTTGAATATTTAGGTTTTAAATTACTTAGATTTTTTTTATTTTGTATACCATATATTATATATATATAAGTATTGTATAAAACAAAAATTATTTAGCTGACCTTTTACTAACGATATTTTATTAATATTGAGTTACATTTTCATTTTGATAAGCCGCGGGCAAAAATGTACAAAATAAATTTCATAAATATAATTAATGTATACGGAACCTTGAATTTGAATCATAGTTCTGCATATTTACACAGTTCGTACGTCAAATACATGTGTTTACACATACATTAATTCGCGTATGAAAACGAAATTCCCCGTCAACATGCTGTTAAAGCAGTAAATAAGATCCGGAACAAATATCCGGTGCCAACTGTTACCTGTTAGCGATTTGCTTTCTCGCTCTGATTTATGTATAACATTTGATGCTAGAATGGGTAAAAAGATATATTGCATATGTGCCAGACTGATGACGATATGTAAAAGACCGTCTCTGTGGGGCTGGTGATTGACAGAGCAATCGGCTCAAATAGTGTAGAGACATTGTGAAATGAATTGTAAACTTTAATTTTTTTTTATTAAAATCTCAAATTTTATTCATTATAAACATTACTGCCATAGTGTTTCTTAGCAATGAGTTAATAAACTATAAAATACAAACTGCCTATATGAAAATTATTAAAATATATCAATGTATCTTGTTATTCTACCTACATTTTCAATTGTTATAATACGTGTAGAAATATTACAAATTAGTAATGCTAAAATTAAACTTTACTGAAAAATAAACATAATTAAAAAATACTTCATTCATAATCTTTGACAGCTAACGGACGTCAACTACTGGACATAGGTCTCTTCGTGATTTGGACATAGGTCTCTCCGTGATTTGGACATAGGTCCATCTTGTGGGGCATTAAATGCATCTCCCTGCAAATGGACGTCACTCAAAAACATTACCAGGACGGCTTCTTAACACAAAATAATAATAAAACTGACATAGTATAGTACAACTGAATCCAGCCTCGATCATCATAACATAATTGATGATCGATGCTGGAATTAGTTAAAAAATTTATTTTCACCATATTTTCAATGAACTTGATTCACAATATTTTGTATAAAGTAGCGTATTTATACCAAGAAGTTAACGTAGCTTTGTTATCTTAAACTAATTAGTTACATTAATCATGCTATAAACGTTAGTTAGGGAGACGTGCGACAACGCCACTGTATGGAGACATTCTCCTTTTAGTACATTGATAAGAACAAAATCTTCACAATAGTAGACCTAATTAAACTGGTCCTTAACACAGATGAGGTATTACAAGTATAATGATTTAGCATCGACGACGTTAACCCGGTAATGTACGAGTACCTACATTTATTATTCCAATCAGATAACTACGTTTCCAACAAAGATGTAATCGTTATAACAATTTGTCAAGGTAAATTTATTAACGCGTTTAGTTCATAATTTAAATTAAAATCTATTATATCGAATGAATTTCGTAATATTCAATTATCCGGGATGATTTACGCGAGTACAATTAGTCGCAATTTATATTCAGTTACTATATTGGTATACGGTATTTTTTATGTCACCAGTTCCCCTGAAGTCGTAAGCGGTGTTTATGTCAAAATCGGTAATAAAAATTTCATAGCGTAACCCAACATTTAGAAGCTCCAAGTTTCGTGACACCTGCTCCTTTCTAAAGGGAACTTTACTTATATTGGTAAGATCTTCTAATTTTTTACAAGTTCTCTAGCAGATATAAGAAAGTTATCTATATACAGTGTGTCCGGTTGTCAATTCACGTCAATTCACACAAATTAAAACTATTTTAATACACAAAAATATTACATACTGAGGTCCAATCCACTTCTTCTCTTCTCTATTTGGAAGCCATTTTATTTATTTGAAAATTTTCTCTGCGTTTGTACAAAAAAAAAATCATATCTCTCAAAGTTTTGGTCTTATTGAGATAAAAATAAAAAATCTGCTCTTGTAAACTCTTTTTAACTTTTACATTCTGCAAGTATACTCTTTTGTGCAATGCCGTGCTTTGAAAATTATACATAAACAAATAAATCGATAAACAAATAAAGTCGCTTAAGCAAATTGTAACTGGCCGTAACGAGGCTATTAAATGTCGGGCTACGATTGCGCAGTTAACCACTGTTTGCCGAAGAAAATAAACTTGAGTTACTTAATGCAACCACGAACTTTCTTTTTCTCTGCACAGTTCGTAGGAGCCGCGGGCAAGTTCTGTCGCTTTGAAATATGCAAACAAGAACGGCCGTCTACATTTTTCCCATATATTTTTTAATATTCTCCCCATTAGTCCTTCTTTTGAACTAACTTCGACTTGTTTATGAAATGTTAGTTTTTGAATACGGAAGGGTTGAATAGAAGTGTAGATGAAGTTTGACAGAATAATTGCTAATCAGAGTTAAAATATACAATTTCATATTGTTGGTTTGTTTATTTATTTTCTGTTTGTTTATTATTTTGTATTACGTAAAGGTGTTCAGACAAGCTGACGGTCCAGTTTATGGTAGGTGGCTGCTCTCGCCTATTACAAGCAACTAGAAGTAGGCTGGAATAGCGGTAATTGTTTATTATGTAATCTTAGATCATTTATATTTTTGGAAATGAACCTAAACCTAGAATACGTTATACGTTACATACATTTTGAAATGAACTTCGATTTCTTAAGGGATTCAGTTTACCAAGTGTTTCTTCCACTGAGCTATAACTACTATAACATTCAATGGCGTTCAGATTTATTAAAAGGTTTGTTTCTTAGATATTCAACTTAATATAGCCTTAGTAATTCGTTGCCTTATGTGAATATCCTGATAACAGTATTGAGGCAAGTTTGATTTACTATTTACAGGATCTTATACTATGCAATCCCATTATACCTGTCAACCCTCTTGGAGATTACAGAGGAATTTAAGAGCTATGCATATTAATGACATGCTGCAATTTGGGTATCAAAATTTACATATACCCAGGTAAGATGGATGTATCGCTGCAAGTATTTTTATTGCAATCAGAGTAAAGCAAATATTCAAGCGATGTTCGCATACAATCCCTTCAAAGCTTGCTTTTAGTGGCAACATGAAAAAATAGGAAAATTGCACAGCGACCCTCCTCCCCTTGCGGACAGTGCACTGAAAAATGGACTGCATTCATACGTAATGAATACACAACCTTGGCAAGCTTTGACAGACTTTTTTACTTGTATTGCTTCTGGTGAAATTATTTTTATTAAAGAGAATTTACATAACCAGGCTTGAAAGTATAATTTCTAACCTTTCTAATTATGTGAAGTAATTTGTAGGTTTCTTCTACGTTAATAATCTGTCTGCAGAGAGGCTGACGGTACACTTGGTGATGATGATGATGATGATTGTTAAACGCACGGTGTCCTGCCACTACTTAACACTTGGTACTGCAGATAAACCAGCCGAATTTGAGACATTATTTTAAAATTCGACAAGATTGCGTTGGCTATAACATCACGCTATGAACCTTAGCAGCATAGAAGAAAAGTCACAAATAAAGCTAAACGAAAACTAAGTAATGATATTAATAATATTAGTACGGATGCAAAAAGTAGCTCTCTCACAAACTCAACTGTAATTTATGATTAATACAAGAATTATTTAAATTATTATTTTGATTATAACTATGTAGTTCCTGTGATTTGAACAAAAACACTTTAATATACCAATGAACAAGGTGATAAAAAATTTAAGATTCCCCCAAAAGGATAACAACGGGACGGAAGGTGAACAAAGAAATATCATTAGTGGGGGTCCTGCTGACCCTTGTCAAGCTGACTTCTATTTACCGTCATTTAAAATTCCTCACACAACCTGCGAAGAATTTAATTTCACCTAACGCATGTGTAAATTTTTAATAGACCAGAGCCTTTCATGTACGTACTAATTCTTTATTAACATGTTTTATCTATATATCAATTTTCTGCAAATTATATATACATACAAACCTTCCTTGTTTATTGCTCTTTCCATTAGTTGAAACCGTATCACAATCCGTTGGGTGGTCACTAGACTCTAAGAGGGTGGTCATCCCTGTCAGAGTCTGCAGCGCCTTCGATCCCCATGATTTCGCTCATGTTCATTCATGAAAGCGTTAAGTACATACAAACAAGAACACCGTCAGTTTTGCCGCTACAATTTTTAATTAAATTTTCTGACACTGAGCATTATATTTAGCACTTGAACAATTCTACTTTAAAAGGACAGCTCGTCATACTCGTAGACATCAAATAATCTTAACAGACGACCGTGAAAATACAGCATGTGTGAGGTTGTGTTTCGGTATAGAAGTAAAATTTCTTAGCCTTAATCTTACTAAGGTTGACAGGGCATTTGCAGCTCCTGTAGCATGGATTATGTATTTTAATAAGCGATGGTAGCCACCGGACAAATGCTACGCTCAAGAGTCATAAGGACCGTCAGCCTACCTGCCAACTTTGACATAAAACAAACAAACGTACTAAGATTTAATAAAAATACCGGTTTGTTAATTCATTTCCTCGTGCATGAACAATGCAGACATTTTAATTGAAATATGACTTAAGGAAATCGTAAATAAAGATAATGTTCTGACAGTAAGTGTGTTGAAAAACATAAAAATCGTCGTAAAACCGTGCGCGTAAAAACATCGGTGTTTGCGACAGTAAACATTCGCGATCATATTCAAGACATTATTTAAAAGCTAAGGCTTTTTCGTCGCGGCGAAATTATGACAGATGGAATCCGAAGTGGGAAGATTTTGCGGTTCGGGCTTTATAAGGGAGGAGACGGCGCGAATCCCTTGAGCCGTGCCCGGGATAGCAGAACGGTTTTACTTTCACTGATGTTGCGTCAAGTTCCGCTTTCTCTCGTTTATTACGCGAAGATAACCAAAGGCGGATAACACAATTGTTTTAGCGTGCGTCACTTTGTTATTTCCCGTATTTCATACTGATAACATTCTATTTTCAATTGTTTTTATCAATATTCCAATTACTCATCACTATTTTATTTTTACGTATGTGTTTGCGAATCAAGTTTAAATAATGTAAGTTAATAAAATATAGAGAGTACTGCTTAGTGTGGTTTATTAAAGCTTATGGATTTTACAGCCGACTAAGTATCACCTTAACAATGGCGTCTAATCTAATCTAAGTGTTCGACGGTTATAGTAAATCTATTTATTATGTTATAAATATCTTTAACTATATGCAATTTATATAAATCTTTGCAGGAATTGCAGAATCAGAGATCAAATGCTCTGATAACAATATCAGCAGAATGGCAAAGACAAATAGCGGGGCGGTGAAAATTAAATAATGCTAAATAAGCAATATGTAAAGTGTCGGAGACGAAGGAGTGGAATCAATACACCTAGGGCCCAAAATAAGGAATCATGGATCGGTATAAATTTTAAACTTTAGCGTACCAACCAGTAACAAATAATATTTAATACCAATCCCTTTAAAATTATCGCCATTCCTAATGAACTACTAATGAAATTGTAGTAATTTTTCTCTCACTGTATCTAGTTTTACGTAACATTGTTTGTAACAAAATATTGTAAATATTACTGTAAAACACAATGTATTTTATTGTTTACTAGAATTGCTTAATTTGGAGTATTTTCATCTGCCTTCAGTATATTTACTTCAAGTTTGTATGGCTTTATTAATATTAGCGACATATATAAGAACTTGTTAAAACTATACAAGATTGAAATAAAACAGCCAACATTTTAATTACATAATTAAAAAATTTAATCTATCAATATATCAGCTGACCCAATTCTGTTTTTTTTTTCTATTATTCTTTGAAATTCCTATAAAAAATTCAATGAATAGCAAATGAAAACGGGCCAGCAGCCGGTTTTTGACAGTAGAAATTCTTGTGCTTTGCCACTTAGTAGATACAGTAATATAGCAGCGATTCCCTGTAAGAGAAAATTAACGCTTTTTTCTTATATCTTACACTCCAAACCGGGAAGGTTAGGTTAGGGGTAAAGGAGCAAACAGCTCCAGGGTAAGTAAATACGCTGACGAAGGCGCGGGTACACCTCGCCGCTTATAACCAGATAGAATCGGTTTTTATCTGTCACTACCAGCCGAAGGGACAGCGCAGTTGTCTCTCACTTTATATTTGTGTAGTAAATGTTAGTTCGTTTCGTTTGTTTAGTTTACTTACACACAAAATTCTAATGTTTACAAATTTGTGGATACATTTTTAGGTAACGATACAATAATAACAATTAAAATTGAACATTTTAATAAATCATAGTTACCATGTAAAGCGATTGTAGCCTAAAAGCTCTACATTACTCACATTAGTCTCACGTGAAACTATATCTAGCAAGTTTTATCTTCTTGCAATAAACTATTTTCTCTATCCTACTACCATCTTATGATTTCATGTATTGCAAGGAACTGTTAAATATTTTTATATACATTACCGAAAATCTATAAAGTAATGTCTTATAATAATTTATCTCTTTTATCTTATTCTTTTAGTCTTTTAGTCTTATAGTCTTTTATCTTTTAGTCTTTTATCTTATTTCTTCTCTACAATCGAATATAGAAGACATTGTGCTCTCTGCCTGTCCATTACGTATCATGCAAGAAACAGATAATTACATGAAAAGAAAAATTTTAACATGAAATTACATACTTGGTAAACGATTTTATTTTTATTTCCTATTGGAAGTAGAAAATAAAATAAGGCTTGAAAGCATTGAAACGCTACCCTTCAATATACGATGGTTTCTGGATGGCACTAAACGCCATGTCAGCGAAACACTGAATGATAGGGCGTCGTCATGTCAGACCCTTAACGTTTAACGGGGAAGCACAGAAGGGTGAATTTCATCTTTATATATCATATTTCACAATTTTATTAAAAACCTTGCGTGAAAGAAATTAACAGTTACAATTACAGTATAAAAAGGTACACTTCTAAAGTGTTAATAATAAAAATAGAAAACTTATTCTTCAATAAAGCTACCAATTGTCCAACTGCCTTACAGTGAACTAAATTAACTTCGTACATCATCAAAAAGATACATAAATAATTTAATTATTTAGGTAAGCATTAATTTATATTATAGAATAAATACGCAATTATCTTGCGAATAGTACTTTTTTTATGGATGAAAATGATAATGTGTATGCAAAATTTGCTTAGGTTGAGTAGCTTATGTGTGAAAAGGTAACCGCCAGACAAAGTTACTTTCACATTTATAATAATCATGCATTTGTTATTTTATAGTCTTAAAAGACTAGGAAAAGTTTTCCATTTAATTCTATTCTATTTATGGTTCTTCCATTTCTCACTCTTACTTGATCAGATCGAATATGTTAAGTGGGTACTAAAAGAAGTGTGAAATGATTGTAGCAGCTGGCTGTTTAAAACCTACATATCCGCCTGACCTACAATAGAAACATACGCAAGTGTGTACATAAAAATTGGATTTGAAATTATCTTATACTAAACTAGCTGTTGAACGCGACTTCTCCCGCGTATTTTTTTTATAAAATGTAGCCTGTGCTACTCGCTGATAATGTACCTTTCTATAAGTGAAAGAATTTTCAAAACCGGTCCAGTAATTTTTGAATTTATTCATTGCAAACATATAAATCTTCTCTCTTTATAATATTATAGTAAATTAGTAATAGTAACAGTATAGATTAGTTTCATATAACAAATTTTTTGTGAAAAATTTCAACGTGGTCTTCATTCGTAATATGTGTATCTTATATTACGAAGCAGTTTTCAAGTTAGTTAGAATTAATTCTTCATTACATAAAGTTACAGCGCGTGTAGGCAAAGCGCCGTGTTTGGTTAGCCAACACTAATATTTGCCGATGGTAGCACAAGTTATTCTATGCTACGTGGACCAAAACGTTTGAGTTACAGGATGGTTTGTTAATGGAAGAATATAACTTATTTATATGCTGGTTTTATAAAACACTATTTATATCAATGAATTAATCTCAGTGCAACAAAAGTGGCTATGAAACGTCTTGTGTTCGAAGCACTAAATAGTATACCTAAAAGTTGCTTTTCGTGTCTGCTGTCTGCTGCTAAAGTATATTTTAGTGAGTTGCTGTCGGAAGTCTTATATTTTCACAACACTGGCAACCCGCTATAGACTCGAGTATTTTCGAAAATATATACACTACAAACTATCGTCGTTTGTCGCTATTTCCATTATTATAAACTGTTTAGAACTAGTTTAGAAGAAGTTGGCGTAGAGCGACTTTATTTTTACGACCCGTCGAAATAGATATTGCTGATGTAGTTATTCGTAAGTTAACCACAGATTACCCAAAACTTACAATTATTAATTTACACACTAGTACATTTTCCACATGTCGAAAATATATTTCAAGCGCAGTGTTACAAGTGCGTTGAATGACAAATAACTGCATACATACATAATACAAAATAAATCCTCTCCCCTTAATAAGTATCTGTTTACATAATGTAACTGTAAGTGGCATTGTAATTGGTAGTGTTCTCTTAAGTTCTATTATGTTTATTTTCTGTATTGCTGTAGGGTTTTGTTCAAAATAAAATAAATAAATAAATATTTTGATAACAAAATAACTATGCAAGTCTAACCAGGTGGATTATAGTTATAGATTTCATGAAACCCACTGTAGAATCACGCGGTCTGAGGTCTGACAATGTTTGCTACGGCGCGGCGCGCTACGAGCCGCGCGGCTACGTTGCTACGGTTTATCTTTCGTTAGTTTGGTTACCGCTACCATTGCACACTTTGTAAATACACCACCTAGTTTAAAACAGAAACCGCTATAACAGTAGATAGTATTTACTAAAGCGTTTTTGTGTAGAAGTCTGAACAGGCGTTGTTGATTTTACTTTGCGAGTCTTTAAAACTATCTTAGTTTGTGAATTACTTTTTATAACAACTTCATTGAATCACCTTAAATGACCTTAGCTTTAGCTTTAAAAAATTGCAAGTGTGCAACACTTGCGTTCATTCTGATGTTTGATTATAAGTTATTTTCAGATAGGATTGTGTGACTCTCTTTTACTCTAGCCAGACTCTGTTTAAAGCAATGTACTTTGCTGATGCTAAACATTTTATATTAATATATCTATACTAATATTATAAATATTATATACAATGGAACTTGACATATATTGTACGTAATTTTTTGAAATCTACAAGTGTGCCACTTGTTCGTTTTGGTCTAAGGGTTCATATTAAATAAATAAAGAAAGAAAGAAAGAATTTTATTCACTGCACGCAACACAAAGACACAAAGATAATACAAAAACCACAAGACAGAAATTAATTTAAAAAAATCAGTGAAACGGATACTGGCTCGGCATTATGCTGAGATGCTAGAAAGAAGCACCAGCCAGCACCGTTCATCATTATGAATTGGTAAGACTTGTTATATATCACAAGTTTTATTCTCATTATAAATCTGTCGGTCTATTATGAAAAATATGTTTAAATGTACTTTCTTAAATAAATTTTTGTTTAAAAAATATGAAAATGCAATCAAGAAGCCTTCCCTGTAGAATTTTCACACTAAAAATAATAGTAAGGAATATATATTTTTGGTCGACTATTCTGATAAATATTTTGCTACAATATATTCGGATGTGGAAATTCAGAAAATACAGCTTGGGATTCGGTAATGTTTAAATTCATTTAAAATATTAAAATTAATTATGTGTCTGATTAGCTTAATCTTGCTTACCATATACATGTAATCACTGAATCATGATAATATCATGATGTTCTTAGAACAGCCAAGTTTCTCTCGTAAATTGTTCTAGACGACAGGTCATTAGCAATCAATAATGAGTGGTCCGTGCTTAATGCGTATCGAGGCCGACCTAATTGGATTTGCAAACCAATTAATGTTGAATTCGCCTCATTATATGTGCACACTACGACATATTATAAAGTCAATGCGCAGGTACATTGATTACTAATTGAATAGTTTCTATGTGTGAATTCAGAGATAGATTACAATAGGAATAACACCTACATCTTTTTATAGTATAAATGAAATTCAGTTTCCTAGAACTAGTTAACTTTTAAACTTTTAAGTCGGTCGCCTACACTATCGTTTTTCAAATAATCGTTAGACAATCAACAACTGACTAGGTATCTATCTCATTTCCTTTTCATAAAAAAAATTGTTGTCAATAATTTTATTTCAAATAATTTGTTATCTGCAGTTGTTATACAAGTGTTTTAAAAGTGTTTTAATACAGACATATCACTTATTTCCTGGAATATTCCTAAATCTTTAAAATATATCTAAAGTACTAAGATTTTTTAATGGGGATACTATGGAATAATACTATTGACGTCGCTACAATACACATATGTATATTCTATGAGCAGGCGCAAAAGGTAGGCTAATAGGGCCTGAACCTATGTGCGGACTACCAAACAGCCTAGCTCGCTGGACCATATGGAACCAGTGCTTTATTAAATCTTACAGGACAGGAGAGTGTCGCTTCTGCCATGAGGCAGAAGAAACACCAATGCATATCCTGTGCGAGTGTGGCCCCTTGATGCACAAGCGCAGTCACATCCTAGGAAGCCACACAATGGCTTGTGATGATGTGAGGAATGCCTCTATCAACAAAGTACTTTTTTGATAAAGGCATTTTTAAACGTGGTAGGTATAGGTAGAGAGCTTTAGTTTACGTATCGCCACGTGGCGATCACAATATTTCAGCAATGGACGAAGTGATACTCGTACTCTAGCAGACCAGGAATAGCCACTAAGAAGATAATAATAATAATATTCTATGAAGCTATAGATATACCTACTGTATTGAGGTCGCATTGTGTGACCTAAAATATGCGCAGTGATCTTTACTACATTGACGAACTAATCCATCTGCTGAAGTCCATCTGTATTGTATATTTTCAATATGTATTGTATACTTAGTGTAGATTTATTATTAGGTACCTACATGCAACATCAATATACATTCAACTATAAAGCATTCATAAGCAATAAAGATTGCTAGAAAGGTATATATATCCAAATACAATTATATCCAAAATAGGCTTGGTAGTGTATAAACGACACTACTGGTAGCGTCGTTCACAATTAACTACGATATACTCGTAGGTACATATTTATTTTTGAACTAGCTGACCCGGCGAACTTCGTACCACCTCAGAATAAAAACCCGGTCCAGACAAAAGTATGAGAAAATTAATATTCTTCATTTTTTTTTGTGAATATTTCCGTTGTTTTAATAGTTATTCTGTTATTCAGAGACAAATTCAAAAAATCAAAGATCTTAAAAATCGGTAGGTACAGTCGTTCTCTAGTTTTTTTTTTTTTTTAAATTGAATCAAGGCAGCGCGCCTCACTTGATGTATTATATAAATTAACACATTTCTTAAAAATGCAAATAAGAAAAGAATCCTATATTTTGTTGCATTAACTATTTTTGTGAATAAGAATAAATATCTTGAAATTGCAATTTTGTAATTATTTACAGCTCAGAAGTGCGTACTAACAAGTACTCAATTAACAAGCTATTTGAAGTGTAATTACAAACGCATGCTTGCATTTTCGCGCTTGATTCATACTAACATTAATTACACTAATTCAACGCTTAATGAAACTACTTATTCCTGATGTTAGCATTATTCATTCTTGCGTGTAATATGTTATACTAGCTGGTGCCCGCGACTTCGTCCACGTTGAACGATGAAAGATACCCTATGTCCTTTCTGATGTCCCAGACAACGTGTATGCAAAATTTCATGGTGATCGGTTCAGTAGTTTTTGCGTGAAAGAGTTACAAACATCCATACATCAAATATACTTTCGCATTTATAATATTAGTACGGAGTATGGCTTACATGCAAGGAATTTAGGCATTAATTTAGACTGTTCGTTACTTAAAAATCTCATTCGATTTTATTAATATTTTGCTGATATTCGTCAATAGACGGTGTTAGCTAGTTATGAAATTACTTTTGAGTCTTTCTATACTAATAATATGAAGTAGTAAAGTTTATATGTTTGTTTGTGGGGAGTAATCTTGGAAACTAATTATCTGATTTAAAAAATCTTTCACCAATAATTATAATAGAATTTCAAGATAAAGTAAAGTACATCTGAAAAGTACATTGTCAGGCGTCAATATATGTCATGTGTTATATCTTTTATTTTAAAACGCAGACGTAGTCGCGGACACTAGACAGTATGTTATGTTCTAAAAGAAGACTGTTCGTAACTCATTCACTTCAATTTCGAAGCTACAAATGTTTTGCTAGTATTCGTCAATAGGTTATGTAAGCTAGTTATGAAATTACTATTGATTTTTTTAATCATGGATGAATTTTAAATCTTGGAAAAGTAAACCTCTAGTTTGCTAAACATTGATAATATTTTCAAAGCTTTAAAACAATAAAGGGTACAAAAATGCATAGATGTACTCGTAATATTTAAGTAAAAATACCGGCTTCCAAAATTAAAATTCAGTAAATTCATTTTCAAAATCACTTGAAAATTATATACGATAATAAAAAGTACATATATGTGATTTCACAGTTAATTGGTCGGCACATTCCGTTCCGATGTACTGACTCCATTCAGCCAGCCAGTTCGGCGTTCATCTACGAATAGTTTATACGAATTTCGCTATAGAGTACTATTCTGAATCTTTTATAATATTTTACTAATATAATTTATTTCATATATTATACTTATTCAGTCGTCTTACTGTGACCAAAGAAATGTTAGTAATTAGTGAATTTTAATCACATCTTCATTTTAATATAAGTGCATAAAAATATTAAGTTAGATTGTGTACGCTTCAAAAACTCTAGACTGGGTATGTTATCATCATTAGCTTGAGGTTCGGTCAAAGTATAAATAAATAAGTTATCGTGATTCACGTTGCAATTTCCACTAAGTTTATTTATTCATTTATTTACACCAAAAATATATCACACTTAAGTTACTATATAACTTTTTGAATCTTAAATTTAAGTCAGTGTTCAAGTCAATTTTATAGGTGTACACCACTAAGACCACAGACCTATAACTTAACAGTGATAATTATAAATAAAATAAAATCTGAATATACACGACTATGTTGCATAAAGCAAAAATTTTAAAATTAAAGTTAAACCAATTAAAGAAACAAAATTAAATTAAATCATTTAAATATGTTATTTACACAATATAATGAAATAATTAAATCAATAACTTAACTTTTAGAAACAAATAGTTATGTCTTATTGAAGTGTTTTTTTTTAATATATGTAAAAGTTGTCAGAGTATCACAAAAAATACAAATTAATATCAGAATCAGAAGTTTTCAGAATTATCTTCTGTGGTTCATTTGGGACTAGCTTTCCGGCATTCAATTTAGCGAATAGCTGCAGATGCCAGACTCTGCATTGAATTCTGTTCAAACACTACACATTCACATGCTTTTAGAATTAACACAAAAATATTACGTTTATAAAATTTGTTTATTTTTTATATTATAAAATAAACCAATTTCTACAGTACAATTCTACAGTACCTACCTTTTTAAATGTCAAATTGACAAATTTCCATATAAAAATGTACGCTCTCATGCTAGCGAGTGAGGTAATTTAAAACTCATGGTAGAGGTACTGATCTTCTAATTCTTGATTCGAGTATGCAGTTATCCCGAGCATAGCTTTTTTCTGAACAACGTTTCGCATTTAAGCCGTAGTAAGATGGTAGTAAGAGACTATCACTGACAACACACATTGGTAAAAAAAATCGTATGCTCGAGAAAATTCAGTCTATAATCTTATCTAAGTTTACATATTTTATATCCTTTTGATACATTTATTGCTATATGCTGCGATAAACCCAATACGCGACTTCAATATAGATAACATCTTCTGCAATTATCCTGACTAACATTTTCCTTAATCCTTGCACAGCAACATGCTAAGTCGGTTAGCGATAAAGTTTGTGTATACAAGACGGTCCGAAACTTAGCTTAACCAGTTTGTAGGGTGCAAGGAGACGCTTCAATGTTCCTCAATTAAATTATTGCCGGTTCAAAGGCTGAATGCATAACAGCCGATGTACAGAGTAATAGCTATGGAAATTATTTTATCGTAAGTTCTGTATTGCGTTGCTCTGTGAGCATACAATAGTTGAGAACCTTGTTAGCATGCATTTGCAAATCGATGACCAATGTATTCAATAGTTAAATATACGATAGCGCTTACACTTCAATATTGAAGGAAAACCGATGAAACCTCAATGTGGGAGGAAACTAACAATAATCAGCAATAACAGCATGTATGCTGTTATGTTTTGGTAAGTGTTAATCCCTTATCCTTAATTCTATATGTACTAAAGTCGGCGGTGCACTTGCAGCACCTGTTGCTTTGCTTGTGTTATAGGCAACGGTAGCGACCTACTATAAAGTGGACCGTCAGCCTGTCTGACGTCCTTAACTTAAAAAAATCGTAGATAAGTGAATCATAGATATTCGACATATTAAGCGTGGTAGAGTTATATCCCATTATTTTATGACATTCAAGAGCAGGTTTCGCCCTAGCTATGGGATGTCTTATGTATATAGATAAAAAAGAAAACACATTTCTTCAAAAAAGGCAGCGTTCATTTTTAAATGCTATCTGCTGCGGCGCAAACGCGATAGAAAACTGATTGTTTATTGGTAAAATCTTACAACGCTTAAAAATGTGTTAATAGTGACAGCTTTACTCGTCTTGAGGCAGTAATAAAACCTTATAGTTATTTGGTTCACTAAAATTTCATAAAGACAATGCTTATTATGAACAATATCAATTCTAAATAACTTAACAAAAAAATCTTGAATCCTTCTTTTTTGAACTGAAATAATTCCAATCCTTTTGTTTTGTTCTCATTTCAAAATCTATTTGTATATTATTAGCATACATCCGTTTGGATATGACGATCATGTCTGTCTATGCTGTCAACAACCCTGAATGTCTAATGTTACCAGTATTAAATACGTAAAAGAAATTTTATGGTTGTCTCTTCACATCAATTTTTATATTGTTTCCAGCTATGTAAATTTTTTTTTAAATAATGTCTTTCTGTGTGTTTATTTGATATGTTTCTTGGTTTTATTAAGATCAAAAGTGTAGTTATTCATTAAATTTTGTTGCTCTTTTAAGCACAGTAATTATTACTTGATTGGAAGTTTTA
Organism: Synanthedon myopaeformis; assembly: GCA_944738685.1. NCBI lineage: Eukaryota > Metazoa > Arthropoda > Insecta > Lepidoptera > Sesiidae > Synanthedon > Synanthedon myopaeformis. Next base: position 8,884,341 of record OX122917.1, read on the forward strand.
TTAAAAAGGCATTGTAGTAAAGTGTGAATAAAGAATTTCAATATAAAATTAATTTTATAAATTAATGCGATTTGATCCACAAAATTGTGGGGTTCTAGTATCAGTAAATTCAGTATAAACAAATACAATGTAATTATTTATATTAAAAACAATTTAATATGATAATTTATTTGCCACTGCACGCCCACTGGTCGCTATAACTTTTGAACTAAATTAAAAAAAAAACTAACTTAAAAAAAATTATAACACTGAAACTCAACAATAAATTTGATAACTACTAAAAAAAAGAAAATCGGTTCACATTTCAAGAGCATACTGCCTTGAATCGCTATCTAATAGCATACTGACGGGGAAGGAAATCTACAGCAATTACGGATTGGGTTGCGTATTAAAATAAATGTTGTTACAACCCTAACTGTATTTAAATCGTTTACATAAACCGCAAGTTTTCCTTCGACAGAGTAATGTCTACTGTGACGCGGCGTTCGGAGCGGACCGCTCAACATCTCTGATATTTTTATGTGCGGAAACAGTCCTCTCACTTTATGACTACCGTTACAGTCTTCCCATGATATGTTATCATAAAATATCTTACATTTCACGTTCGATTTACCTTTTGGTGCAGTATAACTACTCTAAAGCACAAAAGTTTGGCTTCGTAACCAAAATGTCATCGTGTAATATCTATGAAATAACAAATATATATTACTAAGAGTATGAGTATATAGTCTTCACTATTTTCCCACCTGCGTGTATTTTTGTGAATTGTAATTCAAGATGCATTGCTTGCATCACAAAATTACATTGCAATTACAATGCACGCACAAAATTACAATGACTTTGTTTGCATAATTATTGAGACTATTATTATTATTAATTATTGAGATTTAAGAAATACATAATTATTGAGATTACAAACTTTTTGATTACATATTGAGTTTGTAGGTACGAAAACAGTGTTTATGTTAAATATTAGGTACGTTGTTATTTTCCTTAATGTAGCATATATGATACTTACTTAAAATGGTCAACTTTGTGGTATAAGCCAAATATATTCACATTAGTAAATATATTCACATTTGATATAAGTGACAATAGTTTTCATATTTTACAACCGATTTTATAGTGTAAAAGAAAGAAGCAATAAAATGTTGATGGCTTTCACAAGCGCACCGCAAATCCACGCATTTGCATATTATTGAGTCTCTCCTCCGAATAGTTTTGCTTTGAGACGTATACAATGTAAGTAGGTTCATATGTAATCGAATACTTTTAAGGAAAAAAAATTACTAGCTCTTGAAAAAAAAACTTTGGTGTTTGGTCTAGGTCTTTGTTCAGTTTAGCAGATTTTTACACCCTGAAAATGCCTATTCACTACAACTTTGAAAAGATTTGGGTGTATGAGCTCGGAAACACAGACGCCGGCAGGGAGTTCCAAATCTACCATCAAAGGGACCGTCAGCCTGTCTGTTGACCTTAACATAAAAAAGTGTAAGTATAAATGATTCAAAAAGCCAAAAGTGCATCTTGTTATAAGTACGATAAAGTTGCTTTTGCTAAATCAATCCATATTACAGATGCGCTACCTTAATAGTATTAATGCTTTTATTTCGTTAAACTATTTATTAACCATTTTTTTAAACATTTAAAACCCATAATATTTGATATTATTGAAAAAAAAATGTTAAGACAAAATCTTAAAAAACAGTTACCAATTGTTTAGATTATTTTATTTAAAATAGCAGTGATATTTTCACAATTTTAAACAAGGACAGTATCCCGGAATATTGATGACATAGAAAGCAGAATTATGATAGGTAAAATAATTCATAAAATTTCTATTTTAATTTAATTAAATAAAACTTTTACACATTTATCGTAACATCACATTCACATCGTCTTATAAAAAGAATATACGAATATATTGCAAGACAAAATTTTGAAAATTTCTCTCATTGGATACAAAATCTACCGCTTTACAAAAAGCGAGACGTGGCTGCGTAACCATTATTTTATTTACGAAAACTAGAGTCGTAAATAAAATAGTGACATTTTGTATTATGATTTTGCAACTACCTAGATATGATCATTTTCAAAAATTTTAATTTTTCAATTGAATGATATTGGATTTGAATTGTTTATACATGTGGAACCTGAGGGTTCCACATGTATTCCATACGATATGAGTATCGTCATAATATTCGTATATCCTTGCCTGATTAACAACAGATTATATATTATATATTTCTAAATATAAGTAAAATACATATTGATGAAGATTTCTTATACTGTATTTCTTATATAATTAAGAAGAGTTAAATTTTAAATGCTTTCTTTATTTTACAACGCAAAACTAAGTAGGTAATAATATTTTTGTGGCAATATCAAATACAATAACAATACAGGAACACAGTGACAAAACGCAACTAGAGTGTAACGATTCTAGTTGCGCGACTTTTCCTTTTATTTCTGTGTCGTTATTATGGATAACGACATCAGTCAAATATAGTTTATTTATTAATTTATGAAATTATAAAATAAAATATATGGCGGGAAATTATGGAGAGGTATGTGTCCAGCAATTGACATCCTATGGCTGAGGTGATGATAAAAAAATATCGCTCGTGAACTTGGTTAAAGTAAATTAAATCTAAATTTAATTGGTTAAAGAAATTGACCAGTCAAATGGTGAGATATTGTGAAAAGTCGTTGATGAAATATGTATCTTTTTGGCATTCACTGGTAATAATATTATAGTTAAATTAACAGGATTCCACGTTTCATACAGATGTGAAAATATAAACTGAATAATAATATAAAATTAACGTACTATAATTAAATGTTTTTTTTTTTTTTTCTATTTTCTAAATAGATTGAAACATTATAGTATAATGAAAAATAAAACTTAAATGCAATGAATACAAATGAGGAAACACGAGATCACTGTTGGTAAGTGCCGAGATACGAGTTGCAGTTGGGACAGAAATGATCAGCATTTCTACAAGAATCCATGCAGTAAGGTAAACAGACACAGGGCCAACATCTGAAACAAAAATAAATTACTATAGACAAAACTTTTATTGTACCAACTTATATTATTTTATATAGACTTGCAGCATCTAGTAACTTGACACTTGTGTGAGGATATATTGTGATCATAATTATTAAGCTTACATTTTCTATAGATTTTTAATAACAAATTTATTCGTGAGTCACCATCATTATTATTTCAAGGTTTAGAATAACCTATCTATGCCGACCTCGATAAAGGTAGTCATTATGGAACGTTTTTTTGTTTATAAGTAACACACGACGTGACCTTATATAATAAAATAATATTTCCTAATGGTATTACCGAATCGAGCGTTATTTTAAATTAAATACAATATTCAGAGCGAAAACTCTATAATATTTTTTATGTTTATATAAACTACAATTTTTATTTACTTTAATAGTAATAAAAAATCGATTATTGATTCTACGAATTCTTATTTTTTATCTTTTATTTGGTTTCACAAGATAAGATTAAGTAACTCTAAAAACCAAGGACGTCCTACAGATAGATATTGGGTCCGTGATACATATTTAGAGTAGGTAGGTAATCTTTAGTGCGTTATTATTATTAAATTTAAATAAAATATTTCTCAGTTTTATTGTAAAAAAAGGTTTTCTTGACCTTTGTTGATGCGGAAGATCAGATAGACTCCAATGCAAAGTGTTTTAGGTTTTATTCTTTCTCGCAGTCCATGGCATTGTGATAGTGACGTCATTAAGAGGAAGTATAACAAATACACTATTCAATGAAGCATTCAATTTGTATTCAAATGTTGCAAGAATGGGCAATGTTTAGCCACTTATGAATTTGTATTTTAAACAAAGTGTTAATGTTTACGAATATGATTAATATAAATATAAGCAAACTAGTTGAACCCGGCCACGCTTCCCAAAGCTAAATAAAGAGCCAAAGCCAAAGCCACGTTGCTCAGTCAGCAACGTTAAATGGTTGCGATAACAACGGTCAACGTATGAAAATTATGTGAATTTGAAGTTTTATGTACCTATATAATAAAACCTAATTAAGATTTATGTAAATAAAAAAAATTACCAAAAATAAATTTACATGGCTTACGTAGACAGTAACCATTTCTATCATTGAAACTTTAATCTCTACATATTATAAATCCGTCATGTCTGTTTCTCCATTAACTACTTCTAAATCACCTAACGGATTTTAATTCCGTTTTCACTATTATGGAAAGTGGTATAAGCGAGGAAGGCTTCTGTGTATAAAAAAATCCTGGGCGAAGCCGAGAGAAAGTTGTTAGTAATATTATAATAGTTAATTAATAGTTAACAGTACTAAATTTTTTTAATATGAAAGACCAATTTCAACAATTAGCTCCAATTGAACGAAAAGGTCGTTCAAGAACAAGTTTTGTTTTAATTAACAAATTATATAAAGCGGTTGACACTATTAATGAGAATTAATGGCGATTGGTTGATTTTTGGACAGGAAGAATTAAATTCTTCTACAGAACCATTTCACAATAAAATTATCACACAAAAAATCTAACCAATTTTCGGTAGGTACGAAATATTATAAATGTGAAAGTAACTCTATCTGTCTGTCCGTGTATGTCTACGAGTATTTGCCTGTTACCTCTTTACGCCTTAACAACTCAACCGATCATCGTGAAATGTTGTATATACGTTTTCAGGAATACTAGAAAGCACATAGGGTACTTTGCATCCAGAAAAAAGCACTGTTCCCGATGGATAATCTACAAATTACAAGTATAATACCAATAAAGTGTTAGGAGATATATAACTTATATATTTTTTCTTTTTTATGGCGGACGAAGCCGCGGGCACCAGCTAGTTCAATAAATAAATCAAATATTTAGTGTTCCAAATAATACCCACATTTTGTTCATGAATACAATACCTAAAAGGTTATCGTTAGCATATGACGCTAACAAGTATAATAAGATCGCTAATATTTTGTCATCATCATATTTGTTTTAAAAAACATTGGGATTGATGATTGTCCGTATTTATAGGAACTAAGTCATTTTGTTATGTAATTTCCCGCTAAAACGATTTCCAATTAAAAAAATCATTAATAATGGATTTTCCCTTATTTTAATCCCAAATCTCCTATTTTAATCACTGTCGCCCGTGGAATGTTGCGAACTCTTTATTAAATATAAAGAGGAGGAGGAAAATATAAATATAAGGAGTTCGCACGAGTTCTATTAACCTCTTTTTATTATAGTTTTCTTTTTGTATTTTTTTAAAATAATTTAAGAACAAATGCTTTTCTTTGATTGTCAACAAAATTGCAGCACGGATTTTTCCATCGATACATAAGAGCACGTAAATTGTTATTTTATATTTTTTTGTTATTATGTACATATTTTAATATATTAATACCAATACAGTCCATTTAGCTTTTCATTGTCTTCATTTTGGTCATTAACATAGAAACTGCCAAACGCAGCGCTTGGGCAAAGCGTCTGGAGGCAGTGATCACCTCCTTGCAGAATACCACTGAGAAGTATATATACTGTTGTTTTTTGATGAGAGAGTTAAAAAAGATCCGCTAGATGCTAATCCCTTATCCTACTAAGGGCGGCAGCGTACATAATAATGTGCACCGGGAGCCTGCCTGCCAAACTTCACATAAAAAATATACAAAACTACTCGTATATAGTTAATAGTTTTGTATTTAATTACAGATTTTAATGATTTAATGATATAAGTCTGATTGGGAAACTTAATTACAAATATTTCTAAGTAGGTACTTCAACATTTAATTTTATAATGTGAACAAAAATAATCTTTAGTATAATTCTACTCGATAAGAAATAATCAAAGGTTCGTAAGATAACCTACTAAAATTGTATAGTTACCGACATTTTGATACTTTGAATAGTTACAATTTGTACCTAATGGATGTAAACATCCATTAATAATTTAATAATAATTTTTATATATATATGTGATAAAATCGAAAATTATGTTTTATCCATTAGATTTTCATGCTCTTAATTTCGGAGGCAAAGCTAGTGTGAACTATAATATAATACCGGGAATGAAGGAGATGATATACCTTTGTTTGTAGGTAAGAGTCCCAATTATTAAAAAGAAAATAATAATAAAAAATCGCGTATCGAAGGATGCAGTAAACCGAGTGCATAATTTAATAAAACATAAAAATATTTCTAAAAGTAACTAATCAACACTACTTGTAGTTGGTGAAAGAGGCCCTTAGACTAATTAAATATCTAAAACTAAAAAAAAATTTTTTGATTAATCTTGTAATCCACGACCATCTCGACGACGACCATATTGACGTCATCTCTGCTTAGACAGTGTTGTGATGAATATTATAAAACCTACATAAATTTTATGTTGTAAGTATGTATTTTATGTAACTGTTTTATGAACCATATTTTTTTATTTTTCTCATAGAAATTAAGAAAAAATTTACTTTTATTTCTCACATAAGAGCACAATAATTTTACAAAAGAAATAAAATCTAAGTGAGTTAGACTTAGTCATAAATTTGAATAAATACAACAATATAAGTGTAGGTATAAAAATAAGAATTTGATATACTGCTTCAGTGTGATGTTGTGGTATATTTTGCAGATCGCTACAATGATATTTATATAAACATATACACTATGTTCTAAGGCAATAAGATTCAAGATTAAAATGTCTGTTACTTACAGGAATAAACAAAGGACCAAAGCGATTATGTGCGTTTTAGTTGTTGCCTTGCGATCTATCCTTGTTACTATGTTCGCCCTGCATGATGGGCAGATCAAATTCGCAGGAGTGTTGCCTACTGGAACAGCGCTCATTGTGAAACTGGAAAAAATATTAGAGAAACTCATATTTATTATGATCTAAATAACAGTTTGCTAGTTCTTTTTTTACATTTTCAAGCATAACCCTTAAACAGGTTTAGCTGGAGGTAAACTTAAATTAAGGTACGTTATGTTTTATATTTTACTTTTGTTTTAAACAAAGAACTATATATATCGTCTTTCTTTTTCCCACTGCTTCTTTAATTTTCTTATTTCATTCAGGTGCAGACTCTTTCTTTCGTTCATTTATTATACATTTACTTCATTTTGATGATGAAGAATTTTTCTGCTTTGTACTTCATCTACAAAGAAGAATCAATCTTTTTACTTATTATAAAACAAGGAATGAGCATATTGCCCGTATGCCTACTTATTCATTATGCACATTACTTCAGCTGTGAGATGTTAAGTACAAGCTACAAGTTGGGTGTCCCGCAGACTACTACGCTATACTTTGTTCTATTATGGTCTTCCGTAGTTATACATAAACTATAGCTAAGAACAATCTCGATCACATCAGCTTCAAATAAGAAAAACGGGATCAAAATCGGCCCATCCGTTTAAGAGCTACTATTCCATGACTGAGATACTGAGATAGACTGAGATAGACTGACACACAGATACACAGACACACGCCAAAATTATAACATCCCGTTTTTGCGTCGGGCGTCAGGGTTAATAAGTAAAGTAACTTTGAACACATAATATTATGTATATTATTTAAAATATTATAAAATATTATAATTAATTAATAAGCTACATATTTTTTGCGCAAAAGTATTTCAATATTGAACATAACTTTACTATACACACACCCATTTGTAGTCTTAATTCCATGGACATTAATGGATTCAGTGATTCACGGAACCGTATGTAATAATGTTAAAATCAATACCGTTGTTTGAAAAACAAACTAGGTACCTATAGCTTAACAGTATTATATCTTAACAGTTCTACATCCATATCTTATTCTGTGCCTTAACTGCATTCAATATGCGGAAACTTGTAAATCTGTAATTAAGTAAATTTTTGTACAAATATCACTGTACGTTTTCCTTGAAAATAAACAAATAAATAAATAAATAAATAAATAAATATTGCCGTTCACTGAACGGCATAATGTATACGAGAACATTTACTCTACAAGATAAAGAAAATGAAATACCTAACTCATATGCCGGTAATACAACCTGTAGGATTCTCGTTCGTAATATCAACAAGTAGGCTTAAGACTCGTTACACTACAACGAGGTCAAAGTAATTTCATAATATTATTTTTTTTAAATTATAATTGACTGTTGAAATGTACACTTAAATAAATAAATACCTTTTATTTAGATTTGTATATCCGGTAGCTCCAATTATAATGACTTTTCACACGCGGCCTCACTGTTCCATCAATAATAGTATACTGTACTGTACTCTGTCTATAGATGTACTCGTAGTGTCAACATTGAACGCAAGCGCCCTCCATGTCCGATGACTCACAAATTGCTTATCTGAAGATTGTAGGATTGTTTAAAAACCGTCATACATTCACGATGGCTGCCGCTATTGTAAGTGTCGTCTCGCTCAGTCATTATGGCGCAATAGGAGTCATAAAATATAGGTAACTATTTACATTCGTACAAAGAGAACCACAATATTAAAACGTTGATTTAGGTACTTGTTCAGAGAGCCGCAACTTATTCAAATAATTTAAAATAAATGTACCTACAATACCGAACAGACATCCACTCACAGAATTGATTGTACTTACCTACAAGTATACGGATAGAGCGCTGTACAAGGACGTATTACGAAAGACAATACTACGGAACTTGTTATGGTTTTTGTAACATAACATGAGTTAAAATTTCTATACATTGAGCCAATATGTACCGCAATCAGTGTTTTAAGTATGTTGTGCTTTGTTTTATACTATTATACATTTCATTTAGAAACTTGCTTGACCTCCGTCTATAACGCTACTTTTAGCGTCGAGTTGGAAACGACGGTGCAAGATGACGTGACTGACTGTGTGTGCACCCACCGAGACCAATCTCGTGAGTTCACTCTCAATGTATACGATTTAGATATCAATATCAATAGGTATACGATTTACTCGTTAGTATACTATGACCAATTTGAATTGGCGCCTACATATTTATGTATAACATTATTCTTAAAATTTAAATGGCTTAGTTCTACAGACATTATACTTTCAAGTGTGTTCTACTAGTACTTTTTTTATGTTAAGCTCTGTTGGAACTGTACGAAGAAACGTACGTTTTATATTAGTTCCTCACTTGAGTCGAGTGAATCTATTAGACCAGGGGTGGCCAAGCTTCTTGATAGTCCGAGCCATTATTCAAAATTTGAAATTTTTCTCGAGCCGCAATTAAATACGTATTTAAAAGGTATTAAAAAAAACTTATCGAATCAATAGTTAGTGAGAGTTTATCTGGGAACTTCAGAAACTAGTCTTTAATATTTGTTGTCACTAATTTAAAAGACATTTTAAAACATACGGAACGATAATAATTTTTTAAAATATTATTGAACAAAAATGAAAAGGGAACTCGGGTACATTTATCGATAGCCACAAATAATCCTTCAAAAGCCGCATGTGGCTCGCAAGCCGCAGATTGGCCCTCCCTGTATTAAACAACCACAGTTTCTGCAAGTGCGCTGCCGACCATAGTAGGAAGGTACTTATGGGATAAGTACCTTCCTACTTATGGGGCTCTGGCATCCCTTACTCACTCACCGAAACACAACAGCACACATGCTATTATTTTCACCGTGGTTTTCTGTAAGGGGGTGTTAACTGCCTCCAGACGGGCTGCCAAAATGACTGCGAAATGCAGCGTGCCCTGCCACTACTTGCCAAATTCAGACCCCAAAAGTTCTGTTGACCTGCCGCGATTCGAACCCGGGAGTCCTGAGACAGAGCATTAAGGCAAGCACCTACTTAAGCAAATTTACTTACAATCAATCAAATTTTTTTACGTGGAGGGAAATCTTTAAAAGACAGTGTAAGGATAAACACAGCGCTTAGGGCTAATTATTTTATACATATACTAATACGTTGCACGCGACTTCGTCCGAGTAACTTTATAAAATATAGCCTATGTTACTGGCTGATGATGTAGCTTCCCAACAGTGAAATAATTTTTCAAATCGGTCCAGTAGTTTCCAATGCAAACAAACAATCAAATCTTTCCTCTTTATAATATTAGTATAGATATTAGTATAGATATACTGAATATGTAGTACTTTTACCGCACTAAAGTCCTGCTCGGTTTGCCTTTTGCTTTTGGTCCTGACCTAGCCCATCCATACTATCAAGGTCGGCAGTGCACTTTTTTAACTATTTAGTAATGTGTGTTTCAGCGTTGCTTTTGTTAAAAGGCGACGATAGCCACCAACCCTCGAGTGGACAGTCAGCTTCTCTGCCGACCTGTAATTTGTAACTGCCGCTAGACGTGCTATAAATCTTTTCATTTTTATATAGGTTTTTTATTGTTCTGTTATTATATGTAACTCTAAAAATCTTCTCTTTTTTTTTTCTTTTTAATAATTGCTTTTACAACCGCATGACACCTCATTATGCTATTGTTTATTTTCAGAGTAAAATTAACTCGATTAGAAAGAGCGCCTATCCAACAACTTAAGTCGTACTATATGTTTTGTGTAAATAACTCAAAGATAAAAGTAAGTACAGCAAATATTTAATCGCGGATGCCGATTTTTGCGACAAAATTTCCATAATTGTAATTTTAATAGCAGTAATAATAATCTATGGTCATGAACGCTAGTCGAGTAGATACCTACAGTTATTTTAAGGGAGAGGTTTTAGAAACTAAATATTGAGTACCTAATTACCAATATTTCATCTATACTAATCTATGCTAATATTATAAAGATAGGAGATTTGTATTTTTTTTTGTATAAATAAAGCAATAACTAAGTACTGGAAAAAATTTTCACCTATATACAGCTATGTTATCAGCGAGTAACATTGAATAAATAATTGCTTACATATTTTTTTATTGTGAATTGTTGAATTTAATGTCTAACTAAGAATACATAATATTAACTCTCAAAACAGTCTCTCATAAGTAGTGTTATTATTAAAATATCTAATAATAATTAATATCTGTATACATTAAAATCCTCCCAGCGTACAATGTCACATTGGCTCAATGTCACTTTCGCAAAATGTGACGTTCGCACAATGTTAACATTTAAATATCATTTAACAATATTGCCTTTGTATTATATATTTATATGAACCTTCCGTGAAAAATTAACTAACTGATGGTGAAAACCGCATTAAAATAGGTTGCATAGTTTAAAAGATCTAAGCGTACATACAGACGGACAGACGGCGGGAAGCGACTTTGTTTTATACTATGTAAGGATATACAGATGTGAAGGTAGGCTTGTTGATAAGGCCAGATAAGCTTCGGACCCTTTGGACCCACTAGTTTTGACCCGCTGAATGAAAGTGCCTAAAATGTGGGTTGATGTCCTCTCTTTTTCTCTTTATTTATGGTACCTATAGATCAGTTCTATAGGTATCTATAGGTGAATGTTACCAATAAATTCACGTTCTAAATGATTACAGTCGAATTTCCACTGATGAGTGAAAACTAATTATAAAAAAACGTTGGAGTTAATTTTCGACTGCCAATTTATCATCCGACAGGAAAAAATGAGTGCTCAATTTACGAAATCTTAAAATAAGCCGGATGTTGATCGACTAAACTAGCTTCCACATAGGTAATTTAAAGAATGTGAATCGTGTTTGTGAATCGCGATAACGTATCTGCTGAAATATTTTTTGAGGACATAACTTCTTTATTATCAAAAATTATTTTTCATAAATATTGTTATGTATATTAATAAATAATACATTTTAAATTATTAAATTCTCCTTTTTACATAAGTATTTGACTTTTCTACACTTACTAATTTAAATGCTTAATGCCATCTGTAATTATTAAGAGAAAAAAATAGATAGGTAGGTTGTAGGTAGGTATATTGTAAAATATATAAATAAAACACATTGTAAAATATATAGCTATTATATTATGTACATTTTCACTAAAAACATAACATGTCATATAAATATATTTTAGGTTAAAAAAATTGGCACACCTCTCATTTATTTCTATGTACAATGATCGTACGAATATAAAATAAATATATTATGTACACACTTACTTACTAATAATATATAAAAAGCTTTACAGTGATTACTATTTTATTGTGTTATTACTCTTTACTTATTTTGTAATTTGCTTAAAAACATAAAATTAAAATAAGTAAGAGTAAGTGGAAAACAAAACAAGAAAGGTCTCTCAAGCAGCTATAAATAATAGCTATAAGGTCAAAATATTATTCCTATCTCTTAGTTTTAATACATAAATGCGACCATTGATTTCATCAAGTATACTGGAATACAGTATCAAGTATGTTGAGCTTATGGGATCACGATCTTCAATAATATGAAATATTGTTTTTCAAAATTATAAAAAGGCTTCAAAGCTTAATTGGAAATACCTTAATAGGATTAATTGGAAATAAATTACATTTTTTTTTACAAAATACCCTAAACCTAAGGCCTTTTTCTCCTCAATTTAAACAACAACAACATTTTTTTAAACAAATGCTCAAAGACATATTTTTAGTTTTAGGTATTTATTGGCTGTCCAAAAATTTAGTCAAAAAGTTTTTTGCAGTGATAACATTTCTCTTTTACACTAAGGGCCGCTAAACTGTTCTTAATTATTTTTTTATATGTAAAGACTAGATATCAAAGTATATACTTTGATTTGTAGTTACTACAGGCATCATTCAGTGAATAAAATAGTAGTTTTACTAAGATTGGTATGAGCCAACGAACGCATTGCAGTTAGGACAGTAGTGGTCAGCCTTCAAGCAGGAATCCATGCAGTATGGTAGGCAAACGCATGGCCAACATCTGAAAATAAAAAATTGAAAATTAACGAAAAAAACCATGTATATAGGCGGCATCTCATCTTCAGTTATACCTATCAGTTTTATATATATATATATATATATATATATATATATATATATATATATATGAAGATTGTAGGATTGTTTAAAAACCGTCATACATTCACGATGGCTGCCGCTTTGATAACGACCAAATTATACCTAGTTACGTTATCAATAGGTAAATTTTCTCTATTCCACTTTGTTTTATGATAACAAAGAAAATCAACTGAGTACCTGAGAACAATAAAACCGATAAGTATCTAAAAATACTTATCGGTTTTTTTTACTTATACAATCTGTATTCCGATAATGCATTTTGATTTTAAATACTGCTTTAAAGTAATTAATGTACATTGAACGATTGATTATTGAACTGTTGATAAAATGGAAACAAAATTTGTTTTAATATGTATAAGAATTGTTATTATAACAATTATTGTCGTAAGATATAATAAATAGTCAAAGTATTTATATTGAACAGACCAAAATTTATAGTGCTTTTATTTAATAAATCACACCTAAATCAAATTAAAATAACTATTTCATTATATTTGACCATTCTAAACTTAAATGGCTTCAAAGATATATATATATATATATATATATTTTTATATGTATTATAACTCGAGGAAATTTTTTTGGAGATTAATGTTAAAGAGATAAATTTAAGTAATTCATAAATTTCATAAAATAAATTATAATTTGTTTAACAACAATATTTACGGACATTACATAATACTAGCGACCCGCTCTCGGCTTCGCCTGGGCTGCAGTTTTTATATATAAAAATATTCCCCGTTTATCACCGAATTAAAATTGTTTTAAAATTGTTTTAAATTTTAAAATTGTTTTAAAACTAACTTAACATTTTTATATACCTAAATTTAAATTAAATTTTATGTATATTTTAGTCTTTTATATCATTAATATTAATTTTGAATTGTTGCGAATTGTTTTGAATTGCCCTTAAATTGTAAACCCCTGTTTGTCTGTCTGTTTATATGTTCGCGATGATACCAAAATTGCTCGGTTTTCACTAATGGAAATAGCGTCAAACGAGGAAAGTTTTTATATATTATATAATTTGCAGAAAAAAATAGCACCCGTGCGAAGCCGGGATCGTGTCGTTAATTTGTCAATACATTAAAGTATTATCATAAAAGTATAGTTAATCTTTCTTTATATAAATAAAGATCAATCGCGGTGCGTTAGTCTCGCAATAATTCAAGAAAAGCAAGACCTATTTTAATTCGGTGTTCATTTATGGAAAGAGGGATGAAGAGGGAAGGTTTGTATATATAAAAATTGCACCCCGGGCGATGCCGCGAATGAGTCACTATTATTAAAAAAAATTACAAAGCACAGTACAATCTCTTACCCTATAAGGCACAGTACGAGAGCGAACAAATGTGTTCGTACACTGGGTCCGCTATCGACTCGTGTCACAATATCAGAATTGCAAGATTTGCAAACAAGTCTTGCAGGTTGTGGTCCAACTGGAGTGGTCACTATTACTGTGCCAGGTACGACAGTGGTGTAAAGTGTGGGTTGTGTCGTAATGATTGTTGGGCCAGGCTGGTATTGCGGGTGAGGGTATTGTGGATGCGGAGGTGGCCCTGGGTCTTGCTGATATGGTGGCGGAGGCTGCTTCACTGAAAAACAAGGCAAAAATGAAAGATTAACGAGTAATCAACAGGAAAAACTGTACTAATATGATAAATGCGAAAGTATGTTTGGATGTATGGATGTATGGATGTTTGTAACTCTTACACGCAAAAACTACTAAACCGACCACCATGAAATTTTGCATACACGTTGTCTGGGACACCAGAAAGGTCATAGGGTACATTTCATCCAAAAAAAAGGACTATTCCCGAGGGATAAATAAAAATAAATAACTAACGCCTGGCCAAAGTGTTATAGCAACACGAGGTCAAGCGTTATGTTGTTGTTGTTTTTTTTTTTTTTTTTTTTTTTTTTTCTCTACGCGGACGAAGTCACGAGCACCAGCTAGTATTCGTATAAAACTATGTCGCTATCTGCTTTTGTATGTTACGTTTATCAGTTTAGCTCTTCTAGATTTCCAGTACGATTTCCAAAACGTAGTCCAGTTTTAAGTATCAGGTAGATAAAAATTTCTAGAACGCTAGAAGGTGCAGAAGCAGATAGCCCCTCAATAATTATGTACCTACATTCTTTCTCTATATATAAATATCTATATTTATGAATAGAATAATGTTAAGAAATAATGTTCGTTTGTTCAAATGTCAAATTTCCAAAAGTTCTTTTTCCATCACCATGAAATTTGCATATACTTTCTCAGGGGTACATAAAGAACATAGGGTAATTATGATCTAAATAAAAAATAGCACCGTTCCCGAGGAATCATTTAAAATAAAAAATATTCAACGCCTAACAAAAATATATGAGCAATAAAGAATGAGCAATATATGAGCAATAATATATATAGAATAAATGTTTAAGGGGTTTAAACGCGTATAATAAGTAAAAGGGGCGCGGATAAAGTCGCCGGAAAAGCCAATATATACTAACTTATACTAAGTTTCCAATTTAAAACAATAAAATATGCCTTGTCCTTTGGACATATTATCATAATTATTCATGGTTTCTTCGTTATATCAAACATGAGTCATAAGATACCTATCAGTTTATCAGTTAGGAGAATTGTTCGTTATCGTTTTCACCTTATTCATTATAACTATTGTAAAGACTAATTGGATAAATTAAATATTACTAATAAAAATACCTACCAATTCCTTAAATGTTCAGAGTAATAATATAATAGAATTTTACTAAAGATAATAAATTGGGATAAAAATCAAATGTTACAATGTTCGTTGTAGCTAATCTCGGGATCCGCCCAATCGATTTAAATGAAATTTTGTGAATATATATAGTTTTCACTTCCACTTGATGGTAGATGACTACCGTCGCCTATAACACAATGTGTTGCCAGTGCGCTGCCGACTACTGAAGGATTAAGGATAAGGGATCGGGAAGGGATAGAAAGTAAATCACAAAGGTACGCGAAGCAAAAGCCAGTAGTATTATAAATTATAAGTACTCACTTTCCATTTTTGGTGTGTTGTTTTATTTGAATTGTATATAATTTGAATTGTTAGATTCCGCACTTCTTTCGACTGACAAAAAACGACTGCGCTAGTTTAATCACAAAGGTATTTATAGATAAAAAAAAACCAATTGATAAGCCCATATCTGAGATAAGGTAGCCTGTTTTTCAGATTAGTAGCTCTGCAAATAATCAATAATAAACCTAAGTAGATTTCATTTATGTGTTGCAACATAGATATGGAGAAAAAAATCAATTTAGCTACACACTTGAAGCTTGAAGAAAAAACATCTTCAAAAAACCAGTGCAGAAACTGATTTCTATAAATGTTTAATTTAATCAGTTTCAATGATTCAACTATTAATCTTTCTTAAATAAAAATAAAATATAGAAAATGATAAGACTTGCGGTTCATATTAGGTGGCAACCATCACCTAGAACAAGCAACACTAGGGGGGGCACTGAAGGGAATAGGATAACGAAATAACATAAAAATATGAAATGTGCCTGTTAACACCATCTTAATTGTTTAGAGATTTGATTTAAACTTTTATTATAAATTATTATAAAGAAACGTGACAAAAGCGAATGAGAAAAGAGTGAGTTGGTTTTTTTATCTTTTTAATAGAAAAATTCACAGAACACAAATATACCAAAGAATAAATTTCCTTTCATAGCATATCATTTAAGGATATCGGCATGCATAGTAAAACAAATATGAATCCACCAAGTTTTTGAATGGTTGGTAATTAAAAGGGATTTTTATTTAGCGAACCGTACACATTTTGTTTCCCTTGTATGAGTGGGGGCCATATAAATTATTTTTTTTACAAAATTAATAAATCCAAACCGGGCCATTGCGTCCACAATCTTTAGCATTTCGTATATATATGATGACAGTATGTATTTCACCTATTCATTGCAATGTAGGTAACTATTGTTTCCTGGACTAATTGATGCTTGCATAAAATCTATTTGCACAGATCTAATACGGTTCAGGTAAACTAATTCACCTGAATATAGACAGAAAAAGAAGTAATATATGAATAACGAATGGGGTGAAAACGGTAGAAACAAACAGGGGACGCTGTCAGCACATAGATAAGTTAATCTTGATCAAAAACCTATTTGACTAATGGAAGGCCATACCTATTTGGGGTACGAAAACATTGGTGCACAGTATTTAAATCAAAATGGTAACCAATATGCATTTAAGTATATATAAATAATCACTTAAGAAAGCAGAAAGAATGTATATTCATATATTTTCTAGAGAGTACCCTTAAAATTATCTGAAGTCTGAACGCTGAACTCCCTGAAAGTTTTAAATTTCTGAACGCTTGGTTTGATTTAGATCCTACATATTTTTGTTGGAAATATTTTCAATATAAAGCCTTTTCTGTTTAAGAACGTTGAATATTTCAACCGGTAACCCCTTACAAAGATCACTCGTACCCGAAAAGTAATATTCGTGATCGTAAAACACCAAACTATTCAGAGCATCTGCGACCATAAAAAATCGACAGTGTAGGTAAGGAAGACAGTTCTAGATACCACCTTATTGTATTTTTTAAGTACACTTGGCTATAAAAAAATATTATATTTATTAAAATTGTCAACTGTCACTCTTTTATTTTATTATAAAAATGTTTTAAAAATTTTATTTCATGCTTCTATCTTCTACTAAAGATATGAATACCACATCTCAAAATATTCCATTCCAAGGATAGAACTCGCGTTTTTTTAACAATATTTTTGAAATTTCATACTACGATGTTTTTATTGCCTAATGTTCTTTTAAATTATTTTATATCCCATCATCTATTGTTATTCAATCGACCTTATATTAATTCTTCCCAATGAACGCTCCCAGTTTGGATCTATTTATCTACATTTACTTCTGCTTACTATTTCTGTGCATCATACTTTAGTTCGTACAGTATCTTTTAAAGAAGCTTCTTAGTAAATTTAAAAAAGGTGGTATTGTTGCCCGAATAAATTTTAGGTATGTACCTAAAATTGAGACATACTAAATACGGGTAAATCTGTCTGTAGGTTTGTGAACGATTTTACAGGGTTAAATGGTAAAGTTATTATGGTGAAAATAGGTACCAAAGAGGAGCCTATAATAGAGTTTTCACATTCACATGTGTTGGTTGTGTTTTCTAAGCAATTGTCAGCAAAATGAACATACCTACCATCAAGTTCAGCAATATTACTGTCAAATTCGAAAGTTTTCGTTATTACATTAGGACTTAAAAAAATGAGACTCGCCAAACTAAGTAAGTATGAAAAGGGAAATTGTAAATATAGAAGTCGGAAAAGTTTTGCGACACACTCGAAGTGACCATGTATGGAGCACTCTTGAATGTTTTTCAACTTTATTATTACAGTTTGGACATGTGGAGTACTCGGAAAATATATCACAAATTAAACCTGTATAAATATAAAACTAAATGTAATTGCTGTCGATTTAAATTTTTTGAAATTAATTAAGTAGATAATAGTTATCACTTCTACGAGATTGAGGAATTAAGCCTTCTCGCAGTTTGAAATCATCATCATCGACATTAGATCACAATTGTCCACTGAAGGATATATGCTACCACAACTGGTTCACGGCCATGGTTCATCTACCTCACATTCATCCACCACGCATTCATCCACCTCCAACCGCTTTCTTGAGGTGATCGGTCTAGCGAATAAAGGTTTTTAATTTGGTCAAATTTTAAATATGAAATGG
Organism: Synanthedon myopaeformis; assembly: GCA_944738685.1. Lineage (NCBI taxonomy): Eukaryota > Metazoa > Arthropoda > Insecta > Lepidoptera > Sesiidae > Synanthedon > Synanthedon myopaeformis. The sequence goes on from OX122917.1 coordinate 8,903,062, forward strand.
CAATCCAATAGGATCACTAAGGATGGACTATTAAGATACAAACTTTTCAAGCTGACCTTAATATAGGTCTGAATCTAATCACTGAAGTTTATACTGTAGAAGTCTAATACCTTTGAAAAATATAATAAGAATATTATGTAAAAAAAAAATCAAAACTGTAATTAAGTTAGGGGATCCTAGTGGACTCACCCAAAACAACATTATTAACTGGAGTAAGTTAAAGGCTAACCTTCAGGAATGAAGAGGCACAAGGGGAGAGAGAGAGAGAGAGAGAGAGAGAGAGAGAAGTACATAATTTGCAAAAAAAATTAATCCGTGAATCCGTTCGAAGCCGAGGGACACTAGTCTACAGATAAACTTCGAAACTATTCAAATTAGTTTTCGATTTTAATTAACGCCTAACAAAAATGAATAACAAACTAATACTTATACAATAAATTTTGCTGTTGACAGTGTTGATGTGCATTTTCAAAATATCCTCAAACTAATTGGTAGCATGTAGGCAGACTGCCAATGTGTGTTGTCAGTAATCAGACAACGCGCCTGCAACGTGGTCTCTAGCAATCTCGTAAAAACCTCAACGTCACTCAACGAACTGTAAAAAGGGCTACTCTTTTCACTTTTAGCTCGGGGTTCCTCCGTGAAATCAAATCAGGAGTGAAGAGATATACAGAAAAATGAAGAGAAGCCCGTACAGTCCAAGATACGAATTCAGGATTACTTTTGCCTTCCAGGGCACTATCTCTCTTCTCTCTTGCCCATCATTATCAACTGAAGCAATTCATATCTGTTGATGCGTGACACATGTCCCAGATATTTAATTTGACAGTCTGCAAAAATAACGCTATCATATTGATAGATGATAAGATGCGTACTTTTAAAGATACTTTCAACTATAAAATAGGAGCTTCGTATTTACCTCTGAAATCAAATTTCTGAATGAAACTTAGTTCTCGTATGCGGGTAGAAGCAAGATGTAGACGGTTAATTCTATGCCGCATATGCAAATGCTCACCAGCCTGAGGGTGAAGCCACCTTCCTAAATTCGTCGGCCCCTAAGGAGTTAATGTTTTCATCCATTAACTCGACCGAGCACTTATGAAATTCGTGCCCGCGATCCGAATGAGATTACACGGGCTAGCTGACATGTTTCCCTTGATAGGGCTGTCAACTAGTCCATTTCATTATAATATCATCGTGGGTCTGAAGTCAAAATCTGATGGAATAAAACTAACTTGGTTAAAAATGATTTAGAACGAGAAATAGCAAAATTATTTTATTGAGATTAATAAATATATAATACTTAATTTAAACAAATGATACTTCTAAAAGCAATATCTTGTATAATCACTGTACGAGTATGTAGTCCTCGCAAGCTTTTGAAGACTATGCCGTAATTCAATTTGCATATTTTGGTGATAATCAATTAATTAGATTTGAACATTGGTAACATCAATGGTATAAAAGGCTCTCTTTATTCAATTTTATTATATATTTTTAAACCGGATATATCGACTTCGGTTATTACGACACATCGGTTACAACGACCAAATGGCAAGGTACCTGCTGAATCCTTATAACGATTAATATTGTTTATAATGACTATCCGTTTATTACGACTAATATAACCGATGTACACTGTATGTATGTAGGTACCATCTCTTTTTTTCAATATTGAAGAGTTCTTCTTCAGTTATTATCCTATATAAAGATAAACTGTAAACGGGAAAATTACCTTGACAGAAGACAACCCTACGTAACCTATTCGTTACCTGACTGGTACCGCAGGCGTTTGTTGCGTCTTCTAACCAGGCCATATTAATTAGATCCCTGATTATGCATCATTTTACCCTTATCTTATCTGATATCAAAACGAATACGGGAGGAAATTCGGTTCAAGATACATTGGTTATTCGAAAGGTTGGAAACTGTATTTGCTAATGGAATACAGATGTGAAATGAGGAACAACATTCAGCGAGAAATTTTTTGAAGAAATTCACTCTTAATTCTTTATTAATCCTTATAATTAAATAAAATTAATTCTCAATAATAATTATCTTCTTTACCTTATATTATAAAATGGTTTGTCCTGAGTGACTATCAACGCACAGCCAAAACTACTAAGTGTAGGAAGCTTTAGTTTGGAACATACGTTCATTTTATAACGTTAGCATCCGCTAGAAAGGATTTTTGTAATTTCCAACTCCGTGCGAAGCCTGAGGCGAGTTCTGTTCATATAAAATGTTATGAATGTAGGTATCAATTGTAAGCCACTTTTACTTCAACTATTTTAAATCAATTACAAAAACAAACATTATTTTTATTTTTTACCTATAAAATTAGCTCTAACAAAACCGTTGACCATATTAATTGTTTTTTTTTTTTATAAAGCTAATCCCAAATCTCATTTAGATAAAGCCAACACGATGTGTCGATATATTTATTTAAGTGAACAACTGAGTGCGTAAGGTTTAAAACGAGGCGGAAAGAGACGGCAATAGGGCGGGCGGCGATGCGGAAGTGACGTTGCAGGTAGATAATAACAGCGGTCGGGCGCGCCGCCCTCGCATTGTGCAGCTTCCGGTCCGCGTAGGGCACTGACAACGATAATCTTCGACGTACGTAATTTCCAAATTGGACATAAGTGACGTTGAGTAAATGTTATGTCATTTTGTTTTTGAAACCACAAATCAATTAGAAAATCAACTGAGTGGGAAAAGCCTGAACGGAATGTGTTGTGAAAAAAATGTATTTTTAATAACTTTTTGCGAGGTTATAATATTATTCTCATGGTATGGAGTTTTCGAATGGAGGCCACGAAATAATAAAATGCAGCGTTAGATGACATGAATACCATTACAGGAAGCGCAGAAAACCGCACAGAGTTGTATGCGAAGCGCAGACCACTGTGCGTGTGGCAAGCGTAGAGAGAGCCTATATCTAGCTTTGGGAGACACGAACTGATGATTATGATAATGGTGATGGTATAGAGACATGCGAGCATTTCACTGTATTTTGTTAATCTCAGAAATGGCTTAACCTTTAATTTTAGCCTTTAGCCTTTTAGCCTTTAATTATGAACTTGAAATGTCTGAAATAAAATAAATAAATAAATTTATCCTTGAAAAATGTTAGGTTCCTGTGGGATTTTTAAAAACGAACTACAGCCCGTACGAAGTTGCGGCCATCAGCTAGTCAAAAAAATCACGATAATCTCCACTGTTTTCTCTGTTCCATACACCCCTTGAATTTTAGTATAGTGACCCCTGCGTTCCGTCTCCGTACGCAAACAGTCGCAAAGTAACGCAGGCCACCTGCGTCTACCACTCACAACTTCTTAAGTACCCTCACCAATACCAAGTAGCGGAACTCAAATATCATCATTGATTTTTTAAGTTTAAATAACAAAGTCAAATGTTGAATTATAAATTTAAAATAGTTTTTTTATACATTATTATGAGAAAATAATAATATATTTTTTAGTAAAATCAAGCGGTAAGGTGAGTGGAGTCTAGGCACATAAATTATGGTATAAATAAAAAAAAATGATTTGATTAAACCTGATCGAGAACATTCAAACTAAGTAATTAGGGGCACAGCTTTGGTAGATATATTAAAAAAGTTATTAAATATATTAAAAAATAATAAAAAAGTTGGTGTCAACTTGATACAAAAGACCGTAACGTGTATGATCCGCCAAAAGTTTTTGTTAAAAATTCAACTGTCCGGAAAAAATCGTAAATTGCCTGCAGTATTTACGACATGTTTCCGTCATATCTTCGGGTATCCACCCGTTTTCAGGACATTAAACAGCCCTAACTAAACAAACTTAGCCCCAAAATATGGAGACAATATGTTTAAATCATAGAAATTATATAGCGGAAACGAAATATTGTCCTTTTTTAACATATTTCATATTATTACCAACTCACCATTTATAATATAATAAGGGATTTGTGCGGTTTCTTTCGCATTAATATAATAACAATAGAAGATGTTAAGAACTATGAAAGTGTTTGTATATTTTATAGTGTCTTACTCCATCACAGGTTCATTGCTGTATAAATATAGTTTTCTGGACTAATAACATTATTAAATTTCAGATCAAATATTTCAATTAACTAAAACATCAAATGATTAATTTTATGGCTAAAACTATAAAAATATACAATATATAATATCTTATTTATGAGTTAAGTATATAACTTAATAACTTCAAGTAACGCGACACCGATTCAAGCCTGCAGCGAAACTGCTTGGATTTGACAACGGAGCCGCTATACCAAACAACTACTATTATTATTATTTTATCCTTAATCATTTATTTATACTGTACATAGATAAACTTTATATGTTCTTTTTTATACACTTTAGATATTAGTTTGTAAATATTGTAAAATTCTTTTTGTCATCTTTATAATATAAATATATGATGTACTATGTTAAGCATATAACATTCAAGTTCTTGCAATGATATTTTATTTCGATGATAATATTACTCGTATATTCACAAAAATATATTCAAACTTGTTAATATAATAAACAAAAATAGAATATACGATAAAATGAAAAGGATAAAAAAAATATTATTACAAGAGATCGCTATATTAATACAAGAACTTCCATTTTGGTAAATCGAGTCATAAATCATGACAGTGCGTTCACGGACTGACGTCCATCTTATTGCCTTTATCACGCCCGGGACAGGATCATTACTAAGAACAAACAAATGAAAGGAAAATCTTTATTTCAAGTCGAGAGAAATTCATAGCCAATAAAAATAATAAGTGAATTAATATTGAACAATAAAGAAAGTGGATCCAATAAATGGCACATATTTATGAAAAATTTCTCAATCTCCTGTAAAAAATTAACAACATTTAAAAAAACCTCGATTTATTTAACAACGTTTATGACTATTTCAAACTCTATGATTGTCAATATATATGTGTACATACTATAAATTTGAAGTAGCTTTCCGCGTCTGTCTGTCTGTATTCCTTCTTAACCACGCAACGGATATTGATGCGGTTTCCACTAATGGAAAAAGCGATCAACGAGGAATTTTGGCAGAAAAATATTGCACTCGTACGAAGCTTGGAGCGAGACGCTATTTTACTTCATTTGAATTTATGATATAATTTGATATGGATTTCCAGGGTAATACTTTTAATTATTGTATTATTACTTTTAATAGTTTATCAAGTCAATGTTCGTACACTGTATACAGAGAGTCAAGTGACTAGTGGAACCATTTTCAGGTGAAATCACAAATAGGAATAGTGGTTACAGTAATCTCTCCATAAAATCATTTTAATAAAATCATTTTATATACTAATATTATATAGAGGTGACGTTTTAATGTTAGTTTGTTTGTAGGAGGTAATCTTCGAAACTACTCATCCAATTTAAAAAATCTTTCGCCAGTAGTTACAATAGATTTTCAGGATAAATTCAGGCTAAATATTCCACACGGTCGAAGCTGCGTTCATCAGCTCTGTAAAAATAAAGATCCAAGGCTTGGATCCAAACATCAATCAGGCGTTATATTGCGTTACATCAGGCGTTTGTCAGGCTTTATATATCAGCCGAAGTCGCGAGCACCAGCTAGTTCGAAATATTTGCTTTCTGTGTATTTACTGTGTACATTTTTCCTTTTATATCAACGTAAGGTAATAATTAATCTGTCTCTTATGACTGTGTTATTTCTAATGAAACATCCAATTTTAATAACAGTAATCAAAACTAAGTACATTTTACATTCATAAATTATGAGTATACACCAACAGTAAAATTTCATTATTCCCATCATGTTCCACGCCGTACTTTATTTCAATCCATTCAGATATATAGCTTTAATGTTCACGTTTACTGCGCTCTAGCTTTATGATAAACTTTCGGTAGTCAAATACGAGATGAAATATAGTACGTATGTATACGTCTTAATTACTTATAACAACATGAAAACAAGGGATTTGGTTTAATGACAATGCGTGTAAGGAAAGTAACGTGTGTCGTTTGTATCTGTTACTCTTCCTATCTTAGTTAGTTCCTGAATATAACTAGGTTTAAAGCAAAATTACTCCTTCGAATTAGCAAGCTTAAGTGGCAGTAGTCAGATCTGTCTATAGAACAGTTTGGGCTTGGTAAGAAAGCTTTTCGAGTAGCGGTCACTTATAGGGAGAAGTAATACGTAAGAATACCGAGTCCTGCTAAATAATTCGACTACTATTAAAGGTCTAAAAGAACACATTAAGGAGATATTAAGGGTTTTTTTTATTTAATCTTTTCAAAGTTCCAGTGAATAGGCATCTTATGGGTGAGCTCGCTCCATCATAGGCCTCATCTTCGCTACACAGCTGGATGCTGGCCAAGAGCAAACCCAACTTTAATCATTAAATGCTAAAGTCGGCAGACAGGCTGAGGGTCAACTTAGCTACCGTCTCCTTTAGCATAAGCACCGCCACAGGTGCTGCAAGTGCGCTGCTAACCATAGTAGGATGAAGGATAGGGATTAGAAAGGGATAGGTAAATGGGCTCTGGCAACCCTTACTCACTCACCGAATCATAACAGCACATTCTGTTATTTCACGGTGGTCTCCTGTAATTGGGTGGTTACTGCTGCCAGACAGGCTGACTGCGATATAGTCTATTAAGAATGATATATGCAATAGACATTCCATACGTAATAGACGCCAATATTGGTCCCCCACGTACCAACACCTACGCGGTCCAGCTAATCAGGCTGTGTTAGTTATTCTGATCACGTATGTACGAGGTCTGCTCAACGATCTCCAACCAACGTATTCTCTAATTCCACCTGTCTAAAATTCGGGAATTTTACCCCTTTATACTGTTGTCATGTCCGCCTACTGATTGCATCTCAATTTTCATATATGTACGAATTAAACCCTTAAAAAATATATGCTTAGCTTAAATGTTAGAAACTAATTTCATTTATTGAAATATGCAATAAATTTATGGGCGGGGTCGCGGGGACGAGCCAAGAAGTATATGACAATGAAGTTAGCGAAGAGTTTATATAGTCTCGGCCGAATTTGCAATTAATTGATGACCTCCTTTATTTTAAAAGGCCCTCGGTGTTGTAAATTCTGATACAACTCAGCCGATAATTGCTTTATTTCCGACCCTGGGCAGTAATGTATTATTGGGAAAATATATAATAAAACATACTATACGGGAAAAATGTACGAATATTTTTTGAATGAAAATCCAAAGACACAGATATCATAGTCACAGATTTGTTGTTTGCGAATCTACCATCGCAACTGCACCGTGACTTTTCCATTTTCCGAATACTGCACGATTTTTAAAGTGTCTAAGCAAGTAATTGCTCTGCCAGTTACGGAGAGACGGGTTGGTTTTGTAAATTTTACTAGTATTGCGTTAGTTTTCTTTTGGATTTTTTTAGTTTTACGATGGATTCTAAGAAAAAAAAAAGTAGGTACACACGAAACGTGTATGCGATAAATGAAATGGTCCTTTGTTTATACACAATTTCTAGCTCATGTAGCAGCTCTCTCTTAATCATCACCTCATAAGTTCAAATTTATTTATTAAAAAAGATATTGGCACTAAAACTGCCAATTGGTTCATGCCACTTTTGTAAAAATGTATATATGGTGTGAGTTGTGTATAATTTTTTATAACATATTTTGTATATAAAATAGAAATAGAAAACCACAAAGATCTCCATACTTTCATTGTATTTTGAATTTAGAAACTCTAGAGTCTAGATAAAACAAATGCTCTAAATAGCTAATTTAAGTAAAATTTAAGCCTAATATACCTAATATGCCAAACTATACAATGACCAAACTGTAAACATAATACATAACGATCAACACGAGAATTCTTACCAGTAAAACTCATATATTAAAATTCCTATGGGACCTGTTTCAATTTGTACAAAGCACCCTCAAATAATACATCACTGATTCCGCTATTGATATAACCGCTGGACAAATATTAAACATTCGTCTCTAAGCGACACCGATAAGCCTTTTAGCACCAGTATATGTAATGGGTACAGTAGTCCGCACACCGTGACGTTACACACGGCCTTTTTCATACAAACGGGAATCGGCGTATTTGACAGGCTGTACCTAAGCAAAGGGCTTATCTTTAGTAACACGTGACTGTACCCATCTCCCTTGGTCCCTTTGATGTGAGTCCCCGGTCCACGCGTCCAACGTTTGTCTCAAAGCTGTATTTAATTGCTACCTCGTTATTTTTGGATTATTTACAGAATGGGAACATTTTAATCGCTGTGTCATTATATGTGTTCGTTTTAATTTTACATCAAACGCTTTTTGCCTATGTTTGTGTGCTCGCGCGGCTATTGGTTAATAGAAATTGACATGAACACGCTTCAGCCTATGCACTTAAAGGGTAACAACAATTAATTATGATCCAAACAACATACCAAATTATAATCATATGGTTATATAAGTAGATACTTACTCACAGTATTAGATATTCGCATCAAATATATGTATTGTATAGTCAATGACATCATGCAATATGTAGCATCTCTACTGTCTAATATTTTATACTAGTGACTCGCTCCCGGCTTTGCCCGGGATGCAATTTTTATATATCAAAACATTCCCTGTTTACTCCTTTTCCGGTCTATAGCCATTCTTGAGTTTTTGCAAATTTTGCAATTCTTATGATTTTTATATAAAGAAGATTAAAAACTGACTGCTGGGACAGCACAACCTCTTCTCAATGTAAGAAGATTATCTAAGTCCAATACGCTTTGATACTCGTAGATTTAAAAGTTAGGTTGTTCATCATTTAACCATGAGTTAAACTGATTCGCAAATATATTTATTTTTACCCAGATAATGAGTAGCCAGGCGGTTTACATATGGAAAATTATAAGCAGAGGGCGGGAGCAAATTCTAGTTATAATGTAAACTAGGGACCCACTCCTGACTTCGCCTGGAATGCTATTTTTTATATACACAATCATTCCTCGTCAAAATCTGTTAGGTGATATAAAAGTAGTTAGCGGAGAAACAGACAGACATTAATTACTTTAATAGCCATTTTATTTTTACCTAATTCAAATCCTGATTATAAGTAATTTATAAAAAGTGTTATACATATTTAATCCTACTGTTCCGTATTTAAGCTTTCCTACGTCACAATAATCTTCATTGTGAGACAGTTAAACCAAGTGTTACAAGTATGACTATACTAACTTATAATGATCACCTGTCATAAAAAAATTTAGTAATCCAATTTTTGGCTTCTTGCTTCTTTTAATATTTGATATTTTAAAAACATGCAAATATCCTACTAATCCTTTTAATATAATTTAAAAAAAAGTATTTTAGAATGGACGGATGTTTGTGGTTAACAAGATTCTAACAATTAAATGCAACTTTTGCTACTAATTCACAATCCTACTAATAAAATAATACGAAATTTGTAAGTTTTTAATCAAACTTTACAATATTATACTGTACATATCACAAAAACCCGTAAGCTATAATAGGTTTTTGTAGCATGAAGTATATTTGAAAAAAAAAAAAATGGTAGTAAACTGTAACACAATCCCTGTATATTTTTTAGTGTTTGAAATTACTAGCAACCCGCCCCCGGCTTCGTACGGATGCTTTTTTACAAATCATATTATACACATTTTTTTCTAGTTTATCACTCTTTCAATAAGTAACAAACCGTATTACACCAAAAGCCGCTGTGTTGTTAAGAAGTAGTAGCTTAGAAACAGACAGAAGCAGACAGCGAATTTTCTTTACAACCTCAACTTAGCTTGTAGATAATATAAAAGATATAGAAAATAATAACTATTGATAAAACAGTTTATAAACACTTGAAAAAGATCAAATAATTCAAAGATTTGAATTAAATTACTTGTGTCTTGCTTAAGTGGTCGCACTATACTAATTCATATACCCTACATTCGTATTCCAAGTTAATTCGGGTTCATTGTCAGGCATTTTTCGCTTCCATAATCTTGTTAGCCAAATCCAACTAAGCCGTGACACGGGTCCAGGAGATGTGTTAACACGTATTTTTTTTTCCTGCTTGCAGCTGTACACTAATGTAGCTTGTGTTTTCAAAAATTTTTATTGGAATATTTATTTATATATTACAATTATGAACCGTCCACTTTGACCTTGAGGGTTACTCCAGGTCCTCATGCTAATTACCAATTAAATTTGAGGTCCGTGGAAAGTTTATCGCTTGAGGCCCTCCCTTAATGTAGAAAAGCTTGACGTTGTAGGTTCAAATGAAATGTTATGAACTTTATAAAATATAGTTACTCGCTGATAAAAATATTAATTACAATTAACAATGTAAATGATAAAGATACTGTAGTAAGACTTACATTTGACAAAGTTGTCCTATACGCACTTTAAAACCCTGCAGTCGTCTGGGCATGTCATAACAAGGCAGGAAGTTGTAGAATTTATAACAAGACAAACTTGAGTGTAGTCTTGCTAACAAGTCTCCTGCATTGTTAGGATCCATAGACGAATATTGTAATCGGCTTAGTTACTCCGCTGAGCATTACAATACAACCCATATAACTTAGTATAGAATAGCTAATGTCTTAAAATATATTTTATAAAGACAATGAATTTATAGGTAAATATTAGTACTTAACTAATAAAAAAATTAAACAGTTTCTTTTTCTTTTCGTAATGGAACAAAACTTTTGGATTTGTTTATTCGGAGAGTTTACAATATACTTTTTTACAAAAAATTAATTAGTAGGTTTAGTAAAAATAAAAAAAATTTTTTTGGTTTAATATTATTTAGGTCATAATTATTTTTTATCAAATTTCATATCATGTCTCATTTAGTTTGATTTTTTTAAACAAAGGTAAAATACAGAAAATATTGTTATGCAAATTAATTCCATCCAAACATATACAATAGAAATATAAAAATATATATACCAAAATGATATTGCATAAGTTAATGATATTGAATAAATAATTCTACACAATTTCTTTTCTTAAATCAAACCTGTAACCTGTAACTTAAATCAAAATTGAAATGTTTTTAAAATTCTAATAAATCGTTACATTTGGGACTTTTCAAACGATTTATAAGAGAAAAATGAGTATTGCTCTTTTGATGATACATTCTTCAATTTTGTTTCAGATACAGTAAGCAGGCAGTGTATCTGTTTTCACTTCAATTTCGTATTTCAACATGTAATGCGACGTCCGTACCACTTTAGAAAATTACTAGCGATGTCATATAAAAGCAATGTCAAAATGCATCCAATTTGCTGCATACAAAGCTGCATTCATCTTCATTCAACCGTTTTCCGTTTCGGAGCACTAATTTCAACATCGAGGAACATTAATAAACCTTTGCTACAGTATAACTATGAGGCTTTTGCAGTGATAGCTCAGTGGTCGGCAATTGAGCGTTTGTCTATTTCATCAAGTGATCATAGATATTATATTAAATTATATTATATTATATTATATTATATTATATTATATTATATTATATTATATTATATTATATTATATTATATTATATTATATTATATTATATTATATTATATTATATTATATTATATTATATTATATTATATTATATTATATTATAATATTATAGATTAGGTACAATAGATACAAGAACAAGCCTTTACCGCAGACAAGTGTCCAAATATAGCCAAAATAAATCCTCCAACGATAGCGCTGCATTGCCATCGATCGAGCCACGTCTACACCAACACAAGGTCCCTACAATAAAAGATAAGTGCAACCTCCCCCCTTAATCTTAACAGTTACGTGAGGTATTAAGAATTTAGGAGCGACGTCTCGGAAGCCCTCTTCATCGATTCGAGTGTTTCATAACCTTGTTTTGATTGTTCGCCCTTCAAGGTTTAGATGCCATAAATTATTTACTGTTAGGAAGCGGTGTAAAAGAACATCCGCTTGCGGCGTTTTATGATTGACTATAAAGTGTCTGTTCTGTCAATCAATGTATTTGTTATTAAGTGCTCTTTCAGACGTTTCTTATATTCATAAAAGTGTTACAGTCAGACGTAATGTTAGTTTATAAGTTGATTAGAATAATATTAACTTTACAATTAATGTAATGTAAAAATAAATAATGTAAAAAAATATGTTTTTTTAGAAATGAAAATATAAAAGATGCGATTCCTGTGGAGTTTCTTTGGTCGTTCTTCACCACAGAGGAATGCACACCTTGGTAGTGAACGTGCCATTCTCTGCCATTCTCTGACGTCGAAAAGCGATTTTGTAAATCTTATTTCGAATAAAAATGTTTTGAATTTGAATTTGAATTTGGACGTGAACATACAATTTGTTAAGAAAAACTCTGTCCACCCAAATTACATAGAAAATTTCACAGCCTTGGCTTAACTTGGTACTGTCTTGTAGAAGTCTTTGTAAAACGAAACTCAAAGATTCATAATGTGTAACTATATTTTAATGCCTTTACCACTAAAGTATTTTTCTTGAAATTCTAGATAACAATAATTTTAGTTTTAATTTTTAGCTTTTGCTCGTATAATCACTTACTGTATTATTTACTTATGTCTACATTTGTAAGCAGATAGTAGACGGGGAAACAAGCGCTCGATAAAGCCGGAAAATAATTTCACGTAAAACAACAGTTCAATGTGAACGTCGGATTACATCCATAAACATTCGTCGTTTCATCCCCCCAACAAAGGTCGCCATTTATCGGGGGAGAGGACACATTAAAACAGGAAAAAGTATCTAGATACCGTGCTCACTAGAGTGAGTGATCGGTGCATTTTACGTCTAGTTTTTGTAATGAAAATGTGACTACGTTAACTGGAAAAATAACTTTTCGTAGTACAGAAAGTTCTTTTTAAATAAAATCTCTTGTATCTCTTAAGTATTTGTGTACTTTATCACGGTTTGAACACTGAACAAATATTAATTCAATTTGGTGTTTTTTTTTTTTTTTTGGTATGAAGAGAAGTTAACTTATAACAAATTGCCTGAAAGACATTTTTTTTTTCATGAAGACAAAAGTTTTACAATGAAAACAAGTTCTACATCAGAACCTTTAGATACGGATAGATTCATCTATATTAATTGAACCTGTGTGAAACCGGGCTAGGATATAGGATTTTCTTTTATACTCATATTTTAATACCTACCTTTAACTTTTCATGCTTTAAAAAATATTTGAGTTAAAGTTTGCACTATAGAGTTTATTAGTAAATTAGTTAGCTTATGCACTATTAAATTTCAAACATAAAGGACTTCCTTTATGTTTCTAAACTTTTAGACAAAGTAACATACAAGTACACTACTAAAGTGGGATGTCAGAATAATAAAGCAACAATGCGGAGCGAGTTGACTCCGAGGCTTGATTTGGAGTACGTGAGTCGTTCTACAGAACCTGATGCAAAGCGTACATGACGGGGGAATATGTCACCCGTAGGCCCTGATGTATGACAGGCTTCACGGGTAGCTGTTAACTTATGGAGTTCTTGCTTGCTGCATAGAGATGTAACACCAAGGAATTACTAGACATAATTTATCGAGTAAAGATATTTTATGTAATCTATACCTATAAAATCGTTTATTCTAACTGACTGTCAACTCACAACCAAAACTACTAAGTCTAGAAAACTGAAATTTGGAACATAGGTTTACTTTATAATGTAAGTATCGCTAAGAAGAGATTTTTAAAATTTTTAACTCTGTATGAAGTCGAAAGTGGGTCGCTGGTTAAACACAAATATTTTATGATAAAATTATAACTTTATTATTTTATAAGTTTATCTTGGTATCTCGCTATAGTTCTTTCAAAATTTTTATTTTTTTTTATTTTTGGGAGATCTCACTCTCTTGCAGACGTGCCACTTATTTATGTGTACTTAGAACAGTACTTTTAAAACAGGTCTTAACAATTAAATTAACTTACTTTGTTAAATAAAAACTACTCAAAAGTAACTACTATAAGTTAATTACCACAAAAATCGATATCAAAAATTAACATTATCGATATCCTTTTATCGATATCGTAAAAGCACAACTTTCCCAACCCTAATTTAACCACTTTACATTCAGCGCTCCCGTTCACGGTGGCGGCAAACGACTAATCTCTTGATATATTGTCACTCACCTTCCCTTATCTGAAGAGATCTCCGAAAAAGTGCTTCTTTATTACATTTTGGCTTACTCTCTGTACAAACCAAGGAACCTTATAAATCCTCTTCGAGATCCTACTCGGTTGTGTGTCGACCTTCCTTGACAGTATTATGTCTTAATCCGTTTAAGTGCTGATTTCGGTTCTCTATTAGCCTCAATACCTCACTAAGCCAAGTTTGGATTTAGATCTACTTATTAATATTAGAGACAAAATTATTATAAAACGTAATTAATAATAGTAATATTAATTATAAAATTTATTTTAATATTAAATGGATACTATTTGGAGTGCGACTTTACTATTTTTTATTAAAAAACAAGTACCCATAAAAACAAATTTCAAAATTAGTACTTTACCAACTCTATTTAAACTGCACAAGAAAAGCTGTTATTAGTAACTTAAAATTGAAAACTATATACGAGATAATGTATTCCTTCATAAAAACGCTAGAATTGTTCAAAAATAAAAAATTAATTTAGATATTCTAAAGGAAATTTTCTGATATTCACATCTTGTTCTATAAGATTCTTGTTCTATCTTATAGTATATCTTTATACTATAAGATTTTCACTTGCATCGTTTTGAATTGTTGTGACCATAAGTGATCTGAAAGTATAAGTCTTCTACCGCGTTATATCATAAAAAACTAACACTAGGCTATACCGATATCTTGTTACTTTTACAAGTAAACAAAGTTTTGTTTAAAATTACAATTTAATGGACTATAGTTTCAAAATGGATGAAATAAAATCACAAATATTTTCTAACTAATATTTTTATAAAACCTGTTATGGAATAACATTTTATTAAAAACGTTTAATAATATTTTTATTAAAAAAAAACAATACCTTAGGTTTCTCATGAATAAAAAATTCTAGGAAGTCTCATAATATGAAAACAAGGAAAAAGTTTAAAAAAAATTGGATAATGAATATTCAATCATTCGAATCAACTGTCCTGAAGAGTATTATCAAGTAATACAAATACACAAAAAAGTGAAATCCGCTTGAAATTTTTGACAAAAACTAAACCGTTTATAACATTTGAAGACGTGAGTGGATGGTGATAAGTCGCTTAATTCCAATTTTGAGTAAATCGAGGTTAAAGTTTTACTTTTAATTTTTGAGATAAGTCACCATGGAACTGATTTTTTTACTAAATTATGAGGCAATGTTGTATAAACAACCTAAAATAAATGGTATTATATCAATTAAACACTTGTATTATTTTTTAAAATAAAAAGTGAACAAAGCTCCTACTTCCATTAACAAAAGTAAACTTTTCTGCACTTTTGATTTTTAAAATTAACTGTACATAACAATTCAATTCCTTTTTCCTTTTTCAATTCTATTTTCATTTATATGTCTGTAGTCATTTATATGGACATATTACCTTCATCAATGCAAAAAAAAAAAAAACGAAAAAAAACCCAAAAATGCGACATATCACCTTCATCTACTCACCTCTTCATTTATAAAAATGCCTTATACAAATCACAAATCAATTGAAAAATGCTTATTAGTTAAAGACTAATTAAGATAACAACTTTTGTGTGTATTAAGGAAATATTTACATTTAAAATTAATTTAATTTTTATCTCCCAATTAATCATGTTCTCTTTAGAACAAATCGAGAGAAACTAAAAAACTAACTGGGGTTCAAGAAGTTTAAAGTCACAAAGAAGTAAAAATAAGTAGGAACGACTGAGTCGCTTCAAAACAAACACAAGTCGGTTATCTTTGTCCTAGAAGCTGTGTAGGGAAAGTTTGACAAAGCATTTATTGTTGGTAAAGAAGTCGCGGCGTCGCTGAAACGGACTCGGATCGTGCCGATAACGACTTTTAAAGCTCGCAAAGATATCTGTACTATTCTAAAGGCAGTTACTATGTGTTTTATTGAGTGTTTGTTCTCCTTAAATTATTTTATCGATGCCCCTTGAAAATATTATATCTTTCCGGGTCTGTTTGTCTGTGTATCCGTTAATTGCTCCTAAACCACGTAATGGATTTAGATGCAGTTTTCACTATCAGTTAGACAATTTTTCACTGAAGGTTTATGTATATAATAAAATTATTTTTTTAATGTAAGTAGAAAAAAAAAAGTTTTGCAACCAAGTCGCCGAAACTATCCGCTTCTGTCTGTTTTTCCCGATAACTACTTCTAAACCACTCAATGGATTTTAATTCGGTTTTCACTTAAGTAAAAGGGGATAAACGAGGAAGGTTTGTGTATATAAAAAAATGCATCCCGGACAAAGCCGGGAGCAGGTCGCTGTTTACTAATAGTACATTGTGTTTAAATGCACTTAACTAATCTTATTTATTTTATTTTAATTTATTCATTTTATTTTGTCATATATTATAACTATATAATATTATAATAAGTTAGTTCTTGTCACTCAAAGTCAGATAATATCTAAACGGTTCACAAAATGTGATCCCAGCCACACTATTTGCCCAGTGAAACTATCTCTTGATTAATAGGCAGGGATCCCGAAATATATTTGGTTAGATAACGTACCGATGAGTAAGTGGCTCGCATTATGCTAAACGGAAACTATCCAACGCTACGACGTAGCGGCTGCTTCATGACACTACATTTTTCTTTGAACCTCATCTCCTTGGACTGAAAACTAGATTTGATATTTTTTATAAGGTAATAGTAACAAATTTGTATACTACATAGTTCATAGTTGATTTAAGTTAAACGATAATATTTGAAAATTATTGTCAAAACGCTAATTATTTTAGTAGTGGCAAGACACACTTCGCTGTCACAAACTGTGCAGTGCGTCTAACTGCCAGTACACACTCTTTAGAGATTAGCAACGTGAAATGACTGAATGCGTGCTATTCTTTTTCGGAGAGTGAATAAGCGATGCTAGACAAATCCATTCCTAATCTCTTATCCGTCATTCGGCAATCACTTGCAGCATTTAGTGTTGCTTGTATAGACGATAAAATAGACCTGTCAGCCTGGCAGCTTTTACAACATACAATAATATTTAGCAAATACTATTACGGTCTGTTTGTCACTAGGAGCTCCTTATCCTTAACCCTACTGTAGTCACTTGCAGTACCTGTACCGTTACTTGCGTTATAGGCGACGGTAGTCACCTACCATCAAGTGGACCGTCAGCCTGTCATAAAATAAGTGTACATGAAAAAAACCTAAACGACAAAATGACTGACTGGAATCAGAACTTTGAGCGAGTGACTGAACGATGTCCTATTTATTTTTCTTGGAATATACTTGGTGAATTATTTGGCGAATTGTTTCTAGGATTAAAATTATACTTTTAGTTTCGCAGAGCTACCCACCACTCATCCAAAATGGTCCACCATCAAAAGTTAATAATGTAGGTATTCAATTCATTCATATTCGTGTAAATTAGGGCAGGGCATGTATAAAACATTATTTTACGGAAGTCTTCGTTGCCTTCTCTCAAAACAAACTCACCAAAATTGTAATCTTGTTTACACAGCGTTTTGAAGGAACTGTTTTACGACGTTTACTTAATTACGAAAGAGCAACAAATTTGCGACATTATTGCCGTAAATTTTACAAATTCTCCGTGAAATTGCAATTGTCTTTGAAACAATGAATTTAATTTAATAAGCAAGTTAATTAGCTTTTCCAAGGAAGAGGCACATTTTTGCTCTAATTAATCAGGTTCATAAACATAAAAGGTTATTATAATCGAAAATCTTTAATAACTTACTTTGATAATACTGTTGGACGATTAAAGTTTATTTAAAACCTATGACTCAAGCCATGGTCCAATTCCTGACTAGGTGAACTTTGGAAAATTTGTTGAGTCCAAAGAAAACCTACAGCTTAAATAATAATACACTTATAATAGATAGTAATATTAGACAATATTATAATAGATCACTAAAAATACAAATGTATTAGGTAAATAAAGACCCTGATTAAGTTAGGGGGTTCATGTTTTTTTAATAATATTAATTTCAATTTTTTATTGCACTCTGCACAACTCTAGTGAAACCTTAATGTCGTGAAACGAGTTTAGATGCTTTTTTGCCAAATTAATAAATAAAAGACATTAACATAATGTAGGATTTGATGATCTCTCTTTTTATATATATACGAGTACCTAAATTAATATTGACACCCTTATTATGAACTCGGAAACAAAAGACATACTTAACTCACTTAATTCGAGTGTCGTATACCGGTACGAAATTATGAGACAATGGTAATAATTTAAGTGCTGGTTGGCGTGAGGATTCATGGGATCAACTGGGGCATTGTGCATTGTGTACCAGGATGTCTGCCTGAAATCTTCTTAGCGAAGTCCTTTCAAGAGCACGGGATGGCTTAAAACCTCATTTAGTGGGGTCTCGCCTCCACCACCACTTAAACATTATGGGCCAAGAAAATTGTCGCGTAATTTAAATAACTTTGTTGAGCACAATGTCTTCGGTTTCTGAGCCGCAGACAACTCGCAGTGCATAAATCTTCCCTATACTCGTACAGGAGAATGTCTTCATTCTTGTTAAGATGTTGTGTTTGCTGTTTATTTACCCGTGACTATCGCTTTTATCTACTAGATTAGGTAGTAGTATTAGAAACACTGGCTGTATTTTATTGTCCAAAATATTAGAGATAACTACGAAAATTACAATAATATGACCCAAAGCATTATTTGGCCAAATAAAAGTCATTATTTGGCGTACGCTGCGAAAAACTGTTGATGATACCTAAAATAATGTACTACGTGTTTATAGTAATCATCTTTATAAACATAATGTGGTAAATAGATGATACCGTATTGTTAATTTTTACCTTACAATAATCGAAAGTATGTATATTGTAAAGTACGTATTTGTTTAAATCACATTGTGATGAAAAAAATCGATTTTCGATTATGTGTTCACAGAGCAATAAAAATAATAATTTAATAATGTATTAATAATTAAACACGGCTTCAGTTTATTTCTGTATCCGCATTTTCTTATTCGTCAACTTAATTCTTGTAAATTGTTCAACAGATCGTGACGGATATTCATTTAAAAAATTTCTAGTAGAATGTTTATATATACCTGTTATATTCAAATTACACTCGTGCAGAACCACAAGAGTCTCCAATGCTAAATATAAAGTGTTATTAATATTTGCGATGTGAAAGCAGAATTAATTAAAACCATAAGTATATCCAATAATATTAACATTTCTGTTGAAGGGCTGTCCAAAGCAAGTTACACATTACAAGTAGGACGAATATGAGAGAACATCAAAGGTACGAGCAGGTATGATACTGAACTCAAACAGTTTGTGAACTTAATTGGAAAGCGAACGGGCGTTGGGTGTATTTACTCAGTACTCCCTGGTAGTGACCAGTCTGTGTGTACAACTCTTGTCAGAGTTGTGTCAAAGACCAGCCTTTAGCTTCAAACCGTGTTTGTAGAGACGTCTGCTAAAGACTAATGTAAAAATCTTTGTTAAAAAAGAGGATTTATTCTAAAAATGATCTTTAAAACGGCACATTAATTGATGTTCGTGGTAAAGAAATCGAAAGTAACATTAAAATATCTTTAACCATAATACAAAAATAGAGATATTGACTGGCATATTTTTTATTCATATGACATTCCTATATGCACTTATACATACATAACCCCACAATAACAGGGCTTCGACAGTTGTTTAGCCCATTCCTTTTTAAACTTTCTTGCCTACTGCTAAACAAACTGTAGACAAAGATTAAACAAAATTGCTGCTGTTAAAATTGTTGGCATTAAATAATTTCGCCACGTCATCGTTTAACTTGATAAGCGTTTAATTAACCCGAAAGCTACAAGACGAGACGTCATATCAATCTGAAACTTTAAATCAACAAAATTCGGACCCAAATTGGTTAATGGAGCTCATTGAAATCTGACATCGTGCCGCTAATCAATAAACATAAACGTCGAAATCGCGATACGTAAAGCCGACGTGTCTTAATGCTCAAGGGGAAAGTTCAAAGAGTTTCCAATTTGATGGGAGTGGTTAACGAGCGCTTTAGTATTAGACGACGGAATACCTAGTGCGCTACATGAAGCGATTATCGCTGAGGGCACAGAGCGAAGACTGCTCTAGGTAAGGCAGGGAATATATCTTTAAGAAAGATTAACGATCTTCAGGTAGGAGTGCGCTTGGGGTCGAGCTATAATTAAACGCAATGGATGGCGCTTCCCCAAAGATTTAGAGTGAGGGGTTGGCGTCTTGCTGAGTTATGATTTCACACGAGTCGATGTGATTGGCACCTTGTAATGAACATGCTGAATTGGCTTTTTGAACTGCGCTGTATTTGTATGGTATACTTATCTAAATTCTGTAGGATATTTATATGGGATGCTATGCAAATTATCAATTACAATACGCATATAATAGTTTCATAGATCTTTACCGTATTCTAAATTCTGATCTACATCATTAGTTTACTTTCATTCAATATTATATGATATGAATGATGAAAAGATGTATTACAAAAATGTCGCCAAAAACATGAACGTAATCATATGCCTCCAGGTACAATATGCTTAAATTACATGAGATAAGAAATCTTGTTTGCAAACAATTTTCCGCTCAGTAACGCGTAGAAATTATATCAAGATGGCCCCCAGATTTGTCCTGGATATTTATATAGGTTGTGTTAACCTCTTTTAGTAAGTATGCTCTAACATCATGCTATTTGTATAGAAAAAATTTATACATTAAATTACAGAACTATTACAAATATTTTAAAGTGTGCTTTATGAGTACCTACGAACGAACTCTTAGCGAAACTCTAGACGACCAATCAAACATGAAAAATATTGTTACTAACATTAATATCCATACTTTAAAAGACCAATGAGAAATCTATTGATAGGAATAAAAGATATGTGAAAATGGGTAACTTTTGGGATACATAAGCAGTTCATTTATTATAAATTGTGTCTTGGGTATATTTATTAAACAATATCAATCTATCTTTCCTACATCCAACCGAATACTAATACACATACGAGTATACATATAAACAATTGAATTTTTGCCACGAGTTATAAGAAACAGGGAGAGGTCACAACTCTTCCTCGCTTCGCAGAGCGCAACCCCTACTGTCACATATTTTACTTGCTCTTCACGCCTCCCTGGTACCATAGATTTTTAGACGAACAGTATAGCAACAGCTCTTTTACACTCTTTTACACTTTTACACATTTGTAAATCGAATTCCTGTAGCGACACATATATAGTTTAGAAATATTTTCTTATGTAAAAATTGGCAAGCTGGCAAATGGTCCATTTGTTTGTAGGAGGCTGCCGTCACCTATTAACACGAGCACACAATGTCGTAGGGAAAGGAATAAGAAGGAGAAGGGCAATCATGGTATGAGGTCTGGCGTCCCTTACTTACTAAACACAACAAAAGTCCAGCTGTTATTTTACGGTAGCCTTTTTTACTGGGATGGTTACTTGTATGTACGTTTGCTGTGGCAAAATGATAGGAAACTCCATATTACAAGCTTCGTGCCTAATATGTGTTTGTTACGTATTTTCGTAACTTTCCTTCAATCTAACTTCCGAAATAACAGTATGGTCCTAAGCTAACAATGCGGAAAATTAAATGAGATTTTTTTTTTTAATCTCCGTCTTAAATATTGTTTCCCTTATTTCTATATTTTCTATAGAATATTGATACAGAATATATTATTAATAAGATAAGGACATTGTAAATATGGACTTTCCTCAAATATAAACACCAGCATATACCCACAAATTTACAAATATATCATAACGAATACCATAATAAGCAGAGCAGATGATTATATACATTTAATTTTTCCCTTTGAATTTTTCAGGGTCACTCAGAGCAGCGGTACTGATGAACATACGAATATACAATGTTTGAATTAATCCGAACAGTCCTTTTATCTTACTAATATTTCAGTTTTGTTCTAAACTATATTATACAATATAGTAGCACTAATAGATTCTAATGTGATATTTGCAGCAATACAAATCGAATACGAAATTAATCAAATCTAAACTGTAATTGAAAATCTACACCACAGTCGAGAATCCTAAATAAATTAGGGGAGATGTGGGCAAATCCGCAAACCACTCGTCACAAAACTGTTGAGTATTACAACCGCATACAAATATGACTGACATCGTTCAATCAATAAATAGATGAAGTGATTGGCAGTTATTGTCATTTCGACTAATGTTTAATTTAATAATTTTTATGTGTGTTAAATTTTATAATTCGGCGTATCACGGATTGGCATTCTCTTATGAGTTAACTCGGTTGACCATTAAGTATGTATATTTATATTTACGAAGTCTATTAATATTTCCAAATTACACTAGGAGGGAATAGATAAATGGGCTCTGGTTTCTAATATTCTTTACTCGCTCGCCGAAACACAGCGGCGCATATACTGTTATTTCACGTTGATCTTCTGTAAGGGGGTGGTAATTACAGCCAGGGCAGGCTACGAAATGCAGTATGTCCTTACTTACCAAAACCCGACCAGAGCTAATTTTCAAAAGTTCATTTCTAAATTTGGCGATGTCGGGAATCTAACCAGAAATCCCTGAGTCAGAGCACTCAGGCAAGCACCTTAATCTCTCAAACTATATGATTAATGTATTGTATATTTTATGTAGTCAGTAAAGGCAGCATATATTTAGTTAAACATAGAGAAGATGTGAAATTTAGTTTGCAAGTGAAAATGTCAATACTTTTGCAGGTGTACATAACTTGAAATTGATTAATCCCACACAGAGTGCGGTCGGACAAGCGGCAATGGTCATACAATACTGAATCGATTGTCCAGCGGTCTGTCACCGGTATTCCGGCATTGATCCGGTGCAGGGAAGTGCTACCCGGGCCGGCGTGCCAATTAGGATATTGCATGCAACTGCCAACATTGCGGGCTAGATTGAGATCCTTTATACATAGGTCGTTCTTAACTATAGATATCTCGTGTAAACGTCCAATCTATTTGACTTTCATAAATTCATATACGACTTTATTTCCCCGATACTTTGGTTGGCAAGTCTAGTGTACTTGTGAAGTTTTTGAAGAATCATGATATGCTACGCTAGATCATCATGCTTGTACTATATAGCATCCGATAAATAATTAATATCACCTATATTCTCAAGTGTAGTCATATAAGCACAATAAATAAATGTTTAAATTTAAATTTCTATCTAGACTAAGTATTGTCTTGATAAAAATTTAAAAAAATCAAAACCCCTAATGTATGGAAATATCTGCTTATAAATAAGACAAATAATAAATGTATACGTAAATCATAGTTTTTTTTTTTCAGGGGGCTAATTGAATTCGCCTACACTCAGACCACTCCAAAAATATACTCATTTGAATTTCGTATGAGGTGAGGTACGCTCGTACTCTTTAAACATCCCCATTTGGATGCATCCGACAGCCAACTCGATTAATGAAACCTTAATTCACCAGTGAAGCCCACGAGTTATTCTTATATGAAAGTGTTATTTTTTATGTTAAGCTCGGTTCACTTGATGGCAGGTAGCTACCGTCACCTATAACACAAGCAACTCCACAGATGCTGCAAGTACATTGTCGACCATAGTAGGATTAAGGATACGAGTAGAGATTTGTTAGGGATAGGGAAATAGGCTCTGGCAACCCTTACTCTCTCACCGAAACACAATAGCTTACATGCTACTATTTTACGGTGGTCTACTATTTTAAGGTAAGAGAGTGGTTATATCCGTCAGACTGGCTGCCTAAATTACTGCGAAATGCAGTGTGCCTACTAAAACTTACTTTATCTATTTTGAACACTTTTACACTAAAGTATTTATAACTGTGATAGACCAATGAATGTACGCTCCATCATACATGTGGCATTTGATGTTTATTTATATCGAAGATGATTAGTATTATTATCCAAAAATGTATGCTCATCTAGTGAGAGATACATGCTCATCTAGTGGGGTAATTTTTAGAACTAAATACATAGCCAAGTTCAAACACAGTATAATGTAGCCGTAGAAAAGCAGATAAAAATAACTTATTACAGGTCCTCATACTTACTGGATAAACTATGAACATGGATTCCCTCATGTGTCGACTGCCGCTTATCTAATCAAACATAACTTACGTTTTATCAAAGCAGATAACAAATCAAGCCACATCAGTCCACAATTTCTACATTCGCTCCTCATTCTGTATAAAGTAATGGTCTTCATAAAGCAGGACAACTGCTTCCGTGTTCCATAACATTTACATGATAACAAAACGAAGGTATCCATCCTACAATAAAATAGATGCAAAATTTTCAACTTAGTATGAACCAAACTCACGAATACTAAATATGTATTAGAGAAATTCGCATATGCTATTTTGTGGGCAAATTCAAAAATCACTTCAAATAATACCCTAAAAGAATAGTTTGAACGATAACAAACACCTTGAAGTATGTTCATATGCTTTAAGAGGCAAGCTTTGTTGAGTCTGATGGCGAACACGTTAATAATAAATATTGTAACAAAGAAGTTAACCAAATTATATTTTATAGTATGTGTAAATATAGATTTTATAGACATCCATTTAGTACAAATTCTGTAGTTTAGCGCCTAAAACGGTAATCAGTGATAGCTGTCGTCAGTTAACGGACAGGGACGCGGAACAGCAATAATGCTGCATGAATAAATGATGAGCGTAGGTACGCTGGAAATAGCTCAACCAACCAGTTCAACGATCACTGCTTTCATAGATGACGTTTGTGGCTGCTGAATACGCGAGAACTAGATACTCTAGTTATCTGATGGTAGATGGACAACGTTATAAAAAAATATCAATTCCCACCCAAATTATAGGTTTGCTCCCAATATATTAATGTTAAGAAAATATACCGTAATTTCTAATCATCACTTATTCTTCTATAAGAAATAGTTCTCAGACTTACAGCAGTTCTTGATCTTCCTTGATCTCTACTCCAACCAAGACCCAGCCTACACCAACACTATCTCGATACAACTATATAGCCGTCCTCCTTGTTCTAGCTATAATCGAATATTGAGAAATTATTCACTACTAGAAAATTTTCCAAGTACTAACAATACCGTGATATGATTTATGCGTCTATAATATTTTATTAGTTCAATAAAACATCTTAAACCCGCTTCACCCTTCTTTTATATTGTAGGAACATTATTTTCCACGGTGTTGACAAAATTGCCAGTTTTAGGGAAAATGTATAGGTTTTTTTTTTATTTTTCAGAATGCGCTCGTTAAAGAATACAACGGTACATTTTCTTGTAAATTGGGTCATTTTATATCAGATAAACACCAATAAAAGGTTGTTTATGGTGTACATTGTTTTAAGTAGATTGTTGTTGTTATAATCTTATCTCCGACCTAAATATTTAATATTATATCTAAACATTTGTTAATTTTTTAACACCCTTAATTATACTTACTTCTTAACTTTTAATTCATAGTTAACTACAATTCCTTACAATCTAGACAGAATTACATGAATATATTATACTTAAAGTACCTATTATCACCTTAATCTAGAATAAGAGAGAATTCTTTCCTGTTTATGCGATTTTCTAGACAGATTTTTCATTTCTAGGTATATCTTATATATTATATTTTTATGCCAACAAATTGGTTGCTATGGCTAGATAAACATTATATATACATACACTGACAGAACACTTTGGTTGGTTTTATACATTTAATTAAGTGTATCTCATTAACCAATTTTATTATTATTGTCTTGTACCAAGGAGGAGAGAGGAAAAACAACTCTTCTAAAAGTGAAGACATAAAACATAACAGTTATATTTTACTTGTTTTTCATGTACAAATATTTTCAAAACACATTTGTGGAGTTGTATAGTGCCAAAAAATATATCTTAACCTCCTTAGTGTCGAGTTATAGCGTCTAGTGCGGGCGACTCGTAGACGCCATACGCATTTTAGCCTTCCCTAAGAATTCGGGGGCTTAAAATACTACACATTAATTATAAACAAACTAATATCGAACTTAATTAAAAAATGTTATGAACCTCTGAATGTTTTACATTCTTTGCGTTGCCTCCCTGGCCTTGCTTTAGTATTTCATGGGAAAATCTCAAGAAAATCATTTACCGGTATCTTCTAAGACAAATTATTGTAATATAGTTAGTAATATAATATAGTAGGAGTTTAGCAGTGACATCATGTTTCATTTTACAGAAACACTCCTTCTCAAACAAGTGTCGACTAAGGATTCGCGCTACCAAGACACACAGTGCACATATATACCAAATATATCACTGTTAAATATAAGACGCTGGTTATATGACTGCGGAAATCAGTAGGTATGTCTGTCTCTATCAAAACTTTAAATTATAATGAAGTATGTATATGTAAATTTGACGTTTATTTCTAAATGAATTCTAGTAAATGTTTGAATAATAACTCTGTGCAGCGTCATTTTATCGGCCCTGTCTTGCGACCGCGCCTGTAATTGCTAAATTTATAGCTCCCTAACACTAACGCAATTGTGGCCTGCAACGGTGCTGTGTATCACTCTAAATTAGATTCAATGGAAATGGGCAAAATGGTTGTCAGTGAAAGTGGGCACGCGATTATTTATTTGTTATAATAACATGTTAAGCCGTTGAAAAACGTTTACTATATCTCTCTCACACACACACTTGCAATGTCTTGTATTCCTTTAACTGTACTATCTCTATTAAGTTCTTAACCTTGTTATTAGTTAATAACCTTTAACTCTATTAAGTTCTACTTCAACTTAAAAGTGTATCGCCTCAATCAGTTTCAAATAAGTTAAGCATTAATATAATTTATTTATTTATTTATTTTAACATTTATTAATTAAATATATTAAACATAAACGATATATTATTTATATTTCTGCCGATCGCTTATTAAGAACTCTTGTAATAGTTTAAAAAGACGTTCCTTCCTGTTTATCTCTTTTGCCTTTAGAGAAAACGGTATCAAAATCTGTTGGATGGTTTGAAAGAAGATAGCGGATAAACAGATAGAGGCGGTCAACCAGTGTATTTTATAATATAAATAGATATCGATATAGAAGACAATACAAATACATATAGATATGATTATAATATTGAAAGTAACGTGATGGCTAGAAGTAAAACGAAAACTTTAAACGGGAACTTGAAACGTGTGTAATTGCAGTTGTATTTACTTATAATTATAACCCTTTGCATGATGAACGATATGTGTCTGCGTGTTACAGATTAACATTTTGCTTATAAATAGAAACTAACGGTAACCATTATGTAAGATGTACCTATGCCTAATCATAAAGCGGTGATGATCTTTTTTTCCCTATGTAAGTTTGTAAATGTTATCAAACTCCTAAACCTAGTATCAAAAAGTTAACCAGTATTTGTTTTTCTCTAAATCAACTGTTAAACAATTCGTCTGATTATCATGTAATTACAAGTGTTTAATTGAAACTTGTAATTGAGGTGAACATTTCTCATTTTCCAGAAGATGCGTACCAAAATAACAAACTGCATTCAGGCGGCTTCAATTTATTACTGAAATTAACGTCAACAACTAGCAAGGTGTTTGAGGCCTCACTCTATATCAAATTGTACACATAATGTACACATAATGTACACATAGTTTTACATTAATAGAAATTTTCAGTCTCATAAACAAATAAATGGAATATACCATAGCATTAATAATAAAAAAATAGATAATTATCCTACAGACGAAAAATTAACTTACTTCCAAGCTGCAAGAAGTTTTCTAAGAAAAAGAAAGTATACACAACAAAGAAGATTTAAGTAGAATTATTTAAAAATCAATGAATTTTCGAGTCTCTTTTTTTTTTATTTATACTCTATATTCAATATATTTCAAATGACAAATGACTGAACTGAACAACTGCTGACCTTTTTATTTTTTAAAGTTATAACTTTATAATACTTACTATATTTTTTTTGGAACTGTAAAATTTTACACACTTACAACGTAGCGCCTTGAAAATGTAAAAACTATTCACAGACAGCACTTTATAAAGATTTAGGCACTATCAATCAACACAGATATTTACAGCAATAGCAGGCAAAGACACGTGTGTATATGTGTTAAGAGAATTATCTTTATCAAACTTACTGTTTACCCAATAACAAAACTGTACACTCGATTATATTTTAAATGCGGAAACACATGATTTATTAATAAATGTTTAATCCTATACCACAGCAAGTACATAATTCTTAGTCTGGCTTCGTTGTAAAGGAATATCAGGGAGATTGGCCCACATGTGAACAATGATGTAAGCATTGTAGCGGCAACAAAGGGATGGATCCATTAATTAACTCGCAGAGAGATCGTTATTGTATAGCTATCATTTCAAAATACGTCAAATGTGTCGTGTCTTTTTGTGGCTGGAGATCCATAATACTTCTTAAAGGATATACTGTCACGTAGAAATTCTCTATAAAAGATTGTAAGATTTTTTAAAATACGTATTCACTACATTTTTCACTGTTGACTTAATGTACACCAATGTTTCTATTTATTTATTTATTTTAAGATAAATAGCGGCTGACAGGCTGATAGTCTACTTGATGGTTTCCGTCTCCGAAGAATAGAGGCAACGCAAGTGCTTTTTCAAATTTGATAGGATGAAGCTTAAACAATAAGGCTGTAATTCCGAATGAGGACCTCTCAACAATTGACACAAGGTAGCACATGTGCTTTTTTATGTTAAGGTCGACAGACCGGCTGACGGTTGGTAGGTGGCTACAGTCGCCTTAACACAAGCAACGCCACAGGTGCGTAGCAGTCGATGGTGGATATAAAACGATGCCAATCGTCCTGCAAGTGCGCTTCTGACCATAGTATGATTAAGGATAAAGGATAAGGACAGGGCTGGCATACTTTACTAACTCAGCAAAAACAACAACACATAATTCCGTTATTACACGGTGCTCTTCTGTAAAGGGGTGGTTACTGCCACCAGACTGGCTGCCCAAATAACTGCGGAACGCAATGCGCCTTCTTACTACTTTCTTAATTCAGACCAGAGCCAACTTAATTTGCAAAGTTCACCCTGCCGGGAATAGAATTCGAGAATCTTTGACCACCCTAACCGCTCATCCAACGGAGTCCTCAAAATATATGAAAAAAAAATCGATTTTATCTAACGTCACTTTACTGCGGCAATAAATCAAATCAAATATAATTCGATGCTTAGCAATCCTAAATTTAATCTAAAAACCATTTTTTCTACTACACCAACAACGCTTTGTTGCCGCAAGTGGACCATCAATGATGGATGGGAATTGATATGAATTTATTTTCATTTCACCCCATACCACAACTCGTTCAGCTTCCAAACACGGGTGTCATTCGAAATTGATTGCTTGTGAAAATGCCAAAAGTCGACCGCAAATTTTATCTTTTGAAGTTTTTTTTATTTAACCGATAGAGTATATCACTCTTAATTAACCGAATGTATGAGTAGTCGCTTTGAGTTTTTTTTTATTTATTCAACGATAGGCTCATACTCTTACATCTCTCATTTATGAAACTCTACTATGTCATAACTCTTTCATTTCTAACCTCAAATGTTTGCAATAAATGATCTTGCTAGAAACTTTATAGAAACTGTGAGAACTAAGTTTAGAAAACTAGTTTATTGAACTTGACATAAAATGTTTTCAGTAGAAAGTTATAGTTTAGATGTTTTTCATGAAAGATCAATCCTAGTTCAGGTGTTAGAATTTTCCATATTTACATAGTTTTTCTTGTATTTACGACGTTTATTGTTATAATTGTACGTTACGAATTATGAATATGTGCACATATAAATATGTGAACATGTCCTAATGGTTTAAAGGTACATTCTTTTCACAGGGAAGTAATTCTTTTAAATATCACAAAAAAGAGGCAGACGACCGTTAAAGTAAATAAAAAAATGAAATATACAATCTAGTGACAAAAATTACATGAAAGTATGAAATGAAATCAGATTCGCATGTCGACAAACGACAGGCGTTTGATGAAAAATGTTGCGGATTCCGCACGCTAATGGTTGTCGTACACGAAAAAGTCGATCGACCCATATTCCAACTAGATTACATTTGCATTTCATTACTGAGGAATGAAGAAAACAAATATCTTACATTTGTCACAAAGCTGTGCTATTTACAGCGGAACGAGAAATTATACTTCTACTACCTATACATAGGGAAAACTCACTCTCATCTCGTCATATTTACAAATAAATTTACCATATATAACTAACAATTTAGCATATAATAATTTAATTTAAAAGTTGTTTTATTATCTGTTCCAGTATTAATCTCAATCTTTATATAACTACATATTAAAATACGCTACAGGTCTTCTATTTGAGAAGGAGGTCCAATCTAATCTAATCTAGATTGACAATAAAATTGACAGGTGTGTTAACAGGTCTAACGAAAATCGTGATACGTAGTCTCTAACTATAGACTTCGTAAGAAAGCTCATCATCGCTCAACGACCTATGGAGAGAGCTGTGCTCGCCTCATACACTGCGAGGCAGTAGACGTCCTACGGCTAAGGTGATGACGAGTAGAACTACAGATATTCTTATATACAGAAGAACATCAAATATACTTAAATAAAATAAAAACACATAGGCTTTAGCGGGGTTCGAATCAGAATCTGAGGTATCAGCAATAGAACTAACTATTCGGGGATGTAAAGATGCGGAGTTGCGAAAGAGTATTCGTCCGACCTCACAACTTCGTCTATATATAGCGGACGCGGAGGACGCCAAGAGGTTTAGTAAAGATTGATATACATATCTATTATCTATTACCTAATGTAATTATGAAAGTTTTTTAGACACAAGTATCATTTGACTAGAGATAGTATAGGCCTTCGGATTTTTTCAGTATGATTGTTTAACCTTTCGTGTCCAGTTTTATAACATTGAAAGTAGGTATAATATAGTCTTATATTTATTGTCTATACCTGTATCTGTATACTAAATGGGTAAGTTGTATTTAAACTGAAGTCTCCTGATTAAATGTTATAAAAAAATATATAGAAAAAAAATCATTTATTAACCAACGTCATGGATGCGTGATACGATTTATTACCGTCCTTTAACCGTAACGTAGCGTATATTTAAAATCGTATATATCCCGATTCCACGAGGGCCCAGTCGGGTGAAATATGTATCTTCCGACCAAAATTGTGATTGGGGTTTAGGGAGCGATAACTTCACTTTATGACCCAATTTTTGTCGGATACACAATGGAATTTGAAATTTTATCGCGAACAAACATAGGTCGTTATCGACGCAACACCTTGCGCGTGTTTTATTGTTTCTATTTAAATATGATTTATAGAAACAGGAAATAATGTGTGTTATTAGAAAACTACAGTATATGTAAATGTACATTTAGATACAAATAAAAAACATACATTTTCCTTTTTCTTTAATTTTCGTTTTTTATTTAATAAATAATTTATTATTTACATATGACGCATAATGAATTGTTTAATTAAATTGGAAAACTTTTATTAGTATTTTTATACTAATAATAGTAACTCTTTTTTATTTTATTTTTATTTTATTTTACTTCTTTTTTTATTTAAAAGTTCTTTTTTAATATTTTAAATATTTAAAAAAAATCATAATTTGTTGGTGAAATAATTGGTCCAACTAAATCAAGATTTTTTTTCGATATTAGCATAGATTTGATTATATAGCTCAATATTTAGACGACACGTTTGGTCTAGTGGCTAGTAACTACTAGACCACTAGTTGTTAACCAAAGGTATACATAATATTGTAATATACATGGTAATACGTGACGAAGTCGCGGGCACAGCTATTATATAATAAATTGGTAACCCATTAACATATATATTTCATTTACAAACTAATTAAAACTAACAAAAACCACAAAGCATAAATTACACATCAAAACTTCCTTGAGAATTCATTATCAGTTAAGTTTAACTGTTTGTATGGGTGGAGTCCTGGCGTATCTTTATAGCGTTGAGGGTGCATCTGAATGTCTAAAGACAACAACAATAAGAAACCCTTACCCTAAGAAACGTTACTATCATGCAAATTTAACGCCCTTAAGGAACTAATTACTTTACTCCGAATATGGCGATAAAGCCTCCGTAGTGTTAGAACATTCTAGACTTGTTCTAGGCAACTTAGTTTATATAAGTTGAGGTGTAAGTTTCGCTAGTTTAATATAGAAGTTTGTTTAAGATAATACTCTTCTACAATTGAGACAGTGTTTGGTGCAGAGTTGGATGGGATGCGAGGCTAAGTAATGTAGGGATTCTAAATGTATTATATATGGGATCTTTAAAACTTAACAAGTTATAGCCAGCAAACTTGAATAAAGATGTATTATTTCGATGACTAAAACTAACTAAACATATAAATTATATAATATAATATATGTTTAAAGTAATCTATTACTCTTTCACGGAAAAACGGCTTAAAGGATTTGAATGAACTTTGTCACACAGATAGTTTATTACCTGAATTAATATATAGCATACTATTTATCCTGAAAAATGTTGGGTTTCGGAGGGATCGTTAAAAATAAAAATAAAATGGTTACCACCGTCGTTACAACGATAAAGATGTCAGATATTTTCGCATGTGTTATATTATTCATTTTTAAACGCGGATGAAGTCGTGGCCACCAGCTAGTTACGAGTATTTATAAAATTAACTATTTTGAGCCATATTAGCGCATGAAAGTAGTTTTTTTACAATTTCCGAACATTTCTAGAAATATATAAGAATTGTTGGGTTTTTTTTTTTTCATAATTTACGAATATATAATCCACTTATAAAACAAACATACGCTAATAGTGTCTATGTTTAATTCTATTTAATATAATAGTATATTATATTCTATAATAGTATATTAATTATTAAGCGATTGCAATAAACAAATGTCAACTAAAACAACATAGTTGCTAGCTTCTATTTTGTTTCGGCAGCTTTTGTACGAGTATTTGTTCAGTTTTATCTCACTTGTACGCTTCATGAGAGACTTAATTGTTTAAAAAATATGTCAAAAAGCTTCCTACACATAATGAATGAATGTAACCTAACAACTACAGAGTTGCCTAACAACTAAACAAATTTTCTAAAAGGTTTTCATAAAATTTAGAACCTTAAGGAAGTCTATATCATCTGACTTTTTTGCAATTCACACAGGTGAAAACGTGGAGAAAAGCTCGTTAAAAACGTAGCTGGTTGGTAAAACAAAAAGCTTGGCTGTACACTTTTGATATTTTTCATTGCGAACACAAATGGGTCACCGCATTGGAGCACGGATGTCATTGTGTTATACCACAACAATAGACGAATGGAAACTGTTGTCAGTGAACAGCCTTGTCCAATCTATTCGATGCATAGATGGCTTCGCGCATACAAAACGAGGGAGAAATACACTGTACTTTCTTATAGATTGCATTTGAATGTGATATGATATCTTTGCCATTGTTGTTTTTTTTTATCTCCTAAAACGGTTGAGTTGCATTTCGACTGTTATAAAAAAAAATATTAAAAAAATACACTTTAGTCTTAGATGTATTAACTTAAGTTCTATACTAATATTATACGAGTATAGAGAAAGATTTGTATTTTTGTTTGTAATAAATAAACTCAAAGACTACTCAAACACCAATACTACGCTAAATAAAATATTATAAATATATTTTATATAATTATAGAGAAATAATATTTGTTACCCTATAATAATAAGGACGTACAAATATTTGTTACTCAATCATGCATGAATGCGTATGTAGAAAGGATTTAAAACTTTTCACATAGATAGATAGTTAAATGTAGTTTCGTGTCAATAATGCATTCCATTCAAATAATAGATAAAAAAAATTAAACTTAATTGAACTGGGTATTTCAAAAAGTTCATTTTAGTTTGTCTAAAATACAAATAGGTATGATTTAAGCTGTCGTCAATTTAATTGATTTTGAATTTGTTAAATAATAGGTTTTGTCCGCAGAATAGTAGATCTGTCGCCAAATTATAGTCGCCAAACAATATGAAAACATTTCCATAATAAATCACATATAATCGTCGGGATATACGCGTATTATCAATTATTAAATAAATATGTTTGCATTTATTATAATTGGTTTGTCCTGATAACTGTATAATCAAAATAATTGAAAACGAACATTAAAGAAATGAAATATGTTCATAAAGTTCCAAAAAAACTATTATTGTTATTACCTACCTGTATATTATACTGGTTGTATGTATGTAAAATATGTGGTTTTAGTAAGAGGTAGCTGTCACAGATATCTACATCTGGTAACGAATTGTATTATTTTGATAACTGAAAAAAATATATATAACTACTGTTACTGGTGACAAAATAACAAATAAAAAGAAGTCACAATTTGGTGACTATAATCTATTTATTTGGCGACAGATCTATCATTTAAGGGATAACCCTATTATTTTCACAGCAAAGTTTTATTCATAGGACAAACTATGATTTTTTTGATAATACGTTTCTTATTTTAGATACATATTGAAATTAATTTGGTAATTCATACCTGGCGACACATTTATTAATCTGACAATGAAAATATTTCGTGTCGACAGATCTATTAACTAGATGATACAAGTTGATGACAAAATATAAATTTTGCTGACGAGAAATATAGTTCCCAATACAAATTACTAGGCAGCAATTTATTGAGCCATCCGCTACGCCGTAGGCGCTATAAAAACTCGCTATCATTGCTACAGATTGCTACGAGCTAACTGTCCTGGATATAAATAAATCCGCATAACCTGTAACTATTGTGTATATTATATTTGTATTAAATATAATTTATATTAAATATTAATTTATATTATATTGTATTATACAATTTATTTTTTATTAAATCTTATGTTTGTTATAACAGCCATAATTCAAAACATGTCCGTCCATAAAGATATAAGAACATAAAAATACACAAATATGATTATTATTAAAAAACACTGAGCCATTGTTCGGATGTCAATTTAAACATAATATTTATGTGTATTTTCCGATCGTGAAGTATCAAAATGTTGATCCTGGTTATCAACGATTTACAGCCATCACAGGTTTTCAACTTGAGTATTTAATCCCTTGAAACGTATGTGAGAATATTTGATATACCCTTTTAAACAAATAAACGTAGCAATAATTTAGCGTAAAAGGCAAAATGCAAATTATTGTTGGAAGTCACATAATAATTTTGTATGTACATTTTATCTTCTATTATTATATATTCTATAGTTATATATTATATATTTTTCATTAACCTATTTGGTTAAAACGAAAATAAAATTATGGCCTGGTTTTTATTTCGCTCGATAGTTTATCTTAATATTTAACCTCAACGATAAGCGAGTCTTATTAATGTTTGTACTGATTATGTGTAATACATAAGCAGGGAATATATAAATTATTAACTGCTATAACACACCGCACATCTTTGTCTTTATAATATTTGGAAACAGAGGGAAGACAAGTTCACCTAAATAAATGAATATTATAAGCTCAAACAATGGATCTCGTGCTCATTCACACGTAAGTAAACATCTTTAAGCGGTACATTCGAAGTGGCTTCCGATGAGATTACCGTTATAATGGCGTATATTTGCTAGAACGCAATGAGGAATTTTCAATTTCTCAGCTGTGAATTTTGGGAAACATTATTAAAATTATGACTGTGAATTTTGTTCCCCAAAATTCACAGTCATTATTATAAAGTCAATGGAATCATAGAGGACGTATTATGTAAAGTTACTATTAATCAACTAATCAAAACGCGTCAAATTCATTTAGGTTTGATTCCATTCAATTGGATCCTCAATCGGCCTGTCAACCTTTATCATAATAAGAAGAGCTAAGTTAAAAACTATATGAAGTTAACCTTGTTAAAGTTAATTTCTAGGAAACTATATCAACATAGGAATTAAAGAAAATTGAAAAACCCTACATTTTTAAGGTAAAATTTTGACAAAATAAAAAATAAATTCATGTGCAATAAAAATTTACTTTTTTCAGTTTTATAATTCAAAACGACTACCATTTTTGTATACAATGTTAGATTGTACATTTTGGTTACAATTATAAGCTTACTAATTCTTTATTGTTTTATAGGTTTTCTTCAAATTATTTACACATACCTTCATTCTTTATTGCTCTTCTTACCAGTAGTGACAACTTTATCAAAATTCTTTAGGCGGTTTAGTTGAAGTTAGCGGAGAAAGAGACAGAGGCGGAGAGCGTATATGTATAGATATAGTTGCTATAACTTATGAACTGTACTTGCTCACATTGAAAACATAATATGTGCCCATACAGCTCATAATCTCCGGAAAGTTAAGAAACGTTTTTAAAAACCGCATTAAATCCTTAATAGCTCGGTGAATGGCCCGACCATTTTCCCCATTATTATTTAACATTTAAAAGGTGTACGAATACGAACAGACATAATCGCCTTTCAGTTGAGACTTATTGCTGTGTTGAAAGCTTTCACAGCCTTTTCATTCAGACTTTTATAATAAAACCGCAACACCGGAATTATTTATCGTTGCCATTTTCAATTTGCGAACGATTTACTTAGCTATTCAAAAACAATATTTTTTTATACGTACAGTTTGGCAAAAGATTCAAAGTTACAGAATTTTAGCACTAACTTTAAAACTCCTTTATGAATCGAAGGCTCCTCTAGAATATTATCGTTTTATAAAGCAATTTAATTGACTATTTATTAAGACTTCAACGTGCATACGAGACTTACATACATACGCCGTTCCTTTCGTAACGTATGTAATGTACTACAGTATGTGTGAATTTAATTCCCACAAATAACCGGATAATACGATATGGCTATATTAATTGTTATAGAGAATCAACCAAGACCGTTTCCCGCTCACATTAAAATAGTTCCAGAGGGATGAATCGTAACAATAGCGAGTCGTAGTTAGCAAACTTTTGATTAAACGTGCAACAAAGCACTGCACAATATGAACCGAGGAACGAAACGTATTGCTGCGAAATTTCAAACATTAACCTCTCAATTAGTTTAGTTAAGTCGACTACACCCCACACGTTGCAAGCATCCCGAACATAAATTAGTCTTGTTAAGTGCAGTACAGGAATTTAATCCTCATATTTCGTCTGCCCGGGTTCGGCATATCTTTTCAGGTCTAAAATGAATTCTGCATGAGCGGCATTACGCAAGCCAGTTTCAACTTAATTAGCTTAGCGGCAAGACTTGATTTTGTCTGTGAATTACAATTATCAAACCTTTACAACGAAGTAGTCTAACCGGATTTAACATTCAATTAGCGTCTGTGTTTTTAAAGGTTTAAAGATTAAAATCGTTGCAATGTTATCGAGTACTTGTTGCCTGTTGTTATTGTGGTGGTGTATGTTTAATGGTGCTCATTACTTGGTGAATGAAATCGGATTACCAGACGGCAACTCAGCTTGATCTCCGACTGAAAGACGAAAAGGCTTTTAATTTTAAATGAATTACAAAACATTAATTAAACATCAATGTACTTCATAGTGAATTAACCCCTTTGATAAAAAAATTGTGTGCAAATATTTTTTTATTCTCTCCATAACTTAATATTATACCTATTAATTATTTAGAACGGTGTGTTTTCTTTATATTATTTAACGCCTCAACTTAGATCTATAAGTCAAATTCTATTATACTACAATAAAACTGTAAAAAATATTTACAATTAAAAATCTTTAGATTACTAGACTTTAGACCTTAGACCTTAGTTTGATATTTGTTTTGTAATCTAATAAGTCTAATAATAAAATACAGTTTGTAATATTTTAAAAGTAAGGAAAACATTTGAACGGGTGCTATAATGAAAGAAATGATTGCTAGGCTTCCAATCTGATTGCCATGGTACGAGTATAATTGAATACCATACTTATAATAAAGTTTGTGGAAAATGTGGGAACGGTTTTGATACCTCTTACCATTTATAATATAACAGAATATTTGGTTTGGTCAGTTATAAGAAAATAACAGAATATAGAAAAATGCAGCGGAATATTTATCTTCTTCAAATACTGGTTCTAATGATGGAAGTGTAAAGGTTTTTGATTTAGATGTGTGAAATCTACGAAAATATTAAAAAGTGTCAAGATCATTTGTAATGCCTCATATAGATAAATGTTGTTTAAAATCTTCATTGACTTGCATTGTTATGAACTCGAGTGTTTTTGTTACTTTAAAAATGTTATAAACTATAGATATCTTAAAATAAGAATTTCTGTAAATGTACAACGTATAAAAGATCTAAATTAATAATACAGTTTGGAAATCATTTATTGTCTGATTGACAATGAAAATGTAATTGCCTATAACAACCTCCATAACATGAACTCAATGGGCATGAATGTTTTTACAATTTTTGCAAAGCGGAGATACCGGCTAATTTTATTTCTGCCGAACGTTCGGTCTGCGAGGGGACTGATCTTTATAATCGCCTCACGTCCGTTAAATAAAAAAAAACTCCCTTTTGTTGTTTACCTTTTCCTGATGTTTTCTTTTTTATATAATTACCAATTCGGTTTAGCTTTAATGTCAGACCGTCTATTCTTATACGCTCTTTTATACTTGAGTGACGTGAATATTAATCTGGTCTTTTAGACCATCTTGTTAGTTGCAATTGATTTTGAATTATAAAAAAAAGTGTGTGTGTGTCAGCTCCGCTGTAACGCGTAACGTGTGACATGTGACATTTGATTTTACTCCCATAATTATAATTGAAAATCGATTCTTAAGGAGTAAACTCCAATAAAAACTATAATTTTATTGATTTTAAATTTTAAAAACTTTTGTATGTCAAATTGTCTCTGTCTGTATATCCGCTAACTCCTTTTAAAACATGCAACGGATTTTGATGCGGTCTTCATCATCAGTTAGATAATTTTTCAATACTTATGTAATCAAGTTTTTATTTAAGTAGAAAAAAATTAAATATTCAACCGTGCCGCAATGTCTGTCCGCGTCTGTCTATTTGTCTGTTAAATACTTCTAAGCCACCCAACAGATTTTGATACGGTTTTCACTAATAGATAGTATAAGAACGAGGAAGGTTTGTGTACCTATATAAAAATCGGAAGCGGGTCGCTAGTACGATTATAAATTAAATTAATTAATTATTAAACATCTACGAAGCTACACGAATGTATGGGTAGGTGTTTACATTTATTTAAAAGAAACTCGCTTCCACAACACAATGTTGTAGACACGGGTTTAGAGGAAACAAAATTAACTTAGGGTGAACACCAAGTATTTACTTATAGGAGCATCGCTTAAAAGGGTTGTCACTTTTATAAAATGGGAACTATTATAATTCTTAGGTAAAATATATTATTTCTTTTAATGTTTGGTAGGCATGCAGACGGTCCATTTAATGGTGAGGCCTGCCGCAGCCTAGGGAACAAACAATCCATTGTTCCCAACAACAATTTGTGTAATAAGTTCCATAATTTTGTTCCAACAAAATTATGGAACTTATTACACAAATTATAGAAACTTATTTATCGCTATTTAAAATGTTGCATGTATGCATTTTCTTCAGATCTGATATTGACAAAAAAGTTTTATTGAACATTTTTACATCAAGATTTATTAAAAAAAAGTATTTTATTTGAAACTTAAGGTTAGAGTCGCATGATTTTATGCTAAGGCTTTGTGTCTACTTGTAGTTGCATTCAGACTCGGCGCACTTGCAAAATCATCACAAAAAACATATTTCCACAAAAAAATATCTATTTTATTAAATGTCTGCCTGCTTCGCTTAAGCATAATAAATAATATTTATGGCTTTTAATCTCAATATTTTTTCTTGTGTATAAAATAGTATCATTATAAAAAGCATAATACAATAGTCAGATTTTGACAACCCTATTGATAAGGTAGTGTAAGCGTGTGTAGGTACATCATACAAAGTAAGCAAGTGTTCGGTGTTTACAACCTCGGTTTACTGTTCGACCAACTATAACCTAAAAGCGTGTTTTATTGTATACCACTTAACTTCCACATACATACCTCGTAAATTTCACTCTACAACAAAATTTATTGTCAAATAGCACATATTTATTGTCGATCTCATGTATAAGGGGGCAAATTATACGAACTTCTTTCGAAATTAACTAGTAGAATTGATTTCTCTTATATGACGGCCTCGCCAGTCTCTGAAACTTCAACGGCCTACCATAAAGTGGACAGACTGTTTAACTTGGTCATGCTTTCTCGTAAATTATAGCCACATAACTCACTCAGACCAAATTATTTTGAAAACATACAAAGTGGAAATGTTCGCCGACTACAATTAGAAATTATTTTATCCTACATTCCCCTGTATAAATACATTTAAAAGATATTCCTGCTTGAATTGAAAGACATTTTAATTTTCAAACCTTCAACAGAGCTTAGGTTCATATTTTCTTTCTTAAATACCAAACAAAACTTTTTAATAGAACCGGCACGTGGAGGTTGGAAAGCCTTTGTATTATACTAGTTGTAATTTCTTCGCAGACGAGCCTCGCGACAATCCCGACTTATCTTTGTTTCTTGACAACACTTTCCCTTGGGCTTCAATCCACATACAAATCTAATAATACACTCAACGTGATTCTTATTTCAATGCCACTAAAGTCTATATTGTCTACACAAAATAACTGACGAACGAAGACGTCGCTGGATTTACAGTACAACTTCACAACTTTTGTAGTTTCTTCATTTCACACACAGAACTAAGTCGACTGGTCTGTTTCTATTGTATTCTTGTTAATATTGTGAAGTTCTGTTTAACTGGTGATTTAAAGTGTATTTATTGTGTTTAGGTATTAATAAATTTTACGTTATCAAATAAATTGACCAATCTATTTACTAATTAATCAATACGTATAATAATTAAAAGCTGACAAGATCGGGATCATTCTTAGCTATAATTTATGAAGAACTATTTAAAGACCATATCCACCCATTTCCTTGTTAACTAAAGGATTTCACTGTATATGATGATACAAGTTTTACATATATGATTGGTGTGAAATTTGGTTTATTTCAGTGGTATTTCCATGACATAGTAACCTTGACCTGATGCTGCAGCATAAAGCAGTCTACGATATACCCAACTCCTCAGCAACTTACAGCAACTAATGCGTGTTTGAGCTCAATAGAATGTCAAGGGTTAGTTTAAAATTTTTAATGACAGCTTTTAACATTATCGTGTGTATTCTTATATGGAAGCAGGTACAGAGGAAAATTTCTATAGAGAAAATACTTAAAATGTTTCTATCCAAATGTAGGTTTATAAATTAACACGCGCGTTAGTTTCACGTTGGATATATCGCGGTGGTTCTAATGCCCGTAATATATAGCAGTCTGACACCCCCGCTGTGAGAGACATATAAATTGCATACGAATGCATGTCGCGTCGTGAACGAGTGCATCTGTATCTACGTTCGAGCGCGAAATGCGTTTGCTATTTCAAATTCATATGTAAAGTGCAAAGTTTTAGCTTAAGTAGTTTTAGCTTACGGCTTAGCTTACGATGACATGATAACGGAATGTTTCCTTACTTACTTGATAAGTTATAATTATGATATCGATATTACGAGCGACCATATTTAATCCATTAATTTGCAATAAATAAATTGCAAATTATGTCATGTAAATTAATTTTAATCTGGGAAAAAGGGAAATTAAAAATAATATTAAAATACTTTAATATAAATTAATTATATTTATTTCCAACTCTTTTTCTTTATATAAACGAATAATTACTTTTTCATTTGTAAGTAAAACATAATATAACAAACCACACAGTGCGTACATATTATGCGTCATTCCATATCGTTTGATATTTTAAATGTTTAGAAATATTTTAAAAGTTACTGGAAAAAATAAACAATTCCGTTTTTCCACAAGAAGGAAAAGGCTCCACAATAATGGAGCAATCAAATGCTAAAAAGAATCAAATCCAAAAAGTCATTTAAACCATATAAATTTT
Organism: Synanthedon myopaeformis; assembly: GCA_944738685.1. Taxonomy (NCBI): domain Eukaryota; kingdom Metazoa; phylum Arthropoda; class Insecta; order Lepidoptera; family Sesiidae; genus Synanthedon; species Synanthedon myopaeformis. The sequence goes on from OX122917.1 coordinate 8,945,348, forward strand.
ATTGTTTAAATATTATTTAACTTTTATGAACTCGCTCTGAGTTCATAAAAGATTTATCCAAATAATCTCCGTTAATAATGGAACAGAACTCCCCAATATTCCAACCGACATAATATGGATCCCAAGACCTGATTTTTTATCGTCCGCCAACTAAAACAAAGACATCACGTGCCAGAAGATTATAAAATAAATTTTGAACATCCCCCATTACAAACCTAATGGGCTGTATCTCGAAGCTTCGTAGCTTAGAATAAAAGATCCGTCGATTAGAAACTTTATGCTTGCAATTTTCCGGAGATTCCCCTAGGTACTTGCTTGCAATGCTTGTACACACATAGACATCTCAAAATCAACTGTCCTATAAACATTATTAAAGCACTGTAAGCATAATTACTTAATAATTAATTAAAACTTTTGTTTGAGTCATATAATGACTATAATATTTATGTAATATCATATTTTGTCTATAATTTTAAACATTTTTTGTCACTTTATCCATTGTTTTGTAGTGAAAGGATTAACTGCTTTCCACATTAATTAACTGAGCAGTGTGTCTGCTTACATAAGACTCACATACATTACATACATAACCACCCCCCTACATAAGACCATAATAAAATAACAGCATATGTGCTTTTGTGTTTTGATGAGTGACTAAGGGATGCCGAACTCGTTTCCCCCTTTCGATTCCTAATTCTTTCCTAATTGTTCTTAATACTCGTAGTACTTAGTTTGGCAGCGCACTTTCAGCACCTGTAGCGTTGCTTGTGTTTTAGGCGACGGTAGCCACGTACCATCAAGTTGACCATCAGCCTGTCTGTCGACATTAACATTAAAACAGTGAATAATTAAAATAATAATAATCTATCCCTTCCTTATACATATATAATATCAATATAATATAATTATAATATTTATGTACCTTTATGATATCAAGGTCGGCAGCGCATTTGCAACACCCTATGGCGTTGCTTGTATTAATAGATGACCATTATCCATACACCATCAGTTAGACCTAGAGTCAGCCTGTAGACCTTGACATAAAAAAGTTATTAGTTATAGAAAGTAATGACGATTTTGTACACTTAATTGTTTCGTCCATGGAAAACTAATAAATAAGTTTAATTTCATTTGGGTCTTTAGAGTTATCACATTTTTAGATTTAAGGTATAACGATCACTTGGTTTATCATCATTATCATCAGCCCTTTAAAAAGACCCATTTCCATTTTGTTTTTGATGATGATGATGACACATTATTGCATTTAAGATTTCAATTTTTTTACGAGTATAAGTGATTTTATATTTGTACGATGTTGTAAATGTACTTTAGTCTACAAAACGTAAGTAGTTATAAAGTGAACGTCCGAACCAAAGGGCAGACAAGCGAATCGAACCTTCACAATTTATTAGTTCGGGTTGCATGGGAAACAGCTTCAATTACGTATATTGTTTAGTTAGTCTAGACTAAAATTTTAACTTCTTCAATTAACTTTGAACTTTTGGCTACAAAATGCCTAGGAGATTATTTCATCCCATCCAAAATCCTGCGGTTGAGATGATGAAAAACCATTTATTAGTAAAATCTTTTTGTGTTGTTTTTTTATTGTTAAGTAACGTTCTCGTGTTTACTTTTTCATTAATTTTAATTGCTATTTGACTGGTTTCCTCTCATAACTACAATACAATATAATATTGCATATTCAACGTAGGTATTAGGGAATCAAAGGAACTGTTCCACTTGACTTGATAGTATGCAACTACACCGAGGAATGCATCTCTACATTTTTATATTCTATGCTTAGCCAAACCATACATTTATGTAAAGTCTAATTAATAATAAATAAATAGATAATTAACTCAAAAATCACTCGACTAAATTTCATTTCCAACTTTAGAAATGAAATTTCACTCTCTGGTCTGGATCTGGGAAGAGCCCATTTCCCTATCCATAATCCTATTATCTGCAGCACACTTCAGTGGCGTTTCTTAGGTTAGAGGCGTGGATAGCCACCACAGAAGACCAACTTGAAATAACAGCATAGGTATAATGTGCTATTGTGTTTCGATGAGTGAGTAAGTAAAGGAGCCAGAGGCCCTGTCCCTTCCTAATCCCTCACGCTTAATCCTAATGGAGTCGACAGCGCATTTGCAACACATGTGGCATTGCTTGTGTTATAGGCGACAGTTGCCACCTACCATCAAGTAGACGGTAAGCTTGTCTGAAAACCTTTAATTAAAAAATAATATAAAAAGAAAACATCAATGTAATTGATATAGGTAATTTAAGTATTCAATGTAATACTTAAATTACCTATACATAAATATTATATATTAGATTATAATATAGATAATACAATAAACATCAATGATATGATTTGAAAAGGTAATAATCGACATAAAACTGAATTCATATAAATCTTCAGGCTAGCGGAAAATTAAAAATGCCTTCGCGAAGTAAAAGCGTTGTTTGATGAGATATTGAACAGGAGATAATTGAGTCATATTTTATTTTAACATTTTCGATCGCGTCATTGATCTTTATAAGCCAATTTTTATATTTCTTTAGAGAGCTTTGGAAAGCTCTTTTATATAATTTTTGATCTTTATGTAACCATATTTGATTAATTATCTTTCCTTAAATAAAAAATAATATAGACTTATAATGCGTAAACATGAGATAATAAATTTTTGGACGTTGAAACTTTTAAGCTTATAATTCTTATTAACCCATTGTCGTAGTAAAAAATTAAGAAACCTATCTTAACTTGAAATTTTTATATTATACTAGCTTTTGCTCGCGACTTCGTCCTAGTTCTTAGACGTTGAAACAATTATTCAATCTTTATTGCTCTTATTTTTTTGTCATGCATTGAATTTTCTAATAAATAAAATAATATTATTTTGACACCGTTTAGCAAGAAAATTTAACCTGTCTAAAGAATATTAATGTTTTATTAATAAAATCAAAAAGGTTTTAATGTTTAATGTTTTATTAATAAAAAAAAATCAAATTACAACTAGTTCACAAAATAAATTATTCTACAACGAACTACGGATATTTCAATAATATAACCATATAAGTAACGTAATAGTATTTAGCTAATAATGAAGTAAAAGCGTAATAAGCTCGGAGGTGATTTTTCGAATCGATATCCGACTGCGTTGTATCGTTTCGTCTAATGAACCTCTAATGCTTTTGCGCTGTAACAGTAATCCATTACATTTCTCTTCAAGTTCAATATTAGTAATATTTGCTGCATTTTATTACGGAACAAACATTCGACTCATTAGAACCGAAGAAAACATATCTAATGACAACTATCCCATTATCAATACATAACTAATGTCAGTATTTTCTTATATTTTACGCTTGCAATTTAAGAAATTGTAAGAATTGCAAGAAGAAAACACTTCAATACAAAAGAAAACGAGGAATTTGCATCTTTGACACAATAAAAATGACTCACTGAAATGTGGTTGCAAAGCGCAAGACTCGAGAACCTCTGGTCCAATTCGGCCATTTTTTCTTTCTTTTTTTTTTCAAATATTCGTTGAAGTCTGAGAAAAGTCGTTACGAAGAGAAAAATTGGAAAATATGCCCAGATAATTGCATCAGTGCGATGCCAGGGGCGGGTCGCTATCTATGGATAAAAGTACACTCACTGAGTATGTAAATATGAATATGTAAAAAGTTAGTTATATCTTCGCCAGGCAGGCCCAGGCCAGGCCCAGTTCATAACTGAGGCCCAGACTCCCAGTTGACAAACTCCGACATGATATCAAAAAAAGTGCATACTAACGTATTACTTTTAAAATATTAAAAATAAACATATTACCAATGTTTAGATTTTTGCTTCTACGTCATAAACAAACAAGGGCTAATATATCCTAACACGTACAATTTAAATCCAAGTGGATACGACACAAATATTTATTGCACGGTTACTTTTCCAATACGAACCTAACTTAAAACTGGTATCCCTTCATAAATAATTCCCGCCATGTATTCGCGCATTACAGCCATCTTTAGATTTATGGCAAGCCCCTGTCCGCCATATTGTTCCAAATTTAAAAATATTTTCCGTTGAATCCTATAAACATACAATAGTATCGTCCCTGCGCTTGGATAAACATTGAGTGGACTTTAGGGACTTTCTGTTTCAGATTTTATGTGTTAGAGTTTAAACATTGGAACATTTATTGGAAAACCCGGATACATTTGCAAATTTCTTATTTGACCTACCTACTCTATATTACTGATAAGCTCCTTTTCATTTAATAGACAATAATGTCTTATTTGCCTTTCACATAAACTGAGTCGAACAGAACCTCATACAAAATAAAAACTATAGTGCTGTGGATGGCAAAATGAAAACTACTCCTTCGCCGTGTACATACACGGTTACACGCACACAAATGCAATCAAACTACGCCTCGCCTATTAAAATATTTACTAGTGAAACATCGCGCAGGACACTGCTCTTTTATTTGTAGGGAATCAATTTGCAATATGGTGACTTCAACAAAACTTATTTGTACATATAATATGTAGGTACATAAATAAATGTGTTCATGTAAGTTGTATTTATAATATTGTTTACCCCTGCTGCAATATAACATGCCCGTCAATTTTATTTCTTGAAGGAATATAGCAAATAAAAAACATGTAGATACATAATATATTTTCACAATTCTCGAATACATTTGTAATGGTAGAAAAAAAATTTAAGTGTTCCAGGAAAATCTAATAATCCCCTTCGAGATAGAAATCGGGATCAGACGATTGATCAAAGACAGGAATCCGCTGAATTATAACGAAATGTAATTTATCCTTCGGGGAAATTGGCGTCTATTGGCTCCCCTGAATTTTAATGTTATTCCTTATTTATTATTATTATTAAATCAGCTTCTACTTCACGGTTTATCACCATTAATCGTCCTTTTCTGATTGTCAATCCCTCAACATCTTTAGTAAAGATTTTCGCTTTCAGAGTATTAAAGCTCATAACTCTTCGAAATCAACTGGTTGAAATTCGTCCATAATTATTTCGAAGATATAAAAAATTGTTTGCAATTATTTTTTAATTATTAACACTAAATCGGTTAAAAAGAAAATGATGATAAATAGTATTGAAAAGAGTGTCTTTACCTATGTATAAATGTATATGTTTTGTCTCTAAATAAAGAACTCGTAAGAAAGCTCAACTTCGTCCAATGACCTATGGAAAGGACTATGCTCAGACCTATGCGAGATCGAATCAGCAATGAGGAGATCCGTAGACAAACGAAAGTTATTGAGTTTTAGTGGCAGTTGGCAGAACCCATAGTAAGGGGAGCCGATTGCCACTAGGACTAGACGATTCTCGAGTGGAGACGACCGACAGGCTCAGCGTAGGACGTCCACTGGTCCACTTGGTCTGTTCACAGTGAACTGACCAAGACCATACAATCTGATAAAGGCCGCTGGTCTACTGTGGATCCAGGCTACTTCTGATTGGTCCTATTAGAAAATTATGGGGGATGCCTATGTCCAGCAGATCTATGGAACGTCCTACTGCTGAAATGATTATATGTTTTTTGCAAAATATACTACTTGAAAAATATATGATATACTTAATCAAAAAAATATAAGAATTCATATGCCCAAATCTCAATATTTGTACCAGTTAATATTTTAAATAAGAAGCTGTACTGACATAACAAAGTATTAAAGTCCTTATTATATTAGTATTATCTTTATTATACATATTAATAACATTGTTGAATGAGTTGTCACAAACATTTATATCAAAAAACGAGTTCTTATTAATAATATCCAGCGAATAAAAATGTCAAAAACACTCTTTATTACCATCAAACCTTACATCTTCGTTTAATAGATAAGAAAATATCGTCTCCGAGTCCATAATTTCATATTTTCGGAGCGTTTTTCCTTCATTACACATTTTTTTCTCAGACAAGAGTGTAATCTCCAACGAGTTCAAGCCCGCCCGGACTGTCTCCAGGAATTAAATTATACCTTTCCATGAATATTATACTCGATGTCACAATCTTTTTACGTTATTTAACCGAGCCGAGGAAACTCGATGAATCATAATCTCTATAGCGGCCTTTAAAGAATGCTTTTTTGCTTCTATATTGAATGCCTCCGGGAAAACTAAAGCTTGAAGCTGTAAAGTTTCAAAGTTGAAACTACATATGTTTCAAGTCTTCCTTGCAGAAGGATTTTTATATAATGGTCACCAGACAATCACACCAATCGTGGGGCTGAAAATTCGACACTAACGTCATTAGGCTAAGTAAAGGCGAAACACAGTACGCTCGAACTTATAAAAATTCATTTCCATGTATGACGAATGGAAGATGGTCACCATACATTACCACACATCTCAAGTTGCTTTACAACTTCATATGCATTTAAAGAATCTCCAGTCTTCCCGGACCTCGCGCAAATCATGAGGTATCATCTTCAATTTAAATTTTGATGAAAATTAAAATATCTTGACGAGCCCATTGGTGAGCTAGAGTGAAACTAGTTTCGATCCCCAGCAGGGCTAACTTTAGAAAAAAAAAAACATAGTTGGCTCTGATCTTGATCTGGCAAGTAGTGGCAATACATGGTACAGTACATTTCGCAGTCATTTGTGTATCGGTGATTGAGTTAGGGATTACAAAGCTTTATCACCTTCCCTTATCATTAATCTTACTATGGTTTGCAGAACTTCTAAGATCAATTGTTATACAAAACATATATTATAAAAGAATTTCATTAAATGTTATTTTAAAATACACGTAAAATAAATTGCAAATACTTACTTACCACACGGATCAAATAACATATAATTTTTAACTTGTGCGAAGGCAGTCACCGATCGTTAAGATAAATAATCAGTGCGATGCAATCGCGTAAACATGCATCGTTTTCATCCCTTCGATAGGAGGTTTTTTATCGTAGTTCCGAGATAAATGTCCGGTTAGCGGGGGTCCAACGTTGATTTATACAGGACGTCCGTCAGGGCAACGAATTACGAAGGCTACGATGTAAATCACCTCGCTACCGAGAATCGATATTCCCTTAATACGCTTCACATAAATACACTGTAACACAGGAATATTTTACTTTAATTTTTGTAATTTATTATAAACTTCAAACATCACGAGTACCTAAATGATAACTATATAAAGATTTTTTTTTGTCTTTTTCCGGTAGTAACGACACACAGATACACACTTACACAGACACACACACGTCAAACTTATAATAACAACCCGTTTTTGCGTCGGACGTCGAGTGTTGAAAAGGAGGCGCGGTAGTTTTCAGGCAAGCTGTGTCCGTTTTGTAGGCGAAACAGACTATAAAATATGAGACAAAGAAATTATTTTGCACAAAAAATGCAAATGATGAAAATTTTAATACAAGATTAAAGTAACTTCCTATAAAACAACTTTCAGATCAATTGTTCCAATAGTTCCTAGTTAGTAGGTCGTTGAACTCACATTGTTGCATTCATCAGAGCGACGGCATCACTCGAAACTGAGACAATGCGTCGACAAGTCAGAACTTTCATTAGGGAAACATTGCTACCGCTCAGTTACTATAATTGGAACGAAGCGTCTGCATAAACACACTTTTCAAATTAAAACTCTATACCAACTTGGAAACGGTTGAAATTCGAACGTGGAAATTACGCACAAATGTTTTGCTTCCAGAAACGCCTTGGCTGCAGAGGAGGCTCGAGAGCTTGAATCGGAATGAGGGCGAAAAATGAAACGTTAGACTAAGAACGAGCCTTACCCCGAAGTGCATAAATGTGAAAGAGATAATTGCTCATGCTTCTGCTCCACGAAGCCTTCAATAAATCATATTTAATGGTATTTTAAATTAAAAATGTATTTAACATTTAAATGATTTATTTTATTAAAAAATTAAGAAATTTTCGAATTTGTCTTAACTCTTTTGACTCTCATAGTCTTTGAAGACCGCGAGATGAATAAAACCGAGATAACCCACAACTGAACCTACATTTTAAACTTAAAGACATCAACTTAACTAGGGTCTATAGAGTTCGGCTGCAGGTGAAGCAGTCCCTGGTACGCCGAGTACGGACCAAATCCAATTCAATACAATTCAAATATTTATTGCGAAACCATAATGTATAAAGGTGTTACAAAATTACAAAAATACCGTAAAATAACCGTACGATAAGTATGTAAATCTGTTTCGGTGAGTGAGTAAAGGGATGCCAGAACCCATTACCATATCCCTTCCCAATCCCCTATCATTAATCCCACTATGGTCGCCAGCGCACTGTTATAGTCACCTAACATCAAAAAAACCGTCAGCCTGTCTGTCGACCTTAACCGTTAAAAAAATATTAGGCATTATTGGGTTACCTATATTACTATAATTCACCCAGTATTACTAATTTGTCTATATAAGAAATCGATAAAAATGAAAGAAAAAATAATGAAGAAAACGTCACAACAAGGTACACGAAAACCCAATCTATAAGAGTCAGTAGCACATGACAACTTTCGTTTTCTCGCAAAAAGTTTAATTTAAGAGTTGAGTTATAACCAACAGCGGGTGTTGGGCGTTATTGGGCGAACACTGCAATATGGCTGCCGAGAAAAATTACAAGTGGGAAATCTCAAGCACCCTTCGAACTGCAGTCGAGGGGACGGGGCCTACTACTAATATATGAGTGTTACGTGAAATACCTTTCACGATACGAAGAACCGACGATATACGAAACGAAATCCGTACTAGTCTATGCTTGCTTTCATATATTCTAAATGCGACAGTAACGACTTACGACTACTTACGACTTCACGACTAAAGTCACTGTGTCGATTTAAAGAGACTTATAGATATAGCTTGGGACTAGATTTCTTATTAAATTAACACGTGTGCGAAGAAGCAAGCAAAACCCTAAGAAAAACAATAGAAAAATGGAAATTGAGCGTTGTTGATCGAATGAATAGGCATTTAGAAAATAATATTTCATTTAGCTACAAATGCAGTTACATACAAGAATGTATAAAGAAAAATAATAATTAAAAAAACTTTAATTTTAATAACATTTAAACACATTATAAACTATAAGAACAAGTAAATGAAAAATAGAGCAGTAGCTTCTCCTCGCAGCTTATATCCTATAATATGTCTATCTCCAAGGAACATATTATCTAGTTAAGTATATATTAAGGTAAAGTTCGCGTGATATGTACAAACGAAGTCTATAACTAATCTTATTACAAACACTGCAAATTCATTTCTTTATACATTAGCCTAAATTTAAAAAAATAGACAGTTCTACTTTACGACTTATAATGTAAGTATGATTATTATATCGACATCTCGATAAGAAAACTAAAATTCTTTCGATCAATCGTTATTTTATGATGGAAAATGACACTCTCGAGGTAAGCCCGCCAGGCTCTCCCTTTGCGATCATCATCTCGCCTAATATGAAAAGCGTCGGCGCGAATTATTCTTACGTGCCAGCTACGGTGAAAGTATCGTTAAGGCAACACATTTGTTTCGAGAAGGGTGCTTAGTTGTGGAGCTGAAAAGTGGAAATAACATATACAAGATTCATATGCAGAGTTTTTAGTTAATGGCATCTATACTTAAAACTTGAATATATACTCAAAACCGTACTATTTGTACTATATTGATGTTTTAAATGAGTAGGTATTTCGTTCGTCTAATTAATGGATCTCCTGATTCCTTATTCCTGATTGGATCTTGCAGTGTAATACCGAGCAATAGAGCCCTCACCATAGCTCGTTGGATGGATGTATGGATGTACTAGCTGGTGCCCGCGACTTCGTCCGCGTTGAACGATGAAAGATAACCTATATCCTTTCTGGTGTCCCAGACAACGTGTATGCAAAATTTCATGGTGATCGGTTCAGTAGTGTTGCGTGAAAGAGTTACAAACATCCATACATCCAAACATACTTAAGCATTTATAATATTAGTACGGATGGATGTATGGAAAAAAGGATAAAAGGACTATTCCCGAGGGATAAATAAAAAATAAAAAACTAACTTCTGGCCAAAATGTTATAGCAACACGAGGTCAAGAGTTATATTGCTTTTTTTAAAATTTTCAACGCGGACGAAGTCGCGAGCACCAGCTAGTAATTAATAAAGTAATAACTACTGCTCATCAGTGCGTGTCTTTTTTTACATTTCGCTTGAATAGATACGCAGAAAGACCTGTTAAATACATGTGTAACAGTAGACCTTATTCACTAGCTGCGATAAACTTCATCCAGTCCAGTAACGTACCGGTCAACATCCTGGCCGGCCGGACGTCATTTCAGAACCGGAAAATCGCCAATCTCCTCCCCCTACCTGGAATTTTTTTCTATTGACTTCGCTTCACTGCCAGATGTGACGACACGATTTAAATTACGTATATAGAACAAGCATTATAAAAAAAAAAATTAGGGCATCTTTCACCATGTGTCAAGTAGGCTAACCGCCATTTAAAGTCACCGGTCACCGGTAATGATGGAGATGATATACCTTTTTGTTTGTACGGTAAAAGTCTCAAACATTAAAAAGAAAATAATTTAAAAAAATCGCCTATCGAAGGATGCAGTAAACCGAGTGCATATTTTAATAAAACATAAAATTATTTCTAAAAGTAACCAACCAACACTTCACTTGTAGTTGATGAAAAGAGGCCCTAAATCTATTTTTAAAGCTGTTATTTTGTCAAATTTAATTTAAAAAAATTGGAAAATAAGCAAATACAAAATCGAAGTTAATATTTCAAATTCAAATCTAACAACAGAATTTTTGTAGTATGTATTGTACCTGGCTACTTCCTACATCTTTGCTATATATATTTTAAATTAAAATCCACTTTCCCTTCTCTTCTGAAGAATATATTATTTCGATGCTTCTGCGCTAATTTCTTCTAAACCACCCAACTGCCGAGGTGCTAAATGTTTGATTGTGAGAAATAAAAAATAATCTGAATGGAATTTAAGTTTTTCATTGCTACCAATCACCTATATATAGAATTTCATCTATGAATTAAAAATTAATGAGGTTAAAATATCCGTAAAAATATCCGTCAAAAAGTAACGGATACGGATCTTTCTTCTACCTCGGATATCCGGATCACACATCACATTGACAGACACACAGAAATACACACATGCACAGGCACAAACGTCAAACTTATAACACCCCGTTTTTGTGTAGGGCGTTAAAAATAACGGTATTTTCTTTCAAATAAAAACAACACTTAAAGCCTCTCCTTTCCTTTAAACTCATACATTACAGCACCGTGGCAATATTAGCTGATTTATAGTCGAGAGATATTTATTAGGCCAATAAAATTTGTCCTTAACTCGCGTATACCCGTTCCCACCTTCTTCATATTTCATGTGAGCGGGTTAACCTATCTGCAGCGGCGGAAGCGAAAATTGCAAATTTCCTTCAACACTATGTCGCTAAGCTGTAAACGACTTATAGAAAAAATATGCCAGTTTTTTGTTATATAAAATGTAAAACTTCGTCCGCGTAACTTTATAAATTATAGCCTTGTGTTACTCGCTGATAATTTAGGTAGCTTATTATAGGTGAAAGAATTTTCAAAATCGCTCTAGTAGTTTTTGAGTTTATTCATTATAAACAAAAATACACAAATACAAACCTTTTCTTTTTATAGTATTAGTATAGACTAGCTTTTGCTTGCCCTCATTTGTTAGGTGTTAGGTAAAACATTTATTCAGTAGATATTAATTAGATATTGCTCATATATTTTTGTCGGGCATTGATTATTTAATTTATTTTTTTTAATTAGTCGGTGCCCGTGACTTCGTTCGCATTGAAAATAAAAGATATTATAATGCCTGGCAAAATATGTAAAGCAATATTACTCCTGACATTTTACTTTTTAAAGCGTTGGACCTTAATTTTTAGATAGCTGGTGCCCGCGCCTTCGTCCGCGTTGAGTAATTATAATTAACTTATGTCCATCTTAAAAATCTAACCTAACTATTGGGGAAGAATTCTTTTAAATCAGATGAGTAGTTTCGAAGATTACCTCCTACATACATAGAAACATACAAACATTACCTCTTTATAATATTAGAGATTACCAGCTGGGATAACTTGAATATTCCCTTAAAATTCGGTTGCGCGTTTTTGGAGTCCATAGGGAACATACACATCGATCAAGACTTTTCCTACTGTTTTCTTTGATTATAATACGACGAATTCTTACCACCAAGTTAATAAGGATGAAAGCCTTGAAAGGAATTGTGAAGTCCCTTCCAAAATGTGTGTTCCAGAAATGCTTTAAAGATTGGTCGACGATGACAGAAGTAGGCATATTAAATATATTATATCTTCTATCTATCTTCACTAAATATTATAAAACAAAGTCCTCCGCCGCGTCTGTCTGTCTGTTCGCAATAAACTCAAAAACTACTGCACCGATTTTCATGCTGCAATTTCACCAATGGATAGAGTGGTTCTCGAGGAAGGTTTTGGTATATAATTTGCATCCGTGCGAAGCCGGGAACAGGCCGCTAGTCTATATATATAAAATATTTAATTATTCCTCAACATTTACTTCCCTTACTACAAAATTCTAAGTTTTGTATTTTGAAATATTAAACACCATAATATAAAAACAGCGCCATCTATCCATACCTTCATGCGACAGGATAAGAGTTTCAAACACAATGCAATATTTGCTCAAAGTAATTTGTAGAGCAGAATATCTCAGAACAACCGAGTACACTTCTGTGCCTAAAGACAGATTGCGCGATTCCAAATAAAATTAATAATATTCCACTTTTCAGAAAGAAAATATATTATTTAAATAAGTAATATTTGCATGACCAGTAACATATGTTGCTTTTACCAGGTAAATGTTGGCCAAAACACACTTGCATATATAGAAAAATTTTAACATGACCAGTGTGCCTGTATAAGAGCAAAAAATTTATAAAAACAAGACAAAAAAAGCCAACTAATTCAGATTATTGAATTTTTATTTTACTAAGTATTCTATTTACATTATATTAAGAATTAACTTTAGACTTCATCTATGAGTTTGAAGTTTTGATGCTGCGGCTCTGGTATTACATTAAAATATTTTTTCAAAATTGTTTGTTCCTGTCTTCCACTGTATGTTTTTTTAACCCACCCGTGTTCCCAGTACGGATCAAATTTCTCGCAAGTGACTACTACTTTACCAGCTACCATTGCAAACAGGGTTGCATTACGGCCGAAACCAACCTGAGAAATAAACATAAAATTACAAGAAAAAGGCAGACCCATATTTTCTTACATTATTATTTTTTTATTTAAGTAGTGGCAGGACACACTGCATTTTGCAGTCATCAGTCAGTAACCACCACTATGAAATGACAACATAATTATGTGCTTTTGTGTTTCGGTGAGTAAAGGATGCCAGAGATGGGCTCTGTCTACCCTTAACCTTAATCCTATGGTCGCTATCCAACTATGGTGGGCTACAATAGAAACTGGACATAATGACTTCAGTTACAAAGACAGATTGGTTATGGCAAATGGACATAGTAAATGGCAAGGTCTGGCAAGGCAAGACTATCCATTTATTACAACCAATTTATTTGGCCCCTCTGAAAGCCGCTATAACCAATTGCAACTGTATAGGCGTTTAAATTAATCCTGTTATAGGCGACAATAGCCATATACCATCAAGTGGTCCATCAGCCAGTCTTCCGATCTTAACATAAAAAGAACGTGAATGAGCGTTAGACTTACGTTTAGACCTGGATGGAACCGAGGTGTTATTTGTGTAGCCAACATCGTACCAGCTTGGACAAAATGCCCATCTTGTACCTTCCAACCTCTACGTTTTGGTTTAGCTTTAGAATTTGTGTTCTGTGTACTGCCTCCAGTCTTCTTACTAGCATTACGGACAAATTCTAGAACATTAGAAACAGTTTTTTAAATTGTTCATTAATAAAGTATCACCTGCTATCAACTTATCAATAGGTAGTCATTTATTTAACAAGTAGACTCTGATGCTACTCCACAAGTTCTAAGTCACTCAATCATGTGGATTCTACTGATTGCAAGAGCTATTTACCTAAACATAACGGAGTAGATCTTGCATGGTTTTTTAACAAGAAATTTATAGACATATTTAACTTCTTTTAAATACTCAGTCAATAAGAATAATTACATTAGAAGTATTTATATAAAAATATGAATGAAAATAGATCAACAGAAGATATTATAATCAATCTCGGCTCGGTCGATCGACCCGGTGGCCACACAGACACAGACCAATAAAAATACTCAAACTGTCATATATACTACAGGGTTTTATTGTACAGATTAAAAGTAACACTATTGGTTTCGCCGGTAGTGTACAAGTAATTATTATATACCATTTATATCATTTTAAAATTTTTCGTAGGCCCTAAGTAATCAATGCCCAAGGAAGTAAGTAATTTATACCCTACCGCAAAGAATCCCTACCGCTATATCGCCGCCGCTAATTCTCTTAGCACATCAGCGCCATCTAACTTTCTTCCTGATTTTATAATTTGTTCAATTCACTCTTAAAATAAAATGTTGAAGATTTTTTCCTCTAGAATTTTAGTCAGGTATTGGATTAAGATACGAATTACAAAACCCCTTTTTATATAAGCGATTGTCACCTTGATTTCAAAGAACTTTGTGTACAGAATGCAGACTTAGAGCAAACAGCAGCTGAGTACCCTTTTTTTTAACGTTGGGAAATTCTCTTGGATACCCGGCAGTGTAGAGGACACTGCGGGGTTATGCCGAATTTCTAGCGGCTAAAACCCAACGACTTTCTAGCGCGGCCGTTGATGGGCGGGGTCGCGGGGACGTTAAGACACGATTCGGAGCCCCGAGCTGAGTATACCTCAGCTACAAACTCAGCTGGGTTACTGGAATTGTAAAAAAAAATTACAATTTCTGGTACCTACCTACTTAAGAAACAACGTTAAATGCTGTTTGTGACATGTTTAAGGGTCTAATATTGTGTAAATACAAAATGTTTTCTACCTATAAAATGTTGATATCGACATATGATAACGCCTTTGTGTGTTTTGTGTTCTAACCGATTGTTCCTACTTAGGTACTTTTATATTTTTTATAAAAAATAAAATTTAACTTAAAACTTACGTGTCTAAAGTATCTAAAGTTTTGTATAATTAAAATATTTAATCCTTAATTAAAGTTCGCTATTACCTATTACGGACCTTGACCTTGACCAATCCATTACTATAAGGTGACATCCTTACATATCTTCTGTATGTAATGTTATGATCTTAAAAACAACTGAACGGATTTTCATGCTGTTTACTAATAGAAAGAGTAAATTAAAAGAGGAAAGGAAAGTGGGGGTCGCTATAGTTATTAATATAACCATGTTCTTTATTATATTACTATTATATTTTTGTGGACTTCTGTTCTCTTTTTTTACTCGTGGTAGTAATACTTACCTACGTATTACTTCTAGTACGACAGACCTTCATTCGTAATTACTATTTTGTTGTTGAAACTAAATTTGTTTCAACGTTTTGTTCAGTTTTGAACGTTTCTAGGCTGTCAAGTAGTAGCATAGTCATAAAAGCTAAGTGTCAAACGAGTCTGATTTTATTTTAAAAGATTTTAAACTGCTTCACATTAAACTAGTTTAATTACAAGCACGTTAAGGTTAGTTAATGCCTTTATATTATTATTATTTTAGTATAAGAGAAAACGATTGTTTTCAAGTTTAGGGTAGTATTATTTTATAAAATTTGATATAAACACGGGATCACTTTCGTAAAGTAGATTTACCTTCATGTTATTAACATTTTCTGCAGAACACTTGAAGTCATTTTAACGAGCCCGTTAAATGAGTGGTTACGGTGTTTACGACTTTTTATTTAATTTTCGAATCACCATCGAGTTAATTGAGTTAACTAATGTTTAAGGTAGTTCAAGCACCTTCAAGCATCGAAATAATATGCCCTCTGCCCTTCAAGCCATTTATTAATCTACAAGGTTGTCATCTGTCCACTTACAAGTTTAAATTATTTTGTTTGGTGATATATTTAAAAAAAACTTAATTATTATCTAAACATTTGAAATAATAGACCATCAATCAATGTTGATACTGCTAACAATTTATTATCAATTAAATATTAAAATGTATTTATGTTTACATTGATTTAATAAAAACAACTGTCCCTTTACAAATACACAAAGATCGTTGTTAATTGTAGGTCATAAAGATATTACACAAACTCGTTGCTTATCGTCATTCAAGTATACAAAGTAATTTTTAATACAAAAATACAAGTAAACCTTGCTATATGAGCAAGGCCAACGAGACAACGCAAAGAATGTGAACAAACTTTCAAGGGTTGTCAAAGGCGACATGTCCCTAAGGGAAAAGCCTTAAATAAAGATTAAAAAAAAGGGTTGTCAAGATGGCTTCCTATACCATGAAACAGATAGCACCGGCTGCTTCGTGTGAGGAAAAAGGACAGACTGCCGAGTTTGTTTACATTGTTTGCGTTCTACATAGTTCCTGCGGTCTAAATATGGTCTTATATTGTACTAGCGACCCACAATTGTTTTCATTACTGAAATTTGTATAATATTATAAGATATAAAGAGAGAAATTGGTAAAGTTGTCCGTACGAAGCCGGGGGCGTATCGCTTAATGATGATTGTAGTAATGTTTTTCGAATAACGAATATTTGAATTCGGAGGAAGGTTCTTATGAAGAGAAAAATTGTTAAAGCCGTGTGAAGCCGGGGGCAATAGATTAGTATTAGATTGACATAGCATTTTCATATATATAATCAGTATAATAAACTGTAAATTTTAATATATTGTTCCAAAACTCGCCAATAGCCTACTTGACGCTATTTTCTTCACCTAATATTACTGACTTGTCTAGTAGTAAGTAACTTTTAATATCCCAATCGGATAGCAACCTGCGCCATTGCAAGCTACAAAAAATAAAAGTGACCTATAACATATAGTACCTACTTAAATTGTTTTAACTGGCTGTACTACGAATGCGTATGTAATAAAATAATAAAACAGCCTTCTTTGGTCATTCGTAAGCAGCTATCCACGAGCGTAGGTCGATATTTTACTCAGATAAGCGGAGGTCAAGATGATTTTATTCATACTATTGTTTCTATCAATACTCGCGATGTCTTGGATTGGATTTGTTTTAGACAAAAGAAGAAGCAATGTTCCAGGTCCTATGCCTCTACCGATTATAGGCAATGGCCATAAGTTTTTAGTGCATCGAACCAGTAAGTTTTTACCTTGATCTTATTAATAAAATTAATGCGTATTCGCGTGTATTTATTACTATATGTAGGTCTTACTTTCAGAATTTTTGGAAGTGCTCTCAAAATTATCGAAAAAATATAACAATGCGTTTACAGTTTACATACTAAACCGAAGATATGTTTCACTAAATCATTCCAAATACATTGAGGTAAGTACTTGCGACAGTTTAACTTTATTTTTCGTAAGCAACTAATACTATAAATGTTTTATTATATCATTTTCCTATAAATATTTATATTAAGTATACGTCCCGTATAGACGCATTTACTTTTTGCAAATTATATACTCGAACAATCCTCGTTTATCGCTCTTTCCATTAGTGAAATAGACAGAGGCGGATAGCGACCTTATTTTATATCTAGCTGTGCCTGAACATTGTACGCGTTGAAAAATTAAAATATATAAGTATACATATACGCTGTAGTTTGTTTTTTGAAAATTCAAAAAAGGTCTAAAATATTTCTAGTATATGCCAAATTTGATCCAAATGTGTAAAGCAGTTTCTGAGATTAGCGCGCACAAACACAGAGACAACCTAAATTATTCACAAATTGTATATCATATCAAACTTCGATCTCTCAGGCGAGGTTTCAATCAAACTGGCTTTTTTTACCTACGTTTTTACGTTTTTACGTTGCTGCTAATTGCTGACCGAAAGCTAGCTCGTGAGTCGACAGTAATGTCACAGCATACTAATTTCGTAAATAGTATGCTGTGGTAATGTCGACCAAACAACCAAACAGGCGTTTTAGGCCTTAAATCGCTAAATGTGCGCAAAACTCGAGATCGGCTGGACCAATTCGGCAATCTTTTTTTTTTTTTTTTTTTTTCAAATATAAGTTGAAGTTCGAGGAAGGTTGTTGGAAGAACTACGGGGAAAATTGCAAAAATTGTTTAATAATAAATATTTTAATTTAAACACGTGTAAATGTTATAGAAATAATTTAATATTCTTCAAGAATTATTAGGGCCTAATCAACACAAGTAAAGTGTTGATTAGTTACTTTTAGAAATAATTTTATGTTTTATTAAATTATGCACTCGGTTTACTGCATCCGTCGATAGGCGAATTTTTTTATTTTTTATTATTTTCTTTTTAATGTTTGAGACTTTTACCTTACAAACAAAGGTATATCATCTCCTTCATTCCCGGTTACCGGTGACTTTAAATGGCGGTTAGCCTACTTGACACATGGTAAAAGAGGCCCTTAGACTAATGAATACAAAATGACAACTATATTTCAATTAATAAATAGATAACAGTAGTTACCTGCACGTTGTTTCACTACTTAAGTTATTATTCCCTCATTCTGTTTAATAACTACTTATTATACAAGTATCTACTAATTACAATTGTATCTTCTAGCTGAGTAATGACACCTAATAGACTATGAATAGGTTATATGGATCTAATGTCGACAACGGAATAATTATTGGTCACACTTCTTGGTCACGAATCCTTTGCTTACTAATGTTTGCGTGTGTAACTTGCTCAACTTGTATATTTTATAATGAAACGTTTCAATTGAATTAGGTACCTATTTAAGTTTTATGTGATACGGAATTATAACTAGATACGAGGATTTATGCCTCGTACGTCCCGCTTTGATGTCCCACATTCCAAAAATTTCCTCGTTTTTCCCATAGCAATATTCGATTTCTGGTTTGTCCCAAAAACTTCAAAAATTTAGACTATAGTTAATAAAAATAAAGCTACATCAGTGCGATTACTTAGTTTTTTTTTATGACTAGCGATTCGCTCCCGGATCGCTCCGGGTGATTTTTGAAGTGAAAACTTCTTTAGGCGCGTTGGGCATTCTTTGAGGTGGGAAAAAAACATTGAACTCGCGACGCTGTCATATAATGTAATGTAATGTATTATAACCAAAGCCTCTGTATATTTTCAGATATTGCGCTTCAATTTAAATTAAATAAATTTAAAAAAAGAACAATTTTTGAGATGGGAAAAACCATTGAACTCGTGACACTGTCATGTAATATTTTGTTTTCACTTCTGACGTGCAGTCCAACGACTACCATGTTTTTTTTTTGTGTTGTTTTTTTCTGCAAATACTGAGGGCTTTATAGGAAATAGAAAGAGCGTGGAAACTCAATCCCATAATGGGTATAAGGGTAGGGCTAGGCTACGCTAGAGGTAGGGATAGAAGTAAGGGTAGGGGTAGAGAAATAGGCTCTGGCATCCCTTACTCACTTACCGAAACACAACAGCACACATACTGCTATATCACGGTGGTCTCCTGAAACTATTAAAATGAATAAAAAAAATTGTTAAATTTGAAAATGATAGAATTCATTTCTACTTATTTTTTAGCCTATAGTTTCAAGTGCTGAATTAATAGTCAAAGGCCGGTCCTACGATACACTAAAACCCTGGCTTGGCACCGGACTTCTTACATCTACAGGTGATTTATTATAATTTTTAAAAAACTAATGTCATAAACAGCACTGAATACATGTAATTGTTTTTACCTACAACCTTCAACGATTTCTACCTACAACGCCTTCCCACTATCCATCCATTATCCATTATCCATTATCCATTATCCATTATCCATTATCCATTATCCATTATCCATTATCCATTATCCATTATCCATCGTGGGAGAACTCCTACATCTTACAGTTGAACAAGCATATTTTATCTAAAATAACTATCTAAAGCTTTTACTATGCCAAACAACTGATAAATATACTCATAGTTTTTTTTTAATATATAAACAAATAACATAACAAAACACCGTGACCTAGACCAAAGGACATATTCATGCATATTATGAAATGCACAACCTCTGACATAGCTATCACTGCTATAGCTATACTTTAGAGCCATTTAGTATTTAAAATTTGCAATAACTGAGAAAGTTTAACTGTATACACCTTTGTTATAAGTTATAAGATGCTAGCTGAGCCCAGCTGTAGTTCGTTTTTCATCCAAATCTGTTAGCCGTTTTTTGGGAATGAGTAACAAACATCCAAACATACAAACTATCGCATTTATTATTATTAGGATTGAATTGTATTTAGGGGCACATGAAAATTTGGAATGTGAGTTTCAATTTTATATTGTTTAAAATATGATAATACAATTTATATTAGAATTACTTATTAATAAAATTCTTCCTTATAAATATCACAAGATAGTTTTATGCCATGGGTAATTATTATCATTGTGTAACTAATATTTTGTGTCTTGTTTGATTATTATTTTATTGTTTGTCTTTGAATGTGATGTTTCAGGCACCAAATGGAAATCGCATCGAAAGTTTCTGACTCCAGCATTTCATTTCAACATATTACAAAGCTTCTTGCCAGTATTCACGAAGAATGAGAAGGTATTAATTAACAAATTAAAAGGCCTAGCTGGTACTACAATAGACTTATTCCCGATAATAGCTTTGGCCGCCTTGGATAATGTTACAGGTTAGATTTTAATGTTTAGAAATCAATTGATTAATGATTACTCATATTACATTACATACTCATATAGCATATACAGAAAAAAAAACAATCCAACAAACAAAACTTAATATAAATATTTGTTTACAAAATAAAGTATTTTAACAGTCTGTTGCAGAGCGGAAACTATCAAACCATGACTTCTATGTCTATCTATACATAACATTATAAAATAATAAAGTCGCTGTGCGCGTCCGCCTGTTTATCCGTTAACTTCGTCTATATTACGGATTTCGATACGGTTTTCGCTAATAAGCGATATACGAGGATATAATTAACTTGGCTTCACACAGATCAAAAGAATTGTATCTGTGTAAAGCCGGGAGCGGGTCTCTATTTTTCCTACACCTACACCTACACCTAAGTACATATCATATCATAAAATAAAGTCCTTGAATGCCTCTGTCTGTTTCTCCGCTAATTTCTTCTAAACCACGCAACTGATGTTGATAGATTACACTATTTTCACAATTTTCATTAGATAAATAACCATTACCAATTACAGAAACACCTATTTTTATGGGAGGAAAATGGGAAAGTTGTAAGAGAATGTGTCAAAGTATTCTCTATTACAGTGTTATTTAAATCTGTTTAATTACTTCAAATAAATAAATTACATAAGCTATTCTCATAACAGTTATTTTGTAATAATTTCAGAATCCATAATGGGTGTTTCATTTCATGCCCAAAAGAATGACGAATCTGATTACGTCAAAGCCGTCGACGAGTGAGTAACCAAATTTGAATACATTTTGGAGTATACACTTAAAAAAATAATTAAGAATTAAGAATAATACTTCATAATTACTATTAATTGTTAAGTAGTTTTTAGTCTACGAATAAGACTCTAAGGGCGCTACCTCACCGGGACGCCATGGTCACGTCGCCGGCGACTTAGGTGTGGCTACCTTCGGTTGCCAAATTGAGTGACCAGTGGCGACCTGGCTACCATCTGTCAGTCAGTTCTCGTATTAAGAATGGACGATTCGTGCATAGAAGAAATCACACTTATTTATTGAGTGCGTCGCCAAAAGTTAAAAAAGAAGAAACCTAAGAAATTATGGGTCTAAAAACTTAAAAAACTCTTCTTTCCACAAACACGCGTGCGCTGCGACCGTCTTGGCGACGGTTGGACGCTGAGTGAGTGAGACGCAGTTTACTCGTATACATTTAACTGGCGACGTCGTCGGCTCGCCAGTCTCCAGACCACACAGAGAGCCGACAGTCGTGGCTGCGCTTCCAAATTAGCGACGCTTCCAAACCGTAGCCAAGTGCGTTATCTGCCAAGTGCATTTCAATATCGTCCCAGTGAGGTAGGGCGCTAAGTGCCTTATCAGGTTTCCCCGACGTTGACGATTACCCTCGAAAAGGCCTCTCTATTACGCGCCATTCGGAACAGCTCTTCCACTCCCGTAATTCCGGTCCTTTGACGGATGTTTAGCCAACACATGACCTGTTTTCTAACTACGCCTCTTCGCCTTTTTACTTTAATTTAAAGTGGACATTCTCAATCTCAATAATAGACATTTTACGATGTGTACTTTATCTATTTTCGATATTTTTTTACAGCATTAGCCGAGTAACAGCTCTTAAAATGCGCAATCCATTTCTAATGGTGGAATCAATTTATAAATTATTGCCACACAAAACAAGGCAAGACAAAGCACTCGATATGTTACACAAGGAAACTAAAAAGGTGATTGCGACGAGACGACGTGAACTAGATAACTTTGGAAAAACACAAGTATTGCAGAGCTCTGATATAGGTAAGTAACTCTGATATGATCCATTTTATTCTGGTTATCCAGAGACAATTGAACACGAACAATAATTTAAGAGAATTAATAGTAAAAAACAAGTATGGGCTATAGACCACCATGGTACCAGTGTTTGTTCTACTGTTTATATATTAATTTAATTAATTAAGTACATATGTAATCAAATTTTGTTACAATATCGTTTAGGATTAATTGTAATTGTAATATAATATGTAAAGAAATAAATAAATAATTGTTTTCCTCGTCATTGTGGTTAAAAAATTGAAAAAAACAAAGAGATTAATCAGCATTTTAACTTTATTTTGATTATATATCCAAAATGACACCGATTGATAGAAAATAACTTAATATGAATTAAAATGTTAATAATACACTTTATTTTACAGGTATTAAAAATAAACACGCGTTCTTAGATCTTCTGCTGTTGGCAGAGATTGATGGTAAAAGACTTGATGACGAGACTATTAGAGAAGAAGTAGATACATTTATGTTCGAGGTAAATAATTATTTTATGTCTAAAACTAATAAGGCGAATTTTTCACAAATTATTAAAGAATTATTAAAAACTTTATTTTAGGGCCACGACACAACAACATCCGGTATTGTGTTCACACTTTACTGCATTTCATTGCATAAGGAAGTACAAGAAAAAATTCTAAACGAACAAAAGACCATATTCGGCGAAGACATGGAAAGGGATCCAACATACAAGTATGTATTAAATGTTAATAAAACCATTATAATACAATCGTAACTACTGTTATATTTAAAGGTTTGTAATTTGAATCAAAATCTTATATAAGTTATACCTACTCATAAAACTGTCACAAAAATTAC
This sequence comes from Synanthedon myopaeformis, assembly GCA_944738685.1. NCBI lineage: Eukaryota > Metazoa > Arthropoda > Insecta > Lepidoptera > Sesiidae > Synanthedon > Synanthedon myopaeformis. The sequence continues at coordinate 8,968,804 of OX122917.1, forward strand.
GGAAAACAAATTACAAAAAAATTAAATATAGCAAATTTCTAGACCTAACATAGGCAATTTATTATTATCTAAAATAACAAGTAAATTTATTCCAACAGTGAACTTCAACAAATGAAATATTTGGAGTTGGTAATCAAAGAATCGTTGCGATTGTATCCGCCTGTGCCGATTATAGAGAGACATATGGCCGATGACATAGGTTTGTTGAAAAAAATAAATATATACCTAATTATAACATGAAATTGATTACACGCTGACGTCCCACAGATGATCCTTATATTATAAGATATATGGTGAGTTAGGTAGGATGTTACCGTCGCCTATGAAAACACGGTTGTAATTACGCTGCCGATTTTGATAAGAAAATATAATTTTTGAGGGACATTCTGGGAATTTTTTTCATCGTGGGAGTGGTTAGTGCCATCAAATTAAAAGGCTGGTTAGCTTCTGTACCTTGCCAGTATAAAAACTATTTTCGAACTTTTATTAAGTGCGTTTTATGAAGTTCAACAACTAAATGGTTAATATATAAAATGTATTGTGGATTTAGAAGCAGCTGGATTAAAACTCCTAAAAGAAACCGCGGTTTTAATCAACTTTTTCGAAATGCAACGTAATCCAGATGTTTTTGAAGACCCGTTGGAGTTTCGACCTGAAAGATTTGAGAAACCTCTGAGCAACCCTTACAGTTGGCTTGCGTTCAGTGCGGGCCCACGAAACTGCATTGGTAAATAAATTTTCTTATAATTTTAATCTAATCAGAATACATTGATTGTACCGACAGCCCACGGCAAAAGTCTCTGCTCAATGTTAGAATTTATGCTACTAGTCCACCACGTTACCCCAGTTTATTTGACAGGAATGTTGGAGCCAGTCGACTTCTTGACTTCTTAGGTGATGACTTTGCGGATTTTAAATAAAATATAGACTTTTAACAAACGACGTGATATATTGTCTCAGATAAATTTACAAAGCGCGATTACAATAATTATTATGTGAGGTAGAATGGTGACATAGGTTATTAAATGATTATGTGGGGTAGACGACATACGCATTGCTTCGGTCCGTCAATAGATGCCGCTGTAGGTCTCGAACAAGGAGTTAACATGTATTGTCTTCCATACTATTCTTCTTGGGCGTTGATTTTTGCGATGTTTTCCTTTATCATGAATGCCAATGATCAATATGTCTAACTTATACCTTAATCAGAAAATCGCTTACAAATGCAGATCTTATTACTAGGAACCGGACTGCGTCGCCTTATCAGGAGCGGCTACTTCGACCCTTTAAACTTTAAACTATCTCTGAATTGATATGGGTTCGATTCAGTCGCAGTATAAATAATTCACGTGTTATCTTGATTGTCATTATATGTTTCTAATTATATCTTTCAATTATGTGTTTGTTGTTATATAATTAAAGTATTTATCTATATCTATTATATAATTATAGTATTTATAATAGTTGATTTTTATAAAGATTAACTATTGTAATCTTTATACAGATCAACTATTGTAAAACAGTTGTACCTATTGTTGTAAAACTGATATAAAGCATTCGGTCTATCAAACTCTATCGTTGACTCCATCGCGTGTTCTTTTAAGTAATCTAGCTAAAACATAGTTATTGTTTCAGGTCAAAGATTCGCAATGATGGAAATGAAAGTTACAATATCTGCAATTGTGAAAAATTTCAAAATCGAGGCATCAGATGTAGAACCTAAGTTGTGTGCGGACCTAATACTTAGATCAGATAATGGAGTATTCGTCAAATTTGTACGCAGGGAATCTAAGTTATAACATCAATTTCATACAACCTAACATATTACGAGTATGTATATACTAACCGGAATTATATACTGTTGTAAGTAGGTTGTAAGCACTCAACTGTATTTTTTTTTTGTTATTAGTATTATTTAATAAGTGTTAAATAAAGTAATTCTTAATTTAAAAAAATATTTATTATTATTCAAAAATAAAACACAATATTAAAAGTTGTTTAAAAAATTAAACAATTCATCAATAACATTATCAATCAATTCATCAACCACTTATCAAATATGCATTTTATCATTGGAAGTTGGTACTATAGCTGGTAAAAGTCCGTTTATAGGTCAAACGCGTTTTAGTTTTTCAACAAAATCTTTTGATTCAATAGATATCGAAGCGTTTTTATATTGTTGAATGTTTATTGATTACTTCTATAGTAACTATAACTTAGTTAAATAATAAGTCAGATGGTTTTTATTTTATGATAATTAATGTTAAAGACAGTCAGCTGTCTGATTTTCTCGTGACCGTGAAGACCTTTTTTGTAGAGGATAAAATTTCCCATCTTTTCTATTTGAAACTTTTTTTTCTATTGTTAATATCTGCCGAGATATAATTTAAAAAATCAAATTTTTATTTTTGGAAAATATCTCTATAATTTTTGGAAATATGAAAAAAAAATGTTATTATCACAGTTGTTAAGCATGAAATTTTCTATAATTTTTGTATGAAACTTTTTTTCATAAAATTAATGAAAAAATGAAAAATGAAAATTGCCGTCAGGTAAAGCAGAACAGCGATTAGTGAGAATACGTTACTGTAGCATGCCAAAAAGAAGTATAATCGAGGAATTTTATAATATAGACGGTAACAATAATATAACATAACCGTTAAAATAAAATGGGAAATTATATCTTCACGGTTCAAGGAAAAAAGGTCTTTACGGTTTTTAACGAAAAACTTACTGTTTCCGAGATATTTGCACAAACGCGTTTTTCAAGATGGCGGCTAACGCTCGCGGCTTGGGATGACACAAACTTGGTTTTACACTTAAGAGACAGCCTCTGACATAATCCAATTGAAAAATCAATTATCAGGATTTTTTGCAGAGCGAACCCATTTTTGGAGCTTTAATTCCTGGACTATTAGCCTTGAGTCCTAAGCTCTCAATATCTATAACTAAATCTTTTAGAAGCCAATATTTTTTTGTAAACGCAGGCATTTTCTATTAGCCAAAAAAGCGCTCCATTGCGCACAGTAGGCAATATTCCATCTACAGTTTTGCAAGTTAGTATTAGAATGAATCAGTTACAAGATGGAGTGTCGCAGACTGCACGTGATCGGTTTACTTATTACTTATATTAAGTAGATAATATAAAAGACAAATAACTCCAATGATAACTTAATATGCTATAGACATGCAATCATTTGTATAAAAATTTATACTTAGTCAATAAAAAATAAAATTAAAAACTTTCTTTAAGGTAGATAACATAAAAGACAAATAACTCCAATGATAACTTAATTCAACATTATTTGTATAAAAAAATTATACTTTGTCAATAAAAAATAAAATTAAAAACTTTCCTTGAACTACTTAATAATTAATTACGTAATACTATTTAATTAAGTCGTCTTAATTAAAATGTTCTTTTCAAAAAATTAATCCGTTGACGGCGGTGTCACGCGTATTATGGGGATCGGCCAGGGGAAGAATCGCTGGAACCATGCGATGGCTGTTGGAGACGGGGGACTTTCGTCAATTTCCTCAGGTGGACTTGCCGGGCTGCTAGAGTCCACAAGTTCCACAACGATAGTCGGCCTTGTCGGGCTACTTGCGTCTGTGGCAAGCGAGGGGGTTGTCGGAGTACTTAAGTTTACGGGGACAGGATGCCTTGTACTTGAAGACCTGTGCATGCTCGCACGGGAACTATGTGCAACTTCTTGCATCTGAAATTCGTTTCTTATTGCTCGCCGGCGCAGTTCGCGTCTTTGTTTATACTGACAGTAACACAATCCTGCTACAGCCAATCCCGTGAGAACAAGAAAGGTTACTAGGACTATGTCCGGGGTCTCCATTATGTTGTATTCTATTAAAAATAAACATTAATAAGTTTTAAATCATATAATCAATTATAAATATAAAATATTATAAATATATTATATAATCTATTATAAATATAAATTAAAATTATAATGAGAAGATATGTATTTTTGTTTGTAATGAAAAAAACTTAAAAACTAAAAGACCAATTTTATAAAAAAAAATCAAAAACATTGCGGTTGAAGTCTTTTTTATGACTGGAACACGTATTAGGTATACCTACTTATGTAAATAAATAATACAAACTTTCTAAACCGTATATCTCCAATGAAGTAGTTATTTCACTAACGTAGCCTATTGGTACTTTCACTGTACAATGCCAAGTACCGACATCCCTAGGGCTTATTTTTTTTATCTTCAACCAACAATTGCCTTGTTTCATGTCTGCTTCCTCTGGATAGTCGTATCTATCCACTACATCATAAGTCCCTGGTATTCTACTAAAAAGGTAAATAATCTGTTAAGAAATATACATTCAAAAAGAGTATATTGTACAAAATCTTAAAATCTATAATAACTAGATGTTACACCAACCCATGGCATAGCATCGCCCGCTCACGTTATTCTTAGTTTTGGCTTAAAGTCAGTAAAGGGAGTAAAAGCCGACTTTTTTGCTCAACTCCTAAGCGTATATATCTTTTCTCTCTCGCCGGAAGGTTCTCGCATGGAGGCCACGGACTGGCAAGCGCAGCGTAGGACGTCCACCATAAGGTAGACAGAAGACCTGTCCACCCACAAGGGCCACGGGTCGACGGTGGATCCAGGCCGGTCCTGTTAGAAAATTATGGGGAAGGTCTATGTCTAACTGTGGACGTCCTGCAGCTGAGATAATGATGATGATATTGTTTTATTTTCAAACACTAAACATTATAAGAACTGATTTTTCGTTTTCGCATATTTTTAAATATTTATTTAAAAGAAAAATGACTAATTCGTTCACCATGAAAATTTTCATACACTTTGTTCATAAAAATGTATTTACTGTTTCCTTGTGAAATAAAGTTCATATAGTTAATTTTACTACAACTCCAGGTGCGTTTAATAAAAGAAAGTTATGTTAGATTGGCGGATTTGACCGGTATTAAATTACGATTGATTACAATTGAGATAGCGGGGTGTTTAACGGAGCCTATGTCCACCATCTTTCCCCTTAACCAGGACCTGGGTGGTAGTTTCCGTCGTAATGGCCGGAGTATCTCCACTTCCGAGGTTCCGACCAGCGCGGGGGGGGCGTAACTCTCCCCGCGCTGGTAGCGGATGTCCTGTCATAACATTCCCGGGACCCCGCCTCATGTCCCCTATGTTCCCTACGCTGCCGGGTATCCATGAGGATTCCCAAAATAGTAAAATATGACATTAGTAAAATATGTACCTAGACACTACGAATAAATAATACTCCCAAGACATCTAAAATTGAAATTACTGTGAGTTTGCGGAGAAGAAAATTTAGAGAATCATATCAGGTGACTGAAATCAATTAGTTTGCCTGGAATATGTAATACTTACTAAATTGGACTGCGAAAGGGATATACAGTCATTATCTTATCCATCGGTGGAGCAAACTGGCAGTAGTTTATCGGTACATTTGGTGTAACAATAGTAAAACGCAATGTAATTTCATCATTCATTAGCACCACAATTTTTTTCTCTATGGCAGTGAATAGTTTTTCTACTCTAAATTGAATTACTTCTTGTACTGTGTGTATATCCGAGAAGCACTTCCATAGACCGACGTCAGTCATATTCGCTCTTACTTCCAATTCACAGGTCACACCATTTTTAATCTTAGTTGCGCTATGTCTGAAATATAAGCACAATTATATAGGGTACCTACATCTATATCCAATTGATAAGCCCTAAATAACTCTACCTGTCAACAAACTATCACATAGTTAAAAAGAGCGAGGTAACAAAATTACCTAGATCACTTTTGGTAGGTTCCCTATATTTAAAAATAGTTTAAGGTCACTATATTTATTTAGGTAAGTTTAGGAGATTCTTGTAAAATTTGTAGACTAGTACGAGTATAGTCATTTAGCTCATTTGTTATTACCTTAAATAAATCCACATTCAAAGTAACCGAACGTGCGTTCTTGTGTTTCGGTGAGTGAGCAGAGCCAATGCATGAACTTGCATCCACCATCGGCGTTGCTTGCGTTTATTAGCAACGGTAGCCACCTACATCAAGTGGCCCGGCAGTTTGCAAACTTGACCTTTATATAAAAAAATGAGACAAATAATTATCACAACTTCTCTAGAAAGAAATAGCTAACTAAAAAGATAAGACTAACTAAGAAGAGCGTAATCCGCGTGGTATCAGCGGGGAAAATAAAAATAAAATAGATTTTTAAAAAATACTTATATGCCCATGCAAAGTAGTGCCTATGTTATATTCTTTGTATCTAATTTGTGTTATTAATAATGAGTTATTTTAGTGTTTAGGACAAGACAATGAATTATTATGTTTAAAAATATCTAAAAACTATAAAACTTTTGGACGACACCTGTTTTCTATGAATTTTTAAAAATATAACAAAAATATGATCGCTTACTCGAATATTGTGTTATTTGGATGAATAAATGTACATTCCGCTACGGGTATTGTATTATTCGGATTACATACAACGTTTACTCGTTCCGAATGAAGAGCCAAAATATTCCGAACCCCATTTACCATGACTTCTTTGTAACCTGTAAAAATAAATATTGTAAATCATTTAACACGGAAATTCTTTGATTGTAAATTAATTTGTTGAAAATTTTATTAACTTACCGAATACTTTTGACTTTTTGCATAATGTAATATAAATAACGAATAAAAAAACAATACGTTTGATATTCATTTTGAAAATTAAAATCGTTTTTTAATTACCCTTTTTATGAAATAGATGTCAACGGAAAAAATTACTCTTACCCTTCATTTCAAAACATTAAATTAAGTGAGAATTTGATGTTAGACTTTACTTTTTATTTAGCTACCCAAAAAGTAAATTAATAAAAATTTATTACAGAATCGTTTAAATTTATTAATAGATGTGTCATTTACCAGCCTAAAATGTAATATTTAGTTAAAAGCAATTAAATCCATAATTAAATAAATAGCTATACATAAAAAAATCCATAATGAATCATTATTACAATCATTATCCACAATATGATATTGTGGTCAAGGCTGAATTTATTGAAATTATGTTTAACCTCCGTTTACCTACCATTTTTTTCTCTTTTTTTAAATTTATTTAAACGACTACTCAAAAACCTACATTTTTAAAGTAAAATAAAAACTTTATTCTAAATTCTAATATCATATAAAAATAGTAATTTGAGCCTTATGAAACTGCTTACAGTTGTAGAAAGCCACCAGCAGCGATTCACATATAAGAGTCGAGTCTGCTTGCATTCGTGCATATAATTTTTATTTCATTCTGTAGTGTAAATCATTAACATATTTTCAATTATCACTTCCATGTTCACATCTAGTTTCGGCAATAGATTTGTCTATGCCATAATTGCAATATTAAGTTTGAAGCTTAATGATTGTCGAATCCCAGAATCTTACTGACTTTCAATTGACTAGTTCAATACTTTATAATAAGGATTGACAAGGAAACTACTTACAAAATATTGTCTATTATAATTATAGTAAGTGGAGTTCATTATGTAATACTAATTTATATAAATAATGTGATATTATTGTCAATCAGCCCATTACTTACTTTGTACTCGTAACATTATGATTCTTTAATTATAAATGGTTTCTTGAAGGAAGGATCAATGTCTTTAAAGCGTCTTCATACAAATTGTATACTAAGATGATAGCTTACTGAATTGCTATTCGATCATATTGAGCGATCATATTGCTCGATAAAGTATTTAAGAAAGGCTTTATGACAAAAGTTGCGTTGTTTACTAGCCCGATTTTAAGAGCATATGATTGACTTTGGCTGTGGCAGTTAAGTACAGTTTGAGGATAGCTCCTTGGTCTTATTAGTATTAGCTAATCACTTTTAATTAAAACAATTAATAATTAGCAAAATTATTTATTATTATTCATTAAAAATACAAAAGTTGTTTAAAAAATTAAACAATCTATCAATCATTATCAATTCATCAGTCATTTATCAAATTATCATTTTTTCATTGGTTGTTGGTGCTATAGATGGTATAGACATAGGTAAAGGCTCTCTTGTGATATTTTTTATTAAGTACGAGTATATGGAATACCATTTTGTTATAGTAAAAATCCGATTTTAGTTTAAACGCGTTTTAGCTTTTTAACACTATTTCGATTTAATGGATAATGAACAGTTTCAATATTGTTTAATCTTTATTGATTACTTTCAGTAACTATAAGTTAGCATAGAGTAAATAGTACTTAAATTTACTCTATGAAGTCAGTTAGATATTTAGTCACTTGGTTTTTATTTTATGATTAATGTTGATACACTTCGGCTGTCTGATTGCAATCAATCTAAGAATTCTAAGTAGTCAATACTCCTTAGATACTTAGATAGGTTATGGGTAAGTATTTTATTTTATGATGTATCAAATAAAAAATAAATAAATATTATGTATCTTCAATAAAGACTATACAATATTAAACACTTCGGGGACTTAACTAAAACCTTTAAATTTAACCTCTTTTTCATTGGAATATTTAATGAGTAGGTGAATTTTCACATTAAGATGATATGTGTTTCGCAGTTCAAAATATTAATTAGCAATTTTTTTAGTAAAATGCTTTAAATTTGAAAATGTGTTTTTAATTCAGGACCTAACTGCAGTCCTGTGGGAAAGATCGCGAATGGACTTTTTTTTTCAGAAAAGTTTAGTAGTCTCATTTAGTATTTTTCTGAAGTTTCAGAAGTAGGTTTCTGAAGTTTTTTTTTTATTTATACATAAAATTGATCATATCTAGAAAATATACTAGGTGGTGGATATCCCACCCAAGTCTAAAATACTTACTAAGACTCCTACTAAACTTTCCTAAAAAATAATCTTTCATACGCGAACTTTCCCACAGACTTTCCCACTTAAATTTGACATTGGCGGCAACAAGTTTTTCTACAGCAGAGCGTCCATTGTCTTTATAATGTAATATGGTCTGAGTCTAATTATTAATTTAAATTTAGCGACTTTAAAAATAATAGTTAGTATAAGATGAACTTTACACAAACTTACACATGCGACATAGGTACATATGAAGTATATGAAGTATACATCTGTTCAATATATTGTGCAAAATTGATTAGTCTTAAGCTCTAAGCATTCACTTAAAACTGGGACTAAATATTTTATAGTAGCATACACACACCCACAAACACACACACACACACACACACACACACACACACACACACACACACACACATTTTATTAGCCAAAAAGGGACTCGATTGCGCGCAGTAGACGACATTCCATCTGCAGTTTTGAAAGTTAGTAGGTATAATATTGGATAAATTAGTTAAATGATGGAGTATCGCAGACTGTACGTGATCGGTATATTTACTTACATAGATGGATAATATAAAATAGCACCAATGACAACATAATTCGGCATAGACACGAAAATTATGTATATAAAAAAAAATTATACTTAGTCAATAAAAAAATAATTAATTACTAATAAGTAAGTAATAGTAATCAATTACTGATTAATTAGTGTATAGTAAAAAAATATTTAATTACAATTTAAGTCTTCTAAGACTTAACTATTAGTCGGCTTAATCTTAATATAGGTACTTATTCTTATAAAAAAATTAATTCGATGACGGCGGTTGTACGCGTATGGTGGGAATCCGCCAGGGGAAGAATCGCTGCATCCAAGCAGGTGTCGTTGATTGCGGGGGACTCTCATCAGTATCGTAAGTAGGACTACTAGAGTCCCCTAAGACACTCGCGTCTGCCGCAAGAGACGGGGTCGTCGGAGTACTTATGGTTTCGGGGGCACGAGGCTTTGCCGAGTTACTTGAAGACCTACGCGTGCTCGAACGGGAACTAGTTCCTTCTTGCATCTCAACTTCGTTTCTTGTGTCCCTTCGCCAGGGCAATACGAGACCTCCTCGTTTATATTGCCAATAAATCAGTCCTGCTAGCACCGCTCCAATGACAGCAATACAGATTCCTAGCACGGTGTAGGTGATCGGTATTCCGGAGATGAAACCTGTTAATGAGTTAATATAAATGTTAAACGACTGATATTTTTCAGACAAATATTATAAAATGAAATATTATATTATATTAATTATCTTAATGTTACTCAATTGAAATAAAATAATTGTTACATATTAAAATTATTTATAAAGAAAAACCAAAAATGTTTAACCATTTCCTATAATGGAACGGATATATCTTGAAATACTTATAAGACAAGTGAAAAATTAGAAACTTTGTGATGAGAGCGTGAAATAGGGATGAAATAATATTAATATTCAAAACCTAGTTAATTATCCGATGGTTTACGCGCGAGCATGTTGCTAGGTTTTTTTTTAATGAGTTAACTCGTCTACCACATTAACAGCCTACGACTGCGGTTTTTTACAAATACCAGACTAATTTAGATCCTGATCATTACAAAAGGGCAATCACTAAGAGTTTAGCTACATTAAGAATTAACAATTACACCTAACTAACAAATAGATGTCCTAGTCAAAATCATTGCGGTTAAGACTGGAACACATGTATTATAATATAATTATGTTGATAAATATGTGAAAAAATAATACAAACTTTCTAAACCGATTAATTCCATGTCATCAGTTAATTCACCAGAGGAGCCTATTGGTACTTTCACTACACAACGCCATTTGCCGATATCCTTAGGGGTCACTTTTTTTATCTTTAACCAACAATTGCCTTGCGTCATGTCTGCTTCCTTTGGAAAGACATATCTATCCTCTTCGTCAGAATTCCCGCTTGAACTACTAAAAAGATAGATAATTCACATTCAAAAGAAAGTACTTACATTGCGAAAAATGTACAAATCTAGCCTATCTTCCTTCTTTATGCATATATTTCTTCGATCCGTGTGTACGTGACTGAACTGCTAAACGGCTGGACCGAATTTGATTAAATTTTTTGTATGTTAGAGCGCTCACGCTATTACTTCTATTTGCTTTAGTTAGACAGTAAATAAGAACTGACTTTTTCTGCTCGACTCTTACCCATAAGCCTATATCGTTTCTTTATTTGGAAAAGATATAGGTTATTAAATGAAGAAAGATTTTTTTCAAATTTAAATTCTACTTGCAAAGATAAAATAAATTTATATATTGTTACTCGTATATATAATATTTTGTAATGTCACAAAAAAAAATATTAAAGTAATTAAATTCAATATGGAGTGAATTTTTAAAATACTTATCGTGATTTAAAAATGGGTATTTGGAGATACCTACATCTCAACAATTAAAGCACAGTAAGTAGGTATTTACGTTTGTTTTTAACCGGAAATTTTCGGGTGTAGGTACTTTATAAATCACCATGAAATTTCGCATACACTGTCGAGGGTAAAGATACAATCATGTTCTTTACATTCAGAAAATGTACTGTTTGTTCCCTTAAGATCATCTTAAAATAAAAAATTCAACGCCTAAGAAAATGGACTCGCGGTCAAAAGCCTATACTTTACATTTATTTGAAAGCTTCATAAAAAGTCTGTTCATTTTCAAAGTTGACCCTGCGGGGAGTCGAACCCGCGACCCTTGGAACAGAGCGTTTAGGCAAGCACCTTAACCACTCATCCAACGGGCTCGTCAAACGGTGAGTTAGCGAAGAACGCAGCTGAAATGAATTAGTTTGCCTGTAACACAGTCATATATATATATAATACTTACGGAATTGCCCTCGGAACGGGATATACACTGAATTTGGAATCGTTTGGCGGAATAAAATCGCAAAAATGTAATAATAAATCTGGCGAAAGGACAGTAAAACGCATTGTAACTTCTTCACCCAACTGCACATGTATTTTCTTTTCTATGGCGGTGAATAGATTTTCTATTCTAAATTGAATTATTTCATTTTTTGGGTTTAAATCCGAGTTGCACTGCCACAGTCCGACGTCAACTTCTTTCGCTGTTACCTCTATTACACAAGTCACACGATTTTTAATCTTATGATCGCTATATCTGAAATACAAACACAATTTAATATGTAGATATACGTATTTATCCTTATTCATATTGATAATCCGAAACTAACTATGCCTGTCAATAGATGTCACATACTTAGTTAAAAAGAGCGAGTGTTTTAACAAAATTATCTGCTCATTTTATATTTTTACTAGCTGACGCTCGCGACTTGGTCCGCGTAACTTTATAAAATATATCCTATCTTTTAATTTGGACCAAATTACATATAGTTATACAAAGTTTGATCAAAATCGGTTCAGTAGTTTAGGAGTTCATCGCGGAGGAACATGTGACACGTAATTTTTATATAAGTATATAGAGATAGTAAGGGAGTCCTATGGAGAATATAATATAGTTATATTAAAAATATATATTAAGCAAGGTGATCTTATCTGACCGCTTGGTTTTCATGGCTAAACCGCTGATATGTGGAAATAGCGGTTGGGAAAAGTGGTTGGGAAAATTTAATCCACTTTTCCGGCTAGCTTGAGGTTACCTATAATATTTCTTGTTAACTTGTTGTTGGACTTAAAAAAAGCTAAGTATATCCTTCAATGGACTTGAATTTTCGAAGTATAGAAACATACAAATTCGTTAACCCAAGTGTGGAAGAAAATGACAATTCTTTTATTTATATACTCTATACTATAATACATTTCAATTAATATTGTCAATTCAACTATCATAATATTTACCTAGACTTTGCTTACAATATTTTTAGAAATTTATAAGTAGGTAGATTTCCAGCAATGGGAATAAAATAGGGGCCGATTAAATTATGGAGTTTATTAAACATAAAAAAGGGTAATTAGACTTTTAATTAGTTTTTATATTATACTAGCTGTTGAACACGAGTACGCCCGCGTAACTTTATAAAATATAACCTATGTTACTTGCTGATAATATAGCTCTCTATAGGTGAAAGAATTTTCAATATCGGTCCAGTAGTTTTTGAGTTTAATCATTACAAATATAAAAATCTTCTCTCTTTATGCCTATGTCATATTCATGAGATACATATAGGTAGGCACTTTGTAATTTGTGTGATTACCTAATTGTGCTAGTAATAACGAGTTATTTTAATGATTAAGACGAAAAAACTATGAATAACTTCATATCTATATATAATTTCAAAAATCTATATAAGTAAATTCGAATGTCGTGACTGTTTTTTGTATGATTTTTTTTTTTAAAAAGTGTTCACTTACCTGAATATAGTCTTATTCGGATGAATAAATGTACATGACAATAGGGGTATTGTATTATTTGGGTTACATACTACGTGTACTCGCTCCGATTTAAGCGCCAAGATATTCCGGACCCCATTTACCATAATTTCTTTGTAACCTATATAAAAAAAATTGTAAATTATTAACATGGTTATTCCCTGATTAAAAATTAATTTGTTGAAAATTTTTATAACTTACCGAATACTTTTGACTTATTGCATATTGTAATACAAATTACAAACACAAAAACAATACTTTGAATATTCATTTTGAAAATTAAACTCATGTTGTAATAACCCTTCCTATGCTATGAAAAGATGCAACTGAAATTTCGCCTACCCTTCGTTTCGTATTTGTAAATTTAAAAAATTTAAACACATTTGAATTGTTGAGAGGAGAGTTTGATGTTAAATCTTACGTTTTATTTAGCTACCCACAAGGTAAATTTATAAAAGGTGTTACTAAATCATTTAAATTTTTTGAATAATTATTTTTTGCATCGTTAGTAGGTAGACGCAAATTGACCTAACACACATTCTACAATAATCGTTATTTATTACTATACATTGTTACCTATACATAAAATGAATTGCAAAAATAATATTTGCATTTTGCAAATATTTGGATTTTGAATTTCAAAAATGAATATTTTTGCAACTTTACTAGTATTAATCCAAATAAATATTTACTTCTTATATTGAAAGTCAATATTCTAATTTTTTTAAAGATCACCGGCTATCCTTGATTTTAAATATAGAATACTTTTTACCAATAAATCTTTCCCGTAGGGTGATAATAAGTAGTTACTTCTTACTATTAGCATTTAGACAATCTGTGATAATAGTTAAAGCTTAGGACGATGGCAGAGGAAAAATGCACAGGAAACCGCTATTAGGAAGCCACATAACGATAACATAGCTGTCTTCGAAATTACAGAAATGAACTAGAAGGCTCGTTCTATCATACTCTGCTGTGTAAAACAAGATGGATACGTCATTTAGCACATTAAAATCTAATATTAAATTTTAAAAAAGCAGTTAGATCCGTAAATAAATATCCTGAAGTGTTGGAACTTCCATGAAAAAATCCAAAGGTATGGGGTCCTTTGATAACAATAATAGTCTGTACTTTCTGTTGTTACCTCTATAACAATAGTTTCCATAGTTGTACTATGGTTGTACTTGGGTTTTGGGTTGTACACGGGTTGTACTCTAGTTGGCAATGTCAAATTGTCAAACAAACACAGAACACTACTACATACTAAGATGTCAAACCGAACATCAAACGCGTGAGACATTGCACATTGCTTGCTTTGCTAATTGCTTGGCTTCTCTCACTAGAGTCTCGCTAGAGAGTACTATGTTCCTTGCGCTAGAGAGTATATATTATGTTCCTAGCTTGGCTTACTCTTTGTTTATTTTCTTTATTTTGGAATGTAGATAAATTAACAATTTCTTTGGGAATCAATCGAAAGTAATTTCAGTTCATTTGTTTACATTATAATAAATAGGACTGTTAATTGTATTATTTATTTATAATATATCAGTTGTCCTAATTAAGTTACATAAACTTCAGCTATGTCTGCAGACCTTTTATCACTTACCAGACGTAAACTGAACGAAGCACTGGGAGATAAATCCTCAAAGTATTTCAACCACATGAAACAATGGTTTCTAATGAAACTTACTAAAGAAGAGTTCGATATTGAAGGTCGTGCGTTACTAACTCCAGACCAAGTCCACTATCACAATGAATTTCTACTTGCACTTCTGAACAAGGTGGAAGGATTAGCTCAAGCTTCTATGAACGTTGTTCAGGAGAAATCTAGTTCACACCACAGAAACAGAAGACATAAGAGGAACCCCCGTACCTCCGAGAAATCCAACTTCGAACCTGCAGATTTATTAGAATATTTGCCGCCGAATTCACCCCCTGGTGCGGGAAGTGACGGCGTCAAATATACATCACAAGTATGTGTATTTCTTTTAATATCCTGTTTGTGATTCCAGTAGATTTAGTAGTGGCACACTGAACAAATGAGTGGCCCCTCTTATAGAAGACCACCGTAAATAACAGAATGTTTGCAGTTGTGTTTTGGTGAATGAGTAAGGGATTCCAGAGCCCATTTTTCCCTATGCCTTCCAGACCCTTCTAAGGTTTTCAGTGCACTTGCAGCACTTGTGGTGTTTCTAGTGTTATAGGTAGGCGATGGTAACCACTTACCTTTAAGTGGACTATTAAGTGACTAGAGACTTCTGCTACAAAGTTGGTTGAATTGAACAAAAACGGTAAAAATATAGATTATGGACTGTCGATTTTTTAATTGGGGAGAGAGGGAGAGGAGAGGGTCTCCGGTACAACCCCCACCTGTGCAAATTTATAGTTTCCAAGATATTCATGGTTGAAGTTTGAGGTTATGCCTGTACCGCTTAAGAAGTTATGACACTACTTGTGTGTGCTGTTGTGTTTCAGTGAATGAAATGGGATGCCAGAGTCCTAACGTAACCTAACCCAATTCTTTTATAATAAAAATAGTATTTAAAAGGGTGCGCTCGCTTTTTCATGTACATTATTAAAACCTAACCTAGTCAAATTTTTTATGTAAAAAAACTATGTGGTTGTGCAGTTGGAGACTTTGCACAATTACTTGTTATACTTGTTACCTTCTCCCAAAAATATTGTGTTAACTCAACTCGACAGTCCATAATCTACATTTTAGCCAAAAATATGCACCTAATTAAACTCTGATATATAAGAATTTTCATCTAAAATCAATGTAGTTACTTGTGCATCTTGATCAGTGATCTCCACTTTCTGCAGAATACTGTGGTGCCCATCTTGCAGCAGTAGCCACCCACTTACAGACAACTCAAGAGAAACAACAGTTTTGTAGTGTTGTATTGGGAATACAACACTAACCCAATGTTAGTGTTGTAAACACTAACCTAACCAATTCACTCACAGGCTGTTTCTCTATATCCTATCATAGTTAGCAGTGCACTTGCATAACTGTTTGTTGCTTAGGTTTATAGGAAACTGCTTCCACCTGCCATAAAGTGGAACATGTCTGCCCCTTTCTAAAAAGAATTTATAGAGTGCAACTTTTTAAAATAACAAATTACCCACCCAGTTTCAACACTGCTTCACACAGAGTTGAAACTTTCAGAAATCCTTTTCTCAGCAGAAGCTTACCTTATAAAATAAACCTATTTACGAAATTTCACATTTCTAGACTTAGTGGTTTTGACTGTTTGTGATAATCAATTAAGACAAACTATTTTAAAAGACATAGACTAGCTAACTGATACATAACTTTGAAAAAAAAATGTGTAATTATTTGTAAAATTCTTTTCAGGAAATATTTTTACCAGACCATGCATTAGTTGTTGGTCGTTTCATGTTAGCTGCTTGGGAGCTTGGCTTGGAAGGAGCTGACGATGAGGCTGCAGACCTAATTGTGGTTGCTGTCCAGCATTTCCTTAAGAACCTGCTCAGTGCAGTGATAAGTCAACGCAAAGGTTATAAAATGCACAACAAGAACTTCATGTATGACGTCGGCAGTGATGTGCCGAACATGTGGCTTCGTAATACCAGCAAACTGTGTGATCCTCAAAGGGGCAGACTAGTTGTTGATGATGCTGTTGATTCATTAGCCCCTAATGTACCGCCTACTATTGATGAGGTTGAATACAATACAGCATTTGAAATAGCTTGCAGGTAATATATATTTCTAATATATTATTTACTATATAATTAGTGTTTATGAAGCATTTACAATTGCCTGTCCTGCACTTCTGGGCATATTGATATGTGATATTTATTTGTTAATGTTGAATAACATACCTATCACGAAAGTATAGTATTTTCAAAATGTAAAAGTTAAAAAAATTAGACCTTCATATGTTTTAGGTACTCGATAACTCGAATTTTGGCGTTTTCCTTGACATTGGACTTACTGAAGTAGTATCACTATAATCTCTATATATATAAAAATTTCTCATCACGTTGTTTGTCGCTGATGAACTCCTAAACTACTGAACCGATTTTAATAAAAACTTGCACACTGTGTGCAGTTTTATCCAACTTAAGAGATAGGATATATTTTATAAAGTTACGCGGACGAAGTCGCGTGCAACAGCTAGTTTGTATATGAAGTACATTTGTATATAAAGTACAAATTGTACTATATGACATATATTCACATTTAATAAAATTATCACACAAATATATGTGGCAACATTCATAAAAAACATTTTTTTAAATCATAATTTTGTTGAAGCATATTTGTAAATAGCTTTAAAATTTAAAAGTTTTATAGGCAAGCTATATTTAAATTGTGATGTGAAAATACTTTTAGTTTTTCAATGTCAATGATTTTATTTTTTCAGTGCTCCCAGCTCAAATGAAGTTGACACGTTAACATTAGATGACTTCTACAATACCCTTCTTACGCACAGGAATATAATTGCAAGCCATTCAGTGTATGCTGTCAATATGGAAAGGATTGCGGTGATGTTAAATCATCCAAGTTATTGAATATTATGTTCTAATTTTATTGAAATAATTATGTAAATAAAATAATTAATAGTTATAATAAGTATTGAAATAATAAAAAAAGTTTTTTTTTTTTTTAAAGAAAGTATTTATTTAACACAAAAAATACAATTGTTTAGGTACAGTCTTGTTATAAAATAACTTTTTACTTGTTCTAGACCGAGCTCAAGTGTAGTTAGTTAATTTAATACTGAGAGGATATTTTGTACAATGAACAGTTTGTACTTTGTAGTTGTCAATAGTTTGAAAAAATAAAATTTTTAATTCTATTTAATATGAAAAACACGTTTTATATGCTTTTGGAAATTCCCATCGACGAAATAAATAATCGTGCCTTTATACTAAAGTTAGAAAAAAATATTTTCAAAAAATACAAAAAAAGATCAGGTTTGCTGATGCGATTGGATGATTCCATACTAAGTGCGAGTGTTTGAAGATGTCTCTTCATGCAAAACTAGTAAATTTTAATAGTTTCTTCAGATTTATGAATCATATTGCAGTACATTAGAGACTAGCTGGTGCCCGCGGCTTCGCCCGCTGCAATATTTAACCTACAATTCTATTCTAACTATTAGTAAAAGATTTTTTTAAATAGAATTAGTGTTTTCGAAGATTACCTCCTACGTACAAACATACAATATTTACTTTATAATATAGGTTAGTGGGATTTCATTCTTTCAAACTTCAATGTGAAGTTAACATAACTACTGGCGATGAAGTGCTAGATTCGGGTTCTTCTGGTCTTGTTTCGCCGACAATTTCCTGAGAAGTCCTTTGCGGTGATCTGGGAATTCTCACTCGGCCCAACTCCTGCACTTCAATGATTTCGGCTTCCGCTCGAGGCCTGTGACCCAGCATATGACGTTTCCTCCAAGCAACAACACCGAGTACCGCTAGGAACACAACGATGCCTACAATTCCAATAGTGATCCCGGTTGTTGAAGCTGTTGACATTGCATACAGTCCTGATGAAAATTAACATTGATAAACAAATATAAAACATGTAAGACTTCCTCACGGCTTCGCAAGCGTGAAAATGTTATAAAATACTCATAGAAGTATAAAAATAATGATCAATCATTTTAATTAAAAATATATATACTACGTTCCGTAGTCATAAACTGGACCTTAACCATACCCGTATAAAATGATAGCTCGCGTGTTGTTTTAATAAGTTAGTAAAGTCCAATCCTTTTTTGCTTATCCATTTGGACAGCGTACTTGGAGCTACTATGGCGTTACTTATGTTAATTAATAGGCGACGGTAGTTAAAAACGACGGACAAACCTTTACTTAATTCGTCTTTCCTGCACTGCTAGATGCTGTCCAAGAGCAAACCTATTACTTATTAATAAAAAAAAGCTATACTTAATTAAAAATTATAAACTAACCTTCGACATTCTATTAAGACCATGCTAATGAGCCCAACACGCTATATCTGCTGTAAGTTGCTGACGAGTTGGGTGTCCCACAGATTACTGATTCTGCACCATCAGGTCAAGGTTACCATATCATGGAAATACCACTGCAGTAACAGTACACCAAATGACAAATCAACTGAAACCATGGAAATTAGTCCATGGAATCCCTTCGCAACTAGGATCTTCAAACGCCTGAACAGATCTTCATAAATTATATCTATGAACTATCTCGATCACGTCAGATTTCAAACAAACAAAAATCCATCGTTTGGGAGCTATGATGCCACAGACACACGGGTCAAATTTATAACACCTCTTTTTGCGTTGGGCGTCGGCAGTTAAAAAAGAACTTTCAATTAACTTTTATAAATAAGTATTTGAATATTAACGACGCCGTCAGATTTTCATCACGAAAACAATCTCGTTGAGTTGAGTACCTTCGACACTGAGGTTGATGATGTCAATATATTCCTTGCCGTCGCCCATTTCAGCTCCACAAATCCAGGGACCAGCATCTTGATACTTGACCCTTCGTATGGTCACAGAACAGTCGCCACGGTCCGAACTCCTGAATTTCGGAAAATAATATTTGCCCGCCAGAGGTCTGCAAGAAAACATTTATATAAATCATACTGCAGACTTATGGAAAGAGGGATAAACGGGAAGGTTTGTATATATATAAAAAATGCACCTCGGGCGAAGCCGGGAGCGAGTCACTACTTTATTAGAAAATACGTAATTATAAGTACATTATGAGGTAGATACACTAGGTTACTTTTCTCTAAAGAAAAAACATTGATTTATCACTTAATATAACTTAGGAAAATAATTAATTTTGAAACCTATTATAATATTTCACTATACTTGGCCTATCTCGTATCTAAGAGTAGTAGTATCTAGTAAATAATAGGTTAAGCTAATCTAGATAAAATTAAGATTACGACGTGGTCTTAAGACTTACTTATCTATACTAACAGCTGACCCCATACTAAATGGGATGCCTTTTGGCGGTTCAAACCGGCAGTAACTCAAAGGTATCCTGCCCTTGGTCGCCGTACAATATAAAGTCACTTCTCTTCCATGTATGGCGGTTACATTTTTCTCAACTGCAGCCAAATGGTCTTCTATTCGAAATATTATTTTTCGTTCAATTTCCATTCCAATTTCTTGTGTTCCGATATGACATATCCATTCGCCTACGTCTTTTTTGCTCGCGTTCACTTGCATGGCGCAAATGCCGTTTTTGAGATCCATCCCTGAAAGGCTGTAAGAGAAAGAAACCAGTTTAGTCTGAAAAAGAGGGATATCGACAAGATAGGATGGTAACCAGCCGTACCTACGTCTGAAAGTCCCATAGAATATTGGATAATGATGGACATAAAATGTGCTTCTAGTAATGGTAGACTTTGTAGTTTTAAATTTTATGACTGCGCGTCGGTCATTACTCGTATTGTAATTCAATTGTGTAAAAGCATTTAAAGGCAGCGTACATGTTTTTTGTATTCAAAATAATAGTAATTTAGTAAAATAGTATAGTAAAGGCCGAGTGTATTATTAGGTACTACTGTACCTAATAATACACTCGGCCTTCGAAGGCGATGACAACCTGTTAGAGCTATCTATAGTACCAGGTAGGTATGAATGGAAAATACTCCGCTTATGTCTACCAGTGGGGAGACTACAGTAGGGATAAGTGGAATGGAACGGGCTGTGACGTCAGTCTTCTAGTAAATTTCACATCTTGAGGTGTATTTAGTCGATAACTTAATGGCATCATTTAGTCGTTTACTTAATGATGAGCCATCAATAAATGGTTTGGTAGATAATCCTGGTTCATTAGAAAGCCATCTTTTTTATTTGCGTTTAAAAATAACATCACTAGTGACAAAATATAATGAAATTGTCAAAGCTGCGTATACCTCATCGATTAACCGACAATATAAAAATAACATTTTTTTTATTAAGCATGAATAAGATAGGTATTAAATTCGTGGTATATCTACTAATGTAAGTTTTGGCTAATTTTCGGTTTTTAACCGGGATAAAATATCCATTAATCTCTGTACGCTGGATTTAGTACTAAATATATTCATAAACTTTTTTCATTTATGATATTGCTAAGATTTAAAATAGGTAAGATTTTTTGATTAATTAACCTTACAAATGTATATTTTTCCAGGGTTAAATAAATAAAGATCTATTAATGCTTCATTTCTGCGTACTTCAAAAACAACCGATAAAGTAAAAAGTAATATAATTTGCCGATAACACCAAATTTATAATTCATAAACTCTTAGATACTTACGAATATCTAGTCCCGTTTGGATGAATGAATCCACAGTACGATAACGAGTTATCTGATTTACAATTAATACGAACCATCTCATTCTCGAGGGCCAATATCATTTGAACGCCGTTCACCTCTAACTCCTTATAACCTACAAGAACACAATAAATAAATAATATTATTTAGCTACACTAATTTTTAATTTCACAATTTATTCACTGAAATATAACAAATAAAATATCTCACCGGCTACTTTATTTTTATTTGTAGCGTAAAAAATTAGAAAAATACTCAACACTAATTTAATTCTCATTGTATTTTAATATAAATATATTTTTTATAAATATGTTATGTAGAAGTTGTGACAGAGGACGTTAAAATCTTACTACCCTCTCCAGTTTGGAGATAATATGTGAGACGGCAATCAATAGGTCATTGTTTCACGAGTTTATTTTCGATAACAGTATAAGTACGTAAACAAAATTAGTATTTTTCTTAATTATTCATTTATAAATATGTATAACATTAACATTGTATTTGGCTAAACAACAAAGATATTTTCCTGTATTTTTGTAGTAGAGGGCCAAGCAAAATTATTGATATTATCTTAATAAGATCAGCAACTCACTTGATGGTAGTCGCCTACTATAAAGTGGAAGGTCAGGCTGTTTGCCGACCTTTGCCCGCTTTTTTTGTTTTATAGTCCGTCTATCTGTATGTGTGCTCTAATCTTGGAAAATCGTGAACGGATTTTATTCCTGTTTGCATTGTTAGGAAGAGAATTTCTGAGGATGGTTTACATGTATATATTTCTTGGATATATCTTATTTATATTTGCCGAATTATTACGTTTTTTAACAAAAAAGGGGGAAATTGCCGGTTTAAAATAGCAGTGTTTCGCGTACACCGCAACACTCGCCTAAACCCGTAGTAAATTTGAAATGTAGATAGTAAATTTTACGACGCCATTTATGCCCGCGGCGTGCGCTATTGATTGCGGGTCCCGCTGCACCGGCGACGGCGGCAACAAGTAGAATCGCGCGGAACGCCTTGGCGGGCTTAGCCTGCGCGCTGCGCTCTGAATCAGTGGACACACCCAGAACTTTCAGGCCTTCTTTTTTTTTTTTCAGTTTGTATATTTTTAATATTTTTTTTATGTTTAGGTACTTATAACTACTGCAGTTGTTATTTCTCCTTAAATAAATTCTTCTGTGAAGTAAGTAGGTATAACGCAACAGCTCGTTTCTGGTTGTCCATGGTAAATAATCGCCCGTATTGTGATCATGGCCCGCCAACCGCGACGACCGCATACTGCACATAACTCCGGTCTCGTGAGTTTAGAAATAAAACAGCTGTTTCCGCCTTCGCGGGGGGCGCAGGTTGAAATCGCTCTAAGTTCTAAGCTAGGCTCGTTGACACGCGGGAATTGGGTGCGGTCTGGGACCGCAAAATTGTGTTATGTATGCAGACAGGAGGCGGTTAGTAAGCTATTACTGTGGTTACTCTAAAAAAAGGAAAGAAAAATGCAGTATTGGGCGCGACGCCCACGCGATTCTATTATCTACTATGAGAGCCTCTTCTCAGCGTTCAGTAGTCTTTCGGGCACCGCGCTATTTGTACGTTAACTTGGGTTACTTATGTTATGAATTGGCTATGTACTAGTCGATCACGCCACAAATAGGAGAAAGTGTAGAAGCATCGCAATACGCACCAAAGAGGGCGAACACGACCTTCCTCCGTGTACATTATCCGCACGACCACGACCTCTCTGACATGAGTGTGCGACTTGATATAGTCGATCACTTAATACTGGATGCACCCACTGCCTTCATCTTTAACTTTTTTTATGAGCAACCTAAGTAAACATAGTATTTCTTCGTCGACTTCCATTTTCAAACTGACGCTATCCGCGCAAGCCAATCGCTTACTAATCGCCTCGTGTCTGCATATGCATACATACATAACACAATTTTGTGGTTCCAAACTGCACGATTTGCAATAGCGCGGTACCCGCGTGTCTGTACGAGCCCTTAGGTGAACAATGTTGAATTGAATATAACTTAAAACAATGTATGACAAAAATGTCGTATGTACTTAAATAGACCTACAAAAAACACGTACAATATACCTACATGTCAATGTTCTAAGGTTAACTTACGGTACCTAACCATTTTTATTTTTAAAATTTTGAAAAAAATAAACGTTTTTCGTGAACTTGTTTTAATCGATATGGTGTTACTAAATATAAATAAATAATTTAATAATTTACACCTTATCATTTTAATTTATATCTTGTGAGTATTCTATATACGATATACAATAAAATCGTAAACGAGTAGTATCTGTACATTAAATATTTTCCAAAAAAAAAAAACAAAGCAATGATATTTTTAAATATAATTGACTATAGGATACATATTTATCCTGGAAAGATTTTAGGTTCCTGTAGAATTTTCAAAAAACAAACTACAGCTCGTAGGTACAAAGTTGCGGACAACAACAAAATTTTTTTTTATTAATTTGAAGATACGTAGTCAGATCATAAGTTGTCACATAATTAAAACTTTTGAATTTAGAATGCTGGCTACAAAAATATTTATTGAATTTGAATTTCGAATCTTTTATTCAAACAAAAACAATCGCGCACATTTTTACAATCGGTGCGGTTATGCGCCAAATCAGATTTTCCAAACGCTTCATCAAACGCTATAATGAAGATCCTATATCGCCATCACGCAATACGAATGTTTCCGTATCATGTTGATATTTTATAGTTATGAAAATGGAACTTAATTACAAAATGGAAAAATAGTTCGTTGTTTAATAACTAGTTATGAAACAGTGAAAAAATTTTCCGTTTTCGTATCTGGTTATGAAAAATGGTTACGAATGTGGCTGAAGGAGCACGGTCTTCTGTCCTTCGCATTCCCGCGAAGCCTTTCAGGTCGTCTGTGCGGTCTATTCCCACTAGTTCAAGTGGGAGTTCAATTAATTGAACTATTGAGACTTTAGGCTCGAATTCACCAACAGACGGTTATTTTTAAACAGCTGATTAAAATTCAAACAGCCGTTTAATGATATTTTGTTGATCACCATCGCTAAACTGCGGGTTAAACGCCCTAAACATCAGATTAATCAGAAAAATAACCGTCTGTTGGTGAACTCGAGCCTTAGTCTCAGTAGTTCAATTACATTAATTAATTGAACTATGGAAAATAAAAAGTCTCAGTAGTTCAACTGACATTATTTTAATTGGTTAAATCACACCTATACACGCTGCGCTTTCTAATTGGTAGCCTTCATTCGATAACTCGTCTACCCCATCGGTTACCTGCTCTGCGATAGATATGATCCAAATTACATGATAATCCTTTCAACAGTTAAGGTTTGTTATTGTAACAAACACACTCGCATTCATAATAATAATTAGGCTTCACATAATTTTATTCTCCGTAAGAACTCTTTATGTGATATTTATTTTAAAATTATTTTTAATTGGACAATGACAACTCACGCTTAGTAATTACAAAATTTACTATTTAGGAATTCAATACACATTCAGAAAAACTAGATTTCTATTTCTATAAATTTATGATTTTATTTTAATTTTTTTTTTATATACACAATTACTCTACTACAATGATTAGTTATTAAATAAATTAGCAAGTAAATAACAACAACTTTATTACATTCACGCGATTCATAAACAAAACATTTGCACATAATTATTTCCATCTGAATCAATTCAATCATTTTCTTCTATGTCTTGTGACGGAGCCTTTTTTTCTGCTCTTCTCAGTTTTATCTGTAGACAACTCGTTTTGCAATTGCTTCAGCATTTTTGGCGTAATTAGACCCTGAAAGGAATAAAAAAAATAATTGTCCACATTATGGCAGGTGGCTACCGTCGCCTATAAGGAAATAGCAGGCTCTGGCATCTCTTACTCACTCGCCGAAATACAAAAGCAAACGTGCTGTTATTTCACTGTGGTCTTTTGTAAGGCGGTGTGGTTACTGCCGCCAGACGGACTGGCCAAATGACTAAGTCACTGAATATAATGTCAAAAGTTACCTTGGCAACGAGCATTGCGGATAATTTCCCTTGATTGTCTTCCCGAGAGTCCCGCGAGGGATTCGACATTAGCTTCTTGGTTTTGAGCGGAAGCGCTTCCGGAGACGCGTCGCCTTTCTGCAGTAAGAACTCAGAGTTTCGTAGCAATCTGTTCAACAATTTTAATTATTTTTATTAGTAATAAAAATATTTAAATAAACTACAACACCCACATCAGAGCCAATTTTGAAAAATTAATTTCTCAACCACTCGACAAATGGGCCTTCACTCAATTCCGTCATTTAATAATTACCAAACTTCCACGACTATGACAATTTCCATAATTAACGTCCATTATTTTGAATCGATATAATTCTGTCAAAGTTGTTATATTATAATAATTGAATTATTTAAACGAAAATAATAAAGTAAGTACTTATTACAAATCACTAATATTTCGAAAAGTCAGTATTAAATGAGTAAATTCTGTTCACCTTGTGATTTGAAATATTCCCTGTTGTATAATGGCGTCTAATTCTTTCTCCATGTCACGCACTAATTTCGCGTCCGGAAACATGTCTGGAAACCTATAGCTGAAAGAGGAAAAAAAAAAAAACAAATTTTAGCCTAAAGACTAGTTGATATTCAGTAAGAGGGTGGTTACTGTATATAGTTACTGTCGCCTTACAGATTGGTCAATATATGACTGCGGAACGTCTGCCACTATTGAAACTAAGCCATACCTTAACCATAAATAGAGGTCCAGGACATCAAACACCGACTCGAGATGCACCAGATCCATGATGGTTTTTGGAGATGGGAGAGGCCAGTCGACCGCGTTGCAAATCCAATTCTTGTTTATCGGCTCATTGCGACTGTACTGACGGACCATCTATATGCAACACAAAAATCTATATCCATTTTTGCTAACCATATAACGGCTGTCATTGCTTGTTTTAGTAGGCTACGGTAACCACTATTAAAAATACCGTCAGCCTGCCTGCCAATCTTCACATACAAAAATATGCTTTTGAGCACACGATTTCTAATTTTCCAATTTAAAAATTATAAATATCATTATAATTTATACACTAATCAGCGCGTCACCAATCCGAGCCGCTTGTCCAGTGGAGCCGAGTAAACCCGATTCAGCGTCACCGATCCGAGCGTGACGGTTCACTTACGTTCACTCCTCAGCAAAACGCGCATAAACACGTTTTCACTTTAAAAAACCACCTATCTATCTTTAGCAAGCTCTTTTTTGGTCTGAGAAGAAAGGTAAGTTATAAAGGACGAAGGGTACATCGAGGATGGTTAGTTCTACCAGTTGATGAGTACCTTGAGGAAGGTTAGTTCTACCAGTTGATGGGTACCTTGAAGAAGGTAAGTTCTATGAGTTGACGGGTACCTTGAGGAAGGTGGCCGTGACGAAGGGCAGCTTGTTGTTGATGGGAGCGCAACAGAAGACGTACCGCGCGCGCAGAGGAATCGGAACGTGCTCGATCATCTCCGCTATGAACTTGAACGCCTCCGTGTTGCACATCACGTACAGGGTCGCGTCTACCGTGCAAAGGTGCACGAATATGTCCTGTAAAACACACGTTACACTGTCTTATGTTATTAAGCCATTTTAAAATATTGCAGTAAACTGCCGTACAAACGTAAGTTATAAACAACATCAAGTTACAAACAAACGTAACTTTTTTGTCTTGTGTTTGATACAAGATACCAGTGAATATTTTAATGACTGCAACCATCGTATGAAATTTGCGTCACATATGTCAAAGCGGCACATAAAAAGTACGCCTAAAACGGAATCATGGCGGAATCTTGCCTTCGGGCGTCGATGATGAAATATAGTAACGAACAAGTTCTACTATTGATTTTAAACCCCAATGTGTTGACGTAAAGTCACATTTTCTTTAAATGACAGATGTAAATTTTAAATGTTTAAATGTTCCATAAAGTTCGCAGTGTTTTGTATGGCGTGCGAAATCCATAGTTTTAGTACATTGATGACTGCAACAGACATGATGATAAAGAAATTTGGCCTTACCATGAGGCTGCTGAGACTGGCGTGAGGTAGATGGTAGGCGTACAGTTCCATTTGTTCTGCAGTCGGATGCAGGCCAGCCTGCGTCACTGGTTCGGGGGACTTGGAAAGAAGAGTCTTGAGGGTTACCAGGTCTTCGGGCCTGTACGCGGTCACGTATCCCGTCTCCCACACGCTACCGTATCTACCGGCACGACCTAATACATTTATTATTGTTTTCATACCATATTGCTTTTCTATTTGAAATATAGTGGCAGACAAGTTGACAGTCCACTTTATGATAGATGGCTGTCGAGGCAAATAAGCACAAGGGAAAAACATAACGTCAGGAAAAACGCAGGTTCATCATCTAAACCTTATTCACGGAGTCGAGCTTATAGAGCGCTTTCTTTCACTCAATTCCATACAAATCTTGAGTGGGCGTTTACAATAATAGGTGAACATTCACTTTACACTGCTTTTAGCTTTGTAAACTATAATAAAATGTGTAGGGTTGTGGGTATGTACCTACCCAAACCCTACACTATTTATTCATTAATTAAGATAATAGACATTTTGGTTCCTGATAAATGAATAATATAAGTTAGTTAATATACTTGTATTATGAATCCGAATAACATTTGGAAAGAAAATGATTAAAATATAAAATATTTTTATTTTACATACTTAATTACATAAAATTATCACAAAATAATATCTATGTAATAACATTATACTATTTTTTATTTATTTGACTTTACATTTTTACTTTTTTTTTATTCATTCCAAATCCACTTGGTCATTAGTAATACTGCTTTAATGGAAATTCAAACCTTAAAATAACAATAATACGAATGTAAAATCAATAAACAAGATCAAAAATATTTTTCCCGTATAATATTATAACTTAATTTATAATTATAAAATATTATAATTTAAGCAAAACCGACATTAATACAGCACTACGGAAAAAACGCTGGTAATATTATTTTAAAATTTGACATTAGGACCTGACACTTACTCCTTCGAATTAAAAAACGCAGTACTATTGTACTATTGTATTGTATTGTTATTACAGTGAGAGCATCTGAACAGTGAGTTCTACGAACAGACTAAAAAGTACATGTACTGTGTACACTCATATTGTCGGTTATCTCCACCAATCACAGCCGAACGCATTTTCTCCCTATAAGCTAGACTCCGTGAATAAGGTATAGTGTAATAACCATTTACCAATCTAGCTATCAAGTGGTTGGTCAGCCTTCCTGCATTATCATTACATTACATAAAATCAATTTATTTATATAATTTTAGTTGAGTTTTGACTTATAATGTAAATGGGGAAGTTAGCATTTTGATGCAACTTAGTAAAGCACATTTAGAGCATTCTCTTTTCTGTGATAAAGAAAAAGTGTAACATCCCAGTCACAAGGAAAAAAAAAAATTTTTTTTAATTTCAAAATTACTCTGAATGCCAAAAAAATGCATAAATTAATAAATTAAAATTAAGACGTAAATATTTTACCTGCAATCTGTAAAGCTTGTGATATACTAATTACATCCATTTCTTTATCTCCGTTTTCATTTAAAACTGGTTTTATTAAGGAATAAAATATTATTCTTCTTATACTCCTGCAACATATATATTTTTTAATCATTCTGAATTCTAAAATCTATATTTTGAGCAAAGCCAAATTTCAAATTAAGAACAACTAACTACACAATAAAAGATATAAAGCCTGACATTCTACTTTTGCCAAGAGTTGGATATCTGGTGCAAGCAGCTTTGCCCGCGTGTTGAGATTATTAAATTTGTTGGCTCAAGGGCAACTTACAAATTGATTCCAAGTCCTATAGCATCTGTAGCGACCATAATCTTACAAGAACTTTCCGGGTCGTTGAATTTGTTCGCCTGTGCTAACTTTGTGCCGGGCGGAAGACTTCCATATATCACAGCTACTTCGTGACCCCTACAATCAAAGAAAATAAGCCTCTTACAGCAGATATAGCGTATTTGGGCTCAATAAGTCGGGGATTAGTTTATAATTTTAATTATAGCTTGTTTTATTTTTATTGTGGAATTTAAATAATACCAAGAAGCTATTATGGGAAGTGAATAGTTGGACTGACCTCTGTTCAATGGCTCGACTTACACTGTAAATGTCATTCTTATTGAAACATACAATACAGTCACCCGGTTTCACATTGTCCAACGAGCCCAACGGCGCATCCTCTACTTTCAATTCTGTCAACCTTTTGTATGTACGCACCTGTAATTTTTGTAAATTAAACCATTATAAAAACTATAAGAATAAACGGTAACTCACTGCAAAAACATAGCAGTGTTTTCTTAAAGAATACAGGTTTAGCAGGCTCTTTGTTAACCAAGTTAGGTTAGTATCACTAGTACTTTTAATGGTACAATCCAATGGTACTAGAGCAACTACATCGGTCCGTTAATAAACATTCTTTCACGGCATTAATACTTTACTATAGCAAAGTAAACACAACCATAGTAATGCAGAACTAAAGTTCTATTTTACATTTTGACTTATTTTAAAGTTCTGCATTTTGTATGTAATAGTTCTAATTCTTATAAAAAATTAATAAATTTTTTCTTACATTTAAAAAGGAAATGGTTTCTAGTAATGAAAACCATACAGACTAAACTTTTAGGTTCATGTCAACAGATTATGAAACAGTTTGAACACAGTATGGTGTCAGTTCTTTAAAATAAAGAGATTGCTATTGAAAAAACTATGGCAAATATTTTTAGCGATTCACCATGTTAATAATTTATGGTAGGATTAATAAATGGGAGTATTATTAAAGGTTTGAAGGTTGTATTATTAAAGGTATGGCATCTATGTAATTTAACATAGAATATGCTATATAACATGTGCAACCCCAACTTGTAGAATTATTTTTCCATAATTACTTCGAAATAAAAATAATACCTCTAATTCTTCACCAGTTGTGTTGCATATTTCCTCTATAAGATTTATAGCACCAGCCTCACCACATAAATGTATTTCCTCTGCTTGAAGACCTAAAATTATATTAAATTAAGGCTGGTAACTGCAAAACAACTGACAAGAGGAACTATGGAGAAAACCTATATCTAGAAATTCATGCTGTTAGCATTAGTTACAAAACTTTTCAGTATTTTCAGATTACTAAATGTTCAAAAAGGATTTTTATTATTTACCCAATATGGCTCTCGTCCACGCCCATCCTCTACTTCTGTCGCCAATTATTTGAATCTCATCTATAATAGCAACCTCATCTGTAATTCAAAAAGTACAAATTTAATTTTAATAAAATATTTTTTTAAATCTGTCATGGGTTAACAGATTGAAGAAACATGCAGATGTATACCAGATTAACAATAGACTTTTCTTTAGACCCTTAGTTACTTTATTTCCGAAATTTATCAACAGATGGCACAAGATGGTAAGCAAAAAGGAGGCAACACAGCTATGAAATAGTAATATTAATAAAACTTGTTATACTTGGTTGAGCTGTGTCCTCACACTTTGAAAACCGATTATGATACAATCCATATTAAATGTCTCTATTACAAGCAACAAGTGAAGGAAATAACACAAGACTTACAGCTATTGTTTATAGTCGTCATTTCCACTGTACAAGCGAGATGGTTGGAAGGTGGCAGTTCCATTTCTGTATCCACGTGTAATGTAGTGTCCTCATTTTGAATTTCACTGTCATCAAGATTTGTTAATGTATTAAACATGGAAGCGTGCCTTCTTTCTTCCCCAGTTATGAGGTCGCATGGGGTACCCTGATAATAAGGGAAACATTTTGTGATTTACAAGTAAACTAGCCGATGCCCGCAACTTCGTTCGTGTGGACTTTATCTTAACATTTAAGTATATAATTTTATTAATATATTATCACATGCATTAAGTCTTTTATAACAGCAAGAAACAACGAAGTACGGGATTTTTTGTTTAACAAAACATAAATCATTTATTAGATATACTATCATCACTTCAATTTTCATAATTTTATTATTAGATAGAGTAAATGGAAGCAAAAAGAAAGATACAGTACGTTCTAGCTAGGCCTGGTATATGAGGTCCAAGTGCAGATAGGAATCATTAATCTTTCTTTTTGCTTCCATCTATGTTAGATACACAATGTTTAACATAATGAGACTACAAGTTATAGAAATTCTAATTACAATGGGTTGAAAATCTTAAATTTAAAGCAAATATTGATTTTCAAATGAATATAGTGTGAAGGCACAATAAAATACATAATATTTAAAATGCATATTTACAACATTTTACTTACTTTCTCATTAGATTTGTGATAGATTTCAGCAGCTAATAACTTTAAGGGGCCACAATATATACCAGATTTAGCTTGTAGGAACCTTTGCATTGCATGGTAAGTTTTACCAGAATTTGTAGGACCCGAATGAAATATAATTTTTCTATTCATATTGCGAGCTTGAGGATACCTGAAATAAAAATTATATTATGCATTAATTAATATGACTGTATGTTTAATAGTATATTTATAGGTGCATAATTTATTGTGTTTAAGCATGGCACTGATCCAATTGGCTTTAGTAATTTATATACATAGTTTGCTTACCAATTAGCAGGTGTTCTTAAATCAGATATCTTTTTTAGATCATCCAGACAATCTAAATGTGGAAACGCTTGCCTTGCATGGCGAACAAAATATGGAAACAAGTCATCAACATGTCCAGCGCCTGAAAGCAAATAGCGAAATATAAATATCAATTTTATACAAGAAATTTCTAATGAAATACGTAATTTATCTTACCCTGCAAAATATCACTGATAGTTATATGTAAATCGGGTGGTAAATCATGTTCTAAACAATGTCTTCTAAAAGAGAGAAAAGCCTGATGCAATAATTGATCATCTAAACCATTTTCTGATGCCAATATACGAACTTCGGGCTTTTGATAAAATTTGTTCAAAACTTTCAACATATCTTGCTTTCTTAAACGGCCTGTAAATTCTTCTCCGACGTTTATATCATCTGGATTCGGTTTAACTTTAATAGGTACGAAAAGCGCGGAAGGATTACCGCGATCATGCTTCTTAGTTCGTCTAAAAACATAACCTATGATGCCAAGTTTTTCTCTGCCAGTGCATAAAATTTGATTTCTAATGAGTGGGGAGACACTTGATTGAAAATTATCTAGGTAATACAGCGCTAATATTCTTGTAAAACCTTTATACATGGTGTTTTATTACCTTACAAGCGAAAATATAACTAAAAACTAAAATTTCAGTCCCTTTTTTAAAACCAAACCAAATGTCAATATCGTAGTCTACGGTCAATATGATTAATGATTAATGAAAGATTTGATTTTGATTGGGGTGGTTTAAACTTTTTTTTGGAATTTTATGGCCTGGTAACTAGACCTTTAAGCAAAAATTTTGAACATTGTTAAAGATATTTGCCTCCCACGGAATATTTTAACTCACTCACTATTCCATTTTATGTAATCTATGTTGTTCATATTATATCTTAATTTTGTACTTTCCTACTAATTTCCAATTTAGTAAATCTGAATTTATTAATGTTTATTTATTTTTATAATAAGCGGTCAAACAATAGGACTAGTGAAATATTTTTTTTTTAATAATCAAAATAATAATCATCATCCATATTAGCTAGCTACAAAAAAAAATTATTACATTTTAAACAATATTGGCACTACTTTGTGAAAATTACTGCCTTGTTTGTTTTTACTTATTTTAGCTCATTCCAGTATTAAATTAATTCCATGAATCTGTATAAGCCATATTGAATGAATCTGTATGTATATTACCAACTTGACAAAGGAAACGTCATTACTACTTTCTATTCTATGATCCATCCATCAATCTCTCTGTGTGTATTTTATCTGTCTGTTTTGTTGGTTCGTTCGTGGTTGGACTTGGTACGTTTCGTAGCTTACGACGGACAGCTCCTCACTTTTTCATTGAAGCATTGCGTACATTGATTGCGTTTCACATGAAAGAATTTGCAAAATATACAACAATACTCCACTATTTGTCTTGTATTGTGACTTAATATATCCTCTTAACAAAATGGGAAAAGCTAAAAAAGGAAAGAAGAACCCGGGTGTGGAGGATGGGTAAAGTTTTCAAATTATTCTTTTAGCATATGTTATACTGAGTTTTAAGTCTTTCAGGATTTAACTGGTATAATTGTTTTCAGTGATAGTGATTTGGAGACAACCAAAATCGAAAATGTTAAGCCGGCATCTAATAAGGGAAAAAAGTATGTACTTTTAGGTTACTTTTTATTTTGTTCACAAATTTCATTCTTTATTGTAATTCGTTTTTATTTTCTTTACCTCCCGCATGTTTAACGAAAATGAACCTTTTTTAGAATAACTGTTGATTCAGAAGAGAGTGAAGATGACAAGCCAAAAACCAAAGCCAAGCATAAAAAGTCGGTTGAAGAAGATGTTCAGAAAGTCACAAAGAACATGAAAAATGTTACAATATCCAGTAAGCCCCAAAAAAAGAATGTTGATAACAGTGAAGGTAAGTGGTGTCATGTGTTTAGAACTAAATTAAAAGTCAAACTTCAAATGCCACACATACATTTGCAGATGTGGCATTGGCTATAGTTAAATTACATAATTATATAGTTAAAATACAATGGCTATAGTTAATTCAAAAGTAATCCTTTCATTTAAAAGGAATTGTCTTTCAAAACTGGTTTCTATGCTATGCTAAAACAAGAAATTGTCAGAAATAGATATGCTACTTTTCTGATATTTATTTAACATTGCTTACTACCAGTAGCATACCAGTAGCTTGTGCCCTATTTGAACCCTGCATCAAATTTTGCCTGACCCTTTTGCCTTTTAAGGCCTTTTACCTGACCGTGACAAATAATAATAATAATTTATTTGCTGAATATAGGTAATTACAATGATTTTACAATGAAATAAGGCTCGCTACATTCTACCCTTTGTGGTGTGCAAATATTTTGTGAACACTACATAACAAAATAATTTTTTAATCACCACCGTCCACTAAATTATCAGACATATAATCTTTTAAATCATAGTAACATTTATCAACTAGTAATTCTTTAATTTTCTTCTTAAATATATTAATATTGAGCTGCTTAATATTGTTCGGGATTTTATTATAAATGACTGGTGCCAGACAAAAAACACTTTTGTGCATAAGAGCTGTGTGTGCTTTCCGAATACATAGCCTATTTGGATCTCTTTGAGCTCTTTTACTGTGCTCTGAAACTCGTCTAAATAAGGTAGGGTTCGCTCTTACATATACTAGAACCTCATATATAAAAAGTGAAGGCAGTGTTAGTATTTTATGTTTTTTAAAATAAGGCATACAACTATCTGTTACTTTTAATTTAAACATTGCTCTAATACATCTTTTTTGCGCTTTGAAAATAAAATTTTTATTAGTCGAGTTTCCCCAGAATAGAAGTCCATACCTAAGCACAGATTCGACAAGCCCGTAATAGGCCAATAAGATAGCTTCAATCCTTACAGTTTTAGATAATTCATGAAGGGCATACGCTTGATTACTTAGTCGTTTTCTGAGACCATCAATATGAGATTTCCAATTTAATTTACTGTCAATTTCTAAGCCTAAAAATCTTGTTGTGTTAATTTCTTTTACAGTTTGATCTTCATAATGTATGTTCAAGTGTGGTTTAGTGCGTACCCTTTGACTAAAATGCATGACATTTGTTTTGAGCAAATTAATTTTTAAATTATAGTTATTTAACCAAAGTATAATCTTTCTTAAAGCAGCGTTAATGTCATCATTATAGTTTCTTTGTCCTTGCATTTTATTATCATTGTGCTATCATCGGCAAAAAGACACATAGAAAAAGGCACAAAACTCTAAGAGTAAAGATTTTTATTATAATACAAAAAGAATATAAAAAACTTGCATGTTAGCAATATATTTAGGTTCTAAGCCCTTAAATGCTAAAATTTTAAGAGGTCTAAAAATTAAAGAGAGATTGTGGATGAGATTGTGGATAACATTTTTTTTTACTATGTCACGGCCCCTGTAGCTTAGGAGTCCCAAATAATTGACACAATGCTATAGACCCTGCTTACTACTAAAGTTCTATTAGTATTCAATATTTCTATGTAAAAGTTATGAATATATGTAACAACTTTGTTATTAAACTACTAAGAAGACTAAACGACATAAAAGGCTAGTTGTTGCATGCAACTTAATCCGTGTAACTTTATAAAACATAGCCTATGTTACTCGCTGATAATGTAGCTTTCTATAGGTGAAATAATTTTTAAAATATGTCCAGTAGTTTTTGAGTTTATTTATTACAAACAAAAATACAAATCTCTTTATAATATTAGTATAGATATGAAGAATAATTTGTTTGTGATGTTTTGTCGATGAAACCTTGTAATTATTATATATTTACCCTCCTCTTCATTATTCTCCATCCTTTTATTATTACAAATTTTGCCATATTTTTTAAAATACAATTGGTTTTTGAATATTTAAGAAGTTTTTTTTTTTACTATGTAGATGAAGTTGAAGATGAGCAAGAGCAAAAACCTAAAAAGGGCAAAAAAAAGGAAGAGAAGAAAAGTGCATTTGCTCTTTTAGAAATTGAAGATAATGATGTTTCTGCTCCTGAAGCGCCATCTTCTGATGATGAACAGCCACAAATAGTTGAAAAAAAATCGACAAAAGAACAGGCCGGAAAGAAAGGTAAAAAAGCGAGAAGAAAGAAAGAAGACAGTGATGATGATATCGAAAAAGTGTTGGCTGAACTAGAAATGGAATATACTGGAGTGAAAAAGGAACCACCAGCTCCAGAGCCTGAAACTGCTCAGGAAGTTGTAGAAGAAAAGTCTTCAAAAAAGAAGAAAGGCAAGAAAAATGAAACACAGCCAGAAACAGTCACAGAAGATATTGTGAAAGACGGTAGTGACAATGAGCAAGATGTCACAATAAAAACTGCCGCACAGAAGAAAAAAGAGAAAAAAGAAAGGGAGAAACTCAAAAAACAAGAAGCGAAAAAAAAGGAACAAGACAGCAACAAAAAGGTCATAAATGAGTCAAAACAGGATAGTAAAGTAGCTGATGAAGTATCCGAAGTACCTGTATCAGAAACTAAGGCTCCCTCTGAGGATAAGGAAGGAGATGGTGAAGCTCCAACAACTGAATCTAAAAAGAAGAAGAAAGGAGATAAGGCAGAAAAGGAAGAAAAGGGCAAAAAGGGGCCTACGAAAAAGACTATTGCTGCTATGCAAGAAGCTTTGAAAAAAGTGAAAGAAGAAGAGGAACGCTTTAAAAAGGAGGAGGAAGAAAGAATAAAAGAAGAAGAAGAACGGGAGCGTCAACGATTAGAAGCAATTAGATTAGAAAAAGAGCGTAAAGATAGGAAAAAGCAGAAGGAAAAGGAAAGAAAAGAGCGGCTTAAAGCTGAGGGCAAGTTGTTAACACCAAAACAAAAGGCAGAGAAAGCAAGGGCTCAAGCTTTACTGGAGTCACTAAAAGCTCAGGGAATAGAGGTCGGCGGGTCCGAAAAGAAACCACCAAGACCTGGCACTCGAGTGAAACCGGGTAAACTTAAGAGTCAAATATCTCAAGAAGTGCCACAAACACCATCTGAAGATAAGAAAATTGAAATAGAGATTGTAGATAAGAAGGTAAGGTGTTTGTTAAATTTATTAGAGCTCAATTAAAAAATAAAAATTGGTTAAGCCTGTCATGGTTGCTTCTGTATATTATGGTGTATGTATAGTGAAATTTATTGTTTGGTTTATGATATAACAATAGTTTTTATTTTTATAAATGCACTTTGTAGGAGGAGCCACAGAAACCAGTTGAAAAGAAAGAATCAGATGATGATTCAGTGAAAGATGCTTGGGACGCTGAGTCATCGGATGAAGAACCAGAGCCGGCCATCACTGAAACACCTGTGAAACAAGATAAGATATCTGAATCTGAGAAGACTAAGGTATAAATAGTGCTTTTTTGTCTCATATGCTTATTTTTGTTTCAAATGTGAAAGTTTGTATTTTTGGATGTTTGTTACACAATCGTGCAAAAAGGATGAACAGATTTAATTAAATTTGGCACACATATAGTTTATTATCTGATATAGGATACTCTTTATACTCGAAAAATATTAGGTCCCTGAGGGATTTAAAAAAAACGAAATACAGCGCGTAAGAAGTCGTGGGCACATGTTGCGTTTCGACACTTGCCAGGCGTCAGTTTTCTTAATTTTAGGTGATCCCTCGGAAACAGCACTTTTTTTCTGGATGAAAGGTACCCTATGTTCTTTCTTGTATCCCTGACAACGTGTATGAAAAATTTCATGATGATCGGTTGAGGCTATGGCGTGTAAAAGTCTGACAGACAAACAAAATTACTTTCACATGAATATAAAGTTCTTATTTGTACTTAGTAAAATATATGGTGATTAATACGACGCTGCCTATGAAAATATTAGTTAAAATTTTTAATTTGATTGCATTGTAATAAAGGTTAATGTGACTGCATTTTCTTCAACTGTCATAGGACTTTTTGTATGTTATCATTTTCGTACAACCCTGACACAACATGACCAGACACAAATTACACTACAAACTGATAATAAATATTTCAAAGTATAACAATAACAGATTTCAGACCATTAATATTTTTCACTAGTCATTTGATTTAATGGATTGGATAGCTTGTACTATTGAAAGGGGGACAACAATAATTTATCATCTTTTAATACAGCACACTGGAACAATTCTGATTTTTTTATTGTTATTTAACTTCTGGGTAAATAATTTAGTATTTTAAAAACTTAACACAATCTATATAAGTAAGTACACTTTTGTTTAAGAAGGTGTTTGGTAACACTAAACAGAAAGCGAATATCAATTTAACTAAGAACTTTTACTTTCCCATATTAATTTGCTAAATTGTAAATAATCTTTTTGACATCTATCACAAGAAATTAAAAATCCCTTATTTATTTTAGTGACGTAAAGTTATAATATTAACCAAATTAACTGATGTAAAATTCAAATATATAATAGAAATTGAATATATTTTTTCTAGAAAATGGAAGAAGATAGTTCCTCAGAGGAAGAAGATAGTTCTGATGAGGATTCAAGTTCAGAAGTTGATTCTGAAGATGATCAAATGACTGATGCACAGAAAAAAAGAGAAATGATTCTTAAAAGACTGGAGGTAAGTTGGTTTTCAAGTTCTTTTTTTTTTTTTTTTACTTAAAAATACTGTTTTTCTAGCTAGAGAGTTTAACACACGTTTTCACAAACGATACTTGTTTTAATAAAGTAGCAATACTATGCAAAGAACGCTATTTCTCTGTGCGTTCCTCATGGCAAGCCAGTCCATTCATAAACAACACTCAAGCATTTCTTTACTAAGAGACCTCACTGCGTTGAATACGGCCCTGTGATTAATGCGATGCCTGTGATACGGCGCATCAAGTAGTCTGTGCGATACATAACTCCTCAGCAACTTACATCAGATATAGCATGTTTGTGCTCAATAGAAAGTCAGGGATTAGTTTATAATTTTTAATTGTAGTTTCACGGTCTTTAAAAATGTATCACTAGCCTTAAGGCTTATATTGCTTTCAGAAACGCCGCGAAGAGAACGAAGCCAACAAAGTGAACAATCCACTTCGAGCCGCTGTCGTGTGCGTCCTGGGTCACGTGGACACTGGAAAGACCAAAATTCTGGACAAGTTGAGGCGCACCAACGTCCAAGACGGTGAGGCCGGCGGTATCACTCAGCAAATTGGCGCCACCAACGTGCCCATAGAAAACATTAAGGAACAGACCAAGCATGTTAAAGGAGTAAGTCGGACTAATATCGTATCGTAACTAATATCTGAATGTTTATAGTTTTTTTTTTTTAAATCTTGTCACCTGTCGCCTCATTGGCAAGGTCTTATATACATAGCTAAACTATACTAAACTATTACTAAACACTAAATGTTTAACTTTTCATCATTAAGAATAGAGGACTAACTTATATGGGTGTCAAACTGAAAAACTGTCACCATTAAATAATGGTTCATAAATTGGCCAAAATGGCGCTTGTATATCATTGATGTTTGATATGATTGGTTGGTTGCGTAGTTCACGAAACACAGCGCCTCTTATTTAATGGTGCCGACACTTTCTCATTATATATAGAGTTGGTTCTCCATACCTCTATTCTACGTGTTTTTCATTAAACAGATGCCTTATCCAAGTATTTCAGAGGTCTTGGATAAGGTGACGCTGCCTACGATCCGGTTGGGCAGTAACTTTTTCCCGCAGACCATTCCGCCTAGTTACAGTATGGTCTTCTTTTAGCGAGCAGTAAACTAATTCCTGCAGTGTGCATCGCCCCTGGTGTCGCTTGTGTCTTTAGGCGACGGTAGCCACCTACCATCTAGTGCACCATTAACCTCCCAGCCTATTATAATAAAAAATAAATAAAGCATGAAAACTGTAGTTGCTCCATGTGATATTCAAGTAACTAAGAACAACCCTGCGAGGTACCGATTGGGTGAGAATTGGGGAATATTCTATATGCTGATGAAACAAAATTGTAGAAGTTGTTTGTGTATGTAATTATTTTAATTATCTTCATATTAATTGATAATTAGAAATGTTATACATATTTGTGGTCGGGACATACTTGTAATGTAAAGAAGAATGTTTTAAAATAAATTGTTATTAAAAAGAGGATTTTAATAATTTACTTTCCTTTTAGGTAAACGAAATATCATTCAAGCTTCCGGGTCTGTTGATTATCGACACCCCCGGTCACGAGTCCTTCAGCAATCTGAGGAACAGAGGATCATCACTTTGTGATATTGCCATTCTTGTAAGTATATCCACTGGTCTAAAACAGAATAAGATTGGTGTTCGTTTAATTTAAAAAAAAAATTACGGAACCTTATTACCTTCCAACCGTAACAATAAGTACATAAAAAAATCCTTTCCAATTATACATATATCACATGTTGCTATTGGTTCCTAGGCCAGAATGTCAATCCTTTTAGTATATTTCAATCTTTGATTTATATTAAATACAAATTTGTTTCTTTAGTGACTTTAAGTATGGACATTAAAAGTTTTCATTGAGAGTATTGAGACATTCATTCTCCTAATTAACACTTATTGTTTTATAATATTAATATTTTTTTCTAAATTACAGGTGGTGGACATAATGCACGGTCTGGAACCGCAAACTATCGAGTCAATAAATCTGTTGAAACAGAAAAAGACACCATTTATAGTGGCGTTGAACAAAATAGATCGTTTGTACGACTGGCAGAGCGTACAACGGAAGGACGTGAGGGACATTTTGAAATTGCAGGCGATCAACACACAGACGGAGTTCGAAAAAAGAACCAAGGACGTTATTCTACAATTTGCTGAGCAGGTATTTACTTTTCTTATGTTTGAAACGAAATAACTTCTTGTAGAATCACCCTGAAATGACAGCACATATATGCTTGATTAGTGTTTCGTTTAGTTTCAATGCAATGCTTAAATAAGTAAGTAAGTTTCCAACCAAGCTCCTTATCCTTAAACATATTGAGGTCGGCAAAGCAACGTTCTTATTATTATTTTTAAAATTAGCCTCATTGAATGTAAATTAACCCATCGTGAATGGAGCATGAAAGTTAGTATGAGCCTCATTAGGTTTGTGTAGTCTAAAGAATAATTGTTTTTAATATTGTTACCTATTTAGGTCAATCTTTTTGACTGGTTGAACTTTTGGAAGCCAATCTCAACAGAGGTAAAAATTGGATATGAAATGTTAAAGTTCTTAATCTTTTAATGCAAGAATATTTCATTTAAAATAGGAATTTATTTAGGGAATCTATTGATTTTTCAACTTGATCAATTATCTTAAATCGAATTTCCGATGACTACCTAATTCATCACAAACAAAAAAAAAATGGTTTTTCAATAACTGGTAAAAGGTGTTATTTAAAAAGTTTACTTGTAAAATTTGCTATTTATATGATATTTTTTATGATATTAGTATATATTTTTTAAATAAATAGCTTAATTTCTGCAGGGATTGAATGCAGCTTTATTCTATGAGAACCCAGATCCCCGCACATATGTATCGCTAGTGCCTACATCTGCAGTTACTGGAGAAGGTACGTTATTTATTTATTTTTCAACAATAAATATAAAAACTATTTGAATGTAAGATACATTCAGGGGAATAAAATAATAAATTGTTTATAGGAATGGGAAACTTGCTCGCTATGATAGTGCAAGCGTGTGAGGGGCCCTTACATAAGAGGCTCGTCTTCTCACAGCAGTTGCTCGCGATTGTACTCGAAGTAAGTAATTATATATGCATAGTTTATTAATAATATATAACTGCATGCCATTGTGTTGTAGTAGTTTATCGGATTTTTCATTTCTGCGAAAGTTCTTTTTCTAATTTTGAATTAATATTTTTTTCAGGTAAAAGCGATCCCCGGATTGGGCACAACCATAGACACAATCCTCATAAACGGAACCCTCCGAGAAGGCGACACGATACTGTTGGCTGGTACCGATGGACCGATAGTCACACAGATTCGCTCCCTCCTCATGCCGCAGCCCATGAAGGAACTTCGGGTCAAAGTAGGTTCTATGGCCACTGTCATTTTTGAAAGGTTTTTGTATGAGGATGTATAAATGAGCAATTCGTTCCATTGTTCTTCCAACTAGTCAGTTTTAATAACTTGGTTACCTATGCATAATAATCGCAAGTAGAAAATAATGAATTAACTCGTAAATTGTTAAGTTTTGTTATAGAATTGTTTAATGGAGTTATCTTTTATTGTTACTTAATCATACGGTTCTTTCTAATTATATAATAATGAAGAGAAAAAAGACTACACTAATCAAAATTGTTTATAATAATAAGTATTTTTATAGATAGAGCAGACCATTTAAAAAAAGAATTGTTGAACATAAACTGTTAACATATTAACTAGTTACTAATATTTTTGTGTTTAATAGATGGATATAATATAACTAAATTTACACAGTGCTGCCAAAATAAGACAATATAAGAATTTTTAAGTTATAACGCTTTCGCCTACAATATTACTTGGAAGTTTGACTTTGGCTTATGTTCGGTTAGAGATAATAAAACTTCCATAAACACAGGGTGGTTACTGCGGCCAGTTGGGATAGTTTGTGGAAAGTGGAAAACGTTTCTTATTTTGTATAGAGATTTTTAACTTTTTTTACAGAATGCGTACATCGAGCATAAGGAGGTTGTTGGTGCTCAAGGAGTGAAGATAGCTGCTAAGGAGCTGGAAAAAGCTATCGCTGGACTTAACCTGCTTGTGGCACAGAAGCCTGATGAAGTTGATGTCCTCAAGTAAGTTTGTAACTCCGTGCGAAACTAGGAGCGGCGGTCGTTTGTGTATGACTACATAATAGAACTATATTTTATAATAGAAAGGGAAAGATAACTCCCAATTGGAGATTCCAAAAAAAAATTTATCACATCATCTAAAGACCAAAGAAAATATTTATATCCCCTTCTTTCATAAGATCTGTATTCACAACTAAAATATAGTCTATACAATTATGGGGTTTCGAGATATTGCAATTACACAATAGTTCTGTAGTGTATTGTTGGTTCTGCGTGAACGAAAATTTTAATGTGTAATTGAAATTGTAAAGGAAAGGTCCTTTGCGTTTTTGATAAAATAACATTATCGAGAATATAAATTAAAGAATTATAAATCAAGAATATAATTTGTCAATGGACAAAAATTCAAATAA
Source organism: Synanthedon myopaeformis (assembly GCA_944738685.1). Lineage (NCBI taxonomy): Eukaryota > Metazoa > Arthropoda > Insecta > Lepidoptera > Sesiidae > Synanthedon > Synanthedon myopaeformis. Next base: position 9,012,209 of record OX122917.1, read on the forward strand.
TATAAAAATAATTATCGTGTATTAACTATCGGAAAACATTGGCAATCATCATTGAGCCTATTCTAAGGCTCGCAAGGGCGTGGTTACTTCCGCTTAACTAGCTTAAGACTGCATTTAGCAGTGTCCTGTCGTTATCGTAAATAATTATGTTTGTGTGAGAATTATTCTTTTTTAAATACATGAAAACAGTGGCAGGACACAGTGCTTCAACGAAAAACCAGCTTCCTTTTAGCTGATGTATATATATATTTTAATTACAGGGAAGAAGTGGCCCGCGAACTGAAGAGCGCGCTGTCTTCGATCAAGCTGTCGGAGCGCGGAGTGTACGTTCAAGCGTCGACTCTGGGCTCCCTTGAGGCACTACTCGAGTTCCTTAGAACTAGCAAAATTCCGGTATGTTTATAATTAATTTATAATGCACTGCATCTGTCATTGGCATAGACATCACTTTATATGTAATGGACTCGTGAAATTTTAGACATGCTCGTCCGAACAATTTATATATGTATATATTTTTTCTGTTTAGACTTTTTTAGCCGAGCTAATGTGATTGTAGTAATGTCTAGATTTAAAATGACACTTCTTTTTTTTTTTTTTTCTTAAACAGTATTCGGCAATCAGGATAGGCCCAGTCGTGAAGCGAGACGTGATGAAAGCGTCCGCCATGTTGGAGCACGATTCACAGTACGCTACCATTTTGGCTTTTGATGTCAAGGTAAATATATTAACTACATATCGTCGTTGTCAAACCAAAATTTACTAAGTGCAAAAACTATGCTTTTGATATATGAGATAATTTTACATGAGAATAAAGAGTTTTATCCCCATAAGGATGTTCGATTTTGATAATTTTGATGAAAACGCAGATCGAACGCGACGCTCAAGAAATGGCGGACAATCTTGGCGTGAAGATATTCGCTGCGGACATCATCTACCATTTGTTCGACAAGTTTACAGCATATCGTGAAGAACTCAAGCAGAAGAAACGCGAGGAGTTCAAGCACATAGCGGTCTTCCCGTGCAAACTCAAGGTGCCAAGATTTACATATTTCATTTCTTAAATGTTTTATTAACGCCTAACACAAAAACTTGGTGTTATATGATTGACGTGAGTGCTTATGTATAGTGTATATTATGTGTCTGTCTGTGGAATAGTAGCTCCCAAACGGATGGACCGATTTTGATCCGGTTTTGTGTTTGTGAAAGCTGACATAATCGGGATCGTTATAATTTATGAAGATCTGTTTAGTTAGTCGTATGAAGACTATCAACCCATTTCCTAGTTGAGGGATTTCACTAAATTTCACATGTTCGATTGATGTGGAAATTGGAAGGTATATTGTTACTTCGGTGGTATTTCCATGACATTGTAACCTTGACCAGATGCAGCAGCATCAAGTAGTCTGCGGGATAACCAATTATCGACAAGACGCAATAGTGCAAGCTATGTTCGGATTTGGAACTATGTTTGTAAACAAGCTTAGAAATCCTGCATTAGAAATGTCATGTAATAAAAATAACCTTTATAGTAAGTTTTCGGCGCGAGCTAGGCAAGTATATACCAGATGATTTAAAAAAAAATAAGTAACAGATAAGAGTATCTTAACTTTTAACCCGTATTTCGCAATATTTCTTCCAACTGAGCTCAACTTTAATATTAAACTTATTGCTTGCACAGGTGCTACCACAGTTTGTTTTCAACTCTCGCGATCCAATCGTGGCCGGCGTGATGGTCGAAGCTGGCATCGTCAAGGAGGGCACGCCCATTTGTGTGCCAAGCAAAGAGGTATTACTTATTACCTACACTTTATTGTCCTGTAACACTCAAGTGATTCAAAAGTAGTCGATAGCTCAAAATTTTATTTCGATTTCAGAGAAATTTAAAAAAATAATTGTATAACAATTTCCTATTTTCTCGATTTATTGAGAACTAGCTGTCCCGCATCCGGCTTCGCCCGGGGTGCATTTTTTCCCGTAAAAACCTTCCCTGATTATCCCTCTATCCATTGGTGAAAACCGTATGAAATTCGGTGCAGTAGTTTTTGAGTTTATCGCGAACAGACAGACGCGGCGGAGGACTTTGTTTTATAATATGTAAGGATTGATATATCATTTCTAAACAGCGAAATTGCTATAAGAATAAATCACTGCAGGGAGAAACTGTAGCGCGTAAAACTCATGCTTAATCGTTCAATAGAAGTCATAAATAATGAAATATGAGTTACCATGCTGAAAAAACACAATTGCTATAAGATAGAAGTACGTTAAACGGTCAACGGTAGTTAACATAACACTTAAATGCCACATCGCAGGGAATAGTTTAGAAAGTGAAGTGTGTTGCAGTTTGTGGAGCTGGGCCTGGTGACGTCGATCGAGGTGAACCACAAGCAGGTGGAGACGGCCCGCAAGGGGCAGGAGGTGTGCATCAAGATCGACCCCATCCCCGGCGAGTCGCCCAAGATGTATGGACGCCACTTCGACGAGACTGACATGCTGGTCAGCAAGGTAAAGCTCAAATCAAATCTACTAGTATTTACTAATCACTGGTCTAAATACACCATAATCCGTTTCAAATTTTCTTTTAAATAAAATTTTTTAGGCGCTTTTTGCACTTTTAGAATTAAACGACACCCCTCAGTGAAGTTAAATTGTATAAAATAAACGCCATCTACCGGAATTAGTACGAACGTACTTCTTGGTTCATAATAAGCTAACTTCGTCAATAGTTTGTTAAGATGTTAACAGATGGCTTAGTTTACATTTCTGACGTGTAGTACTACGACTGACAGTTTTTTTTTTATTAATAACTTAGGCTGGAGTTCACCAACAGACGGTTATTTTTAAACAGCTGTTTAAAATTTAAACAGCCGTTTAATAATATTTTGTTGTTCACCATCGCTAAAATGCGGGTATTATTAATTAAATATTATTAAATGGCTGTTTAAAAATAACCGTCTGTTGGTGAACTCAAGCCTAAAGCTCTTTAAGAGCTATAAAACTAAAATAAAAAATATAAAAAAATATAATTGACAAACCGGAGAGAAAATGTTTAGATGCATGATTTTATCTCTCTTACAAATCTGATATCGCGATTTTACTTAATGTTATTGTGAGTAGATGTCGCTTTATCCTTGAAGTTCATGGTGCGGGGATAAAACGACATCTGTGCGGGACTGCCTGCTATGAAATATATGATTCAATTGCTGTTAACAAAAATCACTATAGGGACCTGGTACATGTCACATTGCAGTATCCCCTAGCCCTGTTCTTATACATTTTTCGTTGGACATAATATCATAAAATATAACTAGCTTCACTTTATCAAATGCACCTCTATACTGGGTTCTGATAAAATAATTCCAAACCATTCATTATACACATATTATCTAAAATGTAGATTATTAGGAGTTTAATTTTACACCGGGACAGTATAAACATTTAAATTCCTAGCCCACGTTTGAATTCAAATAACATTCTTACAAAGTATTTCTGCTACGCATACCTACCTACTTTATTTGTCAACAAATAATTTCATTCATTTGTCAACAGTATTAATATTATTCAAGAAATATCCAATGAGAGATTAATCCACTCAAATAAACTTTTTGTTTATGTTAAAGTCGACAGACAGGCTGACGGTTCACTTGATGATAGGTGGCTACCGTCGCCTATAACACAAGCAACACATAGGGCAATGGGCTCTGGTATCCCATACTTACTCGCCGAAACACAACAGCACACGTACTGTTATTTCATGGTGGTCTTTTGTAAGGGGGTGGTTACTGCCGCCTAACGAGTTGCCCAAAGGACTGCGAAACGCAGTTGTGCCCTGCCACTACTTTTCAGAATCAGACCAGAGCCAACTTTGTAACTTTCATTTCCAAAGTTGACCCTGCCTGGAATCGAACCCGAGACCCCTGGAACAGAGCATTAAGGCAGGCATCTAGTTGTTATAATTCGCAATGAAAATTCTAAAAAAAATATACTTAATATACTTTATGACGTATTTTATGCTTGCCATGCCTTACTTTGTGTGCATATAATAATGAATACCCACGTTAATATTATTTACATTAACCTAAATTGTTTGCGCGAATATATGCAACAGTTGGTGTGTGTTCAATTTTAAAGCTGGCGAGTTTTAATGAATGGAGTGCACGTCGCTGATGACTCGGGACCCTATTTTAGAACAACTAGACAAACGGCCTCGATTGACACCGCTATTAATAGATATCGAACGTCCGCAAACATTATATATTTGTTTTGCTTTGATCGATATTAAATTAGTTGACGGGCTGCTGTCTGTCTGAGCTTCGTCAGTTCTAAAAATGTGAACCGTTGTCATATGTAATTTAATATCAATTTTATTTACATATATGTGCAATGGTCATATTATCCTACTAATATTATAAATGCAAAAGTTTATGAGCATGGATGTATGGATGTTTTCCTTTCAAGCAAAAACAGCTTAACGGATTTGGATGAAATTTGGCACACAGATAGTTTATTAACTGGATTAACATACAGGATAGTTTTTATCCTGAAAATGTTAGATTTCTGAGGTATCGTCTAAAAATATGAAAATTGGGAGCCACTGTCGCTGTGGCAACAAATATAACAATATTTTTCATTTTTCGACGTGGATAAAGCCGCGGGCTCCAGCTAGTCAGAACTTAAAAATTTTCAGTTAGCGAAGTACTAAAATTCACATTCATAAATTGGTTCATACAAGCTTATATTTACCCTAATTCAAAGATTAGTTTGACATTTTAGATATTTTTTTATTGTTGCCGACAAAACCTGATCTTCTTAATCTAAAATGTAATCTTCTAAAATCTTCTTCTTAATCTTCTAAAATCTTCTTGGAATGATTATGCCAATAAAGAGTGCAAGTATAAATTCTTCTTACCGCGTTAAAATATGCTTACAACTTTTAACACGGCTTTCTTTAAATCAGTAGTTTGGGAAGTTCTGCTTATATTTACAATATTGTCTCTAAACGTGCAGATTATACAGGCTGATCAATCCAAGTGGGTCATTGAGGGCAACCATAAGACATACGAAAATTTGTTCTTAGGAACTAAGGCTTCGATTTTGGAGTAAAAAAAAACTTTTTTTTTAATTAAGATCGCACTGCATATTAAACTTCTCATTCTCATTCCATCGAAGGATTTGTCTAGTCGGACAAAAGGCCAGGCAATTAATAAGTCGAAGTGGTACAAATAACGAAAAATCCAGATGTGCAACCCTAATAACGGCAACTGTCGCACATCGACAGTATGTTATTCGATTATGTGCGTTTTATGTAATAGACAATGACAGATCATAATGTTTACTAAATGTGCAACATGCCCGCGATTAAATTCTAAATATAGAACGGACCCACAATTGAAACATTAATTTTGTCCGCGATTTCGTATCGCATGTTCATTAATTAAATTACAAATTTCGTAAATATTATAACGTTGCCTTCTCAAAGCAATATATTTATCGCCATATATATGCATATATATGGCGAGCCCATTGGTCGAGTGGTTGAAGCGCTTCCCTTAACGCTCTGACTAAGGGATCTCGTCCGGCTTTGACTCTGGTCTGGGTGTGCATGGTTTTCGCTCCCCGTAAGTGCTTACTTTGGGGGCCATAAATTTGGTGTATTTAGTCTTTGCGATTTATTTAATTAATATAGTTTGTCCCACTGCTCCTGATTAGACTACACTAAGTCATTGCAGGACATCACAAAATTGAAGACAGGTTTCCTATTTTCTTTGGGCGTAAAGCAAATTAATTTAATTTGTGTCTCTCTCATCTGACTGGAAATGCTTTGGTTTACAAGGCAAGCCTGAAGGCTAGAAGGTGCCTCACTGTGATATATTAAAACTAGCTGCGTCCACGACTTTCTTGTTTTCTGAATTGTCTCCCACTTTGGAATCAAATTTAAAGACATATTCACGCCAAAAAAATGATTCTCTGCATTTATACTCAATACTAAATGTTTTAACAGATAAAAAGTTCCTTTGCAAAAGTAACACTAAAAGTTTATACATACAGCATTATTATCATATTATTAAGTTATTTATTAGAAATAAGAATGAGGGAACCCCTGGCTCTGAAACCTTACAGATATTATTCAAAGAATACATCAAATTTCTACCACCCACCTACTAGCTCATAGAATTATTATTTCTAATCGGTAGCGATTGTACATATTATTGTCTATAACTGAAATTTAATCCTATGGAATAAATCATAACTTGAATTTGATTATCTAACAGCTTTCTTTAAAAAAAAAAACTTCCTAAACACAAGGTCATCTTAGGAGTACTTTATAGATAAGTGGCTTTATGTACCTAGATATTACGTAGGTCTCCACATTAGATAATTGTAATGTTACGCCATCGCGGAATAGATGCAAAGCGAAACTTTCTCTACAGCATTTTCATTCACGTTGCAAATTCAAGTATGAATGCACGGCGGGTTTGAATGGTGGCACCCCACCCCCGGCCTCGTGTCGGCTTCATTGATCGTGTGCAGTGTTGCGCGGGTGGCGGGTGGCGGACTGACGGGTCACTAGGTCGCATCTACGGGAACGCTCAACATGATATCGTTGATAAAAAATGTTTGTCTTGTAATAGCCGCCCGACAACTTATGAACAGTTCGCCGCCGAAACGGCGAACTTTTGTAATGATGTTGTAATGACATTGTTCCTTGATTCGTATAGCCTACGTCGTAGTAACTTTGACGAAACTTGCTTTTGGAGATTACTCTGTTTTTGTCTCGATTTGAATATTAGGTTTTGAATTGCCAGGACCCTAATAATCCCATTATTAAATTTTATGGCAATTCAAAATCAGCTTTTCTTCTTTAAATATAAAGCCTACAGCTGTGCCCGCGACGTCGTACGCGTTGTAGTTAGTTTTTTGAAACTCCCATAGAATTAACGCCAACGTTAAATATCTGCCGCCTGCCCAATTTATGGTAAAGAATGTAGTGTGCACAGGCAGCCATTCCTCGCATAAAACTTAGTACAAATGAAGTTTTAGAATTTTTCTCATATAGAAATGTAACGTAATAGGTACCTACATCAACGGAAATGTAACGTTTTTCAACGCGGGATGAAAATAATTAGTATAGGCCCATGTGATACGCCTAGCGCGGTACCTCCATTTATTTACCCGTCTTCTGTTGTTAAGGCTATTTTTGTATGATATTGTGATTTATAATGTAAATACAACAAAGGAGGCAATATCGCGTGTCGTCTTTGCGTTCGGCTTAACAATAAACGAAAGCTGTAATCTCTGAACTCGCCAGTTTTCCGTCACCCGTGCGAAGGCCGTCTTATTTTAGGCGCCGGTGACGTCACCACTTTTCATGCATAGCTCTGTCTTCGTTCATTAGTCGAACACAGAGCCCGATGTTTTTTTTAGGTAAACATAATATTATATAAAAGACTAGCTGTTCGCGCGACTTCGTATGCTTGTAGGTACTTAACTTTTTTGCTTGTAAACCCATTGGAATGAAACTAAACACAAAATGTTATGGGACGGAATGTATCAATGAAAACCGCATTCAAATGTTACCGATTTCTGATGTAGCACGTGATCGAGATGGTTTTTTTTAAGCTATAAGTTACAAAGATCTGTTCAGGTTTTAGACATAATCAGATATCTAAAACGCTTACATGTCACAAGTTATATTTTTATATTATATGTATGAATTACATAATTATATATTTAAATTACATATTGGATACCTACATTTAAGTGCATGAAGTTGCAAGAACAAAATGTCTTTATTCAATTGCCAACTTTCAATAACTCCGAATACAATTTTAACATTTTAATTTGTATGAGGTCGCCTTGTGGGCGCTGCCCCCGTTACCGACAAGAATTTTGTTCTCAATAGAAACGTGCTGCATAGGGAATAAGACACATTTTCCATCCTCAACGTTCCCAAGGCGAAATTACCAACACAGGCGCAAACGCCATCACACTGCATGCACACGACTTCATTGACCGGGTCAGACCCCATTCTAGAAACTCCATTGATATTTTCGCAGTGGCTTCATTGATGAAACGCGCAGAATGAATTTACTACATTATTGTATGGTGGGTGACAGTATGGCATTATGTAAGAAAAGATTAACGCGAGCTCTCGCTGTCGTGAATCATTCAATTTATAAGACAATGTTAAAATGTAAAGATAAAACAAGATTATATTAAAAAGATTGGTTTTTATTTTTAGTTAACTTCATTTTAATAGTGTAAAATTTATTTAAGCATCAGAATACCTCTTCCACCACATGTATTTGAAATTATTATGATAAAAAATGAATATATCATTGGAAAGTAACACTTCATTAATGCATTTAAATTAATTTAACGTTTATTTATATTTGTACTTAATTTGAGAAATTAGAGTTTTAAAATAATAATTTTAAATATTTCTTTTATCGCCCAATTCAAAATTTAATATATGTAATTATCTATCATAAATTAATTGATCGAATGGAACAATAGCATAATGTGCAAGTCGCAAAATGTACAAATCTTGTAATGTGCAGGCAAAATGTGCAGATTGGATTTTACAGTTCCCTGGAAGAGTAATCGTTGGCATCAAAACTTTCTGCCGATTTCCGAAAATTTTGGGAAAAAGGTGTACTCCATACCTACTATGTTTGATTATTGTTTGTACTAGGGAATGCAATCTCGTTTTCGCGAGATCTCGCGAGTACATTTTACGTAGCCTGCACATTTTGCGACTTGCACATTATGCTATTGTTCCGATCGAATGACTAAGGGGTCTAGTGCTCTAACTCAACCACAACTAATTTTAAGGAGTAAAAGAAGATTACAATGGTGGTTCCTATAGTTCAAGCTAACTCGGGTTGAAAAATACATTATTTAATTATATCCATGCTCTTGAGTTTATTTAACAAGTACCATTAAGTACCTATACCTACTCGTATATAAACATATTGCGATGTGTAACAATAATTTGCTTTAAAAGAAAATTTACTTTGTTGTGAAACTTTCTTCTTAATATTTCCTTTTTAATTTAAGTAACTTTGTTTTTTTGAATCCGTCAACCTAAAAATAGACTATGACTTTCTCCATGTTTCCCCAGCGATAATACATTTTCCCGGCCCGGCCAAATGTCGTTAGCGACCGAGGGCTGTTGCGGCTGCACTGAGGTCGCGGGGTGCGGGAGGGTGCTTGTTGACCCAATTCCCTGCTTGCACAACCTGTTCTATTTTCGATATGACGTCATAGCCACCATTCACCCCGTGCTGCTGAATCGATGCGTCCCAAACTGGGTCGACCTGAATGAAACACATCCACATTCAATGTGAAAGCTATTTTTAGCTCGGAAGGCGGTTCAATTTGGAGTCAGCCTTCGGAACCAGTTTTAGCGGATGTCGTATATGGTCGGCGCAATTAAATTTTCGACCCGCCAAGATACGTGTGACACCTCGATTGCTCCTGCACTGTGCGCTGTGCACTCGCGTGACTTGCTTTCTGATGGGATTTAAATACACATCTCATTGTTTTCTATGTATTTAGTTTCGACTCATCCGCAAATTGACGGCAGCTGTCCGCGCGCTCGTTTGAATTGACCTTTGCACGACCAATTACACTTATGAATAAATTCATTGCCCCTTCGTTTATCTCACTCGAGTATAAAGATGGTAAATAATAAAATTAGTATTGTGCAAGCATTTTCCCTTCTTCATTGATGAATTCTAACAGGTCTGTGTGCCCATGTGGCCAAGAAATTCGACAACATTTTGCGTTTTTGCCGCTTGGCGATTTTGCAAAGAATGTAACTAATTACCCCAAACATTTAAAATTGTCATTATGAACCCCAAATGATTATAGTGTTAATTAATAGTTATAGTTATGATTGTAATAACGTTTGTTTCAGATATCACGTGCCAGTATCGACGCGTGCAAAGACTATTTCCGCGACGATCTCATTAAGACTGACTGGCAACTGATGGTGGAATTGAAGAAGCTCTTCCAAATTCTGTAGTTCACTAAAACAAGTCATCATCCCGCCTTTCTGTATACCATCGAGTGAGTGAAAATATTGTGTCTTTATGTATATGTTCCACCTATAGATGTCGCTCCGAATCTCATGAATTCATTTAGTACATAAACATCACAACCTATTTTCAACGACCAGAGAATTTCTTCGTTTTACTCAGGTCAGTTATGTTGAATCCTCGACTCGTTTTGATTTTTCTGATTATTTACAGCTTTTCATCAGTTATCTGAATCGACTAATATATTAATATATAATTTTACTAGTATGGTTGATTAATTTTGGTCACATATATTATGTCTGTTTTAAAATGTAAGTAAACTTTGGCGCATTCACACATCCCGCCGGCTTTACCTCTGGTTTGCCAATAATTTTGGCATGCCGCAGTTGCCGAAGTTTTATCCTCAAAGTTGGTGGTGTGAATAGAATAATTATTAATAATAATAGTTGATTAGTTATAAGTATAAAACTATCATCACAATTAAATTCTGACTTAGTTATTTACGTTGATATTATTCTCTTCTCACACAAAACGCCCACAAATGAAGCTCTAGCGGAGGGCATGCGTGTATGCGTCATATGATTTTCATTGTTTTACTTTTTATATATAAAATTTTGTGGCATATTAAATATTATTACAATAGTTTAAATAATTGTCATTTATCATATTTGAAATTGTTCGATGTGTGATTTGTACAATACGATGGAAAGAAATTTTTGTATATTCCAAATTTTAATTGTAACATTACAAAGACGAGTTTGTTAAATAATGTCTATACAAATGGAGTGGAAACATACTAGCCACGTTATTGACCATGTGAATTATGGAATATATAAATTTATGTGAAATGGCTACATTATTAATATCCTTATGGTTTCGGAATGGAATGGTCGAACTTGCGAATGGTCTGGTCTAGTTGGGAAACGAGTTATGCAATTGCTAACCTATTCTAAAATTGGGACGTTCCACCTTAAAAAAAAAGAAGATAAACTAATTTGAAAATTTACATATAATTTTATTTTCAACAATACTCAAACAAAAATAAAATGGATTGATCGAAAGCATTTGTACAATATCGTACCAATAAAGTTTGTAACCGAGCCTAGTAACTTTTTATTTATTTCACGTATCACTTTTCATTAAAAATTAAAATTTTATTTATTGAATTATAATCTAAGTTTCAAGTGATTACGTTGTAAATAATGTCGTCGTGATTTAACTGTTACTAATTACAATATAATATGTTATATGAGTTTCCACATGTCAACCTTTTGGTATCTTTATTTGGACCGGTGTTTGATTCGGGTTCGCAAGTTTCACTCGTGTCCAAAAATCCTTTGTAAATAGAATGTTTACAATGCGTTATTGTATATACATGAATACTTTATAGCTGTTTCGTAATTAGAACTTGAGAACAGTGGGGTCTATTCTGAAACGGTTATACGCACTTGCGGAACTAAATTTCTAACGGAAAATTAAAACGCATGATTGTTTTTAATATTACTTTTAAAAGTATGTCAAATAATAATATTTTGTCCGTCTTAGTTTTCTTATAAATTACACTGTGTTTTATAATTATTCAAACTTTTTAATATGTAGTAAAGATACAATTAAACTCTATATCCAGATTTGACTGGACGTATTTCGGTTTTACTTACCATTTATTAAAGAAGTATCTAAATGATATTTTCAAATGGTATTTCGAATTCTGCATAGACCCTATATCTTATACTATTCGTCTGTCTTGGCGGTGCAATAAACGATCTCACTTATAAATGAATGTTCAGCATAGCAATATAATGTTTATATGCGGTGCTTCTGATGTAGTCCATGTATTGCGCTCTTTGTAATTTTTGTATCTAGTTTGGTGTTGTAAAATTATTAATTGATGTATACGTATTAAATATAATAATATTATTGTAAGTATTAAGGGCAACGGCAAATCATAGAAAAGCGGCGCGACAGTTTTAAAAGTTTGCACAAGAATTCTGTTGTTAAAGTTTTAAAATATTATGTTGAGTATAATTATTTATTAAAATACAAGCCTAGGTTTTATTAAAAAACATGATATGCAAAAGGCGCATAAGTTCGCGTGGCACCTTTATAGTAATCGTTGTCGTGTTTCTTTTCCATGGTGTGCATTCGCCCTAATAGAGAGGCACTGTCGTGTGGTTATGGAGGTCGTCTATTGTGTATGGCTGAGCTACAAAGGTTCTCTTTGTACATTGTACAGGGTTAAAACGCTATATCGATGGTGAAGTGTGACGCGAGTTCATAGTGAAGGTACAGAAGGTTGTATTTTATATGTAGGTATTTTCCCTTTTTGAAATGCTTTGTATTATATAGATGGAATCGGACATATTCTTATATTGAAGAAATTTTATTAAATTAAACTACGTACTGTACTGTGTTGTCTTATTTACATGTAGTTTATAAAGATCCTTACAAAGTATGAGAAAAAGTCTATGGAATGATCAGTATGCATGCTTAATCCTGTTCTATCCCCTCCTGGTCTTTTAATCTATCAGAGTAGCATTCCCTGTGATGTTAGCAGTTTTCACAAGCGAAGGAACCACTAAAAACACCGTCAGCCTGCCTATTATACATAAAACCAAGCTGTGACAAGAATAATTAGCTGAAGTCTTTCTAAAACCAACGGTCTATGCATACATATCCTCGTAGTCAAACTAAAATCTAGGTGCAAGAATTAGGTATACTTTTGAAATATTGACAAAAAAAGTTTTCTTGAAATTTTTTATATGGAGATTTTTAAAAAAGTATTTTATTTGAAACTTATGTCTTTCAAACATAAAAAAGTAATATACAACATAAAAAAAATTATAAGTAAATTTTGTACATAACAAATTCTAGTTGCTGCAAATAATACATTGTATTAAGAGGTCATAATTCAACAATTAATAGTGCTCATAAGCATTTTTATGCGATTTATGAGGCAGTGCACATAGCAGATTTTCCTTTGACCACGACGATATGCAGTGGTTATATAAAGCGAAATAAAAACTTAACCTCTGAATGAAAACTACATACCTGCTTGTGTCCTTAGGCGACAGTAGCCACCTACAATCAAGTGGACCGTCAACCTGTCTGCCACATTTTACAATATAAAAAAACATTACTATTAGACTAGTTAAGGTTCGAGACAAGTAGTGGCAGGTTACACTACGTTTCGCAGTCATAAAATGGACAGCCTGTCTGACCTCAGTAACCACCCTTTTACAGAAAGACCACTATGTAATAACAGCATTTTTGTTGTTATGTTTCGGTGAGTGAGTAAAGGATGCCAGAGCCCATTTCCCTAGCCCTTTCTAATCGCTTATCCTCCTAATTATCGATTCGGATAAAATCCGAACGGAAAACTACTGTATGTATGTGGTAGATCCATAATTTTGTATGGATTCCGACTGTATGTGGCGGCCCTTAGACGTGCAGCGGCGCATTTGCAACACCTGTGGCGTTGCTTGTGTGAATAAGCAACGGTAGCCGCCTACTACCAAGTAGACCGCGTCAGCCTTTAGGTACATATAAAAAAAACTTGTATAAATGTTTATTATTAAGACTTAAGCACAAAGCTCTGCATTATCTCAAGTTCTTGTTACATATGGACATATCACTTATCAATGACGCAGTAAACGTTATTAAATTAAAAAATGCTAGTTTTCTCCAAAAAAATATTAGATTCAAAATATTATTTCATTTTCTTCGAAATTAAAATTACTTCTAAGTTTTAAGTTTATTTGAAAATATTTATAATCAGTTTTTTACTGCATATTAAGCCTAGTACCAACTCAAAATGATTTAGTCTAACGGATTGTGTGATTGTCTAACGGAAGCTTGAAGGATATATTATTTCGATGGTAATAAGTTTTATAATATTTATAATCCTGTATTTATAAAATTCTTAGTCTCCAGTCATTGACGACCGACACAAAAACAGTGTTAACGTGTTTGTCTGTCTATGAAATAGCAGCTCTCAAACGGATGGACCGATTTTGATCCGTTTTATTTTTGTTTTAAAGCTGATTCGATATGTTAAAGTGATCAATGTGGTTACTTTATAAAGATCTGTTCAGGCGTTTGAAGATCATCAGCCCATTTCCGAGTTGACGAAGGGATTTCTCTAACTTTCACAATTCGATTGATTTAAAATTTGGTGTACTTCGGTGGTATTTCCATGACATGATCTGACCTTGTCATAAGTAGCCTGCGGGACACTTAACTTCTCTGCAACTTACAGCAGATATGGCCCAATAGAAAGTCGAGAGTTAGTTTATAATTTTAATTATAACTGGTAACCTTTTTATTAAGGCATTATTTGAATTGTAACCATTAGAGAGTTTCTAGAACTATACAAACCATTATTAATTAAAATTTTTAATCAATTAGTAGGTACTATTATCCGTACTGAAAATACTGCAGTAAGTATAATGAGCAGGAATAAACAAGTTTAATATGATTACACGCGGCCTTGAATAAGTTGACAGGGCCCTACCTAAGCGCCGAGCTAGTCAGGTCTTAGTCAATAAATGCTTTGCCCGGAAGGCTATCATTTCCCACACCATTCCTCCAGTTCGCCAATGCCGGCCTAGCTACATACTAAATTGGGTGGAGCAAACATCGTAGGTACCAATCTACTTTCTTAACTGTATTTCCGTATGACACGGATTATGCAATATTTATTTTTCCTATTAACTTTGAAAGATGACATAGTTTTAAGTATTTATTTGTATGTAAATACACGTTTAATTTCTGTTTCAAGAGCTCATGAGTTTTGGGAAGGTTTTTTCAGATGTTAAAGCATTCTTTGGTTGCATTTTAGTATGGTAACTATGGAAACCCGGTGTGCGTGGGTGAGGGGGTGTTGTTTTCAGGGTCTAGGTCACGCCCCGGTGTTGAAAGCGCATGCGCGAAGACTGGATAGCTTTCAGGTAGAGCTCGCTTCCAAATCGCGTCGGACTTCCTGAAGGAAGGAATTGTCGTACCATTATCCCGCGGTTTAGTGAGTGACTTAATAATCTTCTCATGTGAAATTTATTACGCATATATGCCATAGTAATTGTACATATAAGTGTTCTGTGAAATTTCAACTGAGTGTGAATTCGACATAGTCGAAAACTTCCGGCAACACGTTCACTGAGTGAGTCCTTTTTTAATATTGCGTCATTCTTTTTGTTGATTAAATATATAAATAATTTATTATATAAAAAATATCTTATTTTCCTAATTTAATTGCATATTTTTAATTCAATATTATGCCAACATGCTCAATTAAATAAATTGTGTTATGTCAGACACGGATGTTGATACGGAAACTAAAAACAACTAGAAAACAGCAATGTTATAATAATGGAATTATTGTTTTGTAAATTTAAATAATATTGTTTATTGTATATTGTATAGATTGTTAGATTTAACAATATAATATTGTATAGATTTAACAATTGTTTTTAAATTGAGTATTCGACTGCATCAGTAAAAAAAAACATACTTACTGATTGATAAGACAAGAAAAAAAACTTATGAGTCCAGTTGACTACACAGGAATACTTTATTTTATTCATCGTAAGGTTAACTTATTTTAACAGTGTTTTAGTTTATGAAACCATGATTAAATACATTGTTAACTCAACCATTTGAAAATTAATTTGTTTAAGAGTAATAAGTAAAAAACTACTATAAATTTTATTAAATTTATATTCTAATAAGTATGTATATTAGAAAAAATTAAACCTCTCAATATTTAAATAATGAACAGGGTAAATAACATTAAAATTAAATACTTATTTCATTATTTTTTTTAAGTTAGAGCCTCTTTCACCAACTACAAGTTACATTTAGAAATAATTTTATGTTTTATTAAATTATGCACTCGGTTTACTGCATCCTTCGATAGGCGTTTTTTTTTATTATTATCTTTTTAATTTTTGGGACTTTTACCGTACAAACAAAGGTATATCTCATTCATTCCCGGTGACCGGTGATTTTAAGTGGCGATTAGCCCACTTGACACTTTACTCAGAGATGGTGAAAGAGGCCCTTAGTGTACCTATTACTTTTGATCCAAGGATTTTAAAAGCACAACAGTCGATGGGCAAAAGTAATGCTTTAGAAACGTAAGCTTAAATCTAACTTACATCCCAACTTAGTTTGAGCAACTCTCCCAATAGACAGTTTGTACCGTTCGCTGTAGGAAGAAACAGACGCCGGTCGCTGAAAATGGCCTTCATCCACATTCATAACCAGCTGCGAAAAAGGAAATTTTCTTCATAACTAGTTATTAAACAAGAACTATTGAATTAGTAAGTCGTTCGGACAAAGCGATCAGAAGATCCTGTCGGGAAGTGCAGAAACAACAAGTTATATGTTAATTACAAAATTACTAGCTGAACCCGCCCGACCACGCTTCGCTGTGGCTCAGTCTTATATTATAACTCGACTGCCATAACAGCTATCTTCCACTATGTGACAGCGGTTCTCGTTGGCGAGTGAGTTATCCTCGCTTTCGGCAGATGGCGCCGTAAAAAAAGCTATTTTTCTCACGTAAAGTAAATGATAAGTCTGATCATCATTTACTTACTTAAGTAAATGATCAGATCTGGTCGTTAAGTAGAATGATGGTTTACTGGAAATCATAGTGGGTTTACTCTCCAAATGTTTATTTTAAACTAGCTGAAACGACAGACATCGTTCTGTCAAAAGCTATTTTATTGATTTTCACTAACTGGATTGGATTCACTAAAAATTCATGACTTTTTGCCAACACTGTTCTTCAAAAAGCGATTCTAGATGTGTAAGCAGGAAAGTTTTTTTTTTGTTTCCACAAAGAAATTTTTTTTTTTATAATAAATCATTGTAGTTCTATTGCTAAACGTTATTTTTTTCTGAAAAAATCTATATAGGAAAAATTCTATGTGTTTTTTAGCAACCTATACCGCAGTTGGCGAAATATTCCAATCTTTTTCTAAAAGTTACTTAATTAAGAAATAATGTTGATGTAATAATTGTCGAAATAATAATATTAATAGGAATACCTACAAAAGTTGGTAAAACAGAACAACATGTACGAGTTACCATAAAAGTACTCAAAACAAGAAAGTTTGCGAATACGTCAACGTTCAATTGAAATATACCTAATTGAAATATCACTTCAAATATATATAAACTACAGCAGGGATTGTCTAATATACTATATTTTCTTGAAAATAACTGTTTAATTCTTTTCTATCATAGTCTATCTGACCAACCAACCTCCTTATTTAGGTTTTCATCGTTTAAATGGGACCCTGAAATTAATACTCCTTAAAATAGAATATATGTTATAGGCGTTATAGCCCAAAATGAATTTCAAGCGTAATAAAATAACGCTATCGGGATAGTTGCCGCTGCCGCGTTATGGTAGTGCCTTTAGAATGTTTATCCAAAACCGTAGTGATAATTTTGCGATCAGAAGAAAGACTGAATGTGGTACAGGATATTAACCATTAATTGTGAATGAGGCTGAAATAATAAAATATATATCATTATTTATTACTAGAGCTTTAAAAGTTTTAAAAAATAAAAAATAATCCGTGACAATAATACCTATACGAGCAATAATTTATTTAAATTTTATTGCTCATATACTTTTTTCAGTCAGGCGTTTTAAGAACGTTTTAGTTTTTTTTATATTTTAAGATTACCCCTTGGGAACGGTACTTTTATTTTCTAGGTGAAAGGTACCTATTTATTCATGTACCTACCATTGTTAAAATGTACCATGGTACCTACACCTGTACAAAGGTACCTTATGTACTCTTCTGAATCCCTGACAACGTATAGGTTTACATTTCACGATGATCGGCGGAAAAACGTAACAAACAAATATATAAACAAACTCACTTTCATATTTATAATATTTCACACTAAACCATTGTCTGAGATCTTTGTGCAATGGTATGACACCATATATTTGCATAAGAAGCGGTACACTCAGCCAGTGCTAATTGCAAATGCTCAACTCTGTAATTAAAGGAGCGGCAAATGCGACAGAAAGCAAACAAAACCGTCAGAAGGAAACCTTATTGGAAAAAAAACTACATGTATTTTAAATAAATTAAGTAAGTAGTAGGTATAGTGAACGCAAACGCTCCTGGCACACTGGGTCATAAATTTTATAGTGACAAACTGGGGAGGATTAGTGATGTCAAGCGCATCACTATCGATTATGTAAATAAAACTTTTGTTTTATTACAAATATATATGTTTTATTATATTCTGTTATATTTTTAATCATATTTATTTATTTACTTAACAAAATCCACACTTGTTCTGCACAACGGTCGCTAACGCTAAATACTAAGAACGGTAGGTACATACTAAAAACGAAGAAAAATCAACATGCTTACAATCAATTCCAGCTGCAACAAATATCAATAGCAACATTTCCAATTAGTCTTACAACTGATTGTGGTATAAATTAATAAAAAAAATCTCTCTTGGCAACACTCAAAGTATCGATAATGCGCGCGGAATATGCACAACCCTAGCTATTGTGCGCAACAAGCCTAGCGCTTCAATGATTTATGGCCCAGTGTGCCAGGAGCGTTTCCGTTCACTATAGGTGCAATAACTTCTTCTTAGCCTACTTCTTTATAATGAAAAAAGAAATATAAACACAAAAAAAAAAAATAAGCGGACCGACCGACACTCAGAAAATTGTTTTATTTAATTTAATTATTAATAACGATCATAATAACATTTGAATAACAAAGATTACTTCTAAGTTATCTTGGTTATCTAAAAAAGTGGCCCAGACCGTATTGGAATGTAATTTTTTTCTGAAAATTAATATAATACAATTTCCTAAAAGATATTAATGTTAAAAGCATCCTGCATACTACCTATTTATTTTATTTGTTTCATTTATTATTAACTTATATACCCGGCTTCGTCCACATAATTATAATATAATCCATTTTAAAAATCAGTGAAGAAATTTCTGAAATCGTATGAATAATTTCGTTGATTAAGTACATACAAATTTACAAACATTACCTCTTTTTTATTGAGTGTAGATTGAAATCTTCTTGTATTTACAAAACTCTTAAAATTAAATATATCTTAGTAAGTAATTTGCTACATTAACTACTAGCTTATGCACGCGACTCTTCTTCCTAACCCTCGGTTATCCTAACCCTCGAGGCGGCGGGCGGCGGCTCGAAACAACGATCTGGTACTTTGGCGGAAATTCTTGAGCCAAGAAGTACGTCGTCTGGCCGGCTTGCGTCTACCTTGTATTTTCCTCTGCATGATCAGCTGCAGGAAATTATACTTCTCGTCGCGCATGATATGTCCAAACTATTCCAGTTTCCTGACTTTTATGGTTTTCAAAACCTCAACCTTCTTGTTCATTCTCTGCAAAACCATCTTGTTCCTTATCCGATCTGTCCAGGACACCCGTAGCATGCGCCTGTATACCCACATCTCAAAAGCTTCTAAGCATCTGGTATTGGTGAGTGTCCATGCCTAGACCCCGTCCAACAACATAGAGAATAAGGAGCACCGTACCAAGCGTATACGGGTCATAATATCGAGTTGAAGATCACAATATTCATGAAGTTGCATGCCTGTTTTACACGACACCTTACCTCAATACTGTGATCTTCTTGATTGTTCACTATGCTGCCAAGGTATTTGAAGGAATGGTTGAGCACCCACATAGAGAGGAGCTGTATACCGGTAATTAGGTCTGCCTACCATCATATATTTGGTCTTGTTGGCGTTAATATTCATACTTTATGCGTTAATATTCATACTAGACACAATTGAGTAGATACTGCAGGTCTTGTTGCATAGAAGCAAGAAGTATAGTGTCATCTGCATACCGGATGTTGCGCTGATTATCCCGTACATAAAAATTAACAAACTTACATTAAGTACATTAGGTACTCATTTTCAATTTAGATAATATTATTAGTGTAAAGTGTCTATATTATAGATATTTTATACAATTAGGCACCTATTTAAAATAAATACGCATAGATAAATATTTAATATTCTGATATTTATTTAATTATCATTAATTTATCATCAACCCGCTCACCAATAAGCCAGCAATATATCGTGACGTAAGAATCGAGTCTACAATACAACTAATTATTCATACATTGTCATTGAAATCTATTTACAATTCACAGATGGTCTAGACCAAAGACTATACATATAAGTATATTGGTAGTTTGATCAATGGTCTAGACGCGAGAATACACCGACGAATTTGCATTAACAATTTCCTTTGTGCATTGCTAGACGTATAGTTTCAGTTGGAATTTTTTTTTGGCCACGTGCTGCTATGTTCATTCATGCGTATGAATGAATGGGAGCGTCGCGAACCCTGAAAGATACACTATCTGACAGTCGGTCGGTCTCTAGTTGGCCGTTGCACGCTCGCGCGGTATACGCGCCTCGCGAAAACGCGACTAGTGACTGTGACGACATTTCTAGCTCGTGAACTGTGCCACTGTCACAGTTGGACACACTGTGGCGACTGTGGCCACACATCTCACCACACCACCGCCGGATCAGATCTCGGTGCGTCTATTTATAACAATCTTTTAAAACCGAACGAACATCGACCTTGAATATCATGTGCTACAATTTTCATTCATTAAACTCATTGCTGACAAACTGTAGGTACATTCTATCTATGCGGTGCGTTCATTGACGGAGTACTCGTTAATTGAACGTGAATTTATTTCGGTAGTGACTTCCAGTTTCATTAAAATCGGTTCAGTCGTATTACTTAGTACCAAACTTAACAGATATAATATTAGTATAGTTTTCATTCTCATACAAGTTTCGTTAGACCTAATTTCAAGAAATATACATCAGTTTTACTTAAAAACGTCAGCCACAAAATGCAGCCATCGTCAATTACAATTTAACAATGATAGATCCTTCTACTTAGATACAAATAACGATATGGGCAATAGATGCTACTAAAGAAATTACTGTAGATATATAAATTAATATTTTTTTATGGATATAAAACCCTTGACAAGTATAAGTAGACATTGAGACAAACAATAAGATAAAATGTTAGCAAAAAATATTGAAAATACGACTTACAGTATATTTACGGCATTAGCTCGAAAAAATACTGTACCTAGGTAATCGAAAAGTGGTATCCATTACAGTACTGAGCTATAAATCGGGGAGATTTTTTTATACATTTTTCAAGTGGCAAGGCGCACTGTATGTTTGACGACATGTTTGGTCCAGTGGCTAGTAACCCTAATTGTTAACCAAATGTGTGAAGATATTTATTATTATTATTATTGTGTATGTATTTATGTAGGTAAATATAGGCCTTTACCTACGTCGATAGATAATACTATCGACGTTTACCTACATAAAAATGAGTAAACAACGAACATATTTTAAAAAACTAAAAATGAAAAAATATTATGCTATCAACATACGCTAACATTAAAATTAATTTAATTCAAAATATTGGTACACAAATCCTATTTTAAAAATAAACGCGGAGTGTCTTCTACTTTTATTATGTAATCAATCTTACCCTGATTTTAGAACGCTTCATTCACTGTCGAAAGCAAGTTTATACAAAAATTTTCTTTTCATCTCATATTTCATAAAATTTAATAATGTTGATTGTTAAATAAAATAAACAAGAGTCTGAAACTTATTGTTATCTATATGTTTCCAAGAAATAATACTCTTATTGTTCTTAACTAAAGGTTACTTATTAGTCTAGCGGTATTTACCTGAGTCGTCATGAATTAAGTAACTCATTATTAGTATAAATACTAAGTTTTATCGTAATTAGGTCGTTTGTCTTTAAACTATCGTGAACCAACTAAGTGAATCGGGAAGAAAATGTGAAATATTTAGAAAATGGAGTACTGCGCTGATATAAAGTTTCTTACCAAGCAAGTAAAATTAGTGCAAACTATACTGGAAGATATGGCAATATAATTTTGTATGCAATTTATTAACAGGAAACTAACATTCGTCCATAAAACTGATAGTAATATACTATGTTGCGCATGTTAAGCGGTGTCCTCTTCCATACACGACGTACAATATAAACGTAACATTAGTAGGCACATAATACCGCACTCCACTTGCACACAGGAAGTGATTCTCGTCTTGCTTTTGCTTCTTGACACTTATTTTTATCACTATGTAAGCAAATCTGGGCTCTACGGGCTTATGTTAAGTGTTATTTCTCATTGTCAATACAGGTCTCTCCACGAAGTGAGGAGACATTGGTTGCTATGCATCATATTTCATATTCCGGTATATAATAAGTATTTCCGAACCACATTAATGTTTTAACATGATTATGTAACTCCATCTTAAATTGGGCACCCAGTTTTGTAGCAGTTATCACCCCTTTATAGCTCCACCATCTTTGATCTGACTTTGATGACGTCACTACAATAAGTTTAGGATGCAAAGTTAACTTGGCGTGCAGAAGATAACTTAACAGAAGATATTTGTACCTTGTACCTCTTATTATGCCAATGTCGAGTTGTCGAAACTCACTTGCATCCACCCCAATGTTTCTTGCGTTTATCGGCGAGTGTTGCTCATCAATATAATAATAATGCATTTAATAATAATGCATTTATTAGCTCCACACAATTACAAAACCACAGAATATACAGACATTGTTAACTTAATTGTTACATACACAAGCAATGGTCGCAACTGTATGAGAGCCTGGTGCCAGTGGTAGGTATTAAAAAATACCTGTGTTACAGGTCACCTGTATTACAATATACTTATTTATAGTCTTTGGTGTTGCTTCGCAGCATCAAGTAGACGTACATTTCCTATCTATATTCTAATTTTACTACCATATTTTACAATAATTGAGTTCAGATTTTTTTTGTGTGTTTTATGACATCTTTTGTGTTATCAACGATTCATAAAGCATTGTTTATGAGACATTGAAATTTGAACGAAACGAAGTCGCGAACTCAACTATAGCTTCACATCGCATTGAATTCCACCAAAATGTATTAAGTGTTATCTGTTTAAAAGCCAATATGACGGGCCTTTAAAACTTTAAGTGTTATCAAAGTGGCGCCAGTCTGAGTTGTTTTTTGCCAAGATAAACTTCGGATGTAGAAAAAGTTTTAACGCTCTAAATAAGCTGATATCATACACTTCACCATCACAAAGGGTTGTGTTGTATGCAATTATGTTATATTTACAATTTACAATCTAAAAATAAAACAGAAGAGAAAAATCTTATCCTAATAACCAAAGTAATCATGTAAATATTTGATCGTTAAGGTAAGATAAGAAGTAAGAACAGCTTTTTAACTTTTTTTTTTGTAAATAATTGTGCAAAATCATAACTTCAATCAACTTTTAATAGTACAGGAAATTGGACGAAGTCCAAGTCATAGGATCACAGTGTAGAAGATATTACTCATAGGTCTGCCGATTTGAAGTTCTGCATAATATTTTCCTTTTTTTTTTGTGATAAACAGGCAGGCTTACGATGAATTTGTCTATTTATGTCAAGTATAGTCAATGGTATGTCAAGTGCTACAGTTAACTTGATGTTGGTCTATCAAGCTATTCAAGGATTGCGCAATTATAGGGGATTGATCTCCTTGATTCATTTTTCCTTTGACTTTGGTTTTCTGTATATATAGTGTGCCCTGCCACTATTTTGAATAAAAATACATTTTAGCAGCTTTTGCCTGCAACTTCGTCCACGGTCCTCGGGAAAAGTACTTTCTCTAGGTGAAATGTATCCTATGTCCTTTTCTGTACCCTGGAACATGTATGCGAAATTAATTAACTAAGTATCGGTACATATTTTATGATAGTTAAGCCATGAAATCGTAACAAACAAACAAATACACTCGCTTTTATAATATTAGTTAAAATAGAATTTTCGAAATTCACACGGATTTCCTAAATAAAAGCAGTACCTTTACCATGAGTTTTGATAATTTTCCATATAAATATTTTACGCTCTCGCAAGCTAGTGCGGTCATTATAAACTCATGGTATAACAGAGTGCCTAGTGCGAGTTTTATTCGATCAAACGCATCGAACGCGTTAACGTGAATGTTTATGGGAAATATGGGAATGAAGCAGCGCTGTGGCTAACGTGTAGCGCTGCTTCATTCCCATACAAATTCACGTTTACGCGTTCGATGCGTTAAATTGAACTAAAACAAGTAGGTGTTGGTAAAACTTGCACTAGGCACTCAGTTCTCATTTTACAATAGCACACGAATACACAAATTAATACTGCGAGTTTTTAAAGTGGGCCAAGTCGCAGTCTGTTTTGCGGGATAGTATCTGGATCGTTAAGCCTTGCAGCAGTATGATGCTGCATCGAGAAAGGCATCCGGGATAACATTGAAAGATCGGCGCGATATACTGCCATGTAGGTATATTGTGTTTCTTACTTTGGGTCTGCATGTATTATTGGCCCGTGAGGAATACAGCGCAGGTCGTGCAAGAGCAATGTACAAGCCTTGACGGCCAACACATTGTCCCGCAAAACGAACTGTGAATTGCCCCCTTTACTTGCCAAACGGATTGCACATAGGACTACGTCGTATTTTATCTGTGTTGCAGTTAACGGTGTCAATATATCTTAGCCGACGATTAGTGAGCGGTGCGAGCCAGACTGAAATTTTCATTCGCTTTTTAGGATCCAAACAGAGTTGTAATCACCTCATTGTAGATTATCTTTGATGAATGTGAAAAATACATATGTGTTTCCTTGTGATCACTAGTACTAAAAAAAGTTATTGCATGAAAGACTTTCTCAAAAAGAATAAAAATTTCTTGGGATTTTTTATTCTTTCTTTTTGGGAGACAAGAATTTCCTTAGGGAAATGATATTTTGCTATCATAAATTTATACTTAAATATCCGTATATTGTGAAAATTTAACCCTTTTTTATCTACACTTCTTTTTGATTCCGAATACATCCGTGTATCTTTATAAATTACATTCTATGTGTTATTCTGATGTGGAAAATGTATCTATTACTCTAAATTTTTTTTAAAATTGTTTATAGATAGTGAAATAAATTCTATTAAAAGTAGGTACTTATTCAGTGTCATTACATTTAAAGTGATTCATTGGCCAAATTTAAATTTATAAAATATAAAATATCTACTGCATGTTAATTCTTGGTTGCCGACAAATGCGGAGTTCGAAGAAACAGAAGAAACGAATGTCAACTCACCATTTTGTGGTCGGTTGAGACACATTATTTCATAAAGTTACCTACACGTTTAAATATTAAAGTTTTAATACTTTTAAAAATTATTTATAATTGCCTCTTTTACTTCAAGCGACTGGGGGACTAAATAACTATGCTGAAACATGTTTTATCATTCTTCTTCATTTGACTAACTACAATTATTCCAGGTACCTACTATGTCCAAACGTGGACAGTGATGAGTTTGATCATTAAATAAAAAAATAAATAAAATCACATTCTTCCTAATTCATCATACAGTTTCCAAATAATCGAGATTTTGTTATCGTCCGCATACAATTAAAAAAATTGTTCGCATATTTAGTTTGCTGATTATTTGCACATGTGTGCGTGTGGCACATGTAACTGACTGTATGTATAGTAGTAGGAACTGGCATTCATAGCGACCTCGTCACTATAAATCTATCAATGAACGCGATAAGGGGAGCGCGTGAGCGCGTGTCAAGCAAGGAAGTGCCCTACCCATCTCCTGACTCTAAAGCAGGCTCAATCTACTTGTTACAACTCAAACAGTACTTCAAAATAATCCAAAATTAAAGCTACTTTTTTCTACGAAACTCTCTACTTAGAGATAATAAAAATGTTGCTAAACCTTGGTTTATTTCCTTAGCATAAATAGACAAAGATGATATATAGTCATCTTGATATGATATATAGCCTACCCTATACCTATCAGAGTAAGTAGCAAACTTGAACCCCCAGCAAACTGTCTGTCACCCTGTCAGCTGATATTTATCATAAAAAAGGCATCAACTGTCGCTGTTGCGAGTAACTATTTTATTCATACTTGCTATCTGTTTATTAGTTACGTTCACGATGGAAACCGCACGTTTTCGCTTTAGAAAGCTGATAAAATTATGATTTATATAAGAGCGAACATAAGTAATCATACATTGAAAGTAGAGCATAAACATAATCCCGGTGAGATACCGTAATTAGAAAAGAAAATGTATCAAGTCATTAGCAGATTGTCAACTTGACGTTGGCTACCGTCGCCTATTAACACAAGCAACGCCTTAGATGCAAGCGAGCTGTTAATCTTAGAATAAAAGATAATAGATTAGGAGAAGTTAGCAATATGGATTCTGCCATCAGCTGCCATTACTTACTTATTTACTGAAACACAACAGCACACAAGCTGTTATTTCTCGAAGGTAGCTGCCGCCAGATAAAGACTGTCAAAATCAGTGTGGACCACGAGGCCGGTGGATGAGTGGTTAGGATCCCGGGTTCGATTCCCGGCAGGGTCAACTCTGAAAATGAACTTTTTAAAATTGGCTCTGGTCTGCTTCTGGAAAGTAGTGGTAGGGCACATTGTGTTTCGCAGTCATTTGGGCAGCTCGTTTGGCTGCCACCCTCTTACAGAAGACTACCGAGAAATAACAGCACGTGTGTTGTGTTACTGTGGGCGAGTCTGAGTAAGAGATGCCAGAGCCCCTTTTCCTATTTCTTATTTTTATCCTACTATGGTTGCTATGGTCGGCAGCACACTTGTAACCAGTTTGGTGGTGCTTGTGTTATAAGTGACGGAAGCCACCTACCATCAAGAGTACCGTCAGCCTATCTGTTAACCTTAAAATAAAAAAACTAATTCTCAATATTAATTTAACGACAATTTATTTGTAAATTTATCAAAAGATGGCAACAGCCAGCGTTTATCAAAGCCTGGTTTTCATATTATGAGCATACTTCTATTGTTATCTACGAATACAAGGTAACCGACAACATTATTACCTTACCCGATGGTTGCCTGCTAATCAACACACAGTTCATGTATAAAATTGTGTCACATTTGACACACATAGCCGCATTATGTAAAGCGAAGCGTAGGATGCATTGCCAATACGGTCGGCAATCAAGTACGACAAATAAGTGTAAACAAATAGTTATATACTTATTCAATTTAAGAATTTGACTTTTGCGACCACTAATTGATTTAGTGGGCGTAGGCCAGTAGAGATACGCATTACGCATACGATAGAATTTAATAATTCTAAAGTATTTGCCTTATGATTTTATTTACTAAACCTATAGATATACACAGGACCTCCTAAAGGGAATTTTGGAAATTCCACTCCTAAAGGGGTATTGATATTTAGTATTGGTTTGTTGGTATTTCGATACTGCCTAGCATTCTTTCTGACTTTTTATTTCTCGACTCCTAAGGGTCGTAGCGTGATGTTGAATAATCTTCATCAAGAATTGAGTTATTAAAAAAATAAAATTATACGACTGGTAGTTAGAGCATTATTAAATTAGTATATACATTAAGGAGAATAAATTATAATGTGTCTTAAAACACCGAAATTTTACTGGCCAGAGTATCACGCCTTTTAGGGGACCACACTGGCCACTTTCGCGTTCAATAAGGCGCATACCATATCAAACTGTTGCATAACTAGCCATATATTGGTTGGACCACTTTCCACCTGCCCACGACTTAAACTTGTGGGCTAAGAATTTGGTAGTAAAAGAGCCAACCAGGGCCGAGTGCATCGCGTTGCGAAACATTACGACCGAACTGGTAGTCCAAAGCCTGTGAGTGACGCCTATATTCAAGTAGGCTGTGCACCACCCACCATATCATTATTTTATTAATTACCCGTACACACCCTAATCATGACTTAAATTGATTTTAAAGGTTATGCTTTAAAGTGAGTAAATAAACATTTTATATACATTATATAATCATTAAAGAAACTATTTATAATAAGTAACATCTATTTAAAATAGATTTTTGTTTTATTTATATATTCTAAAAAATAAATATATATACAAAACTAAGAAAACTGTATTTTATTTATAATATATTCTAAAATTTAGGAGTTTAATATTTATGTAAACTTTGAAACTATTTTCTCAACTTTTTAAAACGTAAGTAATTGGTATGTTATTTCATTTAAAAAAGGAATTTAAGAAAATTAATATAAGAAGAACACCATTGAGGTTTCTTTTGCCGTTTCCTTTCATTAAAGACATTGACATTTTTTTGAAGATTTATTTGACGATATTGACATTATATCGCAAGTCCTGAATCCTGAACCAACAATAAAAAGGTGCTTTTTAGGAGTTGAAATCTTTCTCTGTGTTTTTTTTTAAATGTTAAGGTCGTCAGACAGGCTGTCGGTCCACTTGATCTGTGGCTACCGTCGCCTAAAAGACTAACAAAGCCACAGTTGCAGTAAGTGTATTGCCGCCCATAGTAGAATTGAGGATAAGGGATTCGGAAGGGGAAGTATAAATTTCATGTTACATACTTTTCATTGGTCGTTTCTCTCATTCTAAAAAAAAGTTGTCTATCCATATTGGTGTTTGTATACTTCGTCGTAACCCTCTATTAGTAAAATATTTAGTAACGGATTAAAATTTAAATGAATTAAAAATATTTTTTATTTTAAATTAAAAATAAATTACAATCACAATCATTATTTTCTCCCTCACAATCATTCTAAATTACCGCTTATTCTTAATGACAGACATGAGGGGGAATCCACCTTTCAACTATATATATACATTTGTGATACAATCATCAAACTACTACAACTAAATAAACAAATGTTCAGCCATCAATCCCCATCAGTATCATCAGCCATACTACGAGTATATAGTAATATTACTTTTTTGTATACAGGATAGCGATTGACCTCAATTTCATTTGATGGTAATAAGTGAATTAAGAGGTCGAAAATAGAGTTCGATTGCCTGTTAGTAGCCTACTCTGTTCTTGAAGAGTTCGAAGTTTCAGGGAACACTGAAGAAGGGAGATAATTCCAGTCCCTTGCTTTGCGCATAAGACTCAAAGCGTTTCGTAATAAGTATTCGTAATATTTCATAACGTGGTTTGAGTAAACAGCCTTTTCAACATAATTTCTGTATCATTCCATTATATCAATTGTGCGACAGTTATTGTAAAATAATTTGTTTTTGAATTGAATATCAAAGCTTGAGTAACATTGTCAGTAGGTGGAGCGACATTCTCGGAATAGGGAGCCCATAGTTAGCTAATAGTGTTGTGCAGGCAGTGTGGGCTCGACGGTGGGCGCGCCCCCGCTATCCATGTGCAATATCCACCATCATTATTACTGTACAATTTATAACACATTAATAAACCAGTTAACAACTCTGAAATCCATTTTCTTTTAGGCAGACAAGAATTAACTTATAAAAATATACTCCAAAAAAAAATTGTACGAGTACATACACCTCAAATAATTTTATTGGTGGTTCAACTGATTTGTTGGACGTTTGTAGTCGTCTAATCTCAGAAATACTTTATAGATTTGATGCACTTTTTACTACATATAGTACTTAAATTTAATGATATAACGCCTGACAAAATATGTAAAGCAATATAACGTGTGCATATCATTGTCGCCTGACAATATAATTTAAAAAAAAAACATTTGCCACTAGTGGTGGTGAAGTCGTCGAACTGGCCAGTAAAATGAAAATTCGAGTGTTTGAAAACATTACATTAATATTTATTATTATTATTTACATATATTTATTTTCTTTCTTAATTCTAAATTTTTTAATATATATATTTAAAAAAAAAAACAATAAATATCGTAAAAAGCTACTGGTGGTTAGGGCTGCAGAGTGAGGAACCTCCTGACAATTCATGCCGTGCTTCTATATCTGTCCCTTGACCCAGCCATTAAGTGAGAGCCTCTTGACTTCACTATAAGACCATTCGCCGTCACAACTATCGGGACAATGATGGTCGAATCGAAATCCCACTTGGCGGTCACATATACCTAGCATAAGTGATGAAGAATGTTTCATCGGTGTAAATAATTAACTACACCTACGAACTATTAGCACCTTGCGTTCGGTCGCGCGCCAAAATATCTCGAATTCCTTTCAATTAAATGTTACAAACGTTTTGCCGACACATGGCAAAGAAACTATAGCGTCAAATAATGTTGAACAAACCTGAAGGAGCTACTCTTATTTGGAGTAGTTTACATTAATAGTAATAACCGCAACAAAACACGAGCTGGATTAGAGGTCTTATGCAAAAAGTTTATGACTCAGCATGCGATGCCACTACAAAATTATACTTACTTTCATTATAATAGGTATAATATTGTAAGCAATTTCCTATAATGTTATTGAATGCTAAACTAATTCAAATTACATAATTATGCCATGAATCTAGAAAAAATAACGGACGGAGTGCTGTCACTGTACAAAGCATAGAGTTACGAACTGTTATGTTACTACTGAATTCCTATTTTCTATGGTACAAAGTGAAGCACCGTAATGGCAACGCGTTTTTATGTGTGCGTGTGCGTTTTTACATATGGAAAGTGATTCTTTTTTATCACATAAAGTGCTACAGGAACAATATTTCACGACGCAGGTGGCATAATTAAATAGTTATTTTAATTACCCATTACGTGTGTACTTAATCAACGCTAGCAGCGTAATGGCGGACGCCGAGCTTACAATGGTTTGTATGTGGGTGTTAACGTAATACGTAAATACACGTTACCGAGCTTACTACGGTGCTTCACTTTATTAGTATATGGAATTCCGTCCGTTGTTTTTTCTAGGTTCATGAATAATGCTTAGTAAATGAAATATAATGCAACACATTTTATGAGGAATCGAGTCCTCACATTAAATTATAATAGTAATTTATTTAATTTATCTTTCGATTTACCAACTTTACCTTTTTCATTGTCGTACACGACTGTACATTAATTTTTTTCTTCTTTAAAACTTAAAGTGTGCCACTCGCCTTCTACGATTTTTCAAGGTGTCATGTAGCACGCAAGATGTGTGTGTGCGAGATGACTACTAAAATATATTTAAATTTAAAGTTTGCTCTTCGCACATTTACGAAATAAAATCGTGCGAGATGACAACTAACTACTTTATAGACTAGAAGTCGCTTTCCGCTTCTGTCCGCTAACTTCTAACTCACCCAACGGATTTTGATACGGTTTTCACTAATGGAAAGAGTGATAAACGAGATTAAGGTTTGTGTAAGTATGTATGTGATTTGCAAAAAAAACGGGGGCGGGTCCCTAGTACATTATACGTCGTAGTTTCTAAATAGTTATCTTTTTTAAGTAGACTGACAAGTCTCATGTACCTTATTAGCTGTGTGACTGTGAGTGGTACAAAGTGATTTATAGTCGAGTTACTCGGTCCCCACATTCCTGAGGGATGACTGAGCAACCGAAGCGGTCGCGGCTATCCCGAACTCCTTTGATGTCACTTGTGCTTAAGAAAATCGCTTGTTATTTTTTTCCTTAAATCTCTACGGTACTATTGGAACTACTTAAGTACTACTAACTAATTCAGACATTTTAATTACACTGAGCTATTTATTCACAACTATTTTAGTACCCTTTGATGACGATTAAAATAGTGGGAATGAGCTATCAAAGTTGGAAGTCTAAAAATTGTCTTGAACTTGGATTAGTTCTTGTCTTGTGCACTACTTTATTTTAGGAGGGGAGATGACATTTACTCACTATCCCTCGTCGACGGGGACAGTCGACGAGAGGAATCTGAAAATCTTTTCAACCGATTTGAAGTTATTGTATAACAATCGTTTATTGAAATATTAGGAATGGTTGATATTTTATTTAGCTGATGATCAGTCCCATATCTGTCGGCAAGCAGGCTTACAGTCTACTTGATGGTAAGTGACTACCGTCGCCTATTAACATAAGCAATGCCATAACAGCTGCATAACAGCCATAACCTATGCGAGTATTAAAAGGGGATACGGAAGTGGCCTTCTAATTGTTCGGTTATTGTTTTTAATCCGTTTGTTGATACCGTGGTCTTACGAAAACTAAAAAAATCACAATTCTTAATCAAGTGCATAAGGATCTACAATTTCTTAAATACCCAATCATGTATGAATCGATCTTACGTAACTTTAAATTATCTTTTCATTAATTTCATTACTTGGTACTCGTTTACGACGTGAATTATTGTGACTAGTTTGTGACGTCAGCGACAGAGGGCGCCATCAGTAGTGGAATATCTAGCAGCTACGATTTATGCAATATTTCCTTACACATTACGTTTATTTTTTTATTTATTAACAAGTTTTATAAAAAACGATGTAACATATGTATAGCTTTTCATATGAATATTACATCTTACATTATTGTTAATTAATTCCATTCTCATTTTAACTATTTAAAAGGTAGAATGATAATGATAATATTATATATTTTAAAACAACTCAAATATTTAAACCATAAATTACATTTCCTTTAACTACTTAAATGAAATTATTCTTCCGCGTTATACTTATCAAATCTTAGCTGATATAAATTTTATTTAAATCGAAGTCAAATTATTGTTTATAAAATATTAACTGTAAACATTAGATATAGTTAATTCATTCGAATCTCGAAACCTTATCTGAAGCTCGATGAGTAAAATTTATGTTTAAGTGTTTGTGCGAATGTTACGTAACGCGATACGCGTATTACATATCGGTGGCACACGTGAGGAACCTTCATCATTGAGGAGCCCTATAAGAGATGAGAGAGAAAGGATATAATGAAAAAGTTAGAGAGTTGTAATATTTCGGTATGGCAGGGCGCGGGGTCGTCGACCGCGCACTTGGATGTTGGTGCGTGCTATTTCGAGTCGGCGAGCGGTGACGATCGGGCCCGACGCGAGCCGATCGCGCGACGCGTAAACAAACAA
Source organism: Synanthedon myopaeformis (assembly GCA_944738685.1). NCBI lineage: Eukaryota > Metazoa > Arthropoda > Insecta > Lepidoptera > Sesiidae > Synanthedon > Synanthedon myopaeformis. The sequence goes on from OX122917.1 coordinate 9,045,224, forward strand.
CATGGCCGACCTGTCATTCACTAATTCATTCTCATTCATAAATGATCATTATATTTGACAAACCGAACTCATTTCATTCCATTATCCGTCAAGAACTGAGTAAATGTTGTCGTGTATGCGTCCGCAGGTGTGAAACTAATTGCGAAATATTCATTTCAATACAGCAAAGAAGCAGTCCCAATGAAGTTGAGCGCAGAGGCTATTGTTTTCGTGTTTGTTACTCAAGTACAATACTACTAACTATTGTCCTATTAAAACGCGTCTTGTTTGCTAAGCACTGTTCACCTACATAAATATCCAACGTGTGCCAATAAATAAGTCAGTCGGTTGGTCGTGTGGCTTAATTGGGAAAAATAAGTCACGGGCAGGTGACTATTTATAGAAATTAGGATTTCTGTTACGTATCTAATAAACTACGATAATATGGTTTAGTAGTCATCTCGCACGATTTTATTTCGTACGAAATGTGCGAAGAGCCAACTTTAAATTTTTAAATATAAATACATTTTTAGTAGTCATTTCGCAATGATGGTTTACTGTTACTAATGATACTTTGGTATAGACTTTGGTTAAAGTGGAAATAAAATTATAAATGGAAAAATCCACCATATACCAAATTGTCAAATTTCAATTTTATATTAAACTAGCGACCCGCTCCCGGCTTCGCCCGTGGTGTCATTTTTATATATAAAAATCTTCTCCGTTTATCTCCCTTTCCATATTTGAAAACCGAATCAAAATCGGTCTACCCATTCTCGAGTTTTTGAAGAGTACACAAAATAACATTTTTTTTATATTAGTATGTAGGTATGCAATGGGGATGACAAACATATAGATATCTATTTCACCTTTGCAAACTTCTATTCTAACTAATCGTAGTAGCTTCTACGAGCCATAGCTGTGATCTATTTCAAAATTACACACAAAAAATTTAATTTTATCTACAGAAAAATTAAAAAAAGAATTTCCTTTTCTATTATAATAAAAATAAAAAAATTCTTTTTATGTCAATATTACACTCCTGAATATTCGTTTATTTTTATTTTTTTGTTTCACATTCATTTATTATATAGTAACTTCAATGGAAGTAGCCCATAGTTTTCTTTTTATTATATGCATTAAAAATTTAGCCTCATATATGCTACAATTGAACTTATAAACTTATATAGTCTTTGCTCATTATACTTAGAAGAAAACTGTCAATTTTTGCGTGCGCTCGTCTAAAAAATAATTGTTTAAAATTGTATTAATAATGTTTATATTTAATATTCAAAGAGCATGACCACCTACCATATATTTTCATGTAAGTAGGATTATAGTATGTAACAAGCATATCAAATTATTGGTCGCATGTCTTAGTGTTTGAAGGCGAGCATTGTTCATACCATATGTGGACCACAAAACACATCTGTATAGCACATTCGAACGCGCCTTTTGTTCCTACTGACTCTGACCATGTGCCATGTGTCTTGTGGACAAAATGCGCTGCTTTTTGTCATTTTGTTTTTAATTGCTTAAAAAAAATTGACAAAGCCAGATTACTTATTTGTTTTTTTTTTTTAGTAATAGGCAAACAGTAATGTATTATAATTTATGCACATTGATTAGAAAGTTTTGCTAATTATGTACCTACTTATTAAGAAAAGTAAGAATAAGCTTCCATAGTAGGAGGAAATTCAGAAAACTGATAACACAATCGGGGGATACCGTTTGATGCTGTGCTTCATTTCTATCTTCTGCAACCAAAATTTAATTACACCACTTGATAGCTAACTTGATACTCGATAATAAGCTCAAAGAAAATTCTTAACGTACACGACACACGTAGGTATTCATCACGGCCATGTCCACGACACAGACGCACCCCATTATTTCCCTTTATTTAGAACTAAATACGTAAACTGACTAAGGTAATAAGGTAATAAGGTAATAACAAAAGTTTATGAGGATGTATGGATGGAAGTTTGTTACTCTTTCACGCAAAAACGTCTTAACGGGATTAACATGTACGATACTTTTAAGGAAAAATGTTAGGTTAACAAGGGATTGTCAAAAAATATAAAAAACTGAACGCCACTGTCGCCGTAGCAGCGCCACCATCATAACAGCAATAAATATTGCAGATATTTTCTTCATTTTTCAACGCGGACGCTGTCGCGGGCACCAGCTAGTTTAGTAATATTTTATTCGTAATCAATTTTAATTGTTTTTTCTAAACTTAACTTTAATATTTCAAATTAAAACAACTACAAACAAATATATTATAATCTAAATACTTAGTATTATTTATTTTTTTCATGGGACTACTTTTGTTCATAATGCTTCTGGTTCTATTAAAAATATTACTTAGCTTTCGATATAGAAATATTTTTTTAATTTAAAACGTATGATTTCACCACTTTAAATGTTTATTTTTTTCGCGATGGCTCAATAAATAAATAAGCGATAATGTCTGGCCGGTACGTTGATCGCGATACATCGCCAAGTTGGAAGCACGTGGTTATTGAAGAGTTGCCAACTCGCGCCCAGTCGACACCGTTTCCTGTTTACCGCGCTGTCTGTCGGACACTACGCCTCAATGGAGGTCCATAGGAATTATCAAAAGCTCTTTGCGTCATTACAACCAACTTCGTAATATTCTATGCGAATCGTCAAAACAACAACAAACCCAGATTATTAGTACATGCCTATTTTAAGAGAACGTCATCCGTAAGCGAATTCTAAGCATTATGCCCTAAGTTCAATATGAAAAGCCTAACCCAAACCTTTGGATTTTATTGTGCACGAGATTTTAACACATTCTCGCAGCGGGGAACGACACGAAGTTCATTATGTCGTGACTGGTTAACTCGCGACCAAAAAGTTCCCTCGGAGGAAACCGTACCGTAAAATTCCCTGGAACTAAAAAGGAATCAAATATTCACTTTCATATCTATACATCCATGTATATCCACTAACTCCTCCTAAACCAAGCGACGGATTTTGATGCGATTTTCACCATCACTTAGCCTAAATAATTTATTTTGATATAAAAACTATTTTGTTATCAAGTCGGGCCGCTGAGACATCTTATATAAAAATTTCGTGTCACGTTGTTTGTCGCCGATGAACTCTTAAACTACTGAACCGATTTGATCCATCTTAAGGGTGCCTATACGAAATCCATCAAAAACCAACGTCTTGCGGTTCATTTATTGGGTAGTCGCACTTATGAAAACAAGTTTTTAATTTATATAGGTAAATAAATTCCTTAACTACAGTTTATTAACGCTTGAAAATGAAAATTATCTTTTTTACCTCTTCTAGTGATCTATTTCCCAAAAGCATTTTTGAGAAAACGGCTAAAACAGTGTCTGTTTCGGCAAGTAGATCTAAATAATTAGAGCATTTAAAAAAACAATAAAATTACTTGCAGACTGCCTATAAAGTCTATTTTAATTTGTTGTTGTAAAATATTACAAAAAAGGCCTAGAAACTCATTAAAAAAAATGAAATCATTTTTATAAAACTCATTTGAAATTTACCTTATTGCAAAGACACAAGGCTCAAAATTGCTTCGCTTTTTTATGTTGCAAAACTTGGTCCTACTTGATTGGACTGTTTGTACCAAGCAGATGTACTTGTCCACAACTTCGAGTGTTGAATTCCCAACTGTTAGTGGGGTGGGCACAACAGGGACATTAGACATTAGACATAAATTCAAATCCGGTCATAACATTCAAATCGCAATGTGAGAAATGTATAAGCGTCCTTAAGAGATAGGATATATTTCATAATAAATAATATTTCATATTATAATATTCATAATATAATATTCATAATATAATATTTCATAATATAATATTCAGTATTATTATAAAATAAAATCGCTGTCCGCCTCTGTCTGTTTCTCCGCTTATTTCTTCTAAACCACCCAAAGAATTTCGATACGGTTTTCACTAGTGGAAAGAGTGAAAAACGAGGAAGATTTGTGTGTGAATTTTCAGAAAATAATTCCTTGCGAAGCCGAGGCGGGGAGGGTTGCAAGACAAATTAAACCATAATAAAGTTTCAGGCCTCATAACAATGATTTCTATAATATAGTTCTATGCCCCATAAACACATTTCTATAATGTTCTTCACGATACAGGGTTTCTTTAGATAATTTAATGACATTGAAGGTTTCGTAAAGCCTTAGAAATTAATTATTTCTAGAGGTAAATTATAATTAATTTGAAGCATCTAAAAAGTTTAGATGTTTGATTCGAAAAGTTATACACTTTTCGAATTCGAAAAAACTATATTCATTTAAGTACATTGAGTAAAGATGTTTAGGATCATATTTTATTTTTGGTATTATTAGTTTGTTTACTTTACTATTTATGTATATTTTACTGTAAAAGCCTCTGGTATATCTTAGGATTTTCCAGGATAGGTTGGTAAATGTAAGTCTTTACAAAAGAAAAAATTGTTCGAGCTTTTACCAAATAAAGTTTGGTAAATCCTAGAATTTAATTTTTAAATATGTAAAAATATTTTAAATATATACATAAATATAAACATACAAAGTATATTATAATATTATAGTTATGCTGCAAAATCTACCACTCGATTCTAATTGAGGTTTTCATCCATGCCATAAGTGAACAGATGAAAATAACATTTTTTTGTGGTTTGTTTGATCGAGAGTTGCGTGTAACTTGGTGTAACCCGTGGCCTTGGTGGATGTTGACCAAATATTTGTTTCTCGTTGTCGCAACACAGATAACACATTGTGTCGCCTCGCCTTATCAACTACAGTGTCGAGTTTCGGCTCGAATCAACTCCCGCTGATACTATTAAATAAGATTTTTTATTTTTTCATAGATAAATGCAAGGGCATGAGACTCGTGTGTAAATATAACACAAGACGTTTGGCAAATAACTACAAAAAAGTACAAAAAATACCAACCGAAAAGTTATTTTTGACATTTTAAATTTTAACTCACCATGTGACATAAATGTTACACATCGTGTAGGTAATACATGTATGCAAAATTGTAAAAAAAAACTACCATGGCAAACTTTTCAACTTCCCAATTAATTAACGTCCATAACGCTAAGGGGCATTTAAGGGGTCAAGGGGGTCGAACTGAATCTCACCCAAATCACGTGTGAGGGGCAGACAGTTTCGCAATATCACCGATTTTTTTCGCAGGAAATATTGTAAAATTGCCATATAACTAGGTATGTGTGAAAGGACTACGTTCTTAGTAGTCTTAAATACTAGTCATAAATAATCAAACAAATAATAAATTATTTTTTAAATAAATTCAAAGCAATCAAGCACAAGGTTACACTAAAAATTCGCATTTAAAAAAATATCACGTGAATTAAGGCGGTGGAGGTGAGGATTGAAAATCAACAAATACGGCTCACGTAATTAATGGCCGCCCCCTTATGATTTCCTTACATTAACAAGTCCAATAGAATTTCAGGAAAATGTACAATACAAATAATTAAGTTTTATGTTTCGTAACCACATTTAATGCCAATTTTGGACGAGAATTTTGGATAATTTTTCGGTGTGGAATAAGTTTTGTGAAAGCTTGCTTATATTGTCTAATATTGTCTAGATATCTGTTGTTATTATTATTTCTTTCCTTTTTTATGCGACCTATGGTCTTCCTAGTAGTGGCTTGGGCACACTGTTTTCCGCAGTCATAAACTAGGCAGAACGTGATGCGGCAAGAATGTCTATATATTCCATGCGTGAGTACTTAAACATAGAAATACTTTATGCACAGTAAAAATTACAATAATATTTTAAAGGAAAAAGAATGTTGTATTAAAGTAGGGATGAGCACATTTCCCTGTTCGGATTAAAATATTTCGAATTTCAACAAATTATTGAATCCTTACAATGCAAAGACTTAGGGTACATTTTGTAGACAATCTTTAAAAAAATGATTACGAAGACAACTTTGGATACAATTATAATTAAATGTTAATCCCTAATCCCTACCATAACCATATCCCCTAACCTTAATCCCTAACCATAATCCCACTATGGTCAGCAGCGTTCTTGCAGCACCTTGTGGCGTTGCTTTGTGTTATAGGCGACAGTAGCTAGCTTTTATCAAGTGGACCAATATTAAAAAAAAGAGATTAATTTGAAACCCTATTTTTGAGTTCGCTTTCGCGATAAAGAGATTATGTTATTTGTGTGTTAAAACAACAACACTGCGTAGTTTACGAAACTAGCTCATAAACAACGCTAAAGTTTGTTTTGGCAAATAACTTTTAACCTTAACCAAGTAAGTAAGTAAGTAATACGATTCAATTGGAGCCAAATAGTGTGGCGAGGCTCTCGACATGCACATGTGAGTTCAGTACAACAGTCCGCGCTCACGCACGGGATAGGCTTAACGGAGGACGCAATTATTATGATTAAATGAAACTGGTTCTCTGTCGACCGCTTCGTTGCCGGGATGACGATGTGTAGAAGACATTCTTTCTACACGTTCACCGTATTAACACCGCTTGTCTAACATGAAACCATTTATTTACACTCTTAACGCCAGAGTAGAAGGTACAATATCGAATAGAAACAATTACATCGCCTGCAACCGATAAATTTGTACTAAAACATAGAACCACTCCTAGATGGAGCACATAACCGACTGTTTAAATGCAAAGAAGCGATGATTATCGATTATTCCCTCGCGATCTCTATATATACAATAAAACTGATCCATCGGGGATTACTGAACTGGTTTTAGAATCCGTTCGCCAGCTTTACAAATGTAAACGTCATCGATTTTTTTATTATGCGATATGAAAGCGTTTTGATACCGTTTTGAGATTCGTTAATATTTTTAAGTGTTAGATTATACATATTATTATTCACCTATAAATGTGTTTGTAATATATTGTTAAGTAACATCTAAGTGGTGTTAAAATTTATACATACACTTAAATGTCTAATACACACCATATAATGTTATGGTGTGTATTATATACACTATATATTATATGCAATGTATTGTTACGTTACATCTTAACTAAGTGATGTTAATAAAAAATGTTTCTTTAAAAACGTGTCTGTACGCATTGCTATTTAAAAGAATCTAACCAACATAACGGATTTCACTATAACATACTTCCGGGATATTTCGGAATAATGTTTTATAAATAGTTGAGCTGAAATATGCAGAAGGTTGTAATTCTCATCTGGAGTTGTCAAAAGAAACTATTTTCTATTAGAACTCTTAAATTGGGATCTTACATAAGAAATTATAAAAAAAAGTGATATGTTTGCAATTTTTAATTTTAATTGTATTGTTTGTTCAATATTCACAACTCTTAATGGTTTAATTTAATAATTAAATTTCTCAGTTTAGCAAATAAATTACTTTACCTACATTTATAGAGTTTGTGTTCATAAAAACAAAAAGAAATTAATAAGTCATTATTTTTTACGTTTTTCATGTAAATAATAATAATTGTTAAACGATTACTTAAGGGAAATTGTACCTACGTTAATATTGAAAATTTATTAAAGAAATTATAAGAAAAAAATGAGTTGAATGAAATTTTAAACTTATCGATTTCATCCAAAGCAAATACTAAATTGGTGTCTAATTTCAAAATAACTGGTAGACGATCGACTTTATGAATCTTATATAATTAACAAATTATTCGTTAAGTACACGAAATAGCATCTCATTGGATCATAATAATATAAAAGGTGGATAAGCAACAGAGATTAAGTAAACTGAAGCAGTGAAAACACAAGCGGCGGTTGGTTCAAAGGGATATAAATAGGCGTTGGCGCCGACCGTGACAACGTACGGAACTCTTCATCTTGACAGCCGATCTTTCAGTGAGATGGACGATATACCGAATTGCCGAAATTAAGAGAACATCCAGAGTAATACTTGGAAGTTGGCGGTTACCCTGATTCATTGTGGATACTGCTATATATCTTGGCTAATATTTATTTATTAGCTAGATTCCGCGGTTTTACCTCCAGTTTAAATTACCTTAATAATAATTATGGACTTTAATGTACTCAGAGTACCCACTCAATCATGTGGATAACGAAACGAATATTATAAAAGCTGGTGAGTTTGTTTTTTATAGTTTATGCCTTAACTACTCAACCATGACATTTTGCATAAACCTTGTCACGGATAGAGAAAAGGACATGGGGTACTTTTTTCATTAAAAAAGTACTGTTTCCGAGAATATGCCAAAAATATCGGAGACAACCTTGTAGAACTGTTTACAATTTAAATGATTGGAGTCTAGATAGTTTGTATATTTAAAAAAAAAAAAAAATTTAATTTTTAATATTTTGATTTTGATGTCGGAAGCCACTCCCTATCTACTTCTTACCCGTTATTCTTATCTAGGTAGGTAACGCTTTTATAAACCCTATGGTATTTTTGCTTGTAGGATAATGTAGCAGCTTATCATCAAGCGGATATCTGAACGACGTAACAGGCATATACAAAGTCATTGTAAAAATAGCAATGACCGTGATTTCAAACGTATTTTATCTTGATTGGATAAAAATTATTTATCTCAACGCTAATATTCTGGATGGGATCAGTGGGCGGAGAGAACGTAGATATTTTGGGCCATTATCATGCGCCCACGCAACGCTATTGGCAGAAAAATGTTATAAAAACGTTCGGTCGCAATGTACGTTCGGCTTTTGCTGAATAAGCTTGTTCGTATGACCCAGATAGTGCGATTTCTTAATGATGTAGTATTTGTTTATAGGCTTCATTAATTGTAATCCATTCATTAATGTTATAAACATTTGAAATTACATTAGAATCGATATTTCTAAAATGCAATAAATTACTACTGAAAAAACACCCGACAAAATTATTTGCTAATGGGATATTGTTACCTACCACTAAAATTCTATAGCGGAATTATTTTAATAGTCAAATACATAATAAACTTGTATGTTTTTTTGTGTAAGACAGGTTGACCGTTCATTTGATTGTGGTCTGGCTACCGTCGGCACAGAAATGCTGCATGTGGACTGACAACCATATTAGGATTAAGGTTAAGGGATTAACTCGCTAACCGAAACACAACGGCAATATTTCACTGTGTGTTCGCCCTTATTTTTAACTATAAAAATCTGTAACACCATCTGAAATGTGCTGTATCACAAGCTTCGTATACAGTCGTAATATCTCTCAAAATTCTTATTTTTTTTTTAAATAAAAACGAAAACGAAATTCGCTGACTAAATGTTTTGTTTTTCTTCTCAGTGTCTTCAATTATAGACGGTAATCCGCCACAATACAGTCTATTTTTAGCAACGGTTATCATCACTAATAATTAATTAACGTGTACTTCAATTAGTTGCAGATACTGGTTTCTTTTTTCGAGGACGTCTCGTAGATCTTATTTAACAGTCGCCTTTATCTGTGTCTCTTATCATTATTACTGGGTATCGAGAGACAAACGTAATGGAAGATATCTGTTCGAGAGCAGTGCGTTCTGTGGCCCGTTTCCGGTGGTTGTTTACAAAAAAATATATATACTCTTTTATATGTATATGAAATGAACTCGTTGTCCGAACCGGCCTCTGCCTGTCCAAGAAAGATACTTGCCGCGATTAAAAATCGTTACAACTTCCGTTCGGGTCCGAGTTTCGAAGCGAAGCCCCAGATAAAAAAGATAAATAACGATCGATAAAGCTGAACGGTGCTACCTGTTTTTTCTTCGCGTTTAGAGCCTGCGGCCAAAGCGCTCGACTTGCCCACTCTTATTTATTTACAACACGCCACATAACCTACTGTCGCTGCAGAAGATAAGTTTGCTCAGTGTTAGTGGAACACCAAATGAAATAAAAGAAAGAACTATTTTTCGGTCTTCAATCTACCGTTGCCTGGATAGGGAAATGGGCTCTGGCATCATTCATGACTCAATAACCGATACAAAAAGGACACATGCTGTTATTTCACGATGATCTTCTATAATAAGGAGGTGATTACTGTCGCTAGACAGGCTGCCCAATTTATGACTGCGTGTCAGAGGACATTACAAAAATGTTATGCTAGTTTGCTAGTTAACTTATAAATATGCTAAATATGCTATACTAGCTGTGGTCCTTCGCTTTATCAACGTGAAAGGTAAAGTGGACTACTCCAATAGGAATCTTTCGAATGTTGATTAGATGTGATTGTTGGATTCAACTGCGAATAGAAATATAGTGAGGCACTACCTACGTGTTATAGTAAGCTATTAATATTCGAAAATATCTGGTAATCCTGCTAATCTGTTGTAGGAGGTTTAGTACCTATTAGTATAGGTTTAGTAATAGGTTTGTACCTATTAGTATTTTCTCACATATGAAACTAATATAAAATTTAAAATACTCCAATAATACAATTACAGAAAAGTGTTTTGCTTTAGTGAAAAGTTATAAAATATATTAATTAATTTAATCCTTCTTCAGAGTTCGAACTATGCACTTTTCAAATTTCATCAGCTGTGTGTGATTCAGTGGTTTAGCCGTAAAAGTGCGCAATAGACTGACAGTTATTACTTTATAATAATACTAGATTTTTTTCTGCTACTTCAACCATATCTTTATAAATTATAATTTATGTAGGTATTATTGCGACGTATGAACTATATTATTGTAAAGTTTCGTCAATTTCCGTCCAGCAATTTTTGTTTGAAAGAGTACCAAATCCATCACAAACTTACGCATCTATAGGTAATTTGAGTAGGATTTAATGTTATAAGACATTAAAGTCCAAAGTTCTCCATACACAGGAAAATAGTTAGATTTAAAATCAAACTGTGAACATAATGACCGATTCTTTGGAAGATTTATAATGTTAAATGACAACGCCGCCGGCCGGGGCGAATTAGCATCATATGATGTCATGTATCCGGCTGCTTATAAGACGGCCCATAAATCGAACGAGTTAGATATTTCACTGGTTCGCAACCGGTAATGGGCCATCTCGAATTAATAAAAGATGTCGCCGATAAGAGATAGGATGCGGTTGCAAAAAGATGCACAATAATTTCGCTAGTGGTGCGCCGTAATAATTAAAAGAGTCGGTCGGCCGATTGCGGCGCGCGGCGCAGGGGCAGGCATATCAAGTCCGGTAACTATGCAGCGTAACTCCGGTAGCGGCGCAACAGGTCTGCGGCAGGGGCGCGGGCGAAGACGCGGGGCGGTAGGAAATCCTTTACTCACGCACTCACACATCGACCTCTGCTCTTGTGTGTGCCATCCGGTTTCCCTTGACGTGTGTGCGTGAGTACACAGACACGGTGCGTCTGTGTGCCGGCGGTCGAGTCGATCGATCAATGAGCGACATCAACTCTGACTCTTGCCTGCATGCAACTCATTGATTAGCGTTATGAAGTGGAATTGTTTATTCATTCATGATGAATATTTTTATTTAAAATGAACGCTTTCGTTGTCCTTATTTTAAACAGTTCTGTTCACCTTTGCTACGCACGCATTGTAATATGTAATTTGAGATCTTACTACTAATTTTATCATTTGTGGCACAGATTATGAAAATATAAAATTCTGGACATCGAACTACGATTCAGAATTCAGAAATTCTAAATTGAAACTGCTTTTTTTTCAGGTACTTCTATGTGAACAAGGCCTCTTAAAATGTAGGTGAGTTCGTAAATGCTGCGTTATTTTTTTAAATTAGGTAATTACTCATTAATTTTCTTTACTTGTATTAAGTTATTTTTTGGAAATGTTACTAGAACTACCAAAATAGGAGATAACGTCGTAAGATAGAATAGTTTTTAGGACGAAATATTAAGTGTGATGAAATAAGTCATCAGGGGCATACAAATTCTTATGGGTCTTTTATCAGATTTTAATAAACAAGGTTCATCGCTGCAAGGCACACATTCGCGTTGAAGGAAACATGTTTTAATTAGAGTATCAATGTTTTTTAACATGACATGACAACTATATAGGTATATAGGTATTATGATCAATACATTAATCACACTAAAAGCTTTCCCATAACCCTCGAAGACTAGAGGTCTTCTAATTATGGAATGTTAGAGTCCATTTCCTTATCCCTTCCCTATCTCTTATTCTTAATCCTACTATGGTCGGCAGCACCTGTGGCATAGCTTGTATATAGGCAACGGTAGCCCCTACCGTGAAATGGACCATCAGCTGAGATGGCAGTCCCATTAGACAAATGTTTGTGTTTTGCCTATTAACATTGTTAGCCTATGCAGACTATTACATATAAATATACGTATCACAAATTGGAATTATTAGTGAAAGAGCGTCGTAAATATTATAGCCGTGACGTATAGAAGCAATGTCGTCGAGATAAGAGTGCGTGGAGGCGCGGGCGAATAGTGGATTGGAGTGTCAGCTAAAACAGTGTATCGGCGCAGGTGTGGGACGGTGAGTAGCTAGCGGTGGGTTCGGAATTCGCGGCGACGAGCGACGTCGGACGCGTGGTACCGCGGGTGGTGCGTGGGCAGTGGCTGGCCTGTTCGCCCACGGCGCCGCACCTAGCCGCACCGCCACCATCGCGTAAATCACTACTCCTCCATGCCACCTCTTGATAAACTCACATCGAACCAGTTCCACCTTGTCTCAAAGACGTGCCAATTAAACACTGATACGGTTCGGGACATGCTTTCCCCATATCACTCAAATCGTGGTTTGCCAATGAGTAATTAATAACCTATGGAGGCGCCCTATTCTACTATATGAACCGTCCTATATAAATATCTGTTATATCGATACGTTAATATCAAAAAGCATTTTATCTCATTTTAACTAGGTGACAATTGAATAAGAAAAAAGAGATAAATGGTATCTTGTTAAGTGCAAATTTTGGCAACACTCTTTGCTGACTTCATGACTTTACCAAAGCGTGACCGGTGCCGCCATGTTATGTGCCGAATTTCGTAGAATATAGGAAATATTTTGTTGTTTTTGTGAGAGAACGATTAAGAAAACTACTTTTTGTGATGTGCAGGGCTTTATCCTAAATTGAATAATTATGCCTACATAATTATTCAATTAGCTTACATAGGTTAGTAACAATTTTTTTAAAAAGTTTTTATGTATTTAGTCATGTATCGTAACATTTTGGCCCTTTAAATGATTATTAAGACGGACGTTGGTTTCATTAATATTTTACAACGGTTATTTTCATTATTTCAACATTATTTACTATGAAAGGCAGCCATCTTACGTGCCAAATTTTAGTAGATTTGCAAGCCGGTTCTGTAGGGGTATGCCCGGTCCATATTGTTCTTAGGTCATTGGGGTTTGCTGATATGATGTATCAATAGAAATTGCCAACCGGTAAATTTTGATGAACCTTATTCTTATTACAAAAGTCTCAATGGGCTCAAAGTCCGAGTGCTTTGTTTTCGAGTTACTGCAACTTTGAAAGCTGCTGGGCAACGTTTTATTACAGTAAATCTTATCAGGGGTAGCTTTTGCGAACGGCTATAAGTACTTAGCGAGTTGAAGGCTATATCTTGTAAATCATTTTATTATAACTTATCACATATGTTATCAACAGTTGGTCTAATTTTACAGATTAAAGGAGGAAGTATGTTACATAAATAAATTATTTTCGTATGTTTATTGTTGACTTATATCATCGAGAACAATTTTTCAACTTCCTATCCTATTATTTGTTATTTGCAATTTATGTGCTTCTTTATGGAAATATAATATGTCTTTACCTATTACATTTATCAAATCAAATTCTAAAAATTTATTTGTTTGTACCAAACAGTACCTAATTATTTACCATTAGATGAACCTATTATAATTGAATTATTTCACGAATCTACAATATTGTTATTCAAAAAATATCGTTATCGTTGAGTTGAGTTGAATTGAAATATTATAAGTTTCAATTGTTTTATTAAGTATTTTTTATATTTCTTTATCTTCTCTTTTCTCTCCTAAACTAACATCTTAACTATATTTTTAATTAACATTCGCAATACTTAAAGTATAATAATGTTTAAAAACTGCGCTTGGCTTTTCTTTTCCTAACAACCTTACGTGCCTTAACGAAATAGCTGAATTGGTCCAGCCGTACTCGAGTTTTGCGCTTAGCAACACATTTAATGATTCATTTTTATTTATATAGATAACAATTTATAGTGCTCCAGTCGTCATTTTCGTGCCAATGAAATAAAATTGTACTAAAGAAATTTCCAATTTAAGACAAACAACACAATACAGGTAAAACGTGGGTATAACAACAGCTAGTTCCCCGAAGCTGGCTGGGAACAACACGAACAAACTGTTCCCTTGGTTGGGCTAACGCTTTTTATATTTTGCACTATTATGTGCTATTATCCAACAACTCGTTTTTCTAATGACTACGAAATCTAATAAGAACATAAAATTACATTTCGAACGTCTTATGAATTGAGACATTATAATATAACGCATAAAATTCTGCAGAAAATGCACGATGGAATCAAAATATTTCTATAATTTTGGTTAGTATTTAGTCAATTTGATTAAATTTCTTTGTCATGTTACTTATTCTTAGTAATTGTGTATTTAAAATCTAATATTTTATTTATATTGTTATAATTATTTATATGTATAATAGGTAAAGTTTATAAGGGTGAATGTGTACTCTTTCACACAAAAACTAACTGATGTATTTTGATGAAACTTTACAGTAATATAGTTTATACCTACATCAGAATAATAAATGGCCCATAATTTATAAAGATACGCGAACGAACATACAAATGAAATGACTATTAGGTATTGAGATAATTTTATTAAAACCCCACAGAAAACTAGTTAGAAGATGTCAGCGATAATGTTTTCTAGTAATAGAGCACAAAGTATATTTTTAGACGACGGCGAATGGACAGTTGAGCCATATCGACGATGGAAAGTGATGTCATTGGCCTGTGGAACATAGAGACGGTGTTGGCTTGCCTGTGTCACAACTACTTTTGCTTTTGGAGAGAACATCCTGGACATTCACGTCATTACTTCGGCATTTTCAATTCCGTTTTAAGTTTGTGGAACAGTAAAATAACCATATTGAAGCGAACTGTCGCTGACGTCTTTAGAAGAAAAAGAAAACATTTTCTTTTTCTACCAGCCCATCAAGTTTAGTTATTCCCATTAAAATCATTTACGAACATAAAAAAAATCTTATTAAGAAATTATTAAGCTCTGATTAAGAAATTAATGAAGGTTTTATTGACGAACATCAAAACTAACGCACATTTCAAACATTGTTGACTAACTAGCGGTCCGTCCAGGCTTTTTAGTATACACATTTAAGATTAAGCCAGCGTGCACATAAGGGCCTAAGAGCAATTTTTAGTAATTTTTGACAATTTTTAAATATTTTCATCTATTTCTCTCAATTTCTTCAAAAATAAATGTAAGTTCTATACTAAAATTGTGCTTTGTTTTGTTAGTGTAAGCAAAGAGTCGTATTTTCTCAGTGTTCTTGTATGGTGCACCTACAGGAGACAGTTCTTGACCACTCAAGAACCGCGCTACGAAAATGTCTTATAATGTTCAGCCGGTGTCAGGCTGATTGAGGTGGCTTCCTGCGTTCGTTTGCCGGGAGCCATAACCGTCACGTAGCGAACAGCGGCCGGCCCGCGGACGGAACGGCCTCGTGGAAGGTCGACCGCCTTGCCGCACCGTCCCGCACCGCACTCCCCTAACCCGACCGACCGCTACATGGAATTTATGTACCCAATTAAAACAATAACATTACAGCCACTTCCATACCACAAATGTCGTTTCTAATGTTACGGAATATGCTAAAATTTATTAATTGACACAATAACTCGCCACTACTATCCATGTTAGTACCTACTAGCTACACGTTGTTATATGTAAGTATGTACCTCAAACCACAGAGCTCGGTTCGATCTAAGGTCAGGCAACGAGAGCGTGCCATGAATGGACCGAATCATATGCGAACCGTGACAATATTCATTCAAAGAATATTTTCTTTATTTATCGTTACGTAACGAATCATTACTTGGTTAATTAACTGAGGATGTTATTATTAGTTTGTCAACATTACAAATTGTTTAAAAGTTACTTGTTTATACTTAGTCAAATTTTTTTCTAACTTATGTAGGTAGACTAGCTATTGCCTTACCTGCAACTTCGTTCACGTTGAAAACTACAAGTAAACGCCTGACAAAATATGTAAAACAATATAAATTAACGCCTGATATATAGTTCAATGCCTGACATACATTGACGCCCTACGAATAAATAATACTCTTGACGTCTCACATTATACTTACTTTTGCCAAACATTGGATTTTTATTTTTAAACAGCTGGTGCCCACGGCTTCGCCCGCTTCGATTATTTAGGCTATTCCATCCTGAAATTCTATTCCAACTATTGGTGAAAGAATTTCTTAATTCGAATGAGTACCTACTTTTGAAGATTACCTCCTACATATAAACAAACATAAAACTTTACTTTTTTATAATATTGGTATAAATAAATTAAAATGCTAAAGTGACTATGTGTACATAGGTTTAGAAGAACTTAGGATTACAAATATTACAATTAAGTTTGAGTCAAGCTCAAACTTGTTTTTATTAGTTATCAAATATTTTTTTCAGATGTTAAGGTGCGAACAAATTAAATAACATTGTTACCTATATAACTTTGCAATATAAAACAACTGACTGCAAACCAAACAACTGTACACATTAAAATAACAATGCAATATAATATAATTGCAATATAACAATGTTATCTAACATGTTTACAATTGTCTCGGTCGTATCATTAGTACCTACACGTGATAACGTGACTCACGTGTAAAGGTTATTTATATAACTTTGTTTTATAACACATATCGTCCACACATATAAAACATGCTATATAACTATGATTTGTAAGATATTTTGATATATAATCTGGACTCACCTTTAGCCATCAAACGGTAGATAAAATAATTCTAATACCAAAATAGATTTGTCATTAAAATAATACAGATTAAATGAGCAAGACGAACTGTTTCACTAGCGTATTAATTTTTTTGTATCTTGTAACTTTATTCAGCCTTTATTATTAGGTATAGGTAAATTTTAACTTAGCTGGGTAATCACTTAATTACTTCAAATATTTTATTTTTATTGTAATGTCTAATGTAACATTTTTTTATTATAATCTTCAAGGCTTATAAAGCGCCCGCGAAACGAAGATTATAATACTTGGGTTGATAAACTCGTATACAGAAAGATTACCTAACCTAAATAAAACTAAGAGAAAGTTTAAAATTGCTGCATGATATAAAAGGCACCCACGCGAGCGAAGCCGCGGGCAGTTGTAGGCAAGTGAATATTCGTTATGTTCATTCGTTTATATGTTTCCCTTAGCTATTAATTTTTTTAAAACTTTTTCGAGACGGAAATTCACTACCTCTTTATTACAGTTTTAAATGTTAATTTTTGCGATTTAACACTAAATAAATGCATATTAATTTCATTTTATTTTTAACTAGCAACACGCCCTTAACTTATATACTATATAGTATACTAGCGACCCGCTCCCGGATTCGCCTACCTCCTACCTACAGCAAGCGATTTTAAATTTCGAGCATACGAAATATGCACATTTTTGAGAGCATATTATCTGTAAATCCTGAAATAAAAGCACTTAAAACATATTATCTGTTAGTTCTATAGTTATTATAACATATTCAGATAGGACATAAACACTAATGCTCTCATTCAGTTCCTTTATCTGCGGCAAACATCCGGAATAATTTTTCAACTCGGCATCGTCAAGTCAAGCCGGTACGGTATAAGCACCACTAATATTAGTTGTATAATATATGTAGTTTAGTTATCACACAATTTTAGGTACACAAAGCGATAGTAGGTTTACACAAACAACTCTCTGTTAAATATACTTATCAGTTATTGAAACTTGCAAAATATAATTAATATCGAAAACAATGTACATTGTATCAGTGTTGAACTACACGATAAGTTGTTTAGTTTTAAAGTTAAAGGAAACTCTAATAAGTGATGAACTGATATCTCTCCAAGACTCATTTTTGAATTGAGGATTTTGACAATAAATTAAAGGATTAAAGCAGAATACATATGTACAATATAAAATTATAAAGATCATTATAATTTTCAAAAACTAAAATCTAAAAGGTTGAATTTTGAATAAACTGTTCTGAAAACAGAATTCTGACCAAGACCAATATTTTTTTTGTGAAATTTTCTCTGTATTTGGATTATATAGTTGCAATTATATAAACATCCATACTATATTATTATAACAATTTTCTAAGTCCAGATTTTTTCATATTTTTAACTTATGTTACGAGTGAAGTTTGCGATGAAAGTATTAAATTGGGTGAGTGGCACCAAAATCTTTACTTCATATTATTTATTTATTTCTACAATAAATACAAAATATGAGATATTTTAACAAAAAAATTCAAATATGCCGACAGTTTCAGAATAATTTATGTAAACTGGACTAGCAGATATCTTGTTGATCTTGTTTGACTAAAAATATCAAAATACGAATTTAGTTCTAATCTTATAATATTATTACATAATTCTTTTGTAGGTGTGTATGTCACTGAATGAATTCTTACCAAACCAAGATTTATTTTAATGAAATTTTCTGTGTTCCTGGGTGATAGATTCAAAATTAGACCCGGTAGATAGCGCTGCAATCGGGTTAATTATTTTTTCGCCTTCGGGCAGGACAATTCAGGACAAGTCTGTGTTTAGTCCGCTTATTATTTTCATAATTATTTGTTTGCATCGTTGTTTTTTTTTATTATTATTAATTTCACTCCTACAATCCCCTTAGAGCCAAAGAGGATAATTTTAGTTGTGCGGATAGAGGCTATAACGGATGGAAAGTGCGGGCGGAGGCGAAGGCGGCTTCCGCCTCGGCTCAACTTGGGCCGCCTCCAGAATAACAATCGAAACCTGATTTCTATTGAGTGGGCAGCGATTATAATGACGAGTTTGCCACGACAACACTTTTAACAATAATTACAGGCGCACATAAATTAAAACACTTTGCTTGCAAGCAAAATTATACCTTATTAACCACTATAACAGTTTCGTAAATTGCTCGCAAATTTATTTGCTTAGAATTACAACACTGATAAGAGTTGTAGTGACAGCGCACGCATTAAGTTACGCGGTCATACGAGTATACTGTGGACAGCACGTATCTGGCGGCAGTGACTATGCGTCCCTTACGGGATGCCAGAGCCGTTTTTCCTTTGTCCACTTTGTCCCTTACGTAGGTAGGGGACTAATTGGACAAGGTGTTGTTAGTGTTTATAAGCGATGGTAAGCCACATTAAATATTTCAAAATAGCTAACGTAATCATAATTATCATCGATAATATTTTTTTATTATAAACGTATATTTAATAAGGAAATTTCATTAAAAAGTCTTGAAAAGAAGTCAACTCACGTGTGTATTTGGAATCGTATGAAAAATAAATGCAATGACATCTAGTTCGCCGCCATAGGACCTAAATTTAAACACAATTTGAAAAACACAATTTGAGCTTTCAAAGTGAACTTTGCAACCATAGGCTATTATTATCGCGGGCTTACCAAAGAACACCAATATACATAAGAAATAGGCACTCCAATATTCATTTTATGAAGCTGCTATAGATTATGACGAGCCCAACGGGCCAGTGGTTAAATTACCTTAGTACTCTGACTCGGGGGTTTCGGGTTCGATTCGACAGGACCAACTTTGTAAGTGAACCTTTCAAAATTGACTCTGGTTTGGGTGATCAGGGTTTCGCTCCTGTACGTTATATGGTTACCCCATAACATAAGCCTATAAGCGCTTACTTTGGGGGCCATACAATACTCTTGGCGATTCATTTATTCATCGATGTAAACATCTGTAACATTTATTATTTAATTTATTTATTACCGACCCACCCCGGCTTGGTACTGATGCAATTTTTTTCCACCAATTTTATACAAAAATCCTTCTCGCTTATAACTCTTTTCATTAGTGAAAATCGTATCTATATCCGTGGTTTAGATTAGAAAAGGTTTAGAAAAAACAGACAGAAGTGGACATCAGCGGATTTTGATACGGTTTTCAATAATAGAAAGAACGATTAATGAGGAAGGTTTGTGCACACAATTTGCAGAAAAAAATTGCAAACGTTAGTTATTTTATAATTATGTAATAAATTAATAGGTACAGAGTATGATGAAACCTGTATTGCATTCCTTGAAGTTTGCCAGCACGCGCCTTTTCCTAAAGTTGTTATGCTATAGATTTCACTACGTATTTAGTTACCCATTGTCACAACCATTGTTGTTCCACATTAAGGCGTCACGTTTCCTAACTTAAGGTATCATTGTAGCGATGCTGAGAATTGTAATGTTCACTTCCGAGTATTTAGTTATTGCGTTTTTATGCTCTGTTTCCACTTATTTTTACCTACTGGTTATTCAAGTACTGATCGCAACTCTTTTCAACTGACGAAAACGAAAAAACGGAGGAGGTTCTCAAGTATATATACGCGAACATGTATTTTGATAATTCTTTTTTTATTGGATAGGGAATACCTCGAAGTTGGTTCCATATAAATTTGGAAAAAAAATCCTACCCTAAGGGTGGGAAAATAGGGGTGATTTATTGTTCAGTCACAAATTTTAATGCTGAGTTGTGTATACCAGCGTAGCTGGTACGCTACGCCACAGGTATTGCAAGTGCACTGCCGACCTTAGTAGGTTTCAAGATAAGGGATTAGGGAAATGGGCTCTGGCATCCCCTACCAAAGATATATTATTTCGATGTCCCTTACACTTTCACGGAAACGGTGGTCGTTTCACGGTGGTCGTTTGTAAGGGGTTGGTTACTGTCGCCAGCACGATATTATGACTGCGAAACGCATAGTGCCTTGCCATTACTAAACCACACTATTTCACTATGCCCTTCTTGTAAGGCGGGAGTCACTACCACCAGATAGGCTTTTCTATTTATGACTGATGGAAAAGCCCATCTGGTGATACTAGATAATATTTCACAGTTATTAGTTAATTAGTTAGTTAGTTCGTCAATTAGTTACTAAACAAAAAAGAAAATCAATTCAGAAAAAGGAATACGATGTTTTCGCGTTATGTATTAATACGAGTATAATTATTAGGACTAGGACGGACACTATGAAGCCACATTTAATAATTAATAAATTAAACTAACACCTTTGAGCATGTGTTGTATAGGCGTACCTATTTAAAGTTGTTCGAATAGGTTCATTTACGCCGAAATGTGAAAAAAAATCTGAAAGTCTCAGCTCAGGCAAAAGCATCTGTATCTTTAACAATAGAATCTAAGGCGAACCGGACGAACTCAGGTAAAGGACATTTTTTTTTAAAATACAGTCATTCTCATGATCCATTCACCGCTGTTGATCCTCGCGTTTTGTTCTTAGTTTGTGAATAAATGGCGTTCTTTCATTTTTTTCTCGAATAAGCCAATCCATTCATTTATTATTACTACATAATTACTGTCCTTAAGTCTATTGTGTGTTTGTTTAGAGAAAAAATATTGTGATTTTTAGTGAGGAGTTATTGAAAATCATTCAATGAAGGTTCAATTCATGTACACATTATAATAATTGAGGATACTTAGACAGTTTGTCACTGTTGAAGCGTTATCTGTTGTCCTTGACATAGAGACGCTGCTGCACAACGTGCCTCATTGTCGCTCAACCTTGCGAAAATTACCGACACTGATAACGAACGCGTTGTCGCCGAACCGAAGTCGCCGGGGCTGTTGTCGAAGCGAGTCTCAAATAGGCGCAGGAACAGGAGGAGAAATGTGATTACAGTTTCTGTTTTCGAAGTGCATAGAGGTTGCAGGATGAAAGTGGGCGAGTATCCTGGCGCTGCGACTCTCGCCGACCGGAAACCCAATTCCCGGATGCGGCTGCGCGGGGGGTTCTCGCCGGAAGCTGGTAAACGAGCACATCCGCTACCGCCGCCGCCCGCGCCGCAAAATTTGGCACCGCGAGCGCTCGCAGCTCGCTTCCGGCCTCCACCCCCCGGACCCCTGACGTCGCTTGCCCGCAGAAATAGCGGCCAACCGCTCCGTGTACGCGGTTCATTCAGTATGGCCGCCTTCCATTCATAAAAAGGCAAGGCGCGGGCGGAGTGCGGGGCGGCGGGGAGAGCGCGGCCTCTCCCGTCGACCCGCACCCGCGGCCGCCGACGCCAGTGCGGAATGTGCCAGCGAACGGAACGGTCGTTTCGTCGGAGCGTAGCGCCAGCGCTCCCGGTTTTCCTTTAAAATGTGTATAAGAATAAGTGCAGTGAACCCGCACGAGTTCGGAACGGTCACGAGAAACGCCGCCGTCAAGATCACGAGTAGAAATCAACGAAGAACTTCAGCGAGGAAGTGAGTAGCGGCCATATTGCAGTGATAACCGCGCGGCGGGCGGACGAGAATCGAGGCCGGTGCGTGGGCCGCCCCCCCGCCCGCGCCAGGTGCCACCCGGACCGCGCCGGTCTCACGAACCTTCCCTTGGATTTGCGCGCCCGAAAATCGGTGCTTCACAACTACTCTGTGTGACAGTGTCTCGTCCGGCGCGGTCTCTGTGCGAGGAGCTAGTGTAGTGTTATAGTATGTCTATTAGTGCCCTTTTGGAGCTATGTGTGTAGGAGTCGTGTGACCGTGGAACGTCTGCTTCGTAAGTAGAATCCCGTCGCGAGGTTACACGTACCAGTTAAAACCGCCGGTCTAAAGTCTCCGCACGGCTGATTAACAATTTTTTGCGTACATAACGTAAGACACGCGTAGGCAGTAATTACATCAATTGTAAAGTTATCGAATTGACGTGAATGGCGAACAGCCATGCTATAGTGTAAAGCAAGCCCACACGTGTAACCGATAAACGCACACTCAATGACTTCCGCGCCTGTGTTTTTTTGTGCCTCCAAAATAATGTACTCATGGTACTTGTAAATGTTATGTTTGGTTATTTCAATAATAGAAAAATAGTAACATTGTCCTTTGGTCTAAATCTAGACTGTTGTAGCCGTTCAATAAAAACCATTTTACCAAAAAAATCATTGCAACTGTTGGAATACAATGTAAAATACCTCTGCCTAAATAGGTATTTTACATGTAAGTTTAAAGTAGTTAACTTGTCTATCTCAAGTGTCATTTAAATATGGCCGATTAAATAACTTTTGAAGTCCACGAAAAACCACGTAAAAAAAGTAATTAAATCTTTAAATAAGTAAAAAAAAAATATTTTGGAACCAAATCGCCGAAACTGTCCGCGTTTCTTCGTTAACTACTTCTAAACCACCGATTTTCACTAATGGAAAAAGTGATAAACGAGGAAGGTTTGTGTATATAAAAATATGCATCCCGGGTGAAGCGGAGAGCCGGTCACTAAGTAAACTTATTAAAAATAAAAACTGAAGTCGAAGTTTTCATACAAGTAAAAACGTTTCAACACATCACTTTTTATAATGATTGATTTGAAGCCAATTGTGGCGTGAATTTCGACGATAATGTGATAAGTACGAAAATTATAAACGAAATAATGTTCCAAGATAAAGAATAATTGTAAACAATGCCAACATAACGGTAAATATCTTGTAACGAACTCTGCAGATAGCGAGTATATTTAGACATAACAAAATAAAAGAAATATTATTAATTGTTATTATTGAATGAGCAGCGGTTGAATTTTTTTTAGATACATACCTATATCACGAAGATTGAATATTAACACCTGTACCTTTACCATGAGTTTACAATGACCACAATCGCTAGCAAGAGCTAAAAATATTTATAGGGAAAATTGTCAATTTGACATTAACATTTGACAGTTTTTCATATAAAAGTTTTACCCTCTCGCTAGCGAGTGCGGTCATTGTAAACTCATGGTAAAGGTACTGGTTTTAATTTGGATATTCGCAAACATGCGAACCTTACCAACTGTTAAGAAGCCTTATTACCTTAATTCTTAGTAACCAAAGAATATTTACATGTGTATTATAGAATACATATGAAAGTAAATTAACAAGTTGGTTTTCTCTTAACAAAAATTTTTGATTTGGGCGGTACACATTCAACTTAACATAGACAACAACTTACAATACAAAATAGATATTTGCGGTATCAATAAAACACCTCTGATTTAAAATGTCTTTACAAGTAATGAATTTAAAATAGAAGGTAGAGAAAAAATATTTCCTTTAAACCAAATACAAATTTATCAAAGCTATTACGACAATACAACCTCATTACCATCTCTCAGCAAAAATATTTTTTTCATAGAGGGTAGGATTCATTCTTACTTTTTCCTACTGCCTCCTAGATTTAGATTTTGCTGATAAATCTACTAGGTACTTACATTAATCTATCTATACTTGTAAAATTGTTTGTCCTGACTGACTATCAACGCTAAGTCTAGAAAACCGAAATTTGGAACATAGGTTTATTTTATAACGTAGCTAGAGCAATCTGTTAAGAAAGGATTTTTGAAAATTTCAACTTCGTGTGAAGCCGGGAGAGGATCACTAGTGTGAATATGTACCTATATTGAGTTCTTTTTCAAGATGTCCTTTTTTATATAGTATTCATAACAAATGCAATAATCTTACAGATGATAGGTATTTTAATATTATTATTTTACCTAACTTAATCAATAAAGAATGTAAATATTGGCATTCCGTATGATCTATTATTAGTATTAAAGTTTTCCTTTATATGATGGGTATTTTTAGAGAATCTAATGTATCATATGCATGATGCAAAGGGTTTACGCAGAGTTAAAAGTCTTATGCTTATGATTAGGTATTTTGAATGAATGGGTTAGTAATGAAGTATGTTTGAATTGGTTGCAGGTGGGGACGATGAGGGAACAGGAAGGCGACGGCCCGGAGAGCCGTTAGCCGGACTCGATGGATGAGTATGGCGGGCCGGCGGCGCCGCCCCGGCCGCCCAAGCCGGCGGCGCGCGTCCACAGGCCGACGGGCGCGCGCCCGCCCAATGTGTCGCTGCTCCGACCCAGGCCGGAGGCGGAGCGCGAGCGGAACGCGTACGTGGAGGCGCCGCGGAGAGGGCGGGCGTGCCACGCGGCCGCGCCGCTCAAGCCGGTGACGACGCAGCCGGCCGCCGCGGACAAGCGGGTGCAGGCCGAGTCGATCCTGTGCGAGCGCTGCGGGCGCTGCCGCTGCGAGCAGTGCGCGCGGGCGCCGCCGCTGCCGCAGCGGTGGCTGTGCGGCTCGTGCCTGTGCAGCGCGGAGGCGTGCGTGGACTACGCGTCGTGCATGTGCTGCGTGAAGGCGCTGCTGTACCACTGCGGCAGTGGCGAGGAGGAGGCGGGCGAGCCGTGCGCGTGCGGGCGGCGGCTGGCGTGCGTGGGCGCACTGTCGCTGCCGCTGCCGTGCCTGTGGCTGTACTGGCCGCTGCGGGGCTGCGCGGCGCTGGGCGCGGCGCTGTACGCTCGCTGCCGCCGCTCCGGCTGCCGCTGCCCCGAGCCTCCGCCGCGCCTCTCCAGTATTATCTAGTCCCGCCGCCTTGTACAAATATTTATTAGTGGCGAGCCACGCGCGAAGGACCGAGTGATGTGAGTGGCCGGGACGATGCCGCCCCGCGACCGCAGAGTGAATCTTGCACGTGTACCCTGTAAATATAGTCGTATAGTGTGAATGTACGTGAACGTGTCGCCGAACGTTGCGTTAGTATTTTCGACAGGTGAAAATTAACAGATGAGATATAAAACATACTTATTAAGCTGTAGATAAATTACCATTTATTTATTAACTGAATTTGTATTTATTTGTAAATAAAATGACAACATTATATTATAAATACCAATGTTTACTATACCATGCTTTGTTTTTCTGTTCCTAAACACCCTCTTAACATCATTAAAATTTGTCGTAATTGGGAAATTTATTATCTTAACCTGAACAAAACTTAACTTTTTAAAATGTATGAAAATTAAAAATACTCTTAACGCGAACTCACCTTTACCGTTCTTGATAAAGAATCACTTTCATAAATAAAAATATGGATATTTCAATAAGATTTTTAAGAAATACATAAACTGCTTTTGATTATTCTATTTGTTATTATACCTTTAAATAAGGAACAAAGCATAAGTACCTATATGCATTTTCATGAATCTCTGTTCATATAACTGTTCATTCAGAAAGTATTTATTTACTTGAGCTGTTTTGATAAACAAGTACCTACTTACTTTACTAACTTTTCAGTTCATAATTGCAATAGTTTTAAAACAAAATAGCCTTCCATGAAATAAAATTAATTAAGTTTTAATTTACAAAATGATAAATTGAATTCTCGCTAGACTGCTATTTTGTTTAATACCATTGTACCATAGCTTATTATGGACACTTCGAAAGTTGCCAATTTTTTTAATAACTACGTAGTTATAAATGTAATGACATTTATTATTGTCTTATAAAAAAGTTCCTAATATTATCTGTATCTATACGTCTTTACAAAATATCTGCTTTTCACTAAATTTATATCAAAGCATTGTATGTACGGCACTTACAAGAAAATAACAATTTTTAAAAATTTTGTCCTTTTGTTCCGGCTAATTTCCGAAACGGCTGGACCGATTTTGAAGGGACTTTCACTGGTTATAACATCAGGTTATTTAATTTTTGTAAGATGATACAATATATACCTAAGCTGAACCATTGTTCAGTTAGTTCACGAAATTTTCTTTGATAAATTTTTGTAAGTATTTTAGTCCGGAACTTTTGAATGAAATGTATTAGAACTTTTAGATGTGTGATGAAAGATATTAAATGCGACGGCCGCCACTGCGAGTCGAAAGGAAGTGGCGGTGAGTCGGCCGTTTCCTTTCGCCGCCACCATCCGGGATGCACGCCTCCTGTCAGCCTGTTCCGTGTCCCTTCATGTGGTCACGTTTCTCTATTCAGCTTTTACATTACTTACATTTTTACATATGTATCTATATATAAATTCAATCTGAACCTTTTACCAAACTTTTACTTAGTTTTTATTTTTTACTTACACTTTTTTTAACCCAATCTAATTAATAAACTGTAGGTAGAAATAAAAAATAAAATAACACAAACAACGGCCCTTTGTTTCAGTTTCGGGGGGCGCTAAAATCATAAAATCTTAATCAATAAAAATGAATCTCTAAATGTGTTTATAGGTGCAAAACATAATAAAATTGATGCAAACATTATATTAAAATTGCTATATCATTGCCATCGCAGCCACACCAGTTCAGAATATAGAGCTCAGATCCGGGGAATTGGGCGATTTTTATCGGGAATTTCCCCCTCTTTAAGAATCTTTTTTCCGATTTTAATTATCGCTTATAGTTTTTGGGTTATTAGCGCAAAACTAAATGTAATTTTTTCTCATTTTAAATTGTTTATAACTTATGCAATTTTTTAAGTGCTGGTAAAACATTTAAATACATTTTTCTAGACATAATTCAGAATCCAGTGATTTGTGCACATATTTTTACGAGCTTTTTAAAAATTTAACACCAATTTGAACTTGTGATTGATTGGTTTGAAAGATTAAAGATTAAAAAACACTAAAGATTGAAGAAATATCTGTTGTCTTTCCTGGTTAAATTTTATGTCACACAAATAATAGATTAAAAAGAGTGCAAAAAGTTCTTATACAATTTATGTTCAACTCTGGTGAAAGGGGGCGCCACATCAAGTTTCTGTCCCGGTTCGAAAAATTCGTAGATCTGGGGCTGACAAGCAAATATTAAAGATACTAATACACTTTTGAATAATAAAACTTAAATTCATAAGTAATTTAATTGGTCTCATCTGTCATTAAAATATAAAGTATAATAGCTAAGTATATGAATTGGAGTAACCCTAAATAGACATTAGGTTTAAGTTAAGACATTACTCACCATTACAATACATACCTATAACAGTATGTTTATTTATTCATAATAATATAAAAAAATAAATGTCAGTTATTAATTATTTTCCAAATATGATATTAAAAAGTGTTGCACATATTAAAAAAATCTTAGTCAGAATTCTCATTTTAAAACTAAAATGAATCATGTTCACTTCAAATTACAAAATTTATCTATACTAATATTAAAAGAGGAAAGATTTGATTGTTTGTTTGTTTGCATTGAATAGGCTCCGAAACTACTGGACCGATTTGAAAAATTCTTTCACTGTTGGGAAGCTATATTAGTAGTGAGTAACATAGGCTATATTTTATAAAGTTATGCGGGCGAAGCCGCGTGCAACAGCTAGTTGCTAATATTTTAAATATTATATGAGCTATATTTTTTTTATCTTAATAAAAACAATATGTATGTTACTGTGATCAATTGATAAGCCCTTGGCAGTATAAACATGTAAAGGTTAATTAATATTACCTTGTACCTTACCCTACATCAGGGTCGGCGGCACATTTCCATCCCGTCTGTTATTACTTGTGTTGTGTCCTTCATGTTTCATAAAATATAAGAGATCGCGATGTCTGATGGGTATACAAAAGATGTCTGATGGGAAGTTATGTAATAGTTTACTTTTTATTATTTGTAAACAGATTTTTTGTTTCTATAGTCAGCAAAGTAAAGTCCTGTATTATAAGCAATTCAAGTTCATGTTTCATGTAGACCTCACCCTTGCTACACAGCTGGTTGTTGGCCAAGAGTAAAACCCTAATAAAAAACATGTAACAATCTTATATGTATAAAAACAGTAAGTAGATTAATTATGATTATGAAGTTAATCCCTTAATATTGGAAATCTCCCGTTAATTTAGTTAGATTTTACCACAGAACTTATAATAAATTTTATGCTCTGTGAAAATTACAAAATGAAAACACTTTTTTTGTTATAAACAAATCTTATTCATTTATATAATCCTAGCGACACGCTTCCGGCTTCGCCCGGGGTCCAATTTTAATGTATAAAATTATCCTTCAAATTAACTAAAGATAAAACGGTTATTATTTTAATAAAAAATAATAAGTTTATTTTCACATTTTTCTTAGTAATTAGGTATTTACCTTAGTTTTCCTTTCAGTATGAGTTCGGTATGTTTACTGTTTGCTCGGTACTCGGTATCAAAATAGAGGCGATAAGAGTACTCTCGCGTATTGTTAGATCATTTTAAATTAGGGCAACAGATGTTGACAGATGTCGACGTCGTTTGATCACCGGATGAGACTCTGGCGGTGGCGGTGATGAGACTTAATAAAAAATAAGTCTATGGCCTATTGAACATATTAGTGATCTTACGTAATTCTGTAATCCTCTTATTTAGCACTAACTAGTGATCTGCTCCCGGCTTCCCACGTATGCAATGTTTCTGCTTTGGAATTAAACTTTCAAAGATGGCTCTGGTCTGGGATCTGGCAAATAGTGGCAGGGCATACTTCGTTTCGCAGTCATTTGGGCAGACCGTTTGGCGGCAGTGACCACTCCCTTACGGAATACCACTATGAAATAACAATATGTGTGAAAGAAAGAAATAAAGTAGTTGTGTGTGTGAAGAAAGAAAGAAACTTTTGTGTTTCCCTATCCCTTCCTAATTTCTTATCCTTAATCTTACTATGGTCACACACACACACACAATCATGTCTACGTCGCACATGCAGGACCTGTGGCGTTGCTTGTGTTTATAGGGGACGGTAACCACCTACCATCAATTAGTGTATCGTCACACTGTCTGAGAAGACATTTACAAAAAAATTACATACTATTTGTGTCCAAAAAAAATACACAAATAGTAGATATGTATTTAAGTCTATTCAGTAATTTATTTACCTAAACCTATATATCTATAAAAAAACTTGTCTAAACTGTGGACTTAGTGCTATATTTCAGAAATGCTACAAAAAATCAATGTTTTCTTTCGCGTCATTTGCCCCGTTTTTATTTACATACGCTTAGTATATTCGAGTGAGTGGACATTATATAGGCAGGTACTATAAACACAAATCTATAATAAGGGGCTACCAAGCGCATTCTGTTTATTCGCGTGCGTAAGCGGATGACATCAAGAATTCTAATGTTAACATTTGCATTGCATTAAAGGCTTCGGAATATATGCGACGAAGCTGTGTGACCACTCGTAACCGTACGTCGTTTATGTGCCGAATTCTAAACCCCCACAGATATTATGTGAATAAAAAATATCTCGATTTTGTGATTTAACAAAAACATGTCTACTTTGATTAATTATACTGTAAGGGTAACTGATACAGGTGTCATGTTTTTTTAAATAACAGATTGATATGAAATGCCTCGGTCGGATAGCTTAACCTATGCGACTGAAGAGATCGATCACTCGTGTCATTCTAGAGTTGATTGTATGACGATCGCTGCCATTTGTGGATCGTGCTCCATGCTGCATCTCTCGTATGCACAGTCGCTATTTCACTGTCAAATCTTGCAATTTATCGAATGCCTTCAACGACCTACGACCCGAGATGCATCATTTTAACTCAACATTCGAAGTGTTGCTGCGAAGCGTGATAAATATTTAAGTATGAGTGTATATATTATAATAGCAAAGTTATTATTAGACAAGCGGCCAGCCCCCGGCTTCGCACAAATGCATTTTTTTCTGCAAATTGACAAACCGTCCTCGTTGAGCGCTCTTTCTACGTATCAAAATCAATTGGGTGGTTTGAAGAAGTTAGCGGAAAAACCGACAGATGCGGACAGTGACTTCCAATGTACATATAATATGTAAAGACAAAGTATCTGAGCGCTGCCGACCATAGAAGGATTAAGGATAAGGAATAAGAAGGGATGGGGTAATGGGCTCTGCCATTCCTTACTCACTCAGCGAAACACAATAGCCCATATGCTGTTATTTCATGGTGTTCTTCTGTAAGGGGGTGGTTACTGCCGCCAGACGAGCTGCCCAAATGACTGCGAAACGCAGTGCGCCCTGCCACTATAATTTTCAAATCTAGACCAGAGAAAACTTTGAAAAGTTCATTTCCAAAGTTGACCCGGGCCCCTCAGACGTGGCCCACTAATTCAACGGGCTCGTCAATTCAATCTATATCTAGATCTAAAAGATCTAGATATATCTAAATCTTTATATATTAAAGAAAGTCGTGTTAGTTAAACCATATATAACTAGAGAATGGCTGAACTGATTTTTATGATCATTGTTTTATTTATTTTGTCTCTATCCCGAATAGCTATTGAAACTTCGGAAAAATATTCACGAAAAATATATATATGAAGAAAATTCATTTTCTCATACATTTTGTATGAAACGGGTTTTTAATCTCCCTGAGGCGGTACGATTCGCGGGTCAGCTCGTATATTATAAAATAAATAAAGTCACTATCAGCCTCTGTCCGTTTCTCCGCTAACTTCTTCTAAGCAATCCAACAGATTTTTATATGGTTAACACTAAGTAATGGAAAGGGAGATAAACGAGGAAGGTTTGTGTATATAATTTGCAGGTAAACATTTCATCCTTCTGAAGCTCGTGTCGCTAGTTTTTATATAACATTATTGTTTTAGAACTATGTATTTGTGCCGTATGATTATCAAAGGGCTCTGTTTAAACCACTACGTTGAAATTTAATTCCTATTGCTTTAAGTAAAATATACTTCTGAAAGGGGTGGTAATACCGCCAGAAGTGGAGTTCAGTTCCCACTTCACCAAGTCACAATGTGTAGTGTAGTGTCACCCTTTCGCCAAGTATTCATGCTGAATGTCTGATTCGATCTAGCTCTCCTTTGGGGAACATTCGTAGCGAGAGATAGGTTAGCAACTGCATGTGGTCATCGTTACACAATACATTAGGTACATGTTATCAGTGTCGGTGGATTGGTTGTTTGAAACGCCGCCGGCACTTCCTGCGCGATGACCCGCCCGCGCCCGACTTATCAACGACATGCAACCAGCGATGCGCTCAAACTGAACTCGACGACCGCCAAGCAGGCTGCCCTATTTTCATTTCGAATCGTTGCCACTTCACTATTTCCTTATTTTTTTAAACCTAATAAAGAAAAATTATGTACCCATTGTACATAATAAGAAGTAGTGGCAGGGCAGACTGCGTTTCGCAGTTATTTGGGCAGTCCGTCTGGCGGCAGTAACCCCCCTTAAAGAAGACCATCGTGAATTAGCAGCATGTGTGCTGCTATGTTTCGGTGAGTGAGTCAGAGATGCCAGAGCCCATTTTTCCTATCCATGCCTTATCCTTAATACTGCTATAGTTGACAGCGCACTTAGTAGGCGTATTACGATAGTCGCCAGCCTGTCTGACCGTCAGCCATTAGCAAGTAGATCGTCAGCCTGTCTGACTACCTAATAATATAAAAAGAAATTAAAATATAATAAAAATTTAGTTGATTTCTTACAACTCTTTTCGCATAATAATGATTAGTCTGTGTACTGAGAGAGTAATTCCTATCCAATCAAGAGAGTTCAAATGTTTAATTTTGACTTTATATGTATACACACAAATTAAATAAAAATACTTTTTAACTAACTAACTACCTACACTTTACGTTATCTATTCGTGCCATGGGTATACACATAGGTATCGCTTGACATTTCATGTTCCTTTTTGAAGTAGGTACTATATTATCCTCTTAAGGCTACCCATTGTTATGTACATGACTGTTTCGCTGCTGTACTATAGGTACAGATTAGGGACGAATTTATTTGTTCCTCCATTTAGGATTCTTGACGTCAAGCCTATCACATAAATAGCGTCCGCCCGACGAAACCATAAATCGATTCATTCATACGAGGACGTTTCGCTTCATCAATCAGTCGTCTATAAATAAAAGATGCCAATGCCGCATGAGGGAAGCAGCTTCCATTTCGCATATTATGACGTCAACTACAATTGTGCAAGTTTTTATTTTTTATTTGTAGACTTATAACGCGGTATTGATGTTTGAAAGCGTTTACATCTGAGGCGAGGTAAGAATTTTTTTATAAATATGAAAACAAAATATATGAAGTCAAAGTAATGAGAGTTTGTGTAACTGTGAGCTGTAACTGTAACTTAACTGTTTGTGCAACACAATTAAAATTATTTTCTATGAAAAACGGTGAGATGCAGGCTGACTGAAGTTAATAACTGGGGTGGTATATTTATTTTTTATTTTATTTAAGTTAAAGTCGACAGACAGGCTGAAATTTTAGTCATCAATATTTAATAATAACTTTTAGCAATCAAATAGTTACATTTTATTGAAATGTTTCAGCATAAGGCGCGCTTTATATTACGCTGTTGTAAAAAAATTTGCATTACGTAATATTCTCACAGGGTAATAATACGTCATAACTGGTAGAAGAAACATAATTTTATGAATTTGACTGAAATGATAGATTACTTAATGAGGTTTTATTATATATATAAAAATTCATGAAAAAATATCTAACTGATGGTGAAAACGGCATCAAAATCCGTTGCGTGGATTCGGAGGAGTTAGTGGTATTACAGATAGACGCGGGAATAGACCTCAAATTATGCTCTGTAAAGATAAAGAACTGTGTTGTAGTTAGGGACTTAAGGACATTTTAAAATAATTATATCCAAAATATTGGTAGATACTTAATTGGATATTTAATAGCGCACTTTACTGTGTTAATTAATAATGCTTAATACATTTTTAATTAAAAATCGTCATTGTGACACTTTATTAGACATTTTTTTTCTTTGCATTCATTCATAATTCCGGATTGATTATGATTAATATTTAGATAGTAAGTAGATATTTCTTTTGAATATTTCTTCGGTATGAAATGGAGGGGGAGGTGCGGAGAGTTTATCGCGCAGCGGGAGCCGAGTCGATATCTCGTACAAATTGGCGACGTTGCAAACGACGGTCAGAGGGTCATGCGCCGACACGGCCGCGATAAAAAAGCGCCCCCATTGTCGGAGCCAGTTTACGAGCGTAAGCGCAACTACTCCACTCCGTCTCATCTCTGCAAGAGGTAGTGATGACAGTGGTTGGCTGTACTACTACTGTGCCAATGAGTGAAAACTTTGGGCGCGTTATGTTGAGGAATGAACGTAAGTGAATCGTCACGCTCGGGGTCGGTGACGCAGAATCGGATTTGCTTGGCTTCAGATGTCATCAGGCACATTTGTTTTCACTTCTATCAACTTGCAACATTGTTGCGCACAACACATTAATCCTACACAACTAATAATCATTTAGCAAATGCTCCAGAGAAAAGAACTTCGCATTTTTCTTAGCTGCTGCGCAAAGCCAAGATAGCCAGAAACTTAATCCCGCGAATACGCGCTAACTTTGAAACAATCTCCCTTCTGATGTGTTTCTCCTTTCACCTAATAAACTAAAATGTTTTAATAATTAAAAGAACTGATTTTTAACATTTTTGAATTTTGAATTTGGAAATCAATATTTGATGTAGGTTAATTATTGTTTTACAATTTGCGTGAATGTCTCGTAAATGATTTCAGTGTGTGATTTGTGTTATACTTTCCAATAGAAAAAATGTCCTTTTTACGACAGTTGCATTCACAATTTCGAAGTATATACTTACTCGAAAAGATATATGTATATTATTAAATCAAAATTAACTCAAATATTTTTCTTTTCTATACTAATATTATAAAGATGAAAGATTGATTGTTTGTTTGTTTGCATTGAATAGGCTCCGAAACTACTGGACCGATTTGAAAAATTATTTCACTGTTGGGAAGCTCTATTATCAGCGAGTAACAGAGTAAAGTTACTCGGGCGAGGCCGCGTGCAACAGTAGTATTATATAAAATTAGTTTAGAGTGTTAGAATAAGTTTTCTAATATACTCTGAGTTAAAGAGAGCTCGATGAACACAAGTGTCGCCTTTTCAATGGAAACATCTTGGTGCAAACGAGTTTTTGTGTGGGCTGTGTCGTGGGAGCCGACAATTTATTCAACTCTTTCATTGATTGCACACTCTAAACCTTATTAACCAGCCGACTTGTTTTCAACTATCGCACCAATTCTCAAATATTCATCCAAAACATCATTATACTGGGTTGGTCTTGGACTGTCTAGAACACAATCTGACTACATTTGATTTTTGCCTAGAGCTTAAATTGACTACTACATAATGAGTCTAGCTCTCAAATCTAACTTTTCAATTTTATTTCGCATAATTATCTAAACTAGCTCTATGTTCATTCGAAATGACTTTATTACAGTAGATAAAATCTACCTTCATCATCATAATCTCAGGCGTAGGACGTTTACCGCTGGATATAGGCATAGTTTTCAAAAAAAGACCTGTCAGAAGCAGCCTGGATCCACCGTCGAACCCGGTCGTCTATTCACCTTGTGGGTGGACACTGGACAGCCTACGCTGCGCTTGCCAGTCCGTGGCCTCCACTCAAGATCCGTCCGGCCCCATACTATGTGTCCTGCCCACTGTCACTTCAACTCAATGATCCGCCGTGCTATGTCGATAACTTTCGTTCGGCTAAGGATCTCATTCCTGATTCGATCTCGCTTTGTAACCCCGAGCGTAGACCTCTCCATATCTCGTTGAGCTATGTGTTACGGGACCCATAGTTAGAGACTAGTATCATCACTGGTAACGCACAAGAAAGACCCAAGAAGCTTATACATTCAAATAAAGTAAGTAGTTTATATCCAATACTTCTTAAGTTTGATCTCAATTCAGCCATTTTCATTTTTGGAAATTTAATTTATCCAAAAAAATCATACACAATAAATCTGCGTTTGGAATACATATAATATACGACCTTCGTCCGCGTTGAAAAAGAAAATATAAGAGTAATAATTAATAATAATATAAACGATAAGATATCGCAAAAACAAATTTAAAAAATCAGTTGCTATTTGCGCCATCTGATGGGATGTAAATAAAACTTTTTATCACTTCAGTCTGCCAGTATTATATTTAATGTTACTATTCACTGACAGATGGCGCTAGTTAACGAAAATCTAAATTATACTAAAATTATATATATATATAGCCAAATGGACTATCCAACACAAAAAGAATTTTTCAATTCGAACCAGTAGTTCCTGAGACTAACGCGTTCAACCAAACAAACAAACAAATTCTACAGCTTTATATAATACTTATAGAAGAATAGAAGTATAGATAAATTTTCTGAAGAATAAACATGAATAAGTAAATACCTAACAAAATAATTGATCCTTTAGGTATCGAGTGGTGTACTTAAATTTTTTATGTAGATGATAGATACGAGTATCATCCAGATCTATCATCTTTCGGAAGCATCACCAGTTTTTGTATTTTCTCACACCATGGAAGCATATTTAAAGACGTATTCACTTCAATAAAACACAATAGTATTACGGTGACGAGTAGAATGCCGTGTAAATTCCGACGTAATCGGATGTGAACGTTGAAACCGGACGCGCGTCCGGTGGAACGTGCGGCCGGACAGGCCGAGATAATATGGACCGTGCACCCGCATCCGGCAACTTCAAACAATACTGCTCTTGTTTTACCAATTGCTTTTTAGAATGTGGCCCCAAATTATATTTGATCAATATTACTTCAATTAATTTACCGAAGCCCGATTTAATTATTCATTTTTATATTAAGAATACTTAAATTGAAAGAATACTAAAAGTATTTAGTATTTCGATAAAGAAAGAAAACCTATTTTGTAAGAAACTAGGTACTGAGCACCTATTTGAAATGAAAAATTTTGTCATAATATGAAAGATATTTTTTTTATGTTGTAGGTAGACAGACAGGCTGACGATCCACGGATGGTAGGTGGCTACTGTCCAGATTGTGCATCTGGAATAAGATACATCAATCCAGATAAACGTAGTCTATATATAGATAGGCTATCTGCCGCAACAAAACTGTCGGTCTATTACCCTGTAAGATAGAACATACATAGGATTATTATAAATTAAATTGAAGTCAACTCAGAACGAAATTGTTCATTCATGCATTATTGCTTGAACGTCATCAATATACCTACTATTCTCTCTACTATAGAATGGTAACGTTAAATACTTGTTGAAGTTGACGACGCGAGTTTTACGTTGCTTGGAGTTCATTTTCATTCATACTGAGATTACAACAGCCCACGCACCCCTCACCTAACTCATACCACGAAAAATGCCTGCATTTGTCGATATAGCTACAGCTTTAGCTATAGATATATTTACTGTGGTATTACGCTGAGTTGGCGTCTGCAACCAAAAATACTTTTTTATCAACTCTAATAAATTACAATAATAAAATTATTGTAATACCTAATATATTTATTTCATACAAAAAATTGTAAAACAAATACATATAAATATAGTAATACTAATTATTATTAATAATATTACCAGTTTATAATATTTACATAAATGTATTTCTCTCTCTTATACTATAATGATTGAATATCTAAAATTATGGCGTTATGATGTTAATATAATAGAAAACAGAAATAGACAGATAGCTAATGATATCATCTTTTTAATGTGAAACTGAAGATTTTTGTTTATTCTGATAAACAAGTAGTCGGTATAATATGTTATGTATGTGGTCGTACATGAATAAATGATACAAGCCATCGGAACATGAATACAAAATTTTGCATCTCGAATAAATTTCGTCATACGGATTTTGAACTTTGGTTCCCCTGAAACTCTTGAATACGATTATGTAAATAGCCGTCGAACCGTATAGTACTGCACCCCATTAGCACCCCACTAGTGCCTCATGAATGGAGGCGAAATCGGTCAGGGAGGGGGCTGTAACCACCCTCCAGGGTTAGTCGTGAACCACTTTGATTGAGTAAACTCAATACGACCCCATAATCAAGCACTATGACATCATTCACATAATCCTTGCCATCTCGAGATTTGCTTTTAAAACAATAATTTTTAATTAAAAAAAATTATTTTTAAAATAAGATATAACTCCTGACATTGTACTTTTGCAAGGCATTGGATATTTATTTTTAGATAGCTGGTGCCCGTGGCTTCACCCTGACTATTGGTGAAATGTTTTTTTAAATCGGATAAGTAGTTTCGAAGATTACCTCCTACATACAAACCATCAAACATACAAACTTTACCTATACAAAAATATGTTAGTATTTTCCATTTTATAAAAATTTCAAATTAAAACTCAATTTATAAACATGAATTATCAAAATTATTAGATATTGAAAATGAAAGAAAGAAAAAAATATAACAGTTTTAGTATAGCAAAGTTTATTAAAGAGCTATTTTTATTTATTAATAAATAATAATCCAATCTGAAAACTGTAAAAAGTCAAAATTTTTATTGCAGTTGTATAGTTATAAAAGCAACACATGTAATGGCAATTAAAAAAAAGGTTACAACTGTTACAATTAGAAGTGTGCCACCCTTTAATTAGTTCTAATGCGTCTTTATTTAGTACAATTTATACTTTAAAATTATGTCAAAGGTCAAGTGTTTTTATTAAACCAATGTCTTTTTATAAAGCCTCGTCTTATTTAGACCTTGTTGTATCCGCGACTTCGTACGCGTTGGTTCTAGAATAGCGTATATTTTCTGTTTGTAAAAATACAAACTAAATATTACGGGAAGCTTGCTAATATTTCATCAGTTAAAACCGTTATTCAAATCGATTTATCTGTTTCTGAGATTAGCGTGCACAAACGCATAGACAAACAGACAAAAATTCTAAATACTACTTTTTTTACCTCGGTCACACAAGTACAATCTGTACAATTTTTTTTTTAATATATTTAATGTACAAACACGGCTCGCTTACGATTTCATTATGTGTACTGATTAATAATTATAAAAAATTAAGCAATTTCAGATTTGAACGAGTGAAGTAAAGGGGTTTCCTAGGGTTTCCTAAAGATTCCATTTCGTCAATGTATTTTAGTTATACGAGGCTACGTTACTACGTGGTCGGATGTGGGGGGGTGCGTGAGACGACGCGGGGTGTGTGGGTGCTGCGTAGGCGTCCTGCGTGGGTGGAATACCAGCTATACCTATATATACGTACCAAGTAATGTTTCGTATTTGGGCAATTAATGTGCGTGTCCTCCCCCCCTTGCTCGGAGTTGTGACGTCTGGATTTTTTATAACGTTTTTTTCTGCAGTCTACAAGAGTAGTGTAGGAATTTTTTTTTATAGTAATGTTTGTAACATTACTCAAGACGTATAGCGCTGAACTGTAAATTTCCAAGTCCATTAGATTTGTTTATCTAAATAGTGAGACAGACTGGAATTCAGATGTCATTTTCATTTCAAAGAAGATGTGCTCGGCATTGATGACGGCAAAACAGTTTTAGTTAAGTATTAATATACTTACAGAAACAAAACTGGTTTCTTTTATTTTTGCATATCTATCATCAAATAAGTTATTAATGTTTATCAGTCCTATGGATGTAAAAGCGCAAGTCCAATATGTCACTCTTATGAAATTCGAGCACACAACCACACTTTTAAGTGGGCCTCAGAGTAGAAAAAGTTTTTTCGGCTGTTTGCTAAACTCACAGGTAAGTTGTTACAATGTTAGCTTTTAATAATACATACCTAACATCCCTGTAAACAAGTGATTATCTTATCCATGAAGGATAAATACTAATACGTACAAAACAATGGTCGGAATATATATATCCCAGTACAAACGAATCTACTGGATCTAAAGAAATCACACATTCTATCAGGATCGAGTTAATGATAACATATGGATAACATGATTACTTTGACGAGGAAGGAAAATATCGCGAAGACCGAAAATGCTAACAATCTCCGAAGACTTGTGATTTGGCCGTGTGCTGACTTATACATATAGTCTTTGGTGCTGTGTGAATTATTTCTACTAATCCAACTTACTAATAGAACAACAAGCATGCACATAGGTTACATAATTTTGCCAAGGCTTCCCTCGCCAAACTAAACAAAGAATCGGTTTCTATAATTGATAGTATATAAGCAGTTTATAAATTAATTGTCCTAATAATTTGTATCATATTTACTGCTGTGTACCCATTATAGGTAAGCACGTAAAATGAATACCGGCTGAGAAATTGGTGAGTAGCAAAGCAAAGCAGCTAACAGTTGGAGGCGTCGGAGTGGGTCGTGCAGGTTCGGGGGCATTCGGGCGCATTCGGGCACGGTCGGGCGCGCTCGGCTGCGCAAGCGACGCTCTCGGCCCCGCAGGAAACAGGAAGTGGACTAACCGCGGGCTTCCGCTCCCATTCGCGCCGCACGCTGTTTGCCGGACGCGCACTGTTTAATTCACTACTCTTAGTATTTTGTGCTGTTCAAGTAAAAATATCTATTTAGATTGCATTAATGAAACGAGCTTCACATTCAGTTCAATGAAGAAATTGTTAAAGCCTTATATAATTGCAATTTCTTGTCATTTCCAAATTGTTTTCTGAGAATTTATACTCTCATGCATTCCTAGTTATACGAATAGGAGAAAATTCGGTTTTAAATTTGAAAAACTGGTTGAAACTATGTATTTGATCTCACATGAATATTATAACTACCAGTCCACTACTGGCTTGGTACGGAAACAACTCAATTTTTTTATGCAATTTACCTATACACATAAACCTTTCTCTATTATCATTCTTTAAATTAGTGAAAACTGTACCAAAATCAAGTGGGTCGTCTATAAGAAGTTAGCACAGGAACAGACAGAGGCGAACACCGACTTTATCTTATGACACTTAGTTATAGATTAATTGCATTATACAAATAAAGAATCCACCGTAAGCTAGAGCCTTTATCACTGATTGGATTTTAATTGCTCAAACACCACGTTAAATATTTTTACAGATAACGAGAAAAGTGAAAACAACACTTGAATGTGTCTAGCTGAATGATTGTAGCGAAATTAAACAAAATTTCTCATGACGTCACGAGGGTTGTAGGCGGTAGGGGTGATTAGCAGGATAAGGGAGAGGGGTTGGAGGGTGCTCCGTCGTGACAACTCAATGAAAGCCGAATTACGTCTCTTGGTAAAATGTAACCTTCGCGCATACATTTGAAAAGAAACTACATTCGCAACGGGTTAGAGTGTAAATTCCTACTGAAACCGTTCAACTAACAGCATTATATTTGTGATGACGTGAATAGTCAAGTCGCGCGAGACGGGATGACCTCAAGCTAAAGGGCATAAATATTTTCAATGTGAATGAACACCTAACACTGGTTTGAAAAGATATTATTATTACTATAATATGATATGCATGTGTAATAAAGTTATGTTATATTGTTTTGATGCTGACGAATTTTAAACACTTTTAATTGAAATAACAATTTTAGGGCTATTTTCATACGAATTTCTTAAAATTATAAAATTTCTCCTTAAATTAAAATCAATTATAAAGAAATAAGGGTTATTATAACACGACGCAAAAGAGGGGTGTTATAAGTTTGACCTGTGTGTCTCTGTGTGGCATCGAATCTCCCAAACGGATGGACCGACTTAGATCCGATTTTTTATTTGAAATCTGATGTGATCGACATCGTCCTTAGCTACGAGTATATAAATATCTGTTTAGACGTTTGAACATGATCAACTCATTTCCTAGTTGACTAATATAGTCTCACTGACTTCCACAGATTCGATTGATTTAAAATTTGGTGTACCGTTACTTCGGTGGCATTTCCAATGACACGGTAACCATGACCTGATACTGCAGTAGGTATTACTTGCCTCGCAAGTAATTTATAAGGCAAACATAATTTATTTTTTAATCTGTCATTAATGTTTACTAAACTTTTTAATTTTTAAATTTAAACTTTTAAATTTAAATTTGTTTAATAATAATACCTACCTAATACTTTTGGTTAAATTAAGATACAGCATTCCATTGATGTGTCGGTCGGGGTGGTCGGGCAGCGACGGCGGAAACAGCAATGAATGAACCGTATAACATTCGTTCGTATACTATACTACGTCGTTTATAAAGAATACCGACTTCATTCTTGTCCTATTTCCGCTTGCTGTCCTTATCGCTCCAAACAAAAATAATACCATAGAGGGAGACAGGAATATGTTTAAATGTAATGTGATTTTGTTGTAATCAAAACAATGGCTATTGAATGTTTACACACGATGCCTGTATTTTATATCGCCTTTCACTCCAAGTAGTTATGAATAAAATAATTGTTTGAAGAAAAACTGACTGCAATTTTCCTATCCCTTTCCTATCTCTTTTCCTCAATCCCACTATGGTCCACTGCGCACTAGCAGCACCTGTTGCGTTGTTTGTGTTTACAGGCTTAATGGGGACGGTAATCTACCATCAAGTGGACCGTCAGCCTGTCTAATAAAAAATACATAATATATTAATTTATTATTTTTATTTAATAAGTTAATTAAATAAATATTTCCTTAATGACAACAATAGATATTATAGTACCGTTATAGCTGTTCTCAGTACATTAGTGTTAAGTAAAGTCCTCCTTTTTCCCTGCCTGTCTGTTTGTGAAGGTTATGAACGGATATTGAAATCTCTGAAATCTCTGTATCTCTGAAAGTTATGAACGGATATTGAAAAGTTGTTCAATAAACGAGAAATTGTTATTTATGTAATTTGTAGAAAAAAAATTGCCTCTCTGCGAAGCCGAGGGCGGGTGCCTAGTGTTACATGTAAATGATGAACTAACTGACAACAAAATAGATGCGAAATATGTGCATTCATATCCGGCGGCGACTGTCAACAACGGAAGTGGTGTCTTACGCCATATTGCACCGGAAATGACGAGCCCCATTCTTCCCTTCCCCTTTTGAAGTGAGCCCACTTTCGTCCCATTCATGAAATCGTGGGAGAATTTGGAACGGAACTACCCGTAACGCTAGTTTATGAATGAACACAAAAAGTACAATTTACATTGGTAAGCGTTGTTTAGACGAATTAATCAGTGGCACATGGTTTTATATTTGGTCGGTTAACCTCCGCGGTGAATGTGTCGGAAATGAATGACTGTGGGGAGGATATTTT
Organism: Synanthedon myopaeformis; assembly: GCA_944738685.1. Taxonomy (NCBI): domain Eukaryota; kingdom Metazoa; phylum Arthropoda; class Insecta; order Lepidoptera; family Sesiidae; genus Synanthedon; species Synanthedon myopaeformis. Next base: position 9,088,193 of record OX122917.1, read on the forward strand.
TACTGACTTTCTCGTGCTATTTTTATATATAGAGTCACTACAAAATGTTGTTTAGTATTATCAGTATTATTATAGAAGTTCAATTAAAAAAGCACATCCAAAAATAAAATAAATTAAGTTTATACTTCGTTTCATAATGAATTGTATTTCTGGTATGTTTTATTTTAACTTTATAAAGCGAATCCAAGATGTCTTCCTCAATAGTATTAGGTAATATTATTTATTATAAGAGTAAATTTATGAAGAGTAATTTTTTTAATTTATCATCTACTTAACGTTTCATTTTGTGAAATTAACAATTTTCAAAAGATGACTTGGATTTAAGTGTGGGTCGACCTGTATCAACTACTCCATTCAGATCAGTAGCATCGTGTGTTTCGGAATTTATCTACATAGCCACCGGACTTGTCTTTAACCAAATCTCGACTCTATAGCAATGGAATATGGAGTTTTTTGAGAGTTAAGTGACGCGCTGTATAAAGCACTAACCACGCAAATTGAAGTTACCAATAATTATATAAGTTCCGTTACAGACAACGAAAGCTCCCACCTCGGCAAAGTGGTTTCATTAAAGAAACTAGCGGATCGAAGTGAATGAGTTTCAAAAGCCGTTGCGTTCATAATTGCAGCGAGCTGGTGCGTGGGAGCCTTTTCATAATTATCATTATCGGATCCGATTTCAATAAAGTCACTACATATTACAGCGTTGGTATCATTGAACGATGTGTTATTGCATAGTCTGTGAACGAAATTGTATTTGGAGTTTAAAAAATTGTGTTGTAAGTTTCGTTTCAATACAACTGGTCAAAATTCGACAAAAGTGGTGAAAGAAAACTAACTTTTCCTAGATTTTTTTATCTATTTATAACACTAAAGCTCTCGTCAAAAGCTACTAAACAAAAAAAAGAAAATTGGTTCACAAACAAAATTAGAAAAAGAGTTCCGAAGTTTTCGCTTCAAATTTTAATACAATGATTATTATTTGCAGTTGGTTGTCATCATCAGAAAGAGTTTAGTGAGTGTTATTAATCTTTACGGATTAAGTATATCCTGACATCAGGATCAATCTCAGGACAGAACAACCTAACGAGGTCGCATTTGTTCTTAATTAAATTACCATAAAGTACTTAATGTAGTATACTTATACTTGAAATTTAATTCCAAGATTATTGTGGTACTTTACTTGAGGGTTGAATTAAGTTCATGAATGAACAAAAGATTGTATAAAATAATGTATCAACATGTAATATAAATAAAAGTAAGTGAATGTAACAACATATGTGCATCGATCGAAATAAAAAAAGGTGTATGAATGGAGGCGAGTTCCCAATTGATAAAATTTAGCTCGCTCAGTCTGGCTGAATGGAGCGGAGAGCATCTGCCGCGCCAGGTGCGCTGCCATCTTGGTGTCGACCTCTCGAGAGACATGCCCGAACAAAGGGTGAACCACTTGCAAGGAATGTTCAGCTTTACATCACACAGACAGAACTGACTACATATATCTACATAGTAGTGAACATACATTTTATTATATTCACAAGCTTAAAGTCGCTCAGCGAGCTACACTCGGAGTTTCTTTGGTGATTATTCTGAAATTCGCCTAGAAACCAAGGTTGTTTGTAGACAAGCTGATTGTCCACATGATGATAGGTGGTTACCGTCGCCTATAACACAAGCAACGAAACAGATGCTACGAGTGCGCTGACGACCATAGTAATTTTAAAGATAAGGAGTTTGGAGTGGATAGGGATAAATAGTCTCTGGCTCACTAACTGAAACACAACAGCACACATGCTGCTAATTCACGATGGTCTTCTTTAAGGGGAGGTTACTGCCGCCAGACGGGCTGATCAAATGACTGCGAAACGCAGCCTGCCGTGCCGCTATTGATAGCGAATACTAATACTAATTGTCTACATAGCTAAGAGAATTAGTAAGACGAATTGGAAGGCGCAACATGCGATGCCCTGCGTCCAGGCGGGATAGGTTTCGCAAGAAGCGGCTGGATGCGGAGGACAGAAGACCGTGAGTGCATGGTGGCAAGCCTTGGGAGAGGCCTACATCCAGCAGTGGAGAGACACAAGCTGATCATGATGAAGATGTGCGAAGATTTAATAGTAAAATAATTTTTTGCATGAAAAACCTACAGATATATTTCATTTTTATTGAAGTGGGTACGAGTACTAACGAACCGCCTCCATCTTCGCACGAATGTCCATACTTATTAATTTTTTCGTCGCAGGAACCTTCCGCAGACTTATTTAGTGATTCATTTTTAATTATACACATATTAATCAAAAACATCATAAAACATATGAAATAATAGGTAATTTCCTTTTAGTTAAAGCTATTTAATATTTTAAGAATATTTAAAACTCAAAGATCTCTAGTACCTACTTTAAAATGAGTTGTCTACATTGTCTAGAGTTAAATCTAGAGTTAAATAACTGTGTTAACGATAACATATAAGTAAGTATACAATGACATATTACAATGTCATTTCTTTGTTACTATTATCATGTGTGAATTCTGAATACAGCTAAAACTAAGCAGTACTCGCTGGTTTCCAATTGCTGCGAACTTTTATTAATTAGTAGCAGTCATTTAATCTGAGGAACAGTGGTAGGTGGGTGCACACGTTCCCACGCTGCGCTCGCGCCGCCGGAAACGTCTCACTCCCCCTCCCCCTCCCCCGTCCCCCATGCCCCCGGCCTGCTAAGCCCCGCGCACACCCAACACTCACGCACCGCACGCCTCCCTACTAAACTTAAAACTGATTTATTAACACCCATTCAGCAGAACGATTCGCTTCACCTTTTGTTGAATGCATTTCCTTCCGCTTTTGTGTGCTCAGCAGAACGACATCCGGTCGACGTTTGTTCAAGTAGGTGTTGGTTCAATACTTTATGTTTTAATAACAATTACTTACCTATCCTCCATTCAATAGAAACATTGTAAAGATGGTTTAGGGAGACCGTAAAATTCAGTTATTATTATTTCAAAAATATTTTCCTATATTTAACTAATTTGCATGTAAGTAATAATTCTAATGTCGCTTTTACCGGTTTTATGGAGCAATAGAGACACGATGGAAACAATTCTTTCTTATAAAATAGTAGAAATAAGCAATACCTTTCTCCTCGGTTTCAAGGGAATTCTCCAGAATAAGATTTTTTATGTACTTTTTTTATGTAAAAGTTACAGACAGGCCATCAAGTCCACTTGATTGGTATAACACAAGCAATGCCACAGGTGCTGCAAGTGCGCTGCTACCCTTAGTAGGATTACGAATATTGAATTAAGAAGGGATAGGGAAATAGGCTCTGGCATCCCTACTCACTCCCGAAACACAACAGCACATGCTGTTATTTTCCGGTGGTCTTCTGTCAGGGGGTGATTACTACCGCCAGACGAGCTGCGAAACGTAATGTACCCTGCCACTCACTACTAATCGATAAATAAATAATCGATATACTCGTATCCTGACTTTGTAACTCTTTCACGCAAAAACTATATCGGTTCAGACCGATCACCATGAAATTTTGCATACACGTTGTCTGGGACACCAGAAAGGACATAGGGTACCTTTTATCGTTCCACGCGGACGAAGTCACGGGCACCAGCTAGTAGGCTATATTTTATAAAGTTATGCGGGTGAAGTCGCATGCAACAGCTAGTATATTTATAAAGATGTTCGTATTTGTTTCACATTAAAGCAGAATGTAACAATGAAGTTAGTTAGATGTGTTTAATATAAATATAATTGAAGGCCACTCAATTAGATTTGTTTGTAGTCACGAACTGCTCAATTTAGAAACAGATTTTTTTACAAACACTTGACTCAAAGGGATCGTCTAAAATAGATGTCGCAGACGAACTAATCCAGTGACGAATTTAGTATAGAGTCTAGTACAAGTTCGCAATTTATCGTAATTTTAGATTGCTAGGATCCCACGCTTAGTATACTTTCAAACACGTTTTTATTCAGAGAATTTTACTGGTATCAATAACAAATGCGAAAATACTGAACTGATCTTAATGAAATGTGGTCTCAAGAGAGCTTAAAAACCGAAGTAGAGTACTGGCAGCTATTAAAATTTTCACAAAGGCGTAGGTATAGATTAAATTTGGAATGAAAGTTTCAGTGCCATAAATGTACATGAAGGTTAGTTTGCATTTCAAGTTATATAACGAGTTGAGAGGTTCGACGGCCTCAGCGCAACCTTTAAGGTCGACCCGACGGCCTCAAGCTCGCTTTATTTACACGTACAGCCTTAAAGCTTGCGGGAACGGAGAGGGGATATGTTAGGGGAACTATTCTCCTGGCTGCGACGAACAAACTGCACGAAGGCATACATTACATTTAACTCGGCGTTGTGTGCATAAACAATTTCACTCTTTGCTGTTTTTATTTGGATTTTAAAAGAGCTCTGGCTTGGAACTATAAATCCGCAGGCTGTTTTTTTTTAACAGAAAAAAGCAGGCTGCGGACATATTTTCTTACAGGATACAGGATATAGTTCAAATAAAACAGTGTGAGCACAAATGACATTAATATTCACATACTTATAATATAATTTGATAAAACTAAGTAACTGTAATCCTACTAATATCATTAGCACGAGAGTTTGTGCGGATGATGGATGTTTGTTACTCTTTCAAGCAAAACGACTTTACGGATTATCATAAAAAATGTTAGATTCTCGAGGGATCTTCTAAAAAAATAAAAAAATTAGCGCCACCGTTGTTATCACAGCGATAAATTCACAGATATTTTCACAGACGTTATCGGACCAACGGGAAAAAAAGTCCGCGTCGTCCGATCAATCGGACGAAGTAGTCGGACCACGCAGTCTCAGGGATATTTTTCCTATTGCAACGCGGACGAAGTCGCGGGCACTAGCTAGTTTTAAATATCATTAATGTAGCATTCTACCTACATTGCAAGTACCTATGTTAAATTCACCTAAAGAGCAAGTGAACAGTGGATCGGTCAAATGGTTGAGCAAATATTTTCTTAGATATATCTATATTAAAATTATTATCGTATATTAAAAATAAATCACTAAGTCTTTAAATGTATCTTTTTCATGTATTACTACTACTACTATTATAAAAATAAATAGTGTTGAGGGAAACGAAGATGTAAGAGTTGTAAGACCCTTTCAAGGGAAATTGGCTATGTTCTTATTGACGCTAATGTACAACATAAACACATTATAACCGGAAGTATTTAAAATTTTTAAAGTAATTGAATTAATTTTCATTTGAATGGTTTAGAAACGTTGCTGGTGCAGTGAGTTTTGATGGTTGCAACCCGAAGCCCCGTCGCGGTCGGAATGTGACGGCAGGTGTGCCACGACATTTATTGAAAGTGCAAACAGGACATACCCTTGTTTTACAGGACAACTTTTTAAAATAATACTGTTCTTTACGAATACATCTCAACGTGTATGTTGAAAAACTTAAAGTAAGTATTATTGGACTGTAAAAAAATAACACATGAACATTTATTTACAACATAGTGAAAACGACTAGTTTTAAGTTTTAATACAAATGTGCTCTACAAGCAAAATCGGTAAATTCAAATTCATTTATTTTCAGGCAACTGGACCCATATGTTTAATCTCTTTCGTGCAGCAGGTTCCGAGGCTAGCCATGATGTTCACCAATCTTCACAGAGAAGTGGCACCTTCAGAAGAAGAACAACTAAACTAAAAGGACAGTGATGGCAGAACAAATAGGTGAAGAAAAAATACTTAAATAAATATCGGCTCCGAAAGTAACAAATTTTGGGATAACGTTGATATAAGTTTCAGTTAGCTCAGTGTTTAGACATTTTATGTAAGAAGCCTACTACGCTAAGCAACGTACCTACAGTACCAGCTAATTATTATGTCCATGAAGTTGATGAAAAGAAAGTGCTAGATGGCGCCCATTTTGGAAAAGAAACCTTAGACCAGAAATACAAAAGAAGTTCGAAATAAAAATATATCCTATTATATTCGTGTGAATATAATGGATTAAAATAAAAGGAAAAAGTATATTTTTAATATAATTAAATTACTTTTTAGGTTAAGAAACATTTATTCTATTTGATCTTATCTATATTTTACTGGCTTAATTCTCTCGACTCCATGATTACATTCCCTGTGACGAATTTTATATGACGAACATTTCACTATTTTTATTACTCACTGACCTGTAATATATACCACTGGGCAATCTGTCCCATATAATATTAAATGACAGCTAATTTTTTGTACCATTTTGAAACGCCGCCCTCGAATGTACCTAGAACTAATTTTGCGTATTTTTATTCCTTAGATATGTATATGAATGTATAGATATGTATAATCACTAATTTTAGTTCCATGGACACTCGTTCCATAGCCCACAGCGTCAAAATGGCGTTTTTCAAATAGGCATAAAAATAATTTGACAGCAGCCTGGTATATATTACAGGTCAGTGTTATTACTAGTTAAAGTTTAGATGTAGAAAGATCCACAATATTCTTACGTGGCTACATTTCGGGAACCACATGTCATTTCCTTTATGGACTCCAAACGGAGAGAGGCGGGGCGCACAGCGGTCGGGATGCTGATTTCAATAAAAGAATGCTTTGTTTTCTTTGAACACTACTACTAAGCAATATAGAAGTTTGCAAAAAGAGTAATAAGTTCATGTAAATCTTTAATTTGTTTTATAACTATTAAGACATACCTAATGATATTATATCACACGATTTAGCCATGCCATTTATGCGTTATATTTGTATTTACTAATCTGAGTTGTATCGTGTTGTATTTATAGAGATAGGCAAAACCGAGAGAATCGATATGTAAAAAATAGACAAAATAAAAACAGGTCAGTACATTTTTCTTATTTGTTTGTGAAGAAAATAATTCTTTTTTTTTATTTTGTAGCTATTGACTCCGCTAACTTCTTCCAAAACACACCCAGCGGATTTTTATTACACTAATGGAAAGAGCGGTCTTCGGACAACCTGATAAGGTTGCGGATGTCTAATTGAAATTCTATTCTACAAAATATATGTCATGGATAAATAATTAAAATAATAACAAATTTAGGTTTATATATACACTTATTTGGATTTATATAAAAGCATATTATATACCTACTTGTACTCGTTTCTGTAACCTTTTCAAAGAATAAAGGCTTATTTTATTTTTTATTTATTTATTTAAATGATAGAGCGATGAACGACGAGGAAGATGTTTGTGTATAAAAGTACTCGTAACAGAAAAAAATTGCATCCGTTCAAAGCCGGAGGCGAATCGCTCGCTTGTATCATATAAAATAAAACATTAATATTACAACAATGCTATAAAATGATTATACGATTTTATTTACAATTTAATATTCTACTATCATAACGAAGCCGGCCCTTGTTAGGTATAAACAGAATGAAATAAATAATATTGTATACGTGTTGCTTGCTGTTAGCAAACAATGGTTCGCTTGGTACTGAATGAGCCGCATTATCGCGTATCGATGTTGAATTATGAGGTTATACGCGCAACGCAGCCGAGCTGTCTCACTGAGCATAACCTGGGACAGATTGCGCGAGTACCGCCAACATATTACTACACTAGGCTATATATAACGAAATGGGATTATTGACATCAACATTATCTTGTTTGGGTCGCGAGGAATAACAGAGAAATGGCACACTTGTCACAGTATTTGTGGCAGCTCTCTCCCGGTCCACAGCTTTTTGTCGTTTGTTTATTATGTCGCCGCGCCCCATTTTTTGTCATTTTTATTTTTTTAATATTTCTTTTTTTTTTTAAAGATTGCTAGACATGCTGACGGTCCACTTGATAGTAGGTGGCTACCGGCGCCTATAACCCAAGCAACGCCACAGGTGCTGTAAGTGCGCTGCCGATCTTAGTAGGATTAGGATCTTAGTAGGGATAAAGGATTTGGAAGGGATAGGGAATTGGGGTCTGGTATCCCGTATTCTATATAATAACACACAAGGTGTTATTTCACGGTAGTCTTCTATAAGGGGGTGGTTACTGTCGCCAGATGAGTTGCTTAAATGACTGCGAAATGATGAAATCCATACGAAAGCCGACTTAGAAAAGTTTATTTCCAATGTTGGTTATGCAGGGAATCGAACCAGATGCCCCCTAAACCAGAGCGCTAAGGCAAACCTTAACCTTAACCAATGGGCTCGTCAAATTTAATATTATATAAAAAATATGAGTAGGTATTACATACTTATTACTCTGCTAATCTGAGCTTATTACTAGTACTTAGTACTCGTACTTACATAAATTGCCGAAGTTGTCTGGCGGCACTGTGAAATAAAAGCATTTATGTGGTTGGTTTCGGTAGGGGATGACAGAGCCCATTTCACTATCCACTCCTGCACCGAACGACAGGCTGACATGTCGCTATAGCTCTATGAAGGTACTTCATAGAAGGTACTTCAAATATATACAAACCAGTAAATATTTCTATGCGGTTGTTGCGTTCACTAACTAGAGCATTGTGCAACTGTGTAATAAAGTATAGTAGAACAGATTCGGTTTATATTTATCTAAGAATCTAGGTTTATCTAAGAATTCTATGAGCTAGGCTACATCGAAGTGGAACGCGCATGCGGTCGATCCAAGACATTAGCATGCAGAGTCATGCGCACGCCGGAAGCCGCGCGCGAGAACATGGCGACGCACACTCACAACCAACATGGCGACGCACATACGCTGAATCGATAATTAACCACGATAAACGATTTCATATTTCGTAACTATCAATCAATAATCGTAGATGTGATGGTACTTGCATGGTCCATAGGAGGATACACTACACCATCAAAATGCTGGGAGCAATAGAGCCTTGAAAGCCTTTTGGAGCTGTAAAATCATTCGAATATGAACCGAAGTCTCCTTAAGTGTTGATGGCGTGTACGTGATCGTATTTATTGGTCGATTGTCTCGCTTCTAAGAATCGATACCAATAATAATAATTAGTAAGCTCGATTGTACGGTTGTTTGAAGAGAACATACAATAGTCTATAAAGTACCAGCTTATCTGTTTTGTGTTGTGCCATTTCTGTATTGAGCGGAATAGGCATGTCTTTATAGGAAGTTATTGTTGATGTTTTACATGATTGTTAATGTGTGCTACACTGCTCACATTTGTAGTTTTATTTGACAGAAACTGCTGTAGACATGTCACTCACTCCTACATTTAGGTAGATTCTCCAATATAAAAGACTACCTTACAATAACACCAAAAAGCTTCACGGTGGTCACGCGACTATGTATAGTACCAAGCTTTAATACCAAGTGGACCTGAAATTATTTTTTCGTTTGCAAATGATTTTGATAACATTTTCAAAGAAATAGAAAACTTTCTTAGTCATTCTCGCATTTGTTCTTACGCCAAGAAATCAAACGACCAGCTTGGCCATAACAAATATAGTTTGTAGATCTGCTTCATTGCACAAATAGGTCCAGACTGTCTTATTTTTTAATTTGCATGTTAGGTTTTAATCTTGAATTTTGCCTTTGTTAACCTTGGTAACCATTACATACTTAGTTTTATTGTGGACTAGCTGGTGCCCGCGATTTCGTCCGCGTTAAATGATGAAAGTACCCTATGTCCTTTCTGGTGTCCCAGACAACGTGTATGCAAAATTTCATGGTGATCGGTTCAGTAGTTTTTGCGTGAAAGAGTTAAAATCTATACATCCAAACATACTCTCGTATTTATAATATTAAAGTACAGATTAAGTTTCTATTTATCCAACATGTGCCTAGTGGCAACTTATCCATAATGTAGATGAATTTCGCATCTATGGGCCGCAATATGGTGTCAAAACTTGGGGTGGGCATTAATTGGAAAAACTCATCGGAGCACTCACCATAAGTGATAAAACATAGCTGATAAAACACAAAAAGAGAGGCTACATCTCTTCTTAAACGAAGGGGCTCTAACAGATATTGTGTGGACATTGGATCGTCAACAATTCGAACAAATCGACGCTGTGAGGTGTCGTCAAATGGATACACATTTTCGGGAATATAACATTTAGAAATTTGGTTTGTCATCAAACGAGAATTATAACTTCTTCAATGAAAGTGTTGACATCCGATTGGATGCAACAGTCATAGCTGAGTGCACAGTCTATTTTTTATAGACTCCTCTAATAAACGCTTCACTGGGTGAGATGTTGCGTTAATCAACCGCAACCTCGGACAAGTCTTTAAATGTCTGAGATTCGTGGTTTTAGGGTAACTAGGCTGTAACAGAACTTATTCAAGCTCCTATCATGTTGAAAATATCTCAAAAAACTTTCGCATTTGTAGTATTAGTATTATTAAGATACGAGTAAGTAAGTATAGTAACTTAAAGAGGAAATATTGTGAATGTTGTCTTCAGATTTGTAGATGTGACAATGTGACGTAGCAATCGTGACGTCGTGCGACGGGAGTGGTGGGGGGAGGGGCACCGGGAAGCCGAGGACGCTGACCCGCGGTCTGCGCCGGCGCAACCGTCGCAGTCGCAGTATCCTGCATCGGAAACGTTATTTATTCCGCTTTCGATGCTTCTAAACAACATTTTCGCTATGTTACACACGTTATTAACTATGTTAACGTGATTTACTTAAGGCACTATCTAATTCATGTAATTAAGACGTCTCACTAAGAAAAGAAAATCAACGAATTAGGGGATTTAGAGTAGGCAGTCGTGTAAATGCTGAGAACGACATGTTAACTCAAGTTCAAGTCTCTAAAGAACATTTGTAGGTATCATCAGCATAGTTCACCGGGTAATATCAGCGCTATCATCAGAAAGGTATAAGTAATATCAGCACTGAGGATGTTGATAGCAAGTGCTTATAAAGGAACTGACATCTGTAAGGAACCTTATTAATAGAGTGTAATCGGAAAATTTGACCACTTAATAATACTTTCCTTTATATCTTTTGTATTATGTGTATTATATGTTATTATATGTATAATTCATCCTATTAAAAATGATATTTAGTGTGAACTACATGTGAGAAGATATTATAAGTGGAATGTGTAATTAATATTTCAAAATTATTCTTTTATCAAAAGCAGTGATTCTGTATCAGCGTATTTGTATGTCAACAGGCGAGCGATATTAATTATTCATCGCTAATTAGCAGTTTAGTATCGGCGAGCAGTGAGCAGTCGGCAGATCAGAGAGCTGAACTAGTGGCGGAAACAGGAAGACGGCAATCAACATTCCTAAAAATATCACACATTTGGTGTTCATCCGGCGAACGAGGCTACTCTGCGCCGCGCCGTACTGGCGTCACAGACACTATACTAGCTATAACCATCGCATATGTATTTCACTACTAACCCGCTCGGCTTCTCATGGGTACTGCTCAAAACATAAGTAATGTAATTTCGAAAACATCAAGTTTTCTTTGCTGTAAGTATATACCTAAAAGAGATTTGCTCATCTATTTATGAGATTTGGTACAAAATGCAGCCCAAGAATGAATAATAAATACTTATAAACAATAAAAGAGATTGCTCATTTAAGTAAAGAGATTTGTGTGTGTGTGTTTGTTCCCAAACGGGTGAACCGATTTTTTTATTGTTGAAAGCTGACATGATCGAGATGGTTCTTAGCTATACTTTATGAAGATCTGTTAAGTAGTGTTGAGGTGTTTGAAAATCATTAGCCCATTTCCTGGTTGCCGAATGGATTTCATCAACTTCCACAGGTTCGATTGACGTGAAATTTGATATATTGTTACTTCTGGACATCTATTTCCTCAGCAACTTACAGCAGATTAGCGTGTTTGGGTTCAGTCGAGGGTTAGTTTATTTATCATTTTAATTACAGGTTTATAATATTTAGGCAATTATTTTTATATCAGGCAGGGCGACGACCCACTAACTCGATGGTAGTTGGTTACTGTCCCCTATGGAATTTGTTTCCTGCGACAAATCTATATTTTTATGTATTTTTCTGTGTCCCTGAAAATGTTGGCGTGTTGGTATGAAATATTTCATGACGATCGGTTGAGGCGTACCAAAGAAACAAATAAACTGACTTTCGCACTTGTAATATTAGTTAAGATGTCGTTGATGTGTTAGCACAGCCCACGCTAAATTTCATTCATAGACAATCACTGACAGCTATGCATTCTTCTCAAATCGCCGGTTAGTGTCTACTCTACAAGGTTAGTCTCTAGGTTAGTTAGGTCAAAGATTTAATGTGGCAGACAAAATATAGTATTTTATTGTAATCATGGAACTCATATTTATCTATTATATATGCGAAGGCCTACTAATACCTATTATAAAAGCGAAAATTTAGTGTGAATATATATATATACGGATGTTTGTTACTTACTAAACAGATTTTTATGAATGAAATTTTACAGTAATATAGTTTACTCATCTGAATAACACATAGGCCATAATTTTTAAATAATTTCAGAGAAAGTCGCGGACAAAAGCTATGACTATATAATTATGTATGTTTTTAATTCGAAAATGCGAACACGATGAAACAAACAATAGGTAATTTATTCATTAAATAGGTTTCAAAGAAACACTTTTGTGGTCACCAGTTTATTTTTACCCGGGTTTCGGGAAAAAATAGTCAAGATGATGACGATCCCGAGAACCCCAAAATAATCTTTGTCACTATATATACTGACAAAAAGAATGGTACCTATATGTTTTTGATATAGGCGGGTGAAGTAACGAGTATAGTGTAATATAAAATTGATCCGTATAACACGTAACAACGTATAACAATGGACAAACATTTCCTTGAAATTATGCTACCGTACCAATGAATAGTGACCAAAATGAACGTCTACATAAGTACAATTAGGTAGCTTATCGTACCATTACAATATGTAATAGCTACTAACCGATAACATCGACCTCCCTATCTAAAAAAGCGTTCAATATTTATCGAAATGTCATCATAATATTATTTATTGTTCGGTCAATACGACTGATATTACAATTCCCAACAAGTACGCGTCTAATACACGCCGGCACATAATTAGATAATTTCTATTATTTATATGCGCGGAGAAGTGTGCCTCGCATCGGAACGACTTGGCTTCCTTTGCTGTCGGCCACACCATCGGACACAAACCGATGTCCGTTTCTCGCTAAAGAGGATGTTGCTACGCATCGGTTGCTATCGTGTAATACACAAAAAGTGTTCGCTCCAAGCTATTCCTGCAGGTGACGCTAGAGCTTTAAACTTTTTCATTTCCTCTATGGTAATATTGTTTAACGTGTCAGCGTACTAATAAGATGCAATATCGAGTCACGATTCAGTTACTTAGCGCGAGCCTCGATTAAACTTGAATCTTCGACCGCGCGTTGCTAGAATAATCATCAGTGCCTGCTTACGCTGACGAGGTACTTGGGGTACCTACTTTTAATGTATGTGGTAGTAACTGAAAAAGATAGAACCAACGTGCCAAGGAGCATTAACGCACACAGTGGATTTTTTTCGCCCTGAGCGCTACAGGGAATAAGCGGAGCGTTTGAGATTGACGTACACTATGCACGATTAACAAACGAAGTTTTCCACTTTTCGGAGATTTTGTCTTTCGCGGACAAAAGTCCCTCGTCTGCGGAAGATATACAGATTAGTTACAAAACGTGAAGTTAAGAAATAGGACAGGAGTTTGTGAGAAATTAGGATGTCCTGAGCTTCCTTTAATCTCTTAAACAAAACAACACTCCGGCTGTGAAATATCACGGTGCCCTTCTGTAAGAGTAAGACCATGGTTACTGCCTTTAGACGGGCTGCTTACTTGATGACTGAAGAGTGGCAGTGTCTGACTTAAAACTGAATGTTTTCAGCAATTAATGACACAGCAGTTAGGAGGTACTAATTAATTAATTTAATCTAACTTTAATACACCAAAATCAGTACTGATTATATATACCTAAAAACTGGGAACTAATTAGACCTTTGTCAATCTTTAGTGCAACTAATCTAATGCTTTTTGATGTTAAAATATAATTACTTTAAAGCAGGCACAGCTGCTAGAAAGAACCCTCATAATTTGCGTTACAGGTACAGTACAATCTGTGTGATACAGCTGAAGCCATTTTATCATAAGTTCTCAAGGAACTTAGCTATTTAAAGTCGAGTTATACAAAAACTTAAAAAAATCGTGGCCATTTCAGTTGAGCAAATAAGTTTAATTTTTTGACATCTGAACGGTAACATTCCTACTGCCATCTGTTAGTAGTTCACTGAATTACAATCGATAGAACAACACGACCTTTAAAGGTACAGCGACATCTGTTTTTTTTATTGAGAACATTTTAAAGTCAAAGTATCTAATTCAAAATAGTTATCGTTGATTTTCTCGATGTCACTTAATAAAAAAAAAATATTCCACTATAATACCGGCTTCAATTTTACATAATTAAATGGTAGTTTTTCTTTTAAAGAATTGAATGTCCAAACAATTTGAATCTGCCCAATTTTTCTACTCATATCTGACTAGTTTATTTTTAGATTAAAGAATAAAGAAAGGCGGAAAACATGAGTAATTTTAAAAATACACCTGTGCAAATTAAATATACTCGTGAAAATATATTTATATATAAAAATCAAAAGTCTAGCAAAACTCAATGACTAGATCGTTTTAATTTAGTTTTCCCTTACGGAAAGAGGGATAGTCGGAGAAAGTTTGTATATATAAAAATTGCACCTCGGGCGAAGCCGGGAGCGGCTCACTAGTGATCCTATAAAAATTACCTACTACACGAAAAATGTTTTGAAACAAATGAACATGACCAAGGAATACAGAAATAAAGAAAAACAACGATATTTTTTTATAAGACAATTTATTGACAAATTTATTACAGACTACAAAACTAATGAATATCTAAAGTAAAACAATTATACACACAGTGCAAAGCGTTTAAGTCATTTGCCTTGCTAAGATCATATATAAATTATGTACTAAATTCTCATAACTAGATTAAAACCCTTTGAGGCGGCTTCCATTTTAGAAATTGTTCCTCCACGACATTTCTAAACCTACATTATCTATTTTCATTTTATCAGAAAGTTTGATAAAACAAAATTACAATGTTAAAACACCGAGTTAGCTAACATTTCCCAATAACGCGAGTGATCCAATAAGTGACAACGCTGTCCCAATGAACCTCAAAACTCACTTACTCACTTACTCGCTGTTTGTACAATATTAAGATATTATACAACATAGCAACACTATGACATCTTTATAACAATTTCACTTCATATTACAACAAATATCACACTTACTTATTAATTTCTAGCGCTAAGTAATATTTTAAATGCCTCATGATGAATACTACAGCTACAATTTTTTTTTTGTGCAATGTGCAAAACTTTATTAATACACAATTCATAGACGAAATTTTGATTATAGTTATCGTTGGGAACTATTGTAGGTTTAGTAGGTAATATCAGTAATAAACATTCTAGCCTGCACCATCACAAATAAAAGAATACAACTTCAAATGTCATACAGACCCATTTCTAGGAAACAATATTTACAAGCAATATATACCTTTGGTAAGGATTTTCTTATATTCTACATCTTCTATGGCTAGAAATCTCAAAATCACTGCGAGAATAAAGTTATGGCTCAATAAAAAAAAAAACACTTCACTTATACGAAAAATGATATTTTAATTTTACTTTTTAGTGGTAGACTTCGTCAACGTACCTTTTATTTTGGTTTTACTATTTACATTTTGGCGTCTCAATGATTAAATTTTTAAACATAAAAGCAATGCTCTTTGCTATCATATAAGTATAGTACTTACTCTATTTATATGTGATGGCACTTTTCCCATAAGCAGTAAAAACGATCTGAGACTTTCCATAGTGAAAGTTGAAGTGTATGAGAAGTACGTACTTTTCAATTATATATTATCTCTGAGATTCTCAATAACGAAAAGACAGATAATATTTAATAAATGATCTCAATTTGAGATCATATAGACAAAACTGGCCATCCATTATAGTTTCTTAAGAAAATATTGGGAATTGTTTAAAATATACATTTATCACTAATCTAACAAATTATTAACACATAAAAAATATACATCAACATCAGACATGAAATCTATGACAATAATTATTTTTATGGTTACAATTTCGAACTAAAATCTATTCAATTCAAGTGCAAACAATATTCATAGACACAAATAACAAAGTTTTTGGTAAACTTAATCGTAGTAATAAAATAAAAATTTTAATGCAAAGCACTATAATCTACAAAATAATCGTGAATTCGTGACATGAATAAAAACATTTATTTACAATGTTGTCACTCAAATAAATTTAATTTGTTTAAGGAAATTTATGAACATATCGTAAACAAGAAGCAATCGATTAAAAATTGGATTGTTTTTATAAAAGTAGCTATAAAAGAATTTAACTGATTTTATAATATTAAATAAAATAGAATATTGTTTGTGTCTAGATAAGCATTACGATCTAAATGCAATATTTAATTATTAGGTTTTTTTAAATTACGAAACAATAATAAAACTGGATATGATGATTTATTTAAAGAGCAGGCAATTTTAAATCCGGATTCGAAATTTAAATACTTTAAGTTTACCTTAGATAAAACTTAATTTAAAACAAGTGGACCCTGTCAAATTTAAAGGTTTTTTTTTTACTTTTACATTAAGTATTTCACATGAAATGCATTAAAATTAATTGACTAGTAAATGCGTCAGACAGCTATTAAATTTATATGTAAAATAGCCTCACTCGTGATGTGGTGATTAGGAGGTCGCCATCGAAGAATTTCGTCTCAATAACGATGTTTCCGCTGAAGAAATAAGAAAGAAAAGATGATTAAGTACATTGTCATATTATAATAATTTAAGACACGGTAAAATATATTACCAAGATATTCAAAAAAATAACTGATTTTTAAAATGCACAAGCAAAAGTCGAAAAGTTTAAAGTTATATACTCACTTGAGAACATTTGCTGGCATCATTTGTGATTCAGGGGCAGATTCTATAATAGATTGCCAAGTGTTTGTAGAGTTGGGTATCACATAACCAAACTCAAAGAACCATTCCTCTAAGCAGCGATTCTTGAATAGAACTTTCTGGAAATTGAAAGTACTTCATTTAGTTACTCATGTATTAACAACCATCAAAACTTATATGAATGCATTAAGCATTTACATTATGTGGAGTAAGCAGTGACTATGGGTCAGGCAATCTTCAAATAAATAAATATAGTATATGTATGAAGTCCTACTACATAACCTATACCCTCAGACACGTAAATAAAGCGACAAAAATTTTTCCTTGAAATATGTTATTTTTGGTCTAAGTTTTCAGATATTTTTTGTAATATAAACAATACAACTTTTTTATATAACTTTTTGAAAATTTTATCATACCAACGTCAGGAACCTTTTTTAATAAGTTTATAGTCGCCACTTGCCATCAAGGGTTTTTTATAGAAAAAATAGTAATAATAAGGAAAATACCATAGCTTACCATATTACCTTTTGTATTAAAAATCTTTTCACTATTTCAACTGTTAAATAGTAATGACATTCAAGAACATTCTTTATTAAAAACAAATACAGATTTGGTATGTATATAAACAAAATACCTGTTCTAGACGAAATCGTTCCAAGGATTCAATAGAGCTAAAGTTCATCTCTCGAGAAATAACTCTACACTTGAGGATCCTTTTTGGGACCCTTGCCTCGTGCTCCGCATCGGGGCTGGATATGTCTTCATTGTGTTGCCAAAGTATTTTGCCTACAAACAGAAATAACAGTCAAAAATATTTCTTACTTTACAAAGCTGACATTGTAGTGGCTGTTGCAAAGAGAAACTAGTTATAAAATTAAGTCGATCACGCCGTCTGCCCACTTAGATCTTTTAAACTATGCAAAGGATTTTAATGTGGTCATGGACACTACATAATGGAAAGAGCGTTAAATGAGGAAGGTTTTTAATATATAATTTGTTGCACAGGTGTAAAGGCGGGAGAGGGTCGCTAGTCTATTTATAATGCATAAATGTTCATAATTATGCATTGCTAGTTCTGAATGTTCAATTATGTGTTTTGGCTACTAAAATGAAACATTTGAACCTTAAATGTTCAAGCATTATGACATATATTCTCCTATATTATAGATTGAATGGTACTGGATACTGGATTTTTTGGGTTAGTATCATAATGACTAGATCGGCAAAATGACTTAATCAGCATAAAGACTTACTATTAACTATAATAGTCCTTTTTGCTACTAATGCCGGTTTTCAATAAAGTATCTCTGGTTACGGATAGATAGCTATCTGCGATTAGCAGTAACTTTTTATCTATCTTCAAATTGGGTTTCACAAGCTCCAGTAACAGCTATCTATCTTTTGCTAAGGGGCGATAGGCGATATATCTCTAGCCCTCTCGTACGTTCCTTTGCATGCATATTTACCATGAAGCGATAAAAAAAAACTCACTAAAATGGACTTAAATAAAATTATTACTGTTACCAATATATTAAGCACTACATAATTTACAACTTGATATATTAAATAAATGTTATTTTGTTAAAAAAATACCATTATTTATTAAAAAGTGCTTGATTGGAAATTTCGGAACGGAACGTCTCTGTAATTTTTTGTAACAGCTGTGGCCTGTGACTGTGACATTTTCACAAACACAAAATAAAATCTCCGAAAGAATAATTTTGTATTTGTACATATTATAGTAACATAAAATATAATTAAAATTGCTTTTTGCAGATGTGACTGTGACATTTTCACAAACACAAAATAAAATCTCTGAAAGAATAATTTTGTATTTGTACATATTATAGTAACATAAAATATAATTAAAATTGCTTTTTGCAGATATTAAAAACTTAAACTTTTTTATTTTGACCTTTTATTAATGTTTAAAGTAGTTTAAATATAGGTAAATACTACAAAAATAAGAAGATATGAGTACCGTCAGTATCGTGATGTTATAAGTTGTATCCCGTATATTGCATGTAGAATTTGTTGATTATTTACAACTTGGTACCTTAATAATTATCTTTGTTTATTTTTAGGGAAAGAGTGTGCCTCTAACAAAGGAGTTCATTAGTTCAACTAGTGGAAGCCAACAAAATTGTGGCAAGCAAGGCTACTAACGCCAATAATAATAAATTAAAAGACGAAGCCTGATCCCGCATAAAAGACCAGTTCAACGCATCAATTTCTAGTTGTCAACGTACTCAAGTCACATGGGTCAATTAAGATTAAATTGAGGAAAACATGAAAAAAAAGCTGTTTTATTTTATAACTAGCTGGTGCTCGCGACTTCGTCCGTGTTGAACGATGAAAGGTACCCTATGTCCTTTCTGGTGTCCCAGACAATGTGTATGTAAAATTTCATGGTGATCGGTTCAGTATTTATTGCGTGAGAGAGTTACAAAGGTCCATACATCCAAACATTCTGTTGCATTTATAATATTAGTACGGAAGTACAGATTTTATTTGAATTAATTATTGATCTATATATAGGTATGATCGCCAAAAAACCCACGGATAGGGCAAATCCTTAACTACAGTAACTTGATGTATCTGAGGTTAGCTGTCAAAACATTATAGAAATGCACAAAACAGATATCTCATACAAAATTCTATCCACAGTAAACAGTAAACACTCCGATGGATAGATAACTACTGAAGATAGAGTTTGCTATCTATCTGTAGTTTATTGAAATGGAAAAACGTGACAGTAGATAAAAGTTGTTACTGTAGTAAGGCAAAACGATGGATAGATAGGTTATTGAAAACGGGTGTAAGTCATTATAAGATATAGGCTTTCTGTAGAGCTGCTCAATCTAAGATTTGGTCTTTATGTATTAGGTCATTTTGCAGTCTAGTCATTATGATACTAACCCAATTTTTTAAGATTAAAAATCTGTTGTGTTGTTAATAAAATAATTACCTTAGTTTGATTTCATTTATTAAAAAGGTACTGTACAAGTGGTGTTCACGTAAACAAAGTGCATTAGGATACAGACGAAATAAAGTCATCAACATTCTCCTGGAGGCCTAGACAAATGTTATGTTGCTACTATTAGCAGATAATAATGTGATACCAGATCATAACAGTTTGGTTTTCACTGCTAACACACTAGGGTTAAGCAGAAGCACTGATTAGTGTAATAAGGAACTCAGTGGACAATAAAACATACTGAAACATTATTTATTTCAAAATATAACAATAACCAATAAAATTTCAAGTGCTAATAGTTTCTTTTGCAACAGTTTAATAGTTTTGCAACAGTATTCACATAATTTAAACAACTCACCTGTGTCTGCATCTCTTAAATTCATCCAATTACTGTAAAAAAAAAATTGACTATTAGTTTCATGAATACTTGAATAATTATACTATTACATAAAAAATATATATGCCAACAGCTAGACAAAGTAATTACGTATCCATTAATTATATCCGGACAGAAACAGTACAGTTTAGTTTGTCTAAAACTGGAAGTAACTTGCTACAATAATAAAAATGCAATGCATGCACACTAAATGCAAGCAGTGGGTTATTTCGGTACAGGCTGTATGATGTTGATAGTCAATTGGTATAAGGCAATGCGACTTATTGCCCGATAAGCGACCGAAGGCAATATAACACAATTACAATAACTTACACTTGAAAGCCTCTTAGAATACTGGCCACGCGATCTTGTTGGGCTTCTTCAGCTGGTAAAACTTCCGTCATTGTTGCAGTAGCGATTCAGTCAAATATTTAAATTGATTAGACACTATCTGTCTAGAGTCAATTACACCCACATAAAACACGACTCAATCAATAAGTAAAATTTTGAAATGAAAGGATTTGTCTTGTGAACAAAAACACACACGGATAACTCAACCAACAGGGATAACTAAAAGTAGTGTCAAGTAAGTGTACTAAAACTAGACTAAAACCAACTAAAACCAAGGAACATAAACTAAAACTTTCTTTTTTTTAATAAAATCCACAGAATACATTGAAAAGTCATAGGTCATAGTACAAAATTCTTAATATACCACCATAGAGTAACTTTTTATATACCACCACAGACCATAGAGTAACTTTTTATATATCAAATAACTATAACTACTCTACTCTACTCTCTAGCAATAGTCTACTGGTGTGGTCTCTATTCTCATCACAGATTATAATAATTCTCATTGGCAAATTAGTCTTAAAAAATCAGATTTACAGTTTTTATACCTAATAAAATATTATCAAAAAATAACAAATTCAAAGTTGCGCGAAACAAGAAAGACAAAATAGAAATAAAATTGAGGATTAAAGAAAGACTGACAGAACAAGGAAATAGAATAGAAATCAATCTCTGAATCTGACAGAAAATAAATTCTGAATCTGAAGTAGAGTAGATTAGATTCAATTAGATTATTATTTTATAGGTGATAAATATTTATTTTTACCTATTTTGTTTTCTAAAATCAAATGAAAACATAAAGATTTCATGTTTGGGTGTACTGTATTATTTTTATTTACCTATGTATCGTAAAGTTATTCAGTAACATCTTTATTTCTATGAACTCGAAAAGCAATTCTGACGAAGCTTCAAGGTAAGTTATTTTTTCACGACAAAAATGTCAGTATGAGCACAATTACCTTTATAAGCTAACGTTTTATTTAAAAATTGTTAAGTACTTTTCCAACTGTCTATTAAATTAATGCGTAATTAAAAAGTGACAAAAATAGAGGTTATGACATTACTTGCTAAATTAGTCCTTTGTTTTTGTTCTTGTATAAATATAGAGTCTGTATAATATACGCGTATTCTATTAGTTACTTACACATTATATTTTTTGTTTGCTTTATAATATAATTTCTTTAGAAAATTAATGTAGAGTTCACGCGAAGTCGCGGGCATCAGCTAGTATTATATAGAGAGCATTTATTTATTTTTGTGCCATTGTAGGGGGAGCGAAGCGTCATCGTCAAAAGATAATTCAACCCCAAACAGCTGTGAAGGTCAATCGTCATCAGATATATGCTCGGCTACGGGCTCAAACTCTAGACAGGACATTATGAAGAGGGCTGCTGCTAAACAATTGATTGAGAGATACTTCTACCAGTTGGTAGATGGATGCGGAAATCCTGAGTGCGATAATGAGTATTGTGCCTCTAGTGGAGAGGTAATTTTTCTTTCTTACAATATTTAGTTTTTATTTATGTATAACTTTGTTGCCATTTTTTTTTATAAAATATAGCTTACGCTACTCGCTGATAATGTAACTTTCTATAGGTGAAGGAATTTTTAAGATTGGTCCAGTAGTTTTTGAATATATTCATTACAAACATATATAAATCTTCTCTCTTTATAATATTAGTATAGATATAGATTGCTAAACAGAGGCTATACAGTTAAAACTTTCTAATTGCATGGGAATTAAATTCTTTCTTAATACTTTTGTATTCATAGCAGGATAAAAAAAAATGTTAAATAAGTAGATATTACACATGTTCCAGAATAATTTTCAATTATTAAATATTTTTATACATAGTTAGGCATCAACTGTTTCTGTTTTTTTACTATATGTACTATAGGTATCCTATTAAAAGCTATTCCTGTATTTTTTTTATTTTATTAAAGTGTTAATTTATACACACACAAAATAGTTTTAATGTTATCATTTCTATTTGCAGGCTAAAAGTTTATCACCAAATGAAGCTGCGGCAGAAGCTATTAAATTATTTTATAAGGAAGCTCGCTTATGCAATAGTCTCCCTACCAAAATTCCAAGAACAGATTCTAAAAATTTGTCTACCAGTTCTAGGTAATTGTACTTTTTATTTTTAGAAAGTGTTGAAATTAACATTTGTTAATGTTAATGAAGTGAAGAATTATAAAACTTTTGCAGAATACAGAAATATAATTCTAAATATTAATACTAGACATATAAAATTTAGTTCAGCCAATATCACACACAGATCAAATAGTTTAATAATATGAGTAGAACATGTTACTCTTAGAAAAATTTCTGCTTGATAAAAGAAATATTTTAAGTGATACCAGCATCATAAAAAGACCAATTCATAGGACATAGTATAACATCATGCCTTTTATATTCAGTTATGGAAGGCAAATATTCCATAACTATTTGTTGTCAAAAATCATTGCAATAATTAAATCCAATTAATTGAATTTATGAACTGTTGATAATATGTATATAGTAAAATATGTATTTTCAGTACATGCAACACGTCAAGTTTAAGCGATAACTGTGATATAAGTAAGAAGGCAGAAATCAGTTGTTCAACATCACAAAGCACTTCATCAAATGATTTAACAGGAACTAGTCAAAACACAATTCAGAATGAAGATCAAAAACAAGGACATAACAGTGAGTTTGTTTTGTGTTGTTATTATTTTTTACTTATTCTTGTTGATTTTTTAAATAATATTTTATTTAAATAATTGTATTTTTCCAGATGGGGCACCTTTAACAGAAGAACGTCTATACCAGCTTTGTGACGAGTGTTTGCAAACAAAATTGCCTCAGCCTTTGATTAGAGCTTTGGGAGAAGCATTTACAAACCCCGCTATATTGGCTCGTAGCTTTCAGGGTAAACTCGGTAGCAATGATAGTAAAAGTGAAAATATCAAAAGCAATGGTAATTACTTTTTTCACACTATTTTTTTACTCTATTCTAACTAGAATATGTACCATAAACTAAACAGTTAGTGAAAAACAGAAGACCGCGCATGGTAGCTAGCCTTGGAAGAGGCTTACATCCATCAGTGGAGATACACAGGCTGATGATGATGATAATGATGATGGTGTCATGGTAAAGCCTAGAAAATGTTCTCTATTTTACTTATTTACCAAAGCCAAACAAAGTTCGAAAACTTTCGCTCTAGGTCATAAAGGGACTCCTAGTATTTTTACATGCAATTTTTACATGTTCACAGAGAAAGAGCTTAAGGCAACTTGTTCATCAAGTGATCCCGACAAAGATATAGATTGTGTCACCGGACCCGGTCTAGATGTGGCATCATGTCGGAGAGCTTTTCAGTATCTTGCCAAGGTATCTTGTTATTTTACAAATATTTTATTTCTTACTTTATTATCGTACTAGTTAGCTATGCCTGCGACTTCATACGCGTTGACTACAGTGTCGCCAAGTTTTTTATAAGTGTAGACGATCACGTAGGAACCCAACATTTGTCCAGGATAAAAAGTATCCTATATCCTATGGGTAAAAAATATCTGTGTGTAAAATTTTATCAAAATCCGTTCATCCGTTTTTGCGTTATTGAGGAACAACTTACATTATTGTATTTTTTATCCTTACATATTATAAAACTAAGTATGTTCGCGATAACCTCAAAAACTACTGAACGGATTTTCATGCAGTTTTCATTAATGGAAAGAGCGTTGGATGAGAAGGTTTTTATTGATAATTTGCAGAAAAAAAATTCCTTTCATTCCGCTGTCCGACTCTCCGGTCAGTCTATGTTTTACTCTTTTGTTGCTCTCTCGGTAGACCAGCAAAATCAGCGACTGGTCGGTTATTTCTAATATCTTGTCTTTTTGATTCCGCTATAGGTGCCATCAGATTACTACAGTTCTGCGTTGGTGACAGCGCTCACGTCGTTGGCGGAGAACTTGGAAATAGATCTGAGGCTGACGAAGAAGATGAGCATAGACGACGCGGTGAATTGCTTCGTGATAGCTTTCGAGGTGCCGGACCTCGGCTGCAGCGACTACTTGGAGATAGCGCTGCCGGCACTCTGTCATGCTGCAGACCATTTGCCCCTTAAAGGTATACTGCTACATTTCAGTACCTTCAATGTTTACAACTATATACATTTTTAATGCTGTGTGTCTGTGTATGTATGTGTGTTTGTCTGTGGGATCGTAGCTCTCAAATAGATGGACCGACTTTGAACTGTTTTTTTGTTTGATTGAAAACTGACGTGATCGGGATCACTGATGTCATCTCATGTGTGAATTAGAAATGATGTAAACTCTCTGTTGATGTGAAGGGAAACATTGTGAGCAGTATGAAAATTATCAATTCAAAGAGTTTCAATACAGGCATTATTGTGATGGTACTGGATAAACATGTCCAATTGAGTATGAAGCTGAAGCCTTTAAGATGGAGGTGAAGGACGACCTCTCTTCGGATCCCGTACTATTATTTATGTTGGTTGTGGGTGTGCAGCTCAGGCGAAGCTGGCCGTGTTGTGGGCGGAGCGGTGCCGGGACAGCCTCCGCCACATCCTGGAGACGCTGCAGCAGCTCATCACCCTCAGAGTCATATCTACCAACTACACTGCCCTCTACCGCGTTCAAGACGACGAGAGCGTCATCATGGCCACCAAGCTTATGAAGGTACCTTTAGCTTTAGCTCTGGTGTGATCTTCCATAGTCATATGCGTTACGTGATTGATGTCCCAGTGAAAGTCATCTCGGATCATCTCATAAACGACATAGATTAAAATGAATGCACCTCTTTTCCTTTGTTCATGAGATTATTGTGTTATTTCGACAGATAGTGTACAGCGCAAATATGTTGGCGGGAGTGATGGAACCAAAATCACTGCGAGAGGGGCCCGTCCAGCTGAACACTCCACAGGCGGACCCTTTGGGGGACATGCTGGATTTCTACCCTTTAAGGAACTCCAAACTATTGCAAATTAAAGACTCTCTAGGTAATAATTATCTTCCTCAATATGATTTTTACCACCAGTGAAATAACTAAAATACTTTTGACACAATTCTATAATATAATTTTTATTTTTTTCAAAAATAAAAGTAACCTAAATTACACCTTATAACATCAGCTATCTGCCAGTGGAAGTCCCGTCAAAATCGGTCAAGATATTTCGGACATTAGTCCGAACGAACAGACAAAAATTTTTTTTTTGTTATAATTACTTTTAGTAAAAAGCAATAAAAAGAGGCTCAAAACAAATGTTACGGTAATCTCGTATCTCGTATCGTTTTCGGCAAATAAATTCAAAATCTTTTAAGATTTTCTATTTGAAAACTCATGCTATTTGGATATTACTAAATAATGATATTTTTTTCCTTATGACTAAATATGAATGCCAAAACAAAACAAATGAAATTGTTAATTTTCGTATGTTTGTTTCAGCTCAAGAATTAGATATAGACGTATTGGACTGTAGAAAGCCTTACTTGCCATTTGAAGAATTTTACAACGAACCACTTAGTGATACTATAGAGATGGACATAGATTTTGCAAATTATAAATTAGAAATTGATAATGGTAAGTTGTATGTTTTTATTGTTAAAGATGTTATCGCTGTCCACCGTTGGTGACAGAAGTCAATCTTGTATGAATTGTTCTGTAACTGGATAATGATGCGTGTTTTAGGTAAGAAGTTTGCGTTCCTGAAGTACCCGTTCATCCTGACGTCGGCGACGAAGTCTCAGGGGCTGTACTACGAGAACCGCATCCGCATGTACTCGGAGCGGCGCGTGTCGTGGCTGCACGCGGTGGTGGGCGCTGCGCCTCCCGTGCCCTTCCTCCGGCTCAAGGTGCGCCGCACCCACATCATCGACGACGCACTCGTCGAGGTACCTCATACACTCTATACTATGTCGTAACAGTTATAGATTGACGCCTATCACTGTCACAATTTGTTGTACAAACGTACAGTTGGAGTTGGTGGCCATGGAGCGAGCCTTGGACCTGAAGAAGCAACTGGTGGTGGAATTCGAAGGCGAGCAGGGAGTGGACGAGGGCGGAGTAAGCAAGGAGTTTTTCCAGCTCATCGTTGAGGAAATATTCAACCCTGACTATGGAATGTTTACGCAACAGGTTGACTCGAAAACTGTCTGGTGAGTCAGCGTTCATTCTTTGGTCTAGTCTAGTCTAGTCTAGTCTTTGAGGCTAAATGCTACTAGGCATTACAATATTACCATTACCAATATTTTTTGTGTTAATCTTGTGCACGGTTTAAATGCACCGTTTATTGTTTAAATAATTATATTGAAACAGTCTTTTTAATGGTTTTAATTAAAGGTACTTTTAAGAAGTAATTTTGTTTTCAGTTAACTTAAAAGTGTGGATATAACTGGTTTAGCCTCATCTTTTGTTGATTTTTAGTGAAATAGTTGTATCAACTAAAATTAAATATTTATTTCCGTTTTTTTAAATTTTATTTTAAGATTGACAGACAGGCTAACGTACCACTTGTTGGCAGGTGGCTACCGACACCATTAACGCCGCAGGTGCTGAATGTACGCTGCCGACCTTAGAAGGATTAGGATCAGTTCACATAAAATCGCGATTAGGAGGGAAAGTGGAATGACTCAGGCATCCTTTAATTATCGAAACACAAAAGCACACATGCTGTTATTTCATAGCATAATATGTGCTATGACAAACTGGTTTTCTGCAATGAGGTGGTTACTGCCACCAGACGAGTTGCCAAATTTATGACTGTCAATGTAGCAGGTTAACATTGGTTAATGAACAGGTTTAATCCGACGTCGTTCGAGACGGACGCGCAGTTTTCGCTGATCGGGATTGTGCTCGGTCTGGCGATTTATAACAACGTGATACTCGCCGTCAACTTCCCGATGGTTGTTTATAGGAAGCTCATGGGGAAGAAGGGCTCCTTTGAGGATTTGGCCGATTGGAATCCAGTAAGTTTTCTACACAATTCATTGTGACATGCCAGCTAACCCTTTGATTGATGTTGTCCGAGTTTAGTGGCTAAGGTAGTCACCTACCATCAAAATGTTACATACACTCTCGTAATGACAATTTGTATTACTTCCAGATTTTGTACAACAGTTTGAAAGATATGCTCATGTATGAAGGTGATGATCTTGAGGAGGTGTACTACCAGACGTTCAGGATATGTTATCAAGATGTGTTCGGAAACCACATATTCCACGACTTGATCGATGATGGTGATAATGTTTTTGTTACACAGAGCAATAAGAAAGTAAGTGAAACATTATAGAAATTTTATTTAAATTGAGAAGCTTGCGAATGCGTACGGAATTGAAATACTAATAGAAATGTCTGTTGTGGTTCCAGGAGTTTGTTGACAAGTATGCGGATTTCCTGCTGAACAAGTCAGTGGAGACACAATTCAAGGCGTTCAGACGCGGCTTCGTTATGGTGACAGACGAAAGTCCACTCGCGGTGCTCTTCAGACCCGAAGAGGTGGAAATGCTGGTCTGCGGCAGTAAGGTATGTTTTCCAACACGAGGATGTATCAGGAATATAGGCGTTGTCATCAGGTTTACTCAGGCCATTCGTTAGAGCAAAGGTCATCTTTCTGCCATATTTTTATGTGGCAATGAATATTTTTATGTTTAATATTTAATTTATATAAATACATAAATCCTAATATGTTTTTAGCACATATGTGCACGGTATGAGTGTAACCAAAATTTTCCAGCAAAACGCGAATGAAGCTGAATAAGTGTAGTCACGGGCCATTTATTAATTGCGTAAGGGTTGGTTTGAACTTAAACTCATAATTTGACGTAAATCAAAGATTTTTATTCACATATAGAAATCGTACATTTCGACTTACAAAATATTATATAAGAATGCAGATATAATATAAGGGAATGTAAAGAAGTCCCTGAAAACGCGAGTGGAGCTGAATAAATGTAGTCCATACTCGTTTAATGACTAATGGTATATAAATTTTAGCTTTCTCTATGCCTTCATGTAAACTTTATATCCTACAGAGTTGTGTTTTTCGTATTCAGAACTTTGACTTCAACGAGCTAGAGAAGGCGACGGAGTACGAGGGCGGGTACACGGCCGAATCGCAAACGATCAAGGACTTCTGGAGCGTGGTGCACTCGCTCACGACCGAGCAGAAGCGACTTCTACTCCAGTTCACCACTGGCTCGGACCGCGTTCCCGTTGGAGGGCTCAGCCATCTCAAGCTGGTGATAGCTCGCAACGGACCCGACTCGGACCGTCTGCCCACTGCCCACACCTGCTTCAACGTGCTCCTCATACCAGACTACAGCACTCGAGCCAAACTGCAGGACCGTCTGCTCAAGGCCATCTCCTACTCGAAAGGTTTCGGTCTGCTCTGATCCCCTCTATGCCATTAGCGTTTCTGACCCACGGACAAACTCGCCGACCAACCGATTGGTCAGTGGGGTATTTAATAAATACCTCCGAAGAGTGTTACATTAGTAACTGATATAGGCTTACCGATGTACTTGCGCAGAACATGAATTTTTAAAGCGTTCGCGGCTTTTTCCAGTATCGCTATTGGTCACCAGCTGCCGCCATGTTAGCGTGCGCCGCTTAGCATGTTACGCTTGTGCGAGTGAGACAAAACTAACAGCTGCATTGCATTATGAACCGTATATATATTGTATCTAAATTGTAAGTTTTAAGCTTTCTTCGTTAATCTTCGGAGCCGATTGTTTTTTCTGCGTGAACGAAGATTCACGACGCGCCTTATCAAGTGTGTACTGCCTATCAACTATTTATTTGCATGACCAACGTACCAACTATAAATAAATATAAACTAACCCCCGACTTTCTACTGAGCCCAAACACGCTATATCTGTGCTGTAAGTCGCCGAGGCGCCGGGTGTCCCACATACTATTTGATGCTGCAGCATCAGACCAGGGTCACAGTGTCATGGAAATGCCACTGAAGTAACAGTGTACCAAAGTACATCATTTTAGTTAATAACAATCTTTATTATCTTTAAATGAAAACTACCCATTTAATTAAACATCCGTTCCCGAGCTTTGCACTAAAAAATAATATTAACAGATGAGGCCAAAGTGTATTGGGTTTTGAAATTGTAAGGAGAAAGTTAACAGGATTATGAATTATATATATATATATATGTACTATTTTTAAGTAAGTTTTTACCTGGCTTAGTGTATTGTCTTTATTTTAAAAAAAAAAAAACAAAAAATATTTTACGTTTTTTGGTTATTACGTAATTCAAAGAAGCTTAAAACATGAGCGTATCTGTGTATATCTATGTATGGAATGTATGTGGACACAGATACACACGACAAATATAACACTCCGTTTTTGCGTAGGGTATCGGGGTAAAAAACACTGTTTGTCGAAAGAACAATAACTATTAAATTTAAGCATAAATTAAATTTTATGGTTATTATAAGTTGCCACATTTAAATGTTAATAGGTTAAATAATTAAAAAAAAAATAAGTTAATGAATTTTTTAAACAACTTTAATTAAAATTCGATAGATCGTGTTTTTTTTTTCGATTTCATGAAGTTTTTTATGTTAACATGATTGTCGTTATTTTTATTTATACTCAAAAACTATTATACACTAAAACAAAAACTTAAATTTTTATTTATTTTATAGCTAATTTTATTTACAGTCTGGATATACGAGTAGTACGATCCCCAAGTTATTTATTGTTTGTATTACAATAATTAAAATACACTGAAAATTGGTTATAGCGAACTACAAGGAACAACAAAAATTGGTCGTAATAAATGGATAGTCGTTATAAGCAAAATTAATTCGTTATACGGCAGTGACTTTGCCATTTAGTCGTTGTATCCGATATGTCACTATATCCGATTTTTACTGTAATTAATGCTCCACTGACCAACCATTGATTGGTCGGAACCAAATATCGGAATTTTAATATTTTCCTCACTGACCAATTAATTGGTCGGCGAGTTCGTCTGTGGGTCAGAAATGGCCATTAAAGCTGCTTTTGTTATTTATACCCATTGTGTTTTTATTTCATTTTATGTGTCCCATAAAGATGTCCTAATATTAAGAAACAAAGTTATGAACACATTTTATCACTGTTTTTTTAATATTAAGGTTTAAGGTCGTCAGACAAGCTGACGGTCCACTTGATGGTGGGTGGCTACCGTCTCCCATAACAAAAGCAAGTGCGTTGCCTACCATATAAGGATCAAGGATAAGGAATTAGAAATTTATAGAAAAATAGACACATCCATTTCTTAGTGAAACACAATAGCACATATGCTATTTCAAGGTGGTCTTTTGTAAGGGGGTGGTTACTGCCGCCAGAAGACTGCCCAAAAGACTGGAGAGTCCACTTTAAAAAGCCGACAACGTTGGTACCATTGACAAGCCTATAATTTTTAGAACAATATTTCTAATACAACGAATATATTTCTGTGGTTTATTAAAAAAAAAGAAGAAGAGTAAAGGAAATATATAATATTTTAATCTATAAACAAAAAACTATATAGGTAATATAATAAAAACCTAATTATTTTCTCATTTAGGAACTTTTTAGTATAAACAGTAAAATAAAAAGTTGATAATTAAGGTTAAAATGTTGATACCCATTTACTTTAAAAAACTTAACTTATTTATCGAAGATTCCTCGACACTAGATGGCGCTGAATGTGCTTCACAAATTTTCTACCGCTAATTTTTATTGGTAATAAAGAGCTTACATTTTTGAGGCGGTAAAATAGCACCAGATCAAAAGAAATTATTACTCCTATTAGTTTTAGCAAAGTTTGTTAAGGCAATTGGGTACCAATTATAATTAAAAAGTAAAGAATCTATGAAATTTGTCATTGGTAAAACAGAAAAGAAGTTACCAGACGGGTCGTGTATTTCATGACAAAGAATTATTATTACAGGCCATTTATAACAGTGTAAATTTTTTTATATCGAATTAATTAATACAAGCTATAAATTTAAAATATCTATTTTATTAAGAAAAAAAAATTAAAAATCTATTTTTAATTTATCACAATCTAGAAAATCCCAACAAACAAATTAGCTCCGCAAGTTATACTTACTATCACGTAACCTCTATGGAATTTGGTAGAGATATGAGGCTGAGTTATTTGTTGGGCTCGGTCAGAGTTAGGAGGCGAAGATCTTGTATGGAGGTGAGACAGTGATGAGGCGTAAGTCGTGCACCGCGACAGGGAACGGTCGACGGCACGCCGGGAAGCAAGCGGACATCGCGTGAGTCGGCGGTAACGGAGTGTCCGACATGCGCCGGCGCCGATGCCTATTTGGGTCAGTTATGACTGTTTTAAATTATACCACATCTGTACTGGGGGATCATTTACATTTGTGTAATGGAAATAACAAATATACATACAACTGCCACATATAACATAAAACATAACCAATGTAATCGCTAGCTAGCAAGACTGTTGCCAATGCTATTCCTGAATGAAAGCCGATTTCTGAAGACGGCGCAAGATTGAATGTTGAGCATAATTACTATGGACAAACCTACAATTGAAATGTCTCGTTCCGATCGCTGGAGCCCACAAATGTAATGTATTATTTACCAAGTCAGTACTATCCACCATGCCATTTCAAATTTTATACAAGAAAATCATATCAAGGAGAGAACGTCTATCCTCATGCGACATTATTTGGTAAATGTTTTGCTGTTACATCTGGTCCTTATTGGAAAATATTTGGAGAGGTCTATGTCCGGCAGTGATCGTCTTATACCTGGGCCACAAAACCAATGCTCAAAGCAAATTCGCTTTGCGAATAAACAAATTGGTTGTGACTACTTCATATAAAAAGCTACAACACGGCGGCGTTGCAAATTGCACCGAAATTTTGACGCTTGCAGCGCTAAGTGAATCCGCTTCTAGCGGTGGTTACGACTGAGATGATGACGAATTGCTCGCTAAGTTACCACCCTATGAATTATGAATAAAGTACCTAATGAAATGTTTTAACTACCTGGCGTCGCAAATGCAGGCCGCGGCAGTGATGGCACTGGCGGCGGCTTGGCGACGCGCGTGGCGTTCGCACACGGGCCACGACTCATTCGCGTCATCGTTAAGCTCAAGGCGCGGTCGCACAGTCCCAGGCGCGCTCGAACGACGCGAGCGCGTCAGCGAAGCGAAAGTGGGCGCTCCCACGCGTTCCACCTAAATCGTACCACTTTTTTTTATGACATAGAGTAACTGCTGTCGTCGCTTATAAATAAATGCAAGTACGAGTAAAACCAGACGATTTAAAAGTACCGCATATAAAACCTTACTTCAAGGGAAAGCGTGCGTATCTTAGTAATGGAAGTGTATTCTTTAGTTCCACCACCAAGATCAATAGCCAGCTGATCGCCGGCTGGGTTAAAATAATAAAACGACTATAACAAGCAGTTTTATTGTTACATTATTAGCTTCCATGCAAGCGATTCACCTAGTAGGAGTAGAATGATTGGTGAGAAAGATTAGGTAATCAAATCAGTAAAGTAGAGTAATATACTTATGGGCGGGATTTTTTTCTTAGCTCTAAAAGGGTTTAATTTTTTTAATAATCAATTAATACCAACAAGGAGTGAAAAGATAAATAAAATAGCTGTACAGACACTGGCAACTCTGTAGGATTGGAAAATTATCGAATTGAACATTTATCACCAAACAAAACCATTGATTCGGATCTATAATACCAACAGCCAAAACCAGTATCAAAGCCAGAAGTTGACAAAGTTTTACTAGTGGCTCTATCTTTATCTAGTTCTTATTTTATCTGAGATTACACTCAGATGATACGAATACCTCAAAGCCGCTGTTGCGTCGGCTGCGTTTCTTTTCGGGCGCTTGACGGTCGCGCGTGCGACGTACAAGCGCCGGAGTCGGCGAGCCACCGCCAAACAGCCCGCGTTCCTCTGCTACGCGGATCATATATTTCGCGTCCAACCGTGTTATTTCCTGCAGGGATACATATCACATTACATTTGCACTGTAATATATTGCAATAATTACAATAATTATTAAGCTTATTTAATAATTTAGTATGGGTACCTCGCGGCATTGTCCGCCATGAAATTTGATATCATCAAAATTTTCTCCATGAAAAATATATATGTTATGACAAATACTTACCAACAACGTTTACAAAATGTTACAACTCTCAAACAATGGTTACAAAATTTATAAAAAAATAATATATTTTCTTTACCTTCCTTTGAATTAGTCCGAGGTAGCAACCGTCCCTGTCCAATATGTAGTTGATATCCAATCCATTTCCTAAATTCGGCAATTTGGAGACCTCAAACAAGTCACAACTTGGCACCTGTGTGTAGAAAAATTTGCAAATTATGCAAATGAGAATAATTAATACATTGAAAAGTACAAACAATAATTGTTTGTACTTTTCAAGTAAAATTAATATAGTTCGAGCAAAAGCTAGTAAGCGTTATAGAGGTGACATTTGTTATTTTAAGTTTTATTTTTTATTATTATTACATTTATTTAAACGTGGAACTTAATCGTACATATGTCTACTTAACTTTATTATGAAATGTCGAAGAAAATAAAAAAGTAGCGGAAGATATCGTAAGATCTGATATCTGAAGATATTAAGTATAACTAATTAAGGGCTAATCGCATCTAAAAATTACTTACAACGACATTGACACTATCCTTATCTGGATCTCTAGGTAGATCCTCAGGAATGTGTATCTCGGGTATAGGTCTCGCTTTGGTTGTTCCTGGACGAGACTCCGAAATAGACTCTTCATTTCTCGTCACCATTGGTCCTTCGATTTCCGTCCTACCTTTACTGGTTGAAGTTGGAGACGGTTGAATGACAATTCCTATCTCTTCCACTTTGTCAAGATTAAGATCTGTAGTGTCTAAAGAGCTAGATGAATCTATTTTTTCAGGACCTAGTGTCTCTTTTACTTTGGCGATCTGAAGGAAAAAAAGTTAATTAAATATTAACATATACTACTGGAAGATTTACTTAATTGAAATGAAGTTTATATACATGGCTAGAAAAAAAATATGCCTCGTTACAGCGCTCGGAGCCATTTTTTTAGTATTTTCCACCTTATGATTAGTTCGATTTAATAGAAGATCATCATCAGTAATAAATATATATGATTTAATAACAGCAAGTCTGATAAGATGACTCTCTGAATGTGGGTACAAAAATAGATCTTAATAATATCTTTATATTATATTTGTGCACATCTATTTCTATTTGTCTATACCCACACATTATAAATTAAGTTTTTACCTTTACATGAAAGTCAAGATTATGACGACCCTGAGTATAAATCCTGAAAGAAACTCATGGTACATTTCTTTCTATCATCGTTAAAATAAATTAGTTAATAACTAAGTTGCTTGGACTCTAATCGTAATTGAGGGATTTCTTTTAAAAAAAATTATTGACCCCCCGTTATAGTAACAAATTCATGCTTACGTTATGATCTCTATGTTTCTTTTTGAGAACAGCGTGTCTTTCGCGAGCTAAACGGTTTGCCTCAGCAACTGCACGAGTCACCTGACTTTGATTCTCAGCCTCGAGAGCGGAGTGCGTTTCATACAAAACCAATTGGATCTGAAGTACACAAATTGCACACTTTCAACAACACAATCTATAAAAAACATTAGCAGGATTAAATTATAAATATAACTTTATAATCACCTGAGGTTTAGAAAGGAGTGCTTTCAAGGTCTTCTTTTGTTCTTCCAATATTAATTGGACGCGTTCTTTTCCGTTTAAATCCATCTGGGATTCAGTTAGAATCTGTCGAAGACATACATAAATGAGAATCAAAATTACCATCTTATTCTTTACGTCATAAACTTGCAGCTTATTTGTTCTTGTGTTAATTGTTCTTCTTTCTTTTCTTGAGTTAATAGGCTATAACAATCAACTGGACGGTCAGCCTGCAAGTCGATTTTCACATAACATTGCGACTGGGCACACCGCGATCTTGGTGTCTTAAATTGTGCATTCTACCACTTTCTTAGAAATAACTAGTGATTCGTTATGTTTCCGTACCTCAGAAACAGATATCAGATTTTTCTATTCTCTCGTGTTATCCGCTAACCTTTATTATAATTGCCCACCTACATCTTTAAAATGGAAAACCACTTCGTGTTATACAGGTTCACATTTGACATCGAATCGATATCGATAACACAGATAAAACTAAAGATTTTCTATGAGATTGGTTGATTAAATGTCATAGTAGCTCACCTCAAGCATGGCTAGATCTCCACCACGTCCGCACACGAGGTCTATTGGATCGGTGACGGCAGAGTATGAATTGGGCGGTGTGGCCAAAGCCGCCACAACACCGTCCAAAGCATTGATAACCGTCGGCGTGTCGTTGTGTACTGGTTCACTTAGTACGTATACGGGGGCACCAGATTGAGGCGCTTCTGACGCTTCTATTCCAAGTTCACGGAGAGCACACACGTAACTCCCTACTCTAAACAATATTACTTATTGAATCGATAATTCCGAGCTACTACAAGAGTGCGATGGACCAAGTCTCAGTAAATTTGCATTGATTTGCATCGAGAATGTAAATAACAGCACCGTGATATAACAGCACGTGTGGTGTTGTGTTGTGCGGCGAGTGAGTAGGGGATGCCACAGCCCGATGACCTGTCATTACCTAACCCCCTTTTTCTTAATCCTGTACTATAGTCGCCAGTTCTCTGGCAGCACCTGTGGCCTTCAGTGGACCATTAGCTTAACATAAAAAAAGTTTTTCCTGACGTAACATAACTGTTGCCCTAAAACTGGCAATTGATGATGGAAACAAATAGCGGTTTACTGTATAGAGGAAATGGACAAAATCATCACAGGAAGCTTTTGGATAATTTAAAGTGACTTACTTATCTCCAGCTCCAAAAACGACCAACTTTCCCAACTCGGGAGTGACTGGCGCTGCCGGAGTCTGCGCTTTGAGCAGGGCGGCCAAGTCTCGCAGCTGCGCCGCCAAGTAGGCGGAGCAGCGAGGCGACGACGCGTGCGTTTGCGCAACCACTCCTCGGAGAGCGTTGGCTTGCAGAGCGCGACACAAAGTTGATGCCCCTTCGCAGAATTCTCGCTCCTAATATAAAGTAGGATCATTCGTCGTCAATCGTTCGTCAGTATTACATTAAATTAATGACACTGAATAGTAGGCGGATTTATTGATAACAGGTCTCGAAGTTTTTTTTTGTTCTTGGTTCGAAAAATTGTTGATGCTCATAGCTCGACTGAACACAAAAAACAAAAGATTCTATAATGTGTTGCTAATTTTAAATGAAAAAAATATCAACATTGTCCGTACTAACTTCAAAAATATTTCACATTTTCGCAGAATGTGTCATTAAAATTTAAAAAGAAATTGTTTTCTGTGTTTTATTTTTATTTTACATGCAAATAAAAAAAGCTTTACTATATATAATATTCTATAGTAATTTCGATACCTGAATAACTATAATTCCATTTCTGACGAGATCTATTTGCCCAATGCTCTGGTGCTCCGGAGGTCGAAGTGTAATGAATCTGTTGGCCAAAAATAACCACTATAAACCTTAGCCGTTGAAATGAAATCGTTCAAATGTAATTCAGACCTTTAACGTCAAAACTAAATACGAATTTGGCATGATGTTGAATACCGTAATTTCAGTCGAACTTTTACCATGATTTACAATGTTTGTTTTCCTGAGAACCATTACCTTGGACAAACGCGATCAAATCGATACTCCCCGGAGCAAAGTTGCTTGGAATTACTGTACGAATATCCCAACTCGTGTAGTCTTTTTATTAATGTAGCCACTTTTCTGAAAGCACATAAGTATTTGATAAATGTTTACTGACTTATCAATTGGCAGAATTCTTATAAATTAATGGCTTCGATAAATCTCGATAATAAAATAAAATTTCGACCTCTAAATTATATATGAACATTTTTTTTTTCATTAGTTAATGTCTGTTGATCCATCTATAAGATTACTTGCCTTTTTATTTATTTAAATTTTATTAAAAATTCACAGCACAGCTGGAGCAAGTGACCAATATTTCTATTCCACACATGAAGTCGAAAAACGCTTCAAAGTGCAGGCCCAATCGGAATTCGAAATTTCGTCCCACCTGGTTATAACTGCTTCGATTCAGGATAACGTTTTTAAATATTACTTTTTCTTTATTCGATTCAAATCAAGACGGTAGCTAATATTATAGAATGAATTTGTAATGACTATACAAATTTCTAGACACTCAGTATAACCTACAAACCCTAGGTTCCAGATGGAATGAGGCACACACACTTCATACTTACTTTGCTTTGAATATGTTAACCCAGCCTGTGACCGTTTCTTTGTTGACGCAAGCTGAAACTCGTTCATCACGTAAATGGGGAGGCAACAGTTCTGAAAGGCTGTCAAGAAAATCTAATGTAATAAATGGTCTATGACTGCTGCATTTTTAAGATCAACTTTTATATAGCTACGTAATTTATTTATTATCTAGGCATGTAAATGTAAAATAACTTTTTAAATTCAATCTTTCAGACGAAAGTTAAAAAGTTGTTTAATGAACTAAAATTACTTCTGAGGAAAAGAACGAATTAAAACCTTTTTCAAAGTGCAATACTGTTTACACATTTTAAAACTTATCCATTATAATTATGTTGCCTTACAAAAGTAACTAGGTGACTACATGAATCCTTTAAAAAATTAAGTTACAAATGTATGTAAATAAACAATTTCAATTTAAATTTATTAATATTCAGTCAAAAGTGCTGTATGATTGCATGCTGCTCTACGAGTATGACTGTATCGACGTTACTTTTTAAAAACTCTTTTAATTTTTAAAATCTTTTATAATTCTTTACTGTATGGAATTCTTTAATTATTTTTTTTATCACTTTGGAATAAAGTGTATTTAATAAGTTAACGTTTCAATCACCTATGGTCTAGTACTAAATATTTATTAAAATACAGGCCTAAATAGAGCTTTACATAATAATTACGTATAGGTAAATTAAGGGCCTTACGAGAAAGCTTTGTTTTTAATCCGTATCCTTGCAATAGATGCAGCAAAATGTATCCTCTGATCCCAAACACTCTTCTCTACATCCTTGAATGGTGATCCACAAACGTCCAACAGTTTCGTGGTTCTCTCAATTTCATCGCGGGATCTCGCACCCCATTGTCGCCGGGCGAGTTCCATTAAAAACAGCCACACTGTATGACGATGGTCGTGTAGCTGGGAAATTAAGTTATTTATAACTTAATTTCATTTAAATATTAGCAAAGGCCGACAGGTAGCTATCTGACATAATTATTAGAACCACTAAAACAGGAACTTATGTTTTTTTTATTGAATAGCGGCATAGAACAAGAGGTACGACCCGTTTTGACGAGCAGGTTGGATGAATGGCAAGGGTGCTTGCCTAACCTCTCAGGAGGCCCGGGTTCGATTCCCGGCGGGGCACTGGCGGCAGTGTTTATTCCCTTTTTTGTGTAAACAACAGATCCACGATATGGGCTGTGTGCTCGTTCGTCATACATAAACGTAAAAAACATCAATTTTTTTAAGGTAGGCAGTACATATAATACCTATAATAGATTATGGAATACTAAAAATCGCGTAATGACTATTTATCAACAAAGTTTGTCAACAAACTTCAAACTTGGCGCTTCTTCTAAATATCTTAACGCGACATTTCGTGACTATTAATCGGTACTCGTTTAAATCAGTCTCGGGTTCTTTTCGCTAACCGAAATAGCTGGTCATAAATATGGAGCTCAGTTTGTCGTGGGCGGATTCTACGTTTAAAAAATCAAATTGTTTCAGTCACGATTCCCTAATGCGAGTTAGATATGCCATTACTTTTTATTGTCATAATATCTCGTTGAACCTACCTTAACTGGGAGTTATTGCAGTCAGTCGATAATGGAACTTAAAACAATCCGACCTTGACAAAGTCGGCAATGAATGATACTCTTGAAACGCGAAGAAAGTATTAGGATATGGGCCATCAAAAACTGATTTATGAAGGTTAATTTTAGAATTCTAATTAAGTAAGTTTGAATTTCGAAGTTCTCAAGATTTACATAAACAGAAGGTGCGCTCACATTCATATACCTACATTGTACAGTCACCGGTAATAAATAATAGGTTCGTCACCTTAAAGTCGATATTTGCTTGCATAATGGCAATTATCAAAACTAAACAGAATATTGAATTGACGTTTGCAATAGGCTAGTTGACTGATAAGTCAACTAATATATTATGTAGATAGTGAATATTATACACAGAACACTATATACTCATAAGGGTGAATAATGTTTTGTCATCGGGAAAACTAGGAAACTACGAAATGTCAATCAATTATGGTATTAAATTATTGACGTGTTATGTCCATGTTTTTATATATATTATAAAATGATAAGACGAAAATGGATAGACCGATTTTAATTCGGTTTCACTTATGGAAAAAGTGATAAACGGGGAAGACTTTTAAATATAAAAATTGCACCCCGATCGAAGCCGGCTTCGATCGGCTAGTATTTAATATTGTTTTGTAAAGAAATAAAATGAATCATGGTAAAATTTATTTAAATAAACAAAACTAAATCCGAAACGTGTATATCTGCCATTCGCATCAATCACAGATTGTAATCGCGTTCGCATTGAACCATAATATGTCCGTTCCCCTGAAACTCTCCCAAACACAATGCTCTACAACAGCTGCTTCTGTTCTTTCATTATTATTTCGCCATCGCTGCACCATCAAACCCCATAGATTTTCGATGGGGTTCATATCCGCTCATTTTGCAGGCCAAGGAATCATTATTACTTCAGGGTGTCGATGGAACCACTCGTTCACGAAAATCCAGTTCTTAAAGACAGCAAAATCCGTACTAATATTATAAATGCCAAAGTATGCTTGGATGTATGTTTGTAACTCTTTCACGCAAAAATTACTGAAACGATGACTATGAAATTTTGCATAGGGACGTTGTCTGGGCCACCAGAAAGAACAGGGTACCATTCATCGTTCAACGCGGACGAAGTCGCGGGCACCAGCTAGTATATTATAATATTAATCCATTTGACAAAGAACTGCAAGCTGCTTTCTTTGTATTTATTTTTCTTAAAACAAACAGTTTTAATTTATGCACATGACGTTATTTTTCATTTGGATTATGTATTACAGAAATTAAATAAATAAATAAAAATAATATAAAGTATGAATAAGTATGAATAGAAAAATAAGTTATAAGTAATTAAGTATAAGGTACCGTACTATATAAAAATAAAGTTTGGGCACTAAATGCCATACATATCTCTATAAATATTGTAAAATAAAGTTGCTCTTGATTTTTTAATTAATATAACTAACTATAAGTATTTATAGAACAGATACTCACCTCAGGGTAATTGTCAAAAAATTCCGTATCGTCAATAGCTTGCTCCAAAATAGATTTATCTGAAAATAAATTAAATTAAATTAAAAGAAAAAGGAATATTGCCTACATTAGAATCGTATAATTTTATTCAGAAATAGTACCTACAAGTAAATATTTGCTCACAAAATGTAACGTACAAAAACAGTATATGGGTTATAAGTCGTATTTTATGAGCAATAAATTATGGCCTATTTTTATTATAGTGCATCATAGACTAGTGTATGTCACGTCATGTAATATCGGCAAGTTTGGCACGAAACGATTTGCATACACCATACGTGCACATATACCTTTCGTGATTCCTTTTCGGAGAGCTTTCCCATTTGAGTGTCACGAAATACTTGACCTTCGATACTTTGCCTCTACATTACCTACTTATATATAAACTTTCCGTTACATGTACGTAAATATACCTTAAATTAAACGTTTGAGGGACTTTGTGCAAGGGTTCAGTGCGAAGGAAGTTTCTACTGTCTGATGTTTATTGGTTCTTCAATCGTAAACATTGCTTGGGAACTTGTATTTTCTTTAGATAATTTCAAAATTATTCCATTTAGAATAAAGTAAGCAAGGCAATTGAACACAATAAAAATCAGGTCCGTGAATAAATGCTTCGATGAAAGTTAAATAGCATTTTAAAATGGTTGAAAACTAGTTCAGAACGTGGCGTGAGGTAATTTACAACTGATACAATCCAGGTGCGATAAGTTTTGCACCTTCGTGACATTCCTCGAGTTCTATACCTATTTTATTAACAGCGATAGCATAAAAACTTTGGACTTTTTTATGTAAATATAAAAGTTTAATTTTATACCAACACATACTCGCATAAATGGTGAAAAATACAGAAATAATTACTCAAAGAAAGGGT
Source organism: Synanthedon myopaeformis (assembly GCA_944738685.1). Taxonomy (NCBI): domain Eukaryota; kingdom Metazoa; phylum Arthropoda; class Insecta; order Lepidoptera; family Sesiidae; genus Synanthedon; species Synanthedon myopaeformis. The sequence goes on from OX122917.1 coordinate 9,130,293, forward strand.
TAGGAAAATGTACTATTTACATGGAAATAATATATATCCGTACTAATATTATAAATGCGAAAGTATGTTTGGATGTTGGATGGATGTTTGTAACTCAACTCTTTCACGCAAAAACTACTGAACCGATCATCGTGAAATTTTGCATACACGTTGTCTGGGACACCAGAAAGGACATAGGTATCTTTCATCGTTCAACGCGGACGAAGTCGCGAGCACCAGCTAGTTAGAAAATAAATCAATAATTACATCTGAAGACGTCATAGATGAGTGAATACACGCGCCTCATCTCTTGTTCATCAGTGAAGTGCACTTCCTTCGGCGGTTTGCAAAGAAGTTGTGCTGCTTTTAAAACCTGAAACCAAACAACCCGTTGTAGTTTTTACAATTATTAAAAATGATTGTATGGATGTTTAGTTTATATGATCTTATTTATCAATAGGTAGCAACGCACTTGCAGCACCTGTGGCGTTGCTTGTATTATAGGCGACGGTAGCCACCTATCAACAAGTGGACTGACACCATGACCTTAACAAAAATAAATAAAAAGTATGTTATTTATGTGAAGGTATCTTTATTGTTACTTTATTTCGTTATTGTTTTGGTCATGTTAATTTAGTTACTTTGTATTTTATCGTGTCGTATTTAAGTCATATTTATGTCGTTTTTCCTCACTTAATTGACATATTTTTTAAAATGTTAAGATTAATAATAATGTTGGAATAATATTTACAGGGGTTAAGTGGCCTTCTTGTTACACTGAGCAGATTTGAAGTTGGCCATTAATAAATACTTACTTACCTGACCAATGTCCCAAGCGGGTCCCGGAGTAGCCTTCACTTTTACCGGTGGAGGCGCGTGTGGGTTGTTGGTTACGACTATATGGCTCCACGGAGGCCATTCTTCGGAAACGTCTTCTGAGCATTGCTTACTTATATCGTTAGCTTCCTCTCTGATAAATAATACACGCAGTTTTTAACAAGGAACTTTACTAATACATTTATGATTTAGGGAGTAACCTCTATTTGCGTTTCGCTGGACGATTTGGTTACACCTATACGGTTTGGTTTCTATAAGCGTATTTTTATTATGACATAAATATAATAGGACATGTATACCTAAAGGAGTATTTAGCTCAATTCAGCCTTTTTACGGAAAACAAACGCTGAATTGAACAAAGAAAACAGCAGCTTTGTACGCGTCCGTTCAGCTTTCCGAAATGGAAGTTCCCTACGCATATATAGTTCCAAACCGAACTAATACGCGGCTGATAGAAGTGGAATCAGTGTATAAACGTAACAAATAACTAAAAATGTCATGTCGCACCCAAGAAAATAATATGTGCGAGATGATTACTAAAACAGATTTAAATTTAAAGTTGGTTCATCGCCCGTTTCGAACGAAACAAAATCGTTCCAGATGACAACTAAACCTAGTGCTCATGTCATAATAGCATGTAGATAGGCATACATATCAGTAAGTAGTTAATTCGCATGTGTATTCGCTTCTTTATAGTAGGGACGGCTGACAATCCACTTGCAATATCAAGGCGATGAAGAGTCACAAGTTGTAGCAAAATGTGGCGGCGACGATCAAGTGTATTGCCAGCTCCTAAAATAAAGAGAAATCACAAAATCCAATTCGTTAATACTATGTACTCGTTATTTGTATTTAATATTGACAGTCTTGTTCCTTAACTAACAATTTTGGCAAGGAAATACATGTGTCTCTATAGTTAATTCTATTCTCACTTGGTTGCTACGGAGTCATTTCTTTTTAAAGCTTCCATTTATTTAAATTTTATATCCATTGTAAGGAGACACGTCACGAACAATTTGTTTTAATTATTCATTATATAATGTCTTTTTGATTTTGAATTGTTTTGAATATTATATTAAATAAGAAATCTCAAAAATTTACAATTTTTTTGGCATTGACTTAACATTGACTCAAGGCAATCAAATTATGAAAAATTTGACAAATTGAAAAGTCATATTATGATTTAGATGAAGATAAAAAAGTTTCTAAAGATTACCTCACAAAGACACAAAGAAATATAAATAGGTAAAACACCGCAAACGTTGTTTTGCCAAAAAAAAATTTTGGCGGTATAAAAAATAGTTTACAACTTATTCTCAGACCTACCGAATATGAACAAAAAATTTCATAAAAATCGGTCAAGCCGTTTCGGAGGAGTTTTGTTACAAGCACTGTGACACGAGAATTTTATATACGGAAATACTCGTAGCTTAGTTTCAGCAGAAAGTAAAGAACTCTTCTTTAACCTGTAATATACCAAATAAGTGTTAAAAATTAGTTATAATACTAATCAAAGCACGAAATCAGATAGGTATATTTAAGTATAAAAATAAAAATTGTATGTCAAAAAATGATTTCAATATTTTTTTTTCATTTGTGTTCACCTATGTATTTTAGTAGACAGACACATACATACAGTTTCAGTTGTAAGGTAAACAACAGATTTTTCCCAAAAATTAGTACATGGTATAAATATACCTACTTAATAATAATAATACAATCTAATTTTAATTTTTTTACAATATTTATTGTTTTTATTATTTTTATATTGTAAAAAAAATAATATTAAGAAATAAAATAAATACAGAGATAATAATATATAATTATTTATTTATTTTCAGACAAATTAGTCCACACGGAGTAAATTACATAAAAAATTAACATAAATTAAACTAAATATACTAAACTTAACTATTTACATTTTCAAGTAAAGATAATAATTATAAAAATTCAGAAACACCGCCCCGTTCATTCTGTCCGCTATCATCTTCAGGATTTCGTTGGAACTACCTCGACTACCTCGCTACCTGCACACAATGGATGCACTTCTTTTTCGCATAATGCCATAGAAATCATCTACACCAGCATCCGCAAACATTGCATATGCGCTACAGAAACGTGGAAGTTTCTGTTGTTATATGGATATATATTACTTTTTTTTATTTTTATTTACACACAAAAAAAAATACAATCGGTGGTACATTCGTTTTTAATAATAATAGTGAATCAGGATTCTTGCTAACGCAATTTGATAATAGGTGAGGTGCCTACAATGTACCTAACTTTTATTAGCTGTGAAGTATTCATGTGAACTAATCTATTTATATTATTAGACGCAAAGGTCAGGTCATGGCCAAATCACAATACATGTGAGGACGCGATAGTGATTTAATTCATTTAATTAGTCATATAAGGTTAAAAATATAAGAGTAACTAATTGTGGAACTTAATAATTGTACGCAAAATTTGTTTCGAACAGTGTGAGCTACCTGCGTCTGTAATTAGGTACCTACCTAAACTACAAAAATAAATACGTAGTTAGTGCATTCAAGGACTATTTTTAAACGTTTCTAATTTTCTGTAGTTATTTTTTGATAACATTTATTTTTAAATAAAAATTTTGTATTTATCGAAATATTTGTAGAGGCAGGACATGCTGCATTTCGCAGTCATTTGGGCAGCCCGTCTGACGGCAGTAACCGCCCTCTTATAGAAGATCACGGTGAAAAAATAGCATGTGTGCTGTTGTGTTTCGGTGAGTGAGTAAGGGATGACATTTTTCTATCACTTCCTATAATCCCTATCCTTAATCCTGCTATGGTGGGCACGTGTGACGTTGCTTGTATTATAGACGACGGTGGCCACCATCAAGTGGACCGTCAACCTGTCTGTCGAGCTTAACTTAAAAAATCTTTACAGTAATTATAAAGAGTTAATATTTAATATTAACTCTTTATAATTTAATTTAATAGCCTTTTAAAATATGGATTTTTAAAATTTGAAACTATTAGAAGACATGTAAGAATACTTGCATGTCCGATTCCAAAGATTTCTGCAAAGCAACGAGGCCGAAATACTGCTCCAGTCTCCATTCTCTGTCACTGGGTAAAACCAACTTCTCTGCTTCACTCGTGTCCCCAATTTGTCTTGCTGCATCGTCTTGTCTAAGAAGTTCAGCTAACAACTTCGGATACACATGGAATAAATTGCCTTCACCATATTCGCTAAGAGCCACCCACAAAGCGTTAGTATCGTGTTTTTCTGGCATATTTTTATTATACCAACATTTTTTAAAAATTTTTTTAAAAACTCTTTTATTTATTCCGACATTTTTTTATTTGTTTATTTATTTATTTTGAAATATCCGCGAAACATCGCGAATAAGTATGTATGTTTTCGTACATACAACGAAGAGACGCGGTTATTTCGAGTTCTGTCCGCCTACTGAGGCAGAATTGTTGGGGTTCCCTTAAAACCTCAACTTACTTGTTGATATTTTGTGCAAAGGAGTTTTTATATTGTTCGTCATTGCCAGTTTTATTTTTAAGAAGAAAGTTAATTATGTCAATAATGTCAATGAACTAAATTACTTAAATCCATAACAACAATTTTAATAAATGTTTAATAACAATAGCAAACAGTAATGAATTATATAGCATATTAAGTAACGTTCCATAAAAAAATGTAAAATAGTTTTTTTTTATATTGTGTCAGTTTGCTATGGTGGCCCGCCTTCGTAAATAGACCTAGATGGATAACCAACCTTTGACACAAGAAGAAAGTTATGTTGATCGCAGGAAATTGTTTAAAAATATTTGGGAAACAGCGATGAATATTGATGAAAAAGACAATCACAATGACGTGTTAAACAAACCCAAAGTGATTAAGTAAGTTTCATTCAACAAACTTTAATTTTTAACTTTTCCGTTAGTGTATGAATATCTGATGAAAAACTTATTTGAACTGAATTTCTAAAAAAGAAGTTTGTTGCCTGTTTGTTACCCTTAATAACAGCTTTCCCAAACGATGATCTCAAAGAACTTATTAAAATAATAAATTTGAAAAATATCTTTAGGCCTTCAGCTTTCATCATAAAGCATAGTACGTCCATAAAAATAACACTCGACTGTTCCCTGTCCATCAGCGCATATCTCTGGTCCATTCGCTAGAATAGTCTTGTCCTTGTGTATCTTTTGTCGTGTCTTTAGTCGGTCCCTGTGTAGCTTGGAACAGCTGTTCACAAGAACTGGCTCTTATTAGTATTATTGTAATAAATATGTTTTCAGAACACTACGACTCAGCGACATAGATCGTTCTGCAGGTAAACGAAAAAAACAGCGAATCAAAAATTTGCGCACAGTATGTAAGAAAATTTTGGACTTTTGCGACAAACAAGATGCCGATGACATGTTTTATGAACAGGTGACATTTAAATTTAAAATACATTGTTTAATCACAGTGTCTCATTGTACGTGTATCGTATACCCTGTTTTTTTTTTTAATAGATACACTGTAGATGTATTGCCCTTTTAGCAGTAACAGGGTACACTAAATTCTGCACTTAATAGGTGTAGGTACTGTTGTGTTTTAAAATCGGTATAGCACTTACATGTGTTTTAAAATCGGTATAGCACTTACATCCCTTATTTATACTGTTCAATGTGCCTATCCCCTTGAATGGGTGACAGTGGGCAAAAAAATTCAACAAACATAAAAACTTTTTTTATGTTAAGGTATTAATGGCCGAGTATTCAAATGCTGCTAAAATACTGAAGTTTCTTTAACGATGAGGCCATTGGTCTTGATCAATTTTTGAGTTTATATCTAACAGTTTTTTTATGTTTATGGCAATCTCGACAGACAGGCTGACGGTCCGCTTGATAGTCTGTCGCTGTCGCCTATAACACTAACAACAACACAGGTCCTGCAAGCGCGTTGCCGACCATGTTACGATCAAGTATAAGGCATTACAGACGGATAGGGAAATGGATTCTGACTCTTACTCACTTACTGAAACACATCAGCACACATGATCACAGCTTCACGGTGGTCTTCTGTAAAGGGTTGTCACTGCCGGCCAGACGAGTTGCCCAAATGACTAGAAATGCCCAAATGACCGGAACTGGCAAGTAGTGCCCTCTGCCACTACTTGCCAGTTCCAACTATGAAAAGTCATTAAAATTTAATATTTTTATCTTAAAATAAGGTATTAAGTAACTATTTCCTCATTACAGCTTATGATTGAGAACCATGGGATGCCGCAACGTCCACAAACACAAACTACCATTGAAGGGCAACCAAGTAAACAAAAGGCGAGCAAAAATATCCATCGCAAAAAAAAGAGAATGAATTCGACAAAAATTGATTTATTAACTGGAAACGTACCACAATCAACAAATCGCTCCCCTGATAAACCTCCAATAACTACAACAAGAAACAATACAACACAGAAAAAAACAATAAAGCCTAATCAAAGTTTCAATAATATTATACAGGGTAACAAAGTTACTGTCGGAGATACAGGCAGCCATTGTAAAATTAAAAGGTACAAAAGAAAAAAGTATAACATCTTATCACCAGACATATTGACATCAGATTTTCCCAATTTATAATAAAACTAGCTGACCCGGCGAATACCTTCATTGGCTGAATTCCTAATTTTAAAGACTTTGTTTATTAGCCACCCAATCAAATAATAACCACCAAGTGAGCCATATATGGGTGACTGACTTACTACTCCTTGAAAAATAAATAGATTATAATTTTAAAATGTCAGAATACGAGTTTAATAGTAAATCTGTTACTGTATTCATTCAATTATTGGAAATTTAATTAATCGATATATTCGTGTAACATTTAAAATAATAAAAAAGAGTAAATATACATTTTAATCTTTTAGTTACCATTACCAACCATAACAGACCTTGTTCGAGCGAGTTAAATGCTAGCTTGCCACACATACTTTAGTGTGCTTGCTTTATAGCAAAATTAAAGTATGTATGTGAATTAAAGCACATTAAAGTATGTGTGTGTTATAAAACCACAACGCTCTGAGTCAGGGGTTCCGGGCTTAATTCCCGGGACGGCTAACTGTGAAAGTTTTTCAAACTTGACTTTGGACTGGGCGTTTTTAAAGAAAACGTAAAGCACTAATTGTAATGCCACGCTTAATAATGTAGGTAGTAATAATAATGATTAATATATAATTTATTATTATATTAAGATTGAACTTTCGCTTCAGCACTAGAGAGTAGTACAATATTTTTTGTACTAGATAAAATAAAATGTAGAGGTACAGTTTTGTAATTTCCGCCATGTGTAGAATTGCCAGCATTAAGCTAAGTTTGCCAGTATAAAATATAATTAAATAATATTTATTTGTTGTGTTTCATATTTTAAAGTCTATTTTACATAATCATTATGTATATTGTTTGTAAATAAAAATATTATTAAGTTTTTGTGTTTATTTGCATTATGCTGATTTAAACGTCATCATTAAAAATTGTCATAGTTAAAAATTCAATATAATATACTCTGATGACAATGTGTCAAAAACGTCAAATCAATGTTGCTATCTCTTTTTTTTACGTAAACGTCATCTATGTTTTTATTCACTCATATAAAATGAGATTTGTGTTTTATTTCCAATGTATTATAATTTAAATTCAATTCATAACATAATTTCATCGGTCTGGATTCTGGAATTTTTGTTGTACATTAAACAAATAAAGACGTAAAGTAAAATGAAATTTTACAGTGTATAAGCATTTCTTTACGGTAAAAAGACGTTCTTTTTGTTGGTAATTTTCAAAAAGCGTGTTTCAGCACATTTGAGAAGAGATGCCGATGTTTATAGTGTTAGAAATTACGTGCCCGAATTGCAAAGCAATGTTCCTCTTTGATTTGTTTTAAATACCACGCTTGGTATGTGAATGTTTTACATGGTTTTCAAGTGTTATTGACACAATGTCCGAGTACGATATTCAGTTTCAAGCAGATTTAGAAAAGGCCCAGGCTCTTAGTTTAGAAAGCCTCGCATTAGAACAGTTCCGAAGAGAGAAGCTAGCTAGCGCAGGTAAAGTTTGAAATATTTTTGTTTACGTTGTTATGTTCACTTTTAATGTAGGTACCTATTAAAATTGGTACATGTCAATCATTCACATTGTTTGTGTTTAGTCAGATTGGACGTAAATTACAGTTAACGAGATGATTAATTTCACGTCCTCAAAACCATTGCAGACACTCAATTGAGTGATTTCATTTCAATGTATGTAAATTTCTCTTTGTAAATGATTACAAGTTGTTATTGTAAAAATGTCAATCTATAATTTTTTTGGATAAGTATTCTTCAATGTTATGTATGAAAAGTACAGTCATTAAATTAAATCAGAAAATTACAATAAGTTTTTTTTGAAATTTTCTAGTATCAAAACTAATTTATTTAACTAAAATAAATAAAACAAAATACACACACAATTTTCATTCAACTAATACGTGACAAATGCTTATTTACCTACTTACTTTAAAATGTGAATGAAAAACATTTTGGTGGTAAAACTTTTTCTGTTTAAGTTTCCTTTTAAAGGTTCTTTGTTTATTTATTTTCATTTTAACATTTTTTTAAGCTGAATTAAAGAGAATTCTTAAGCCATTATTGAGTTAACTGAATAATGGTTATAATTAGAAAATAATAATGGCACTGGTGTAAATGCTGACATCATTTTCTAGAATGTGAAGTCATAAGAATTTGTAACACATGATGCACAGAACTCCTTAAAATACTCAACACTTAGAGTGCTCTCTTGATAGTCTATTAAATTAGATATCACTTGGTTTGTTTACTCAGCTCTAAAATAGTAATATCTATAGTTTTATAGATATGGCCCATAACTGTAGGCCTGATGAAAATCTTAAATTTTACTCTCTCAAACTTAATGAATGTTGCTATGCTTTTGGTTACTCTGCGAGAAAGAATCCACAGTAAAGCAAGCTAAACAAAAGTAACTGAAGGACAGATTTAAGATCACTAATTAACTCTTACAATTATCAAGATAAAGTGGCCCCATAGCTTGTAAAACTGATAATAATAGGGGAACAGGCCACTATTTAGGATGCCAATCTTATAACTTAGCATTTTAAATTATATAATTAATTTAATTATTCTTTTATTCTTAATTGTCATTATTTTATCATTTAATTTTATCCTAAATTTTTAAATTTTTAACATACCCAAATTGTCATCTTTTTACTGTCTCAAATAAATCATAATTAAAGGCAAATAATTTAGTTAACCATTAATTGATAATAAACCATCTAACTAAAGCTATACTTGCTCTTAATGAATAAGTTGTGGATGAATAAATACTCTCCTCAATGAAGTGGGGTATATAATAATTTGTTATCTCTTCTTATCATAGACATGTGTATTGTCGCTTTCCTGTCATAATATTATTGTTTTATAGATATATGCATTTTTGTTAATATTTTTTTCTTCTGGTCTCATCAATGCTTTTCATATGTTTGAATGAGGCTTAGAACAATTTCCTATTATGAATGAGGCTGTGTTCACATTGCAAAATATATTTAATAACTAAATAGAGAAAAAATGAGCTGTGGCACTGTCAGGGACATTAGAATTTTATTTGAATGTGTGTATGTTACAAGTTCTTTGAGCGTATAGTATGTACATATCAAACTAATTCGAATATCCTTATATTTTATAAAACAAAGTCCCCCACCACATCTTACTGTATGTATTATGTTCTCGATGATACAGATTTTCATGCTGTTTTCATCTATCAATAGTGATTACTAAGGAAGGTATAGGTGTATAATTCATTAAGGTTTTGTGTAAATTGGTTGAAATATGACTATGGTTGTTGAAGATGTCTGTGAGAAAATAAATTCAAGCGGTTTCGCTTGAATTCCAACGCGACGCGACGACCTCCGCCCACGCCCTACCACCTGCTGTCGTGCAAAATTGCACCCGTGTGAAGTCGGGAGCGCGTCGCCAGTACCATATATACCAGAAATTTTTTAATCCTTTAACTATCGAGTGATGTAATAAAATTTTGTTTCTAGATATAGTATCAACCTGTATCCCTCGTTTTTGTTATCATTAATTTTCCGAATTGCCCCTAAAGGAAGCAAAAAAACGTATTCACGTTAAAAAAATATTTGTCAGGATGTGTCTAGATTGCTTTGACTGGATTGTTGTATATACCAACTGGTATACCAGAAATTGCAATGACGTAAATTCTTCACTTTTGGAAGGTTTTTATTATAAAAACATGCAGTTTTCACACTTTTAGTCAAAACAGAATTTAAAACAGTTGAACATTCACATTTTTACAAGATGTTTTATTCATGGGGTGATAAAAAAAGAATAAATTTTTAGCAATAATGCATTTGAAAATATTGGTTACTATTACAGTTCTTGCTCTGTTGAGTCTATTCATCCAAAAATATCTCAGCATTATAAAAGATCAAAAAAATATCTATCTTCGCAACTTCGCATGATCATGTATGGTTATAAAATCACCAATTATGGCACACAAATTTAGGCTTCAATTTATATTTATCAATTTACCTAATAAAATATAGAATGTATGTAAACCCACATTTCCAAAAAAGCGACCGAATCTATAACCAAACAAGTAGGCAGTTTTAATAAAACTGTATGTTAAAAATAATTAATTCCTGTAGTTTCATATAAATAAGATATTGATACAAAGCTAAACATGATATAGATTGCGTGGTATCAATTTGGTTATCTTTATGATATCCTATCAATAGATAATGGCCGGGAAAGTAAGATCAGTGCACCACGACGCGACGTCAACGACGGGCCGCCACCTGCGCTTCCACCGCCCCCTCGCAGGCCAGCCAGAGGTCGGACTTTAACTGCAGATTCGTCGAGGTATGAGCTAATATATTAATTAACACTAAATTTCATAACAGTTATTTGACAACTTTCCATTCCTTGCTGGGTGACTGATTGTGATGTCTAATAAATTTTGGTTTTTATTATAAATCTTGTATTATAACTTTTTTTATTTTATCTCATTTACAACTACAGTGGTTGTATAATATCTGTTTTTTGACATTAAATGTCTTACTCATTTTTTAAAGTTGTAACAGCATACCTATTTAGATAAGTACAGTTATCATTCACTATATGACTTATCAGACTAAGTAATTTAGACAAAATTAAAACTATATATCAATGCAAGAAATGTAAGGAAACAGAAGAATCAAAATGTATGCATAGAATACGAGAAAAGAGGTCTGAGCAGCAGTGAAGAAGTGGAATGCATTTTCAATGAATGATCTATTAAGGTGTGGTGGCCTAGTTTCAATCATGATTTGAATCTTGATATAACATTACCTATTGGGTCAGTTTTTAATATGCTTAATTTTTTTAATATTGATTATGATTGCATTGAGTTGCGCCATTTGATTGGTGTGATTATGTGGCTAATATTCCAATAGTTATAATATATTGACAGATCAACTGGTGCAAGTCCAACAAGAAATGAAAGTAGTGATTTAATATCATTTGCGAGTCCTACGAGTAAATCTGCACCCAAGGATTCGCATGAAACACTCAAGGAATACATTACCCAGTAAGTGAATTTAATTTTATTATTAGTTGCTTCTATTTAATATTCATCTTTTTGAAAAATGTGTAAACCTGTCTTTGGGTTTTCTCCAGTTTCCCTCAGAATTTTGTTACATGTTAAGGTGAGAAAATTTAACAGATGGATGGAGATAAAAGATGAATTGAGAATAGGTCTTCTTGAGATCTACTGGGGTTCGAGGGTATGAGAAACTCTCTTTTTTATAGTGGTGATGAACAAGACGACGCTTATAGGTCTGTGAAAGATCAGAAAGTTCAGCTCTGACGATCACTTAGGAAACATTTGTATCTTTCGATATTCCAAACTTATGTCAAAAAAGTGAATTATACATCTTATTACGATGACGCAAACGATTCAGAAATCTTATTTACTTACACATTCTCTTATAAAAGATTCTCTTATAAACTTTCTTATATATGTCTCATTATAAAAGTTATCATCTTGATATGTATGGTTTACTAATGTAATTTGAAAATTCACATTGTCTGATAAAAATCAACATATAAAATACTAATAACGAGATAAGAATTATAAATGTCGACAAATTCTGCGACGTAATATAAAAAAATGTCGTGTCACACGTTGAACATGCTTTATCTCTGTGCTATATCTTTTGTATAAACAATTGGATTATTATGGCGTTCCATTATTATACTGCTTCCTTTTTAGTTTTCTTTTAATGAATACCATGGTGGGTAGAGGTACAGTCATCAGTTTGAGAGTGCCGAATTTTTTGTATGCAATGGGATAGTGTTTTTAGCTTGATGGAAAACGAAAATAATTAATTTGTAATTAAGTAAGTAATAACATCGATGACGATGATATCTTAGTATAGCCTCTATAAATGTGCTTACTAAATGATCCCGAAGTATTAATCATAAGTCTGAATATTGCAGACTTAAGAATAAGAATACATATATGTACACTTTTTATTCGTCTCTTCGTTGCTTTTTTTCTCTAAATTAGTTCATGCTAACACATACTCCATCTAATTACGCTTACGCAGATGAAGTATGATAAGAGAGGCCTAATATGTTTATTTACTTCTTAAAAATCAAGTCGGTACCAAGACAAATTTAGTTAATGAAGATTTTTTTATCCGAACACATTTTATACAATATATCTTAATTTTTTTAATAATATTAAGGTAAATGTATTTTTTATAATTAACTAAATCTGAGAAGGAATGGACTGGCCTTGATTTCTCCACACAGCAGATTTATTGCTCCTAAACAGGGCTGTTTAACTTTTAACTTTTTAGGTATTTTTAAAATCTGCAGCTGCTACAAAATCCCATTTATTCCGTGCTTTTTTGCAGACTTGGCAAACAAGCCGAAGACCATACATTAAACACGCCCGATCAATCCCCAGGCACCATGAACAATCATTACTATAATCAGAGGCCGGGATACCCCTACAACACATCGTATAATTACAACTACCAACAGCCCTACAATCCCATGCCTCCATATCCACCTTCTACGCCCTACGGAATGCCTACTCCATACCAACCCCCGATGCCCAACTATGGAACTTATTATAGTCCTCCAATAGGACAGGAAGCAACACCACCTCCTTACACAAACCAGCCCATTTACCCAACCATACCATATAGTCAAACACGAATGGCGTCTCCATCCTACGTCGGATACCCACCACCTCCCAATCACACACCTGTATATAATTATAGTACCACGAACATGATATCGAGACCGTCAAGGCCACCGTCTATTTACCCACAACTCAATCACACTTACCCTGCTATGCCTACGAACTTGGGTCAAAATCAAAATTTGACCAACAATAACTCGGGATATGGCCAAACGCTAGTCAAAACGGAACCATCGAGGGACAGCGTTGAGAGTAACACATCGAGAAAATCATCGGAAGTCAGTATAGCGGTAAGTTATTAATAATGACCATTTCATATTTTAAGACTTGACATCTTATAAAACCTTAAAAAAAATTTCAAAGCCATTCCGTCATAGATTTATCCTTCAAAGCCTTATAAGGCTGGTTTGACACTGAGTTGGATACTTCCCGATAGTATTGATTTTACATGTGGATTAGAAATAAATTATCATTTACTCTTGCAGAACTATCCGCATGTTCATATTGTGTAATGTAGGCCATACATTTGTGGCCCATACCCAAAACAATGAGTTGTAATTGGCATAATAACATTAAAGTCTGGTACAGTACAGTACAGTAACTCGTCTTTGCCTTCGGTTTTTGCTTATTAGAAATAATATTAAAATGTTAACGGAATGATATAATCCATTTAACTGCAACATGTTCATAACCGACAAGAGTTGATGTAAATGCCAACACTTTTCTAATGCAATTGTCAAATAACAAAACTTTTTAAGACTAAGAAAGATATTTTAAGACTAGAAAGTTAGGTTCACTACCACAGGTTCTATTGAAGTGAAATTTGGTATACTTTTACTTCGGTGATATTTCCATGACATGGTAGCCTTGACCTGATGCGGCAACACCAAGTAGTACGCTCCTCGGCAACTTACAGCAGATATAGCGTGTTTGGGCTAAATAGGAAGTCAGGGGTTACTTTAAAATTATTATTGTAGATATATTAGTGTTGTCAGCATTCGTTTTACTATCCACAATTATATTTACAGTCAAACGAGTCAAATGACACGGTGGGCAGTCTGCCCTCATCACACAACCTGATTGACTTCGGCAGCAGGAACAAGAGTGGTCCAGGTAGCGTAAGAGTCAGTGTGCTTGAAGCATTCGATCCCTTATTAACTGAACAGAATAGTGCTGGTGAGTGGTTTGTGTCTCATTGCTTTCTTTCAACGATCACACAGCCTTCAAGTATTTGATTTGACTCTCAAAAACTCTTTTATTGGTTTCCTCGAATCAGATTTCACTGGGCCTTTGAGAATGTGGTGAGGTGTTTCCATTCTTCATAGCAGCTTTAAATAAATTCTTTCAGGGTTGAAGCGCACTATCTCGCCTAATGGTGTTGTTAGTGATTATATTAAAAAAGTTTTTCATTTAGTTTTTGTCGTATTATACTGTCTAAAAGGACAAATGCAATACCTGGTTAGACTTAAACTGAACTTCACCGCCGATTTCACGTGAAGATGTATGAAGGTTGTGTGGTCGCTACTTGCACACATTATTTTCATATTATAAATACAAATAAAAATCAATCGTCACTTGTGTGACGGAGCACCACAAGATTTTTTTCTTGTGTTCGTTGTCAGGAAGTTTTGTAAGTTTTGTACGAAAGAAAATTGAAAAATTGATAAAATCGGAAAATCTCATGATAATTTTTATTGACCACAGTTAAAGTATAAAATGTTTTTCAATTTTTAAATTATGTTTAGATTTATATTTTTTTTGTAGCATTTGTTTGCTCCTACATATCGGTGAATATTTAATTAATAGCTAATGTCGCGCTCAGAATTTAAATCTTCATACGAAAATTTGGTGTGGTTTAAAAATGTTTACTGTTTTTATGTTTTAATGTTTATGTTAATTTGGACAAAGGTCTGTGTATTTTTGTGAGGTTTAAATTATAAATAGATTGTTATCGCTAATTTTCGCACAGGTAATTATTGTTAAAGTTTGCAAACCAGACCAAAAGGTAACATTTGATAAAAGAGAGTAATTTAACTTTTTTTTTGTTATGTAAGCTCAGCCCACTTTTGAAATTTTTTTGCCTGGTTGAGGATGTTCAAAAGCCCCATTCTATTGTCAATATTGTCCAAACGAGTTGCTATTATTTAATGGTAACCAATAATAACGTGGTTCCACTATTCAGGTAAATTTTCAAGTACCTACGAACAAATCGTTTGACTAAATGGCTACTTCGCCTTCACCTTTCCAGTCGTATTTACATGTATTTTTTATTCATTGCTTGGTACACGATGTGTGGAAATGTTGAAGTTGACTTTAATTAGACAATATTACTTTATCCAAAATGGGTGGCACTATTACTTTAATTCGTGGTAGGTACCTATACATAATTAGGTCTTTATTTTGTTCATTTGTGTGTATTTTCATGTTTGTTTTTGTCTATAATTTGTGTGTTCTAAAATATTTGTGTTAACAATGTTGTGTGCGGTGAAATTTTTCTTAATGATGTCATTTACTAATTTGTGTTATAATTATTATCAATTATTACAAAATAATGTGGCAATTATTAACATTTATGTATACATTTATAAATTACTCATAAAAGTTTTGAATTGTTTTGAATTAATACTTTTTTGTTAAAAACAAACTCACCTGGGACATGTTTTAGATTTTATTGAAAAGTTTTTTGTTTATATGGTTTATACAGAGTTTTATATGTTTTTTTTTTTGATAATTTTGTGTCATGTTTATCCTACAAACTAATACAAAATTAAATATTCATTTCCTGAAAATATATATGAGCAATAAAGACCAAATAAACGTTGATAAACGTTGATACCAAATACCTGCCTGAAATTTCATTTAAAAAAATGTTGGATATTTTTTATTAGCTTTGCACAGTTAGAGTCCACACCTTATAGTCCTTCTAGTACTTTATAGTACCTTAATTGTATTGGGAGACAATTGCTTCTATGCAACTAGAGAATTGGTAATGAGAATCCTAGAATCCTACTGCACATGTCTTGATACAATTTTTACTACACGCTATGCACATCTCTTAAAAGAAATGTTATTGTTTTAAAATAATAAGAAAACATAACTCAAAATATAACAATTATACTATTACAATAATGAATAGACAATTAAAATAATGAAATGATGACTATTTTATCATCAGATTACACCGTGGGCAGTGAATGCTCAAGCAGCGTGTACGAGGAATATGATCCCCTCGACTTCTTGTATGGGGAGACTGAAATGCGCGATACACCCGTCTATGCGACAATAAACAAACGGGAGAGTACGAAGTTGCCTTCACCGCCACCCAAGTCCATACCGACTATGCCAGCAGTTATGAAAAGGCCCAATGTAACTGCGGTAAGATTTATGACTATTGTGAAACATTTAAATACTATTTCATTCATTAAATAAAATTTCACAGAAGTCTCATCCGCGAAAATACAATCTGTTGTTTTTTCTTTACAAGACATTTATGTCATAAACCGTATTGCTAATTTTATATTGAAATTGAATACATGTTTCTCAAAGAGTTGAAACTGCTTCTCAAAGAGCAAATTGCTTTTATATTAAGTGTCACTAAAGATACTATCAAGATATTGATCATCATCATAATCAAAGATAGTGAAGTCTATAAGTATAGTGATTATCTTCACAATCCTCCTTTGTCTTTCAGAATAAACTGTACGATTGTATTGTTAAATTAAGAAGTCGAAATTATGACAGTGAACACAGAGCGTTTCTCAAAATGGTCCTGGATGTAAGAAGTGAGTAATTTTATTTTAAACAGCAGTTAGCTTGTGTTAGCAGTTTAGCAGCTGAATATTTAAACCATGGTTGTAACTGGATGGTATGGTCAGCATATGAGTATAAATATTATAAAGCATAATATAGTTTTTTATTACTATGTTTTGTTATAAATATAATATATCTAATTTGGTCCCATTAAATATCTAAAAGCTCTTTTTGGTTCAAGAAAATAAAACTTTTTTTTAATTTTTTTTTTTTAATTAATAAAACTTAATAAAACTTTTTTAAACTTATTTTTAATGAACATTGTGTTCTTAACTTAACATACTATTTTTTTTTTAAATGAATAAACCCTTTTATTTATGGAAGTTGAAATGTTATACTTACATCTTTTTTTTTGTTTTCCTCTAAGAGAATTTTGTTTTGTTAAAAAATAAATTTATTTTAATAAATGTGTCATAAGCCGATTTTCAAAATCCTTACTTCTTATACTTATTGTTTCGTTACTTATGGTTCTTATACATATTGTTTGATTTATAGAGAGATTCGTTTGGACCGATGCCGAGACGAATCCAGGATATGTGATAGCCGCTCGTTCCGGTGGAAAATATCCACCGAACACTAGCATTAAATTACTAGTTCACCATACACACAACGATGAACCCATCACATTCACATCAGACGGTAAGTGGTTTACTTTCACATGTTATTATACAGCTTACCTGTATGGAGCACCTGCTACAAAATGGTACTCATAGACTTCAAACTTTGAAAGTTTCTAATATGACTCTTTAAACTACATCGTTACGAAAATAGTTACGTACCCCTCCAAAGTCATGATAACCATCTTACCGTATTTTATCATTCAAGTACATTTTTTATCCAGCGATTGTTCAGACATGTTCATTTCGATGTTTTATTCGATAAACTAAAATTTATACAGAAGATAAATGTCTATGTATGTACAATATCAAAAGAATACTGAATTAATTAAACTTTTGGATATTGTATGCAGTTGACTTAATTATTGTTCTTATTATTTTTAACAGCTAAATAAAAATATTAATTTTGAGAAAAATAATAATAATAAAAAAAAAGTCTCATCGGACTGAGTCATCGGACTACTGATACTAGGCTGTTTGTTAAATGTTTAAAGTTTCCAACACTCAATTATTGGTTGACTATATAAATTTTGCTAAGATTCAAATAAATGAAAAAAGTATAATCTCCAATTTCGAAGAGGTGGAATGAAAATGCAATTTGTAATCAAAATTGATGTCTACGTTTCAGTGGAGTCAACAATTGAACACGTTGTAATGACTGTGGTCTGTTCCCTTGACACGGACATTGGAGATAATATGCCCAACTTCATGCTGCGGGTAAGTTTCAAGTAAATTTAGGGCTCATACTTAGTGTACTATTTTAATTTCTTTGACAGCAGCCAATATCATGACATTTTTACTTCATTTGTAATATAATATTTTACACGAAATTGAACCATTTTAATACCTATCTATATGTGAGTTTTCATGTCGATGCAAATTTAATTTAAATTAAATTTAAATTTAAGCACTAAATAAGATGTTATATGCGCTGCGCACGATACAATATATATTGCATTTGCATTTTTGCATTTTTCGAAAAAATATGTTGAAATAAGGTAATTTTTTTAACTACTCGTATGTATGGAACTATCGTATTTCGGTATTATGTACGAGTACTGACCACAAAATTTTACAAATTTTACACGATTCAAAATATAGTTGGCATTTTCACTGTATTAATTTAAGTTTTTTTTTTCTAAAACTTTCATTGATGCATACTCTATTCGCAAAAGCAAGTAATATGTTTCTATACTCAGGTATGGGGAGCAAAAGAATATTTAACTCCCGGTAGTTCGCTGTGCGAGTACGACTATATTCGCGAATGCGTCAGACTGGAGAAGGACGTAAGGCTGTGCCTACACGAAGGGAAAGACGAATCTCTCGCCAGAGCCATTAGCGATGACTCGAGAGCCGCTCACTTAACGCTGGACGATCTAATACCTACCAAGGGAAACCCTCCGCTGTCCTTTAAAAACATTTCTATCTTACTTGGTGAGTTTTTCTATGGCCGTTGACTATGTTTGAATATATCAGCATATATTTTATTGGTTTAAAAAAAAGAACGTTAATCTGACTCGAAATATACGAGGACGTCACACGTTCACTTTTCCGTAAAATTGTTAACATACATTATAATGGTTGTTAAAAATATGTTTTGATTTCTTCATTACACATTTTAGTATAGAGCAGTGTAATGATGTGTTGGGTGTGTGTGTGGTTTGGCAGAGACGTTGGAGGGAGAGTTGTCGCGGGCGGTGGGAGTGACGAGCGCGGAGGGCTGTTGTTCGGCGAACGGCGTGTTCCAGGCGGTGAAGGCCATCTGCGCCATCGCAGGTGGCATCGAGACGCTGCACATCACTCACACGCTTAACGCCTTCGCGCAAGCCTGCTCGGGACAGGTGAAGAATCATCAATCTTTCGATAAACCACCCAATGGATTTTAATTCGGTTTCACTTATGGAAAGAGGAATGAGCGAGAAACGTAGAAGGGTCCTGGACCTTATGTTTCTCTACAAGCTTGTAAATGGTGTTACTGATGCTCCTGATATCCTTGAACATCTCTGTTTTTCTGTGCCTCGTCCGGGTAGCCGATTGCACAATCGTAAAACATTTGCTCAACCTGCATGTCGCACTAAACTCGGTCAACACAGTCCGATATATCGTATGTGCTCTTCATATAATGGAATTCGAAACGAGTTTGATTTATTCTATGGTTCTGTAGTCTCAGCAAGGAAATCAATTCATAAATGTGTAACTTCATA
This sequence comes from Synanthedon myopaeformis, assembly GCA_944738685.1. Lineage (NCBI taxonomy): Eukaryota > Metazoa > Arthropoda > Insecta > Lepidoptera > Sesiidae > Synanthedon > Synanthedon myopaeformis. The sequence continues at coordinate 9,149,991 of OX122917.1, forward strand.
ATTATTGTTTAATTGTTTGTTCTGTTGTAACTGTCTAGTACGATTTTATGTATGTTATGTTTGTATGTAGTGTTCACATGTAGTAGGTTACATTCCGAATTAATTGCTGTATTTGTATGTTCTTGTTTTTTCTTATTTGCTTGTACATGGAATTGTATACCAGTTTTGTGAACCATAATAAAAAAAAAAAAAAAAAATAAAAAAAAAAAAAATTATTTTTATATAAAAAATAGGGGGTCGCTTGAATAAAATATATTTTTATATGTGCAGGGTAATAAGAACCTAATGACGCCTGAAATAGAATCCGAAGAGGGTCAGTACTGCGCGGTGTCATTGCGGTCGGCGACGTCGCGCGAGACGGTCGCGTTGCAGTGCGGCCGAGTGCGGGAGGCAGTGCGCATACTGTTGGCGCTCTACTCGCGCACCTCACTCGTGGACTTCCAGATCGCCGACTCACATTACAAGATGCCAACAAATTTGGACAGTAAGTGGACACGTACCTTCTAATTTCTAATGTTGCTCGCACTCATCGGGAACACATTCCTAAAGCAAAACTTAGCATTAGGAGGAATATTTATTCAGTATTCCATGCAGGTGCAGAAGCATTAGGTGGAAATTGGAATACTTATTGCACCTACATTGTTATGAAGTCACATATAATGAAAGTTTGAAGTCCGGACGCAAATATTTACAACACGCGACTTGCTCGGTGAACGTCTCGCTCAGATAGAAATTATGTATGAAAAGTGTAAGGGATTTCGAGGAACGAAACGATAGCGCGAAAAAATAAACTACATATTTAAACTTTTTTTTGTGAAGTTTTCAACGACTATTATTTTTTTTTAATATAAAATATTATAAAATTTTGTTTTCTTGGACAGACGCTGTTGGTTCTCACACAATAAATGAAGCGACACTGCTTTGCATCGAGGCGGTGCACTCCCTTCCGCCGTCGTGGAATCACGACGAGTATCTGTTCCACGTTCAGCTGTACCACGGAACCAGACCTCTCAAGACCTTACGCTTCACGCAATCCTCCAGAATCGAGTGCGGTGGATTTTATCCTAGAATTATTTTCGACACATGGTGAGTATTTTTGTACCGAGCGCTTAGAAAATGTAAAATTAGTTGTTGATCTCTGTTCATTCAAATTTCTTCTTAAAAATAATACGGGAATAGCTCTCCACGACACGGAGAGCCCGCTTCGCACTGAAAGCGATGCATAGGCTTAGTAAGACATAGAGAATACGGTCAGAAAGTGTGAGAGAGACATAGAGAGGGGAAAGATATTCTCTCTTTCTAGAGAGCGGTTCCATTCTCTATGTCTGTGGTCGCACTTAACCGGGTCTTAGGATCCCTTTTGTCGTGCAAGATGCATATGTGCAAGGATTGTGTTGTGTTCAAAGGTTGACCATGGACGACTTGCCGGTGAACACTCTGCCACGCGAATCCCGATTGGTGATAACTTTGTATGGGCGCACGCAACGTGCCGTAGAGAATAACCAGCCCAACGCCTCCGACATCGAAGACAACACGGACGTGCAGTACGAGCAAGTGGAACTTGGTTGGGGCTCCATACAGATGTTCGATTACGATGGGTATGTCATTTATTATTACCACTTTCGTACTACTGTATGATTGTATCCATTCTTAGGCTTTATGATTTATTATAGAGTATTCGACTTATGCAGTTCTCAATATTAGTTTATGACGGTATATAAGTATTTTTGTTATTAAATAAATTGGTCTATTAAATGTCCCTTAGCATGCTGGCGAGCGGTACATATTTGGTACCTCTGTGGCCGATTTGCTGTGATCGCCGACTCGGGCCTGCACCTCCGCTTGCGCACGCGCCGCCCTCCCCTTACCCACTCATCAATATCGGTAATTATTCACACAATAATTCAGTGCCATTCTTGTTGCAATAACAAAAAGTTAAACCTCAAACGATGTTACATTTCATCATGTGTAAATCTAACCTTAATCCTGAGAAATTAACTTAACCTCTTTAAAAAAATTGGGGGTTTCATGATAAAAGTTGTGTCATGAAAAGAAAAATGTTGAAGCTGTATAAGACAAAATAAATGGTGTGTTTTGTGAATGGTGTTTATTACAGAAATACCGTTATACACGCACACCGGCGTGAAATGGAGTAGCGGGGAGGAGGGTAACGCGAGAGGCCTGCCGCCACAACTCCCGGCATTCGATTCGCTGGACGGACACACTCAAACGCAGTTGCTGCATCTCATTGAACAAGGAGCTTATCAGAGAATGCCCACTGAAGGCAGAGAGGTAGTATTGTGCCCTAATACTATAATTACAGCAAATCATCTAGGGCATTGGCGATAACACGTGTCAAATATGCGCAGTAACCGGTTTTTGTAACTGTTTGTGCGGGATTGCGACTCAGGGAGGAGTCACGCTATGATAATACGTCTTGTACAAGAGTTAAAGCAGTTGCGCCGTATTGTTTGCAATTGTACACGCGCAAATGAAAGACGCCTGCTTAAGGTGACTTGCGATTATAATAACATCTTTTTTTAACTATTCTATAATTTAATATAACCATTATGATCTTGAATAACAGACAGATTCTTTCGTCATGTATCAGATAACGATTATCCTTTATTTATTCAACATAAATTAATCAATACATAAAACAGATCAGAGGACCTATTCATAATAGTTAATTAGTTGTATTTACATGTCGTCACAGCCATGTTAAATGACTGTTCCTGCGTGTTTAAAATCCCATTTTCTAAGATGAATTTGTTTTGAGTATATATAGTTTTAGGTCTTAAATGGAAGTACAGTTTGTTAGCTGTCATAAAGAGAGTCGCTCTATCCTAAATTTAGTATGTTTTACGCACATATCCGAGACTTAAAGCTAGAAGTGGATGGATATCAAAGGAATACTTTTGGTGTGGTGTCCTCATGTATAAATGTAAACCCTTTTCAGGTGATGTGGGAGAAACGGCCATACCTGGTAGAGATACCTGGCGCACTCCCGCTCGTACTGTTAGCCGCCACCAACTGGCATGGCGAGCAGCGTGACCACCTCATATCGCTGGTGGACCTCTGGAAGAAGCCGTCGCCCCTTAACGCCATGCATCTACTGCTGCCTTGGTAAGACGATTTAATCACACCACCACCTCTTATCGGCAGTAGGCTGTCACTTGTGATTTTTTTTATGCTAACTTCGACAGACAGGCTGACGGTCCACTTGACGGTAGGTGGCTATAACACAAGCAAGCAACGCCACAGGTGCTGCAAGTGCGCTGCCTACTATTGTAGGACTAAAAATAGGTGGATTGGGAAGGGATAAAGAAATGGCATTCCTTACTCACTCATCGAAACACAACCACGCACGTGCTGTTATTTCACGGTGGGTGTTCCGTAAGGGGGTGGTTACTGCCGCCAGACGGGTTGCCCAAATCACTACAAAACTCTAGTGACTCTACTTAAATTTAGTGTTTGCATGAATTGATTTGAAATGTATCTGGTGTAACAGTTTCCCAGACGCTAGTGTCCGCGAGACTGCTGTGCGGTTGGTGGGCGAAATGTCTGATGATGAGTTGAGTCGCGTCCTGCCACAGTTGACTCAGGCGCTTCGATACGAGACTTACGAGAACAGCCCTCTAGCAGGTTCATTTTACGTTTATACTTATTCATATTCATATTTATTTTATCTTACAACTTGGTGGATTACTACTAGGAATTTTGCCCTCAATTTCTATAACTTTATTATTACTTATTTACCGACTTGTATGGTACAATATAGACAGAATTTTGTGAGGAAATCGAATAAAACATGAGGTAATTATAGTTGAATATGAATGCCACATTGCTACAAAAATTATTTAGATCTATTTATTGGTTCAATACGCTGAAAACTTCATTTATTGTTATCGATAATACTGTATTTCTATTTAACTATCATCCATAAATCTGTAAGTGACGTGTATAGGAGGCTATACATCTGATTGGAACCTTCATTAAATTTGATAAATTTTAAATAATTGAAGTCCTCCATATGTAACATACATTTAGAAAAGTTGAAGTATGTATCTTCAAATAGTAGTTTTTGGACATTAACATATATTTAATTTAAACGTAGAGATTTGGTTTAATTTAAAGCAAATTTATTGGAAAGTATTTTTTTATAAAAATACGAAGTAATGTTTTTTCTTAATTTACAGAATTACTTTTAACTCGTGCGCTTTCGGCGCCTGCTGTCGCACATCGGCTATTCTGGTTGTTGTTGCATTCGTTGCCTAATGTGCCACAAGTAAGTTACTTTCGCTTGGGTTATGTTAAAGTCATAGTTATATATTCAAGTAATACGATGAATGTTAAAAAAGAAATTTTAAGAATTTTCCTAAAAATGTCTATTTTCGTAATTTATGTGCGCCACATGTGAATGCGAGAATACGCTCAAACTGACTTATATGAATAGGTAAGATTTAGATTCTGCGTATAGGTGTCCAAGCAGAGTTATGTTTTATTCGTCATTTTATAGTATTTTTAAAGTGAAATTTTGATCTACATTTTTTATTTTACATCCAGTAGTTAACGTCTAAAAATATTATTTGAGTTCTGACATAAAACTCTCCCGGATTGCAGGTATCGAATCAAGAGTTCCTAGGCATCTCACTGGAGGACAACGCGAACGATTGCACCGAGCCTGACGCGTGCGCCACAGCTGCTTGGCGCTACCGACTCCTGCTCAGGGCTCTATTGGCCGTCTGCGGCGAAAATCTCACCAGGACGCTCGTGCGGCAACGGCTGCTTGTCAAGGTATTACTCATCCTCACGACTCGGCCCCAGTGCAGCGGATGTTCACTCTTCCCCCGAGATGGCTGGCGTACCTCCACTTCCGGGTACGCCGAGGTTCCGACAGGCAGCGTAACCCTCCCGGAAAGTGTGCGTCTGTGTGATTTAACCTGTATTACGAGGTGATTTACTTTAACGCCTATTAACGCAAGCAAGCATTAGAGGAGATGCATTTTGGGAGAATGAGCTCTGGCGTTTCTTAGTCAGAAGCCGAAACACAATAGCATACGTTCCGTTTTATAAGTATTTATAACGTATTGTTCCTACCACTACTCGCTGCTGTGTGTTCGCAATGAGTTTGAGGAATGTGTGTGTATGTGTGTAGACGCTGTCGGAAGTGGCGACGAGCGTGAAAGGCGCGAAGGAAGGCGGTCGGGCGCGTGCGCTGACGGCGGGCGTCGAAGGTGCTGCCAGTATGCTGCGCGCAGAGGAGGCCGCGCTGCCTCTCGCTTTACACAAATATGTGCACGACATAGACGTCAAGTAACTATCATTAATTATTTTTTTTACCTTCATACTATTCGAATTTTTATTCATTCGTGTTGCTTGAGTGGAATTCTGTTCGTGACAATAACTAGATATTGACCTCTCAATATCCTTAGCGCCCTTCGGTATCCCGAATCTACTAAATTTTCGAGTCAGATCTTTATACAGACAGACAGTTAGAATTACTATTTATTTTTTAACTCATTATGGATTGATTTTCTGCCGCAACTCACTCAATATAAACTCAGTCAAGTGATTATAAAAATATAAATAGAGTCTGAATAAAACAGGTGTACTTATTTACGTTGTCTTAGGTCGTGTTCCTATTTCTCGTCAAATACATTACCACTGAAGATCAACTTTATTGGAAGCGATAATGCCATCATACCCGCAATGTTTAAGGTAATTTTGCATTTTTTAATAGATTTGTGTATTGTTTTAATGTTATTTACTGTAAGAAATTTTTTATAGGTCGGCGATGATTTACGTCAAGATTCGCTCGTTCTTCAAGTAATGAAGGTTATGGATAGTTTGTGGTTGAAAGCGGGCCTCGATCTCAGAATGGTCACTTTTGAAGCTCTGCCTACGAGTAATAAACAAGGTATAAGAACTTTTCAATACTCCATGAATTAAAATATGTTAAGAGAGATGGGTCAATTTCATACGGGTTTTGCTAAGTCGATTCTCCAACCCTAGAGTCTAAATGACTACTAAAGAAATTCACTTTCGAATAACATGATTCGCCATAGGTTTAAATAGAATAGTAGTGAAAACGCGCGGCCTCATCGGCAGGTATGATCGAGATAGTGTCCGAGGCGGAAACGCTGCGCGCGATCCAGACGGAGTGGGGGCTGACGGGCTCGTTCAAGGACAAGCCGATCGCCGAGTGGCTCGCCAAGCACAACCCCTCAGAGCTGGAGTACCAGCGCGCGAGGGACAACTTCACGGCTTCTTGCGCCGGCTACAGCGTCGCCACTTACTTACTCGGCATTTGCGACCGACACAACGACAACATCATGCTCAAGACCTCTGGACACCTCTTCCACATCGACTTTGGCAAGTTCCTCGGGGACGCTCAAATGTTTGGCAACTTCAAAAGGTAACAACTGCGGATTGTTTTCATTTACACACCTTGACTATTCATAAAAATATAAATAGAATAGTTCATAACAGTAAAATTATAATTGTTATGAACAACTAGCGACCGCCCCCGACTTCGCAGTAATAACATTTTGCATCGACCTTCCAAGCACTTTAAATGATTCAAATGAAGGGACAATTTTTAAGAATTTGTGTGAGAATTTGGCAGTAATAATATTGTGTTTGTGGTGCAGAGACCGAGCGCCTTTCGTGTTGACGCACGACATGGTGTACGTGATCAACGGCGGCGAGAGGCCGACGCAGCGCTTCCAGCACTTCGTCGAGATCTGCTGTTCCGCCTTCAACGTCGTGCGAGCGCATCACGACCACATCCTGGACCTCTTCGCATTGGTCCGTTTCAATATATTACAATCCTTTAATGGTAGGTGGCTACTGTCGCCTATAACACAAGCAAGCCACAGCTGAAAGTGATCATAGTAGGATTAAGGATAAGGAAATGGGCTCTGGCATCCCTTACTCACTCACCGAAACACAACAGCACACATTCTGTATATCATGTATGTATTTATAGTTTTATTTTCTTTAGTTCTAAGAAGTAAAATTTAGGGGTTACGCGAAAGTCGAGTAATATTTAATAACAATCTCTTACTGACGAAACTTCGACGTCTGAACATTGATTGCATATTGGTATTAATTTGAAAAATGGCAGATGTCGGCGTCGGGCGTGCCGGGTGTGACGTCAGCGGCGGTGAACTACGTGCGGGCGGCGTTGCTTCCGGCCGCCAGTAAGGCCGAGGCCGCGGCGGCCTTCGCCAGGCTCATTCACTCCTCGCTCAAGAGCAAGTTAGTCTGGCCTTCATTGGCCTCTCCGTATTTACAACGTTTCCTTATTTATAAAATTTCAATATTCTTATATTACGTGAAACTATGTAGATAGAAAATGTTTGAACTGAAATGTCTTTACTAGACTCTGTAACTTAATTTAAACCGTTGAAATTCAATATTGTGCCCATTCACATATCAAAATATTAAATATGTTGGTACGGTAAAATTTAAAAAAATATGAACTTTCAAACAAAACCAAATTGAATATACTAATAATAAATCATAGCAAATGTGTGCATAGATAACGTTTAAATTATTATAACAACAGTACATCGTAACTAAGTTGTCAGAACAATGAAATAGAGAAAAATTAATGTAGATATACTTATGTATAACAAAACGCAAAACACATTTTTTTATATACATATTGCGCAAAAAACGCAATCTATATATGAAAAATGGGATCCTGCCAAAATTATAAAAAAGGTTGGCAAATGATTATTCCGCGAAATAGAATTTTTCGAAACGTTAGTTGGCAAGTGATAATCGGCAGAAAAATTTTCAGCGAAAAGGCAGAGAACCATGAAAAATATGTACAATAAAACAATGATATCTATTGTTTTAAGTTATTTAATGAAAAGCAGAATTTCATCTACTATGATCATATTACAGGTTTACCCCCATAAACTTCTTCTTGCACAATTTGGCGCAAATGAGAACGAGCGGGGACCAAAGTAACAATACGACGGAGCTCTTGTCATTCATTCCTCGTACCTACACGTAAGTTTACGTAAAGAAACTACTTCAACTTTAATGTAGAGAAGTCTGTCCTTTTTCTCGAATAAAGTGGCTTATTTTTTGTGGTTTTGATTTTAAATTAAAGTACTTAAGTTAATTACTCATTAATGACTTAATTTCCCCACAGCATTCTCGTTTTAATTTTTGGTTTCATTACATGATCAATTTCACACCGTCCTTAAAAACTAAAGCTGTTTGAAACGTAAATTTATAAAAATCCTTCCTCAGTTAGACCCTCTAACTAAATTATAGAAACTATCATACCTCAACAGTTTTTGGTATTTTTTTAATCATCATTGAGTGAGAGTGGAACTTGCTTTGAAATGATGCGCTTTAATATGATGTATAGACTATTAAAAATGAATTTTTTTTAGGTGTTAAGCATATTTTTAATAAACGGTGAGATGATTTAAAATCTTTCTTGATTTTAAATTATGCATTTTGCGTTTAAGTAACGCCAATTGCTCTACATACTACTTAGACACTTTGTAACATTCGTGTTGGTAACATTTTTAGTATACCACCGTGTGAAAGCACTTGTGCAGTTGCCAGAACCTACCTTTGTGTTGCACAGTTTTTAAAAATGCAAAAAATAAAATAAATGGTTTGTTCTCAGGATGGCGCAAGAGGGCAAACTTGAGAGCGTAGATTGTCTAGGTTTCGAGAAGCGATACGACCCCGAAAAGCACTACGTATACTCTCTACGCATCAACAGACAAGGGCAGTGCACTCCCTCCGTACTCTATCGCTCCTACAAACACTTTACCGAACTCTATCAGAAGATCTGTCTGCATTTCCCACTCGCAAGGGTTCACAGGTACGTTTGCAGAATGACTATATATAAATAAATTCAGATGCAAATATTTCGTAAGTTATTAATGTTTTTATGTTTCCATGTTTTGTCCACTCAATAAGTTGAGCATATTTTTTGAATTGTAATAATTAAATAGCCAATTTTCTTTAAATTCGTACGCAAGTAGGACTTCTCAGTCTAAATTGTTTTAAGATTCTGAAACCCTGACAATTACACTGACACCATGCTTATTTTTTTATAGTGACTAGTCTTCTTGCATTAGCCTTAGTTAAAGGTTAACTTTCGTGCGAATTCGTATAAAGATTGAAATAAAACTAAAAGGAAACAAAAAATGTTTAGAATATTTCATATGTAATTCACTGTCTTAAATAACCATGTCTTTAATAATAAAGTTTTAACGTTATAATAATTTGTTAAGCGTTAAGTTCTTGCATTGCCACGACAACAGATAAGTGCATGCCATACATGATTCTAAACGTTTTGAAAACTTTTAATATAAGCCTTATTCCAAACGATAATAATCTAAATTGCACTTCAAGAGATCCCTCCACATATTTTTTTTTTCTTAAATAATATATATATAATTAATACACTGAATTGAGTCGATAATAATATTTATAAAACACATTATTATCTTTTAATGCGATAGATTTCATTAAAAACTAAAATGTAATCTCATTAGCGGTGACGGTGTTATTATCACATTAATATTTCATGCTTCACTGTTATCTCTATCATTATCACTGGCGTTGAGACCGCGATTAGTTTCTGGAATAGAACCTACGTTGTACTGCAAGTCCATAACTGTTTTCTTATGTTTGTTCTGTACCGCGCTGGTCGGCCTGGTGATCTGTTGTCTATGTTGTGATATCATATCCCAACTGCTGACAGAGGTGTCTATGGGTTTACTGAAACTCGTGTTGCCCGTATTGTCTCTCTGGTTCGGTGTGGCCTGGGGTACTTCCGAATAAGGCGGAGGTCCGCTGCTCTTACTTATAGAACTCTCTAGAGTGTTGGTCGTATATTGAGGTCTCTGTGCCAACGGGTTTTCACTGTTTGGAGGACGTTTCTTGTTTTCCTTTTCCATTTGCTTCCTTGCCTCTTTCGCTTGTTTTTCCGCCTCTCTTGCCTGTCTCTCCGCCTCTTTCGCCTGTTTTTCCGCAGCTCTCCTCCTTTTTTCCCTTCTTATTTTGTCCTTTCTCGCTTTCTCTTCGGCAGCAATTCTTTCTCTTTCTTTTCTTAGTTTTTCTTGCTCAGCTTGCTCTTTAGCTATTTTTTTCTTTTCCTCTTTCAATCTTTTTTCTATTTTCTTTTGTTCTTTGGGATCTATCGGCATTTGCTCTTTGGGCTTGTTTGGGTCCACTGCGAGTGCATATGATTGTCTAGGCAAATTTGTCGAATTCGATGCACCTCCACGCGGATTGTGAGATATGTCTGGAGTACTTTTTGTTAAATATTTGGACATTTTACGATAACCGGCGTCGTCTTTCGCAGCCGCACCTTCTACCAAGTCGCTCGAGCTTTTTGAAAAATTGCCCAGTTCATTTGTTTGTTCAACATGTTTGCTCGATGGTAAATTAACCATGGAGGGTGTTAACTTTTTCTGTGTTGGATTAGATAAACTGCCATTTCCTAGAAATAAAAATACATTCAAGTTTATCATCCAATAATATTAATTTGTTATTTTTTTTACATATCTAAAATAGTTAAAATTGATGTCGTCGTGTAAACTTACCAAAGAATTCTTCTCTGTTCGTTCTGTATGCACCACTGATGGATACGGCATGTTGTGTCGCATCTTCACCTAGTAGGTCTTGTCTTCTCCGAGACGAAAAATCAAGGGACGCTTTGAAACCGCCGAATTTGAACATTTGTTTAGTGCACTCGCACATCGAGTGAGAGATTGTGACTACGCAACCGCCTCAATTACACTGTTCGACACCTGAAAATACTCCTCTATCAATCTATGATTATTTCGATGTACAATCTTATCAATTATTCACACACAGAACGAAAATATTTGTGGGAATGTCCAAATAACAAATATAATATTTGATGCTTTTCAGTTCACATTTGATAGCACTCTTATATAAATTGAAAATGATATTCTCTATAGAAAAGTATGGGTTTTATATATATTTTTAATTGTTTATGATAAGTTTGATATTAGGAGATATTTTTTTTTTATATTTTGATGAGAAATTATTCAGTTGATCTACTTTTTATACGTCTTCAAATAACGTTTTAAAAAACAGAAATACTTATGTGTTTCAGCCAAAGTTACACTTGTATCCAAACAGATTAGATAATACAAGTGTTTGACATATACAGAGTTATCGTCTTATCTGAACTAAATTATGTGAAACTAATAACTATGAATAGTGTTACTCAAACTATTTATTGACTCATCTTTCAGTACATATTCACTTTTTATTAAACAAATAAAATTATCTTAAGTAACTTCTTTTTTGTACTTGTCGCCTTTAGTACAACCAACACAATATAAAGTATCTAAAATCGTCACCGGACTTAAGATATTAATTAATTCGCTTTTTTTGTTTGAAAAGCTGGTATGATTTTTAGTTATAGTTTATGAAGATCTGTTTAGGCGTTTGAAGATCATCAGCACATTTCCTAGTTGACTCCCTAGCCCCTAGCCCCAGGTTCAATTGATGTGAAATTTGGTATACTGTTACTTTGGTGGTATTACCATGGCATGGTAACCTTAATCTGATGCTTCAGCATCAAATAGTCTGCGTGACACCCAACTCCTCAACAACTTACAGCAGGTATAGCGTGTTTGGTCTCTATAAAAATTCTGTAATTTTAATTAGTTTGTTAATAATAATTTCAGCCTCCCATCTGGTCTGCACGTGGGTCGTTCTAATATCCGTCAAGTGGCCGAACGTCGTTTCAGCGACGTGCAAGCGTTCCTTACTTCACTATTCAGCTTGGCGGACGAAATAGCCCATTCAGACCTAGTGTACACATTCTTCCACCCACTGCTGAGGGACCAGCAGGATGTCGAGCCCCAAAGGACGAAGAATAAAGGTATGTACATTGTACATTCTACAATCAATGTTAACGGTTAATGGTTTACGTTTAAATGATTCACACGTTTCCTTCGTTAAACTTGTTATGGTTAAGTTTTATTATATTGAAATTATGTACAGATAACAATATCTAACAATTTAATTAATAATAACAATAACGCGCACCTTGCGTTAATATTTGGACTGAGTGCAGGTCACATTGTGTTGTGATTTGGTGTAATATTCAAAGTAAAAACGTATCATATCACAAGCAAGTTATTAAAAAATGCGAGTAGGATATTGGAACACAAAACTTAAACAATGCGTAAGCCATGCGTTTACTAGTGTTGAATAAACGGTAACGCCCCATTTGTATGGAAAGCGTTTACCATGCTGTCTCTTTGCTTGATTGCTCTGTGGATTTGTGAATTTGAAGTTACAAAGCGCTATTCTTTAAATATTTGCAGAACCAGCTGAACCAGAGGACAGTGGATCGGGCTCCCTGAAGCTGTCGGTGCAGTATAGCGGCGGCGTACTCTCTGTGCTCATACTGCACGCCCAGTCGCTGGCTCTCACGCCGCAGGGACTTCCTCCCAACCCCTACGTCAAGGTAAACACGACCGTATTCCCTAAATCGTACACTCACTTTTACAACATCTCACTATTTATATATATTAACTAACTGCATTGTAAAGATTCTTTTACTATTTAAAAGGTGCATTATTCTAGATTCTAGATGGATATAGGCTATCAAAAAATTATGTATAATAATTTCTTCAAACAAAATCGGGATGCTTGAATATAAAATTTAAACTGTCATTTAAAATTTGCAATATATGCATTTGGATTCTTCTTAAATTATGTACAATTACAAATGAGATATATCATTTATAAATTAGTCGTAGAGTTGCTTTTTACTCGTATATTTTGGAATTTTCACTCAAACTAAATGAACATAATATAATGCATTTTTGTGTTAAAATTAAATTCTTTCAAAATTAACAATTTAAGTACATTTTAAATGTAATTCTGTAATATAAAAATGATAAATTTTATTTTATTCTGATTTATTAGTAAGGAACGCAAACTAAAACTTAATTTGAAAACAAAGCGTTCGTCATTTATTTAGTAATTTGAGTAAAAAAAGTTAATCTCTAACTTGAAACAGGTGTACTTGCTGCCGGACCCCAATAAAGAGACGAAGCGCAAGACGCGCGTCCTGAAACGCAACTCGCACCCTTCGTTCATGGAGATGTTGGAGTACCGGATGCCTTTTGACGTGGCCAAGGAGCGCACTCTGCAGGCCACCGTGTGGCACTACGACTCGTTGCAGGAGAACCAGTTCCTCGGAGGCATCGTCCTCGATCTCAGTAAACTGGATCTGCGCCAGGAGACACTAGCCTGGCACACGCTCGAGTACATACCGCGATAGCCGAAGCGGGCCTTGGGAGATGGCCCGCCGACGATAGTTCGTAACTGTCATATATTCATAGAAATTATCACGGAATTTCCAAGTGTTCTATGTAAGCTGGCTTACAGCAAAGCGTAACGACATATACGCTAAAAAGCTACATGTCCGTGGACACAGTGGACCTAAACTTAAAGCCTTGTTCATAAGTACCGAGTAGAGTGTCGAGTAGCAAATTGGCACTCGTAGGGTGGATGAGAAGCCTTGATCATATACCGAGTACTCGGTGCGTATAAACATCGCGTCAAGTGCTCTTCCGAACTGACTGTGCGAATATCAAAACATGTGTGAACAGCTTACTCGCTTACATCACTATCGCGGCCGAGAAGCATTTTATATGTATCGCTACTTTAACATTTTAACCTACTCGCCACCACTGTACACAGATGACGCGTAGATCTCAGCGCGAACGAGTAGCCGAGTGAGTGAGCGAGATAGTGCGGGTATTCTGAAGGAAGTGCCGGGGTGGGCACTCGAAACAAAACATTCTATTCGGCCGAATGCTCCCTCGCTACTCTACTCGTTACATGTGATCAAGCCAGTTCCGCTTTGCTTTTACATATTTTAATTATTATTTTCTCTAGTAAAGAAATGTGGTACCAAAATATAATTATTAATAATCTAATTTAATAGCTACGATGGTCTTGAGTTTTAAAATCATATAAATATATGTATCAATATAATTTATTAGTATCGCGCGAATTAATTCTATACAGTGTTTTGCAGCAATTCCAACCGTGAATTGGAAAATTAAGGGCTGCTTAATTAATAAAATAAACTAGAACCTGTTTTAGACATTTTCTTTTCTGAAAGCGTTAAAAAAGACAAAAACTAATTCGTCTTCTTTGAAACTCAATATTTGGATGTATTACACAGTGCTTTGTGGAAATACGAAATATGTTTTAAATGTAAATTTAAAATAACATTGAGGTGTCCTATTATCCATACTATAAATAAATATTGTACGTATAGTTTGTAAGCTCAGTGGGTCATGAATTAGCGATCATTATAAGCTCATGCTAGGGCCCACAGAAAGTACCTATGTGTCTTCGTCACTGCATACATTTAATGTAGCCAAATTTTTTTGATAAATGTTTACAAATCTATGCGTATTTAGGATCACTGAAAATAACATATTCATATAATTTATTCTTCATGAAAAAAAAAAAACCGGTCAATATTTAACTAACACAATATCCCGATAGATAATATGTCTTCGCTCCGATTATTGTCATTTGCACATATTAAATTCAAACTGCTTGATGTGATGGTATGTTATTACCTAATTATTTAATGTAGCCTTAGTGGCAAAATGCCAATCGCTTTTGTATACCTTCAAAAGATACTTGTGTAGATACGCTGACATATCATATAAAACACAGAAGAAAAATTACTAATATCCTTTTTTGTCAACTTTTACACCGTCGCGCGGGTAATATGTTTAATATGATAGATTTGTTCCCTATTATTGATAAGAGTTGAGAGGTTATGATTTATCGTCTAATGGAATTCCACGATCCATTTAGCGTACACCAATAAAATAATGGTCACTAAAATTAACAATTTAACAAATTTTAATTTGTTAAACTGCAAATAATAATTGGTAATGCCCGGGTAATGAAATTTCCAGTTTCTATTGAGATTGTTAATGATCATTGGCAATGATAATTATCATTAAGGTTGCTTGTGGATATTGGCATTGTCAATCGAAATTGAGACTATCGTTGTAGGGACTGCCAAAGATTGTTGAGACTGTCATTGTGATTGAGGTTACCAATGGTCATTGGAACTGCCAAAGATCCTTGGAACGTTCGATGGTTATTGAGACTGCCAATGATGATCATTAAGATTACCGATGGTCATTGGAACTGCCAAAGGTCGTTTCAGTTTGCCAATGGTTTTTGGGATTGCCAAGGTAATTTCTCTTAGATGGTTTCCCAAGGAACCTCTTGACTGTCTTGTTTTTAACGCGACAATATCACTACACTGGACATATTTTTTTACATTCCAAAAATGAACTATTTTTATAAAGTTTTATGTACGAGATTTGTATGAGGTTTTTATATAAGGTGCATGGTGCTTTTATTGATTCAATGAAAAAGTTCAAATACACAAAAATATAATGCAGATTAATTTTAATGCATATCTATTTATTTTATTTTAATTGCATTTTGACACTGTTTACTTTTGAGCACATCAAATAGGCAGTGAATAATTACATATTGTGAACGCGTTTTGTGTTGACTTTGAAAAAGTGGTTGTAAAATATTTTTTACATACCAAGTAAAAGAATCTCCTAATAGAAAATAAGTATTGCTATCAATAAATTGGTGATTATTGTCCAAAAAGCGCGAATTATTTAGTGTATATAGTTTCTTTCTTCTTTTTTTTATGAAATATTGAAATCAAATTGTTACTTACATTTTTATTAACAAGTAAGTAGTCACTTGTCTTTATTTTATACGATTGGTGACTTTAGTCTTTCATTTCAGTTATAATAAATCATAATGAAATTAAACTAAAATCCATTGATTTTTTTTTTGATATCGATCAGATGGAACGATATATTTCTAATTTTGCTCATTAATATTAAATTGCAAATTTAGAATTTTTTTGTAAATGAAATTGATTATTTTGATATGAAGTATTTTATTAAATCAATTGTAATTTTTTTCATGTTATTTATTATGTTCTTTTACACATGGATGTATATTCAAAATAAAAGCGGAGTCTTGTACAAATGATAATATATGAAATATTGTCCCTATTGGCTACCGATCGGCTTTGTACGATTAGCATAATGTGTTCGTCAGGACCACATTTATGCTGTCATCAGTACGAATAATGTTTCACTATACTAAGTATGTTTTGCCTTACGTGTCTTATTTTGTAAACAAATATGGCGCCCCAATAATCAAAACCTATAATGGATCATCAAATATTTCGATGAATATTTAAATAACATATTAGTGAGTTAGTTAATTAAAATAATTAACTCTTTTCACTATTTTTTTTTCTATTAAAGCTCTACGAAATTTTATAGAGATGTCATATGACTTCATACAGCTTTCCTTTCACTATAACCAAAGAGACAATAAAATTAAGTTGTAGTGATTATTTTTTAAAAGAGCTAATGTAAGACGTGTATTTTAGAGTAATTAAAATTGTTTAATCTAGATTTTTTTACGCGGTCTTGTTTGTATACAAAATAGGACCAGTAAGAATAAAATGGACTGTACATCCGTTTGTGTTTTTCATAGGTCTATGGTTCTACATATATTTTTACCAATATTTATTTACTTAAGTCATATATTTTCTGATCATGAAGTGTACTTGAATGAATTTGTACGATCGTCTTAAAAGTATTTTATAGAATTAGTTTATCGTGTAATTCGAAAAGCACAGAGTAAATATTTTTTAACGGAGAGAACACTAAATAAAAATGCACCTTTTATTCAGCACTAGTATTTTTTTATATATTTTAAAACGAAGATGTATTTATTTCATTTCTCTCTCTTAGAATTACTCTGTGGATGAACGACTTCCAGCATGCTCAATATAAAAAAAGGTTAGTTAGTCTATTGAAAGAGAAAACACATACGCTGTGAGCTTTATTCTCGACTGAACGATTTATGATGTATTTGTATATATAAAATGGCCTTTTTGTACTAAATAGTTGATTTTTTTGGCCTAACTTAGACGTAGGTAACTAGTAGTTGTTGTTTACATTTGTAATCAAAATAAACTGCACTGGTATTCCAGATTGAGTTTTTATTTCTTGTCATACAATAATGTCTTCATCGGGTGCTGCTTTTAGTAAGTAATGGTTGATGCCGAAACTTTTCTTCGTCAAGCCTTCGTCGCCCATGTAAAATGGACTGTTATCTCTAGTCGGTAAGTAGTAGATTCCGGGTCTGCTGAAATTGGTTTTGGTGCCTAAAACGTTGCTTTCAATGGCGCCGTCGTAACAGTCGCCCTTTCGCACGTCCTCTATGGAGTTGCATCGGACCGCGACGAACTTGTCTGGATTGTTGATGGCCGTCAACCAAAATTTACCGGCTCGTATGTGACTGCATAAGAGGAAACAGGGCAGGACGAAGCCTCCAAACATCGAAGGTTGGTACTCACCTGTAATAAATACGAAGTTAGTATTGTAGGAACAAAGATATGTATGAAATGGCTTGGTAACTTTTTATAGCATTTATTTTTAGTTTTCTCTCAAGAGTACGACTAAATGTGAATTATAATTGATAATTAAACAATGTAGATATTTATTTTTGTTATATCTATTATAAAGAGGTGAAGTATGTAGTCTTCGAAACTACTCATCCGATTTTAAAAATTATTTTACCAATAGTTAAAATGCGGCGACTCGCTGCCGGCTTCGCCCGGGGTGCATTTTTTTCCGTAAAAACCTTCCCTGATTATCCCTCTATCCATGAGTGAAGACAGAATTAAAATCGGTCCAGCCGTTCTCAAGTTTTGCGCTTAGCAACACATTTAGTGATTCATTTTTATTTATATATATAGATTATGTCATAAGTGTCAATGATTTTGGAAAAGGGCAAAAGTTTGAACCACGATGTCTCGTGTTAGCAGTTAGTGGTAACGCGGGCAAAAAAAAAATACCCGTGATACCTACTACTGGTAGTAAGAAGTATTCTTTATAACCGAATTTATTTCTTGTGTAACTAAAAGAAAAGAAAGTTGACTTCGTTTGCTTTTCTCAATACAACGAAAAGTAAAAAACAAGGTTTTGCATATAATTCTTTTTTTAAAGCACATACTCGTACCTCCATTGGCATAAAAGTCGACTTGCGCGACGGCGTCAGCTATACCGAATCCGTCTATGTTGGTATGGAGTGCGTCTACTTTCAGCGCAGCGTCCGAGTGAAAGCGCTCATACCACGGCAGATTACGGAAACAGGGGCCCGCTGGATCTAAGCCTGACAATATACGACAAGTTATGTTAAGTGAATTATTAATTTATTAAACCATTGCACTACTGTAAAACTTATTTTAATCATAAC
The DNA here is from genome assembly GCA_944738685.1 of Synanthedon myopaeformis. Lineage (NCBI taxonomy): Eukaryota > Metazoa > Arthropoda > Insecta > Lepidoptera > Sesiidae > Synanthedon > Synanthedon myopaeformis. The sequence continues at coordinate 9,168,378 of OX122917.1, forward strand.
TTAAGAATTATTTCCATTTATACACAACAACGTTCAGTGTTAAAAGGGGTCACCGTGGACTAAATAAACAAATGGAAACAGTTACCAGGGGATGCCCTCTCTACGGATACCCCTTTCTTACGCTTGGTTACGACACCCCACTGGGAAGCCAGCGTAATGTGTCTGTAAGCTGGGTTAAATTGTCATAAAGCTTACTTATTTAGCTATGGTGAAGAATCACATGGCGATTTGAAGAGGTGAAGACTAATAACATTCTTATGGCTTTAGCTACGAGTTGTAGAAGGGAACCAAACAGTAGTAGAATCAAAATTTTTTGATACAGCTTCTCGCTTAAAGAGCCCTTAATTTCAAGCGTCATTGCCTACATAGAGCGTAAACATACATTACACAATTTGGTATTGAAATAACAGGAAATGTATATATGTAGTACCTATCAAGTGCGCGTGATGTTATATAATGAACATAATCGACTGTAAATTGATTTTATTTCAAGAGGATAATGTATTGAATAATAGACACTGCAATATAGTCCCGGATGCAATTTATTTTGTGTATTACCTATAGGTACAGGAATACTATATTTGTTAGTCTTTTTATAATAATATATTGCACTGACGATTAGATAATAATTCGGCAACTCACAGGTGTAGTACCTGTGAGTTGTTGTGAGTTACATATTTTGTTAATTTCACGGTATCATGTCCTGTTCTGAAATCATTTATGTCTATAGTGACTTTCTTTACGTTACGGACCTACTAATACAATCAAAGTTGTTTTTAACAAATATGTAAGTAAAACAACTATGTTTATAAACATTTTTGTATAAGGAGGTCCGTGGATATTAACCTGTTGTGCGACTGTGAAGTGTCATTGGCAAGAAGTCGGTCTAAGTTCCTGCCAATGATTATTGGCTCTAACCACGGACAACTTTGTAGTTATTCACGAAACCCTGTTTTTTGAGGTAGGTAATATTTTAGAAGGAGATGGTTCTTTAGACGTGCTCCTCAGTTTATGGCTGCTTATATGACCTTGGTCTATGCACTGTGCCCTGTCATAACTAAGATATTATGAGATTGTTGCAGATACTTCTAAAAGAATTACAAACCAGTGAGTCTAGCAGGCCGTCGACCCGTCAGTTGGCGATACCTGACAGCCGCGTATGAAGCTATATGTGCGCCAAGGCTGCCTCCGACCAATTCTAGTTTATTTGGCATCAGGCCATGCCTCGTCAGTTCCGAAAGAAAGTCTCCCAGCAGCTTTCCTAGTGGCTTCGTCAGACGAGCTGCACTGTCGAAAAGATAATTTTAGATCCATTCATCAATTAATTTTTTATCTTCATATTATGTTTCATTTTTATTAGGAGTTAACTATATAATCATTTTTGTTCTAAGAGTTGATCATTATTTTTATTCCATAAATGTGAAAACCTCGACCGGGATTTCAACCTACGCCTGTCAGCATTACGGTAGCTGATCGTTTGAGCCAGAGGGGCTATTCTAGTAGTTAGTTACTAATAGGTAACTTAGTCAATTTTATTCTAAGCTTGGATATTTTAAAACCAGGACTTTAACGATCACATTTGGTCCTAAAACATGTTACCAAGCCTATCCCCATAAACGGTTAGTTAAAGAAGTGGAAATTAAAAAAAAAACTTACATAGGATAACTGCGGAACAAGACCGGAAATATTTCCAGTAGAATCACATTGCGGCCACGTTTCACATAAGGACTCGATATTGAGCGTACTATTGGCGAGAAAGAAGCGTCCAAGTAACCACTTATTAATACCTGGAATTTTTTAATAGTTGATTACACAAAAAGTCTAAAAATATACGCATAGATGGCCTTTAATTTTTTTTTTTTTTTTGGCGAGCGTGATTCGAAATTCGAACACCACATTTTGCAATTATTTGAAAAAAATGTTTAACATCTAAACAATTAGTTAATAGGCTAATGTCATAGACAGCAAGCAAAATCTAAAACAAGCAACAAACAAGTTAAGGATGCAATACATGTAGGTATTTTTTTTTTTAAATCATAAAAATTGGGAACAACGTTTTCGAAGGGAACTATATATAACTATGAGACAAGATTTTATTTAACTATAGGTAAGGTAAACATGCAAAAATCTTTTATATATTCGGATTCTGATACTAATCCTAATAATTTTATAAATGCGAAAGTTTGTATGTTTGGATGTTGGTTCCTCAATTACGCTAAAATGCTGACAGGATTTGGATGCAATTTGGCAGATAGATAGCTTGTTACCTGGATTAACCTGGATTAGGATACTTTTTATCTTGGAAAAATGTTAGGTTCCCGAGGGATCCGAAAAATATAAAAAATTCAGCGCCACCGTGGTCATTATTTAACGAGTAAGAAATCGCAGGCACAGGTAGTATAAAATAAAATATAGCTTAATTTTACCTGAGTTCTTCGCCTAAGATCAAGAGTTGGCGCTGCGCATTCCGCCGCTCCTTCCACACTCAGCGTACATCTTTTCTCATTAGTCGTGAATATACTGGGTACTGGCCACTGCACTACTACCGACAGTGAGGCTTTAGTTTCTTCAGACAATGTTGTAGAGCGATTCATTCCAGGGCCTATGCGTACAAAATTAGTGAATATTTAACCAAATCATGTTAATATTAACCTTGTAAGGTACCAATATGTGTTAACCTAGTTGATCATAATTGGAAAACCTAGTCACCGTGACGTTATATGAGCTTAAGGTTCTCCTAAGCTTTAAAGCCTTTCTCATTCCTTATAAGCTTTTACTAATACAAGAGAAATCCTAAAGCTTTCAGAAGCGAATTGTAATCCAACAAAATTAGGTAGGTAATAGGTAAATAGTTGGGTATCTAAAATTCTTCTATTACGATAATTCGATTAATATTGTAATCACTAATGTGCTGTTGTACCTCAGTTACTAATACTTATAGTTATAGTTGGATTTCTGATTGCAACAATAAATATTAGTTTTATGTCAAAAAAAATTCTTTATACTAATAACAATAATTTTAGAACATCGTCGTCTATTGCAGGAATTTCATCGACCACTTCTATTCTAATCTTTCTAATAGACCTTTTTCATACTATGTAAGTTATGATTGGCTATTTAGAAACTGGCATTTCCATCATTAGGTATTATTACGTATTATAGCGTATTTGTAACCCTTATGCTATGGCGTTGCTTGTATTAATAGGAATCTGTCCAAAAAGAATCTGTCGAATACAGAAACGACCATAGAACTTTAAAATTAAAAAAAAAACTATTTTAAAAATATGCTATCTAATAGTATTCCTTATTTGTGTCAGAGTTTTAAGGTTATTAGATATTAATATATACAGAGTAGTGGCAGGGCACAATGCGTTTTAATAGTTATTTGTGAAGTCCGTCTGGCGGTAGTTACCACAAATCTGGCACCACAAATCTGGATGTCTGGGGGCCGCCCTTACATCATTGACCATCGTCAAATAACAGCACGTGTGCTGTTGTGTTTCAGAGTTGTGTTCACTTCCTCAGCCTTTCCGAAACCCTTATCCCTAATCCTACTATAGTTGAGAGCGCACTTGCAGCACCCGTGGCTTTGCTTGTATAATAGGCAACGATAGCTAGAGCCACCTTCCATCATGTGAACCGTAAGCCTGTCTGCCGATCTTAACTTAAAAATATATCTTACAATCCGCCATAAATCCCGCGGGTGCACCAGACCCATGGTAGGAACAGTAAACAACATCACAGAGCAATATAAATACCAACACTTTAAACTTCATTGCCTTTAATAGGTGTAGACAATATAAAAAAAAAAATTAGTTGAAAATTTGAAAGGAATGAAAAACCCGTAAATTCGCGTTTAACTACTGCCTTTCAACGACATAGTTGAAGAACTGAATGCTAAACTGGCGTATTGGTGGTATGAAGGTCGCAATGCGTATGTAATCCTGTAGTTCACGAGACGGCATATAGATACCGAGTTTCCTTGACACAGTGTCGACTGTCTGACTCAGTAAAAGGCGATGAGGTGCTAAAATTATTACATAATTATGTCGTTTTTATATATTTATAATAATATTCACATAAATCAGCTAACAATTAAAAATACAGCCAAAATAGCGAGAAAGTGCCTATGGAAAAAAATGTATTAAAGGTATTAATTGGTATTTATACTTTATTTAAAAAAATGATATCAACGTATATTGATAATAATATTAGAATTATTTTAAAATAAATTCTATTATTAGAACATTAGAAAGATTTACACAATTAATCTTTATCTTGTCTTATATGTTCTATAGTTATATAAATAAAAATTAATGTAAGTATAATTGGTTTGTCCTCTATGAATCCCTCAACCTAAATAAGTTAATTGAGAACAGGTTAGGACTACGTATAATGCTTTCACGCAATCCGAAAAAATGCTTATCTATAGATCGATTAGATATAATTTGTTTAAATTGGTTGTATTACTTTCATTATATAATTTGCTAAAACGTTTGTAAATTGGCTGTATTTTAGCAGGCTTTCCAGAGTTTAGGTGGGGTGTAATTTGTGAGTTTCTTAGTGTGATTAGAAATTTTATGGCTAGTCATTTTAATCTAAAAAAAATACATATTTAAAATTGCCTTGAAATTTCACTAATATTAAACCCTGTATAGATATTTGTATAAAAATTTATAAAATCATTTTTATTACAACAAATGGCAATCATCAGGAAGTAAATGAAACATTTTGACGTGTTAAATAAAAACATATGTTTACGAGTAAACTTAACGCAGATTGCTTAACGACATTTTTGCACTAGCATTCACATTAATGAGAATGACATAAATAAGTACATAGTTCTTGAACTTTATAAACTTTTGTCCATGTAATTTAAAATATTCATTCATTTGGAGGCATTTATTGTTGGTTTATTTTCATATAGGTGATCCGATCTCTAAATCGCAAGAAGATATGCCTTTGAGATGTAGTGCTGGAGTCAGATGTTGCGCATTCCATGGAAGGCTGGAACGACAAACATCTTTATCCTTAAGACTGTCAAGACTATCCGTCGCCTGTTATCATTGAGTTCTCGATTATTATAGGCACAATTATTTTGTGAAATTTCGTATACTGTTATCGGTAGTATTTCCATGACATTCTGATTCTGCAGTATCAAGTAGAGTGCGGGATAACCAATTTTCCAAAAACTTACAGCAGATATAGCATGTTTAGGCTCAATAGAAAGACGGGGTTTAGTTTATAACTTTTAATTATAGCTTGTATTACATTTTGAAATTATATATTCATAATCAATTAACGTCTTTGCGTGAGTATTTTTCGATTAAGTAAAAACGTTAAACCGAGTTTCTCTTGGAGCACTTATCTGCAATTTTTCTGAAAGTCAGACAAATAACAGATTTCTCGTTTCAATAATAGGATCCGGTGTACGTGTTTCCTCCTCTCAGGGTTAATAATGCACATTGTGAGACGGACATATTATTAATGTATTAGCAAAGGTTGGAGGCTACGCAAATTATTTCAGACTAAGTAATACCACTATTGTTAAGTGTCGGTGTACAGTCAGAGGCATTTTATAGGCTCACAAAATTATATAGATTAAATTTTGATTTGAACTAGTCAGAATTTTTTTAAATACCTACTAATAATTTATTTAGGTTTAAAAATAAAAAAATAACATTGACAACTTGATACTATTTTGTTAAAAAAATCTAAATGTAAATTAAACAATTATGAATAAACTTTGTATTTACATTGGTAAAGTATTGTCACTAAAACATTGATTATTTTACATAACTTTGTGAATATTCAAATTTCCTATGACCTACCTATTATAGGTACAGTCGGGGTAAGAAAAGGTTCATCACCTTAAAGTTGAAATTTGCTTGCACCAGGGCATTTGTCGGTCATGCCAAAACTTCATTTCAAACGTCTGTCAGTCGTCTGCCTAGTGCTTTAGTTTCAAAAGGTACTAAGAGTCCACGACTTTGATAAAGGAATGAATTTGAAAACTGACGAAGGTTTTCGTACCCCCACTTTACAACAATACTTCGTCTTACACAACTCATAATGGTGCCAGTCAAGTATAATAAACTTTTAACGCGTTTTAATATAATTTTAGACGCATAATATTACACGCTCGAGTCCATATTACAGATGATTGGATTAAACAGTCTAACGGCTTGGAAAGAATAACTAATTTTAGACGACATTTTATTAAGGTCATAAGGTCGGATATTTTTGTAGTAACTTGATGGTTCCATGGTTTCAAACAATATACATATTTACACAATGTATTTGTATTTAAGTAGAATCCATTCCTTTATTAACAATCATTGATTATCCACTATATCAATATTTACCTTTTTTTTAAGTGTAGTTCTCATTAAAATCTTAAGATAGACAAAGAGACATTTTGGAACTATAGCAAAAGTGTAAGTTTAAGGGATTCGCAGTCACGGGTAAATGCTAGCTAGAGCATCAACATTTATTTGTACGAGATATACACATGATATTCAGTCGAGATGATATTTGTGCCACACACGGTTAAACGAGTTATCGGAGGAAAGCAATCATTTGCAATTCATAACGTCTGTCATAGATTTATCATAAAAAATAAATGTTACGGCACGTCAATGACACTGTGTCCGATTAATGCGTTGTTTTTCTTATTTAAGTTATAAAATATATTTTATATTTCAAAGTCTAAAATACTATTTACCTATTTATTTACCTATTTATTTGAAATAGAAGAATCAATTAGAATCAGTGATCTAAAGTGTGTATGAGGTTTCAATGTAGATATAAAATCTAATGTAGATGTAGATTGTAGATAAAACAATCTCAAGTAAATACGCAAGTTTAAATCGTATTACTAATTTACTACTACGATAGAGGCCCCATTATACAGTTAATTTTGTAATGATGTTATGTAATCAAATATTGTGCTTGATGTAGCTCATAAACATTGTATTTCAATATATCGATTTGTATCAAAGAGAGGTCCTTAAGTGACCTTTGTTTTTTGCAATGAAAATTGGACAACTTGTTTGTTTGACCGATACAAGGAAAGTTTAAAGCTTCATTGGCTCATTTATAATAAAAATCCACTTTTTATATATTAAGGTCGTTAGATATGCTGACCGTCTACTTTATTGTAAGTGGCTGTTTAGTGGTCGTCTGTAATGAGGTGGTTACTGCTGCCAGATGGACGGCTCAAAAAGTCGACTATTATGTCCATTGAAATTGTCTTGGTTTTTAAATTTTAAATTTTTTTTTTTTATTTTTTTGGAACTCATGGAATTCTTTTTTTATTATTACTCGTACACAAATTCCAACTTATTACAAAAACTCTAAAAAAATTAATGCTATCGATTTAATTTTTATTTATATCCATGATAATAATAATATTAACTGAAAATGTAGTTTAATATGTATATTCTACTCCTCGCGCAACAGCGCAGAATGTCATTAAACTTCGTATACAGTCATGATTTAGCAGTGATTGATTTAAAAAAAAAAAAATCGGAGCTACTGCGTCGCCTTAATATAAATGTGTGGTTGGTTTGTGATTGTATAAATTAAAGATACGGATTACGACGGATTAAGAATTATATTTTACAAAGAAAGTTATTATATGAACATGACAAATTGGTGACAAATTAATATAAGTGACAACATACATATGACATAAAAATATATATAAAAAGTATTAAAAGTAAAACCAAAAAGTATGTATAACGCAAAAGAGTATTTACAACAAGTCCCTACATCAGCCCCCCCGGAGACCTTTAGGTCGATAAACGTTTGGGAAAACAAACACGACGACCCGATCTTGTTCTGAGTTCCGGAGCGGACTGTTGAGGTGAAACAACAGCACGTTCGCTAGAAGTTGTAGGTGCCAGACTGGGCTCCTCTAGTATATATGCTGGTTTCAAACGGTCAATGGAAACATTATTCGATTTCCCTTTGATATCGAGCTTAAAAAATTTATCTGCACGGTTTATTACACGATAGGGTCCGGAAAATGTCGGTTGCAACGGTTTTCGAACAGAATCATCCCTTATGAAAACGTGAGAAGCTGTTTTCAAGTCTTTGTGAACGAAAACTTTTGACATTCCGTGACGAACCGTTATCGTAGGTTGCAGTTTTCGCATTTGCAATTGCAGTCGGGACAAGAAATCTGTATAATCGATTACATTTTTATTTGAGCTCTCGAAGAAATCTCCAGGTAAACGCAATTGTTCACCATACACCAGATCTGCGGTGGAAGCAGAAATGTCCTCTTTATAGGCCGTTCTTATACCTAAAAGTACAAAAGGCAAGGCTTCCAACCAATCTTCACTTTCATGACACTTGATCGCTGCTTTCATTTGCCTGTGGAATCGTTCCACTAAGCCATTGGCTGCAGGATGATAAGCCGTTGTCATGAAATGTTCAGCTCCTATCATCTTCGCCAAACGTCGAAATGTGTCAGAAATAAATTGTCTTCCTCTGTCCGTCGTGATACGTTTTGGGCAACCAAATCTGGAAATCCATCCGAAAACAAATGCTTGAGTGATGGTCTCCGCTTTGATATCGGCGATTGGCATCACTTCAGGCCATCTCGTAAAACGATCCACTGCAGTCAAGCAATATCGATAACCACGACACAGCGGCAGGGGACCAACTATATCAATATGTACATGAGCGAAACGTTCGGATGGTGGAATAAATGTTTTTATCGGCGAATGTACATGCCTAGAAACTTTACTACGTTGGCATTGTAGACATGCTCTTGCCCATTCACGACCGTCTTTATTTATTCCGGGCCAGACATAACGTTGAGTAAGTAGCTTCACTGTCGTCTTACCACCAGGATGACTCAGTCTATGAAGCGAGTCAAAAGCTTCACGACGAAACTCAGGCGTAAGATACGGACGAGCAGTTGAGCCGGACATGTCGCAGAATATTGCTGCTTCTTTGGGTAGACCAGGTATCACTACCTTTTTAAGTTGCAGCGACGACCCTGTCTTCAGCAATTGCTGTAGATCATGATCGGTGTCCTGTGAATTAGCTAATGCGGCGAAATCTATAATACTAATTGTATCAACTGGTCGAGATAACGCATCAGCAACAACATTGTCCTCTCCAGATATGTGCTTTATGTCTGTTGAAAATTGACCTATGAAATCAAGATATCGGAATTGACGAGGCGAGCATTTGTCTAATGGCTTTTGAAATGCAAAAATAATTGGCTTATGATCTGTATGAATTTCGAAAGGTTTAAGTTCTAACATGTGACGAAAATATTTAACACCTTCGTATATTGCCAACAACTCTCTATCATAAGGGCTGTATTTACACTGAGTTGCTGTTAGTTTTCTTGAAAAGAATCCTAACGGTTCCCATACATCGTCTACACGCTGTTGGATAACTGCACCAATTGCTAAGTCTGACGCATCCGTAACCAGCGCGACTTTCGAGTTAGGATGAGGATGGGCAAGAAGTGTGGCTTCTGCTAGACTTGTTTTACAGATCAAAAATGCTCTATCTAAATTTTCGTTCCAATCTATTTTCGTCGAGTTTTTTAAATTTGGACCTGCTAACAAAGCATTCAGTGGTTTTTGCTTAAGCGCTGCTTGTGGCAGAAAACGTCGATAAAAGTTAATCATGCCCAAAAAACGACGAAGTTCTTTAATTGTCTTGGGGCGTGCAAAATTCTGTATGGCAGTTACCTTCTCTGGTAAAGGTTTTGTGCCATTGCTAGAAATGTTGTGTCCGAGAAAAGCTACCTCTGTCTTTCCAAAATTACATTTTGCTGTGTTGATTAAAACACCATGTTGCCGTAGTCGTTCAAAAACTTGTCTCAGATGACTTTTGTGCTCTGTCACGTTCACTGACGCTATCAAAATGTCATCTAAATATGGAAAACAGAATTCTAGTTCGCAAAGAATTTCATCAATGAAACGTTGAAACGTCTGTGCAGCATTTTTAAAACCGAAACCCATAAAGTTAAATTCAAAAAGACCAAAAGGCGTCGTTATTGCTGTTTTCGGAATATCATCCGCAAATACTGGAATTTGGTTATAAGCACGTACCAAATCCAGAGTGCTAAATACTGTACAGCCATAGAGATTGTAGGAGAAATCTGCTAAGTGTCTGACTGGATATCGGTCTGGTATAGTACGAGCATTAAGAGCACGATAATCACCACACGGCCTCCAACCTTGGTTCTTTTTGGGGACCAAATGTAAAGGTGAGGACCATGAGCTGTCAGATCGATGCGCGATACCTGTATGTACAAGTTGTTCAAACTCACGCTTAGCAATCTTGAGTCGTTCTGCATCTAATCTCCTTGGGCGGGAGTACACTGGTGGACCAGGAGTAGTGCGAATATAGTGAACTGTATTATGTTTCACCTTTGGTGCAGAAGTATCACCGGCTGGACGGGTAATCTCTGGGTACTCTTGTAGAATTTGATGAAAAATAGATGTACCTGTAACTGTTTTAACATGGCACACAGAACAAGATTTTGCGGATATACCACTAATAGAAAGCGTTGTAATATTGTCAACCAAACGTTTATGCCTAATGTCTACCAATAACCCATAAAATTTTAAAAAATCTGCGCCTAGGATAGGTTTTGTTACATCTGCTACAACAAATCGCCATGAAAAATCACGACGTAAGCCTAGGTCGAGCTTTAAAGAAATTGTACCATAAGTAAAAATTGTCGATCCGTTTGCGGCGCATAATACGTATTTGTCCTTTTTAGGGCGTAAACTACGTATAAAACTAACGGGATAAACACATAAGTCTGAACCACTATCCACTAAAAACTTCACCTGTGTCTTTTTGTCGGTCACGAATAAACGGGCTGAAACATTTTGACAATCGCTGGCCGTCATCAACGACTGCCGTCGGCATTTCCCTCATTGAAACTGCAAGGCGCGTGACACTTACTTGCGCGCGGGCCGAACTTGCTGTGATACCAGCACATACCACCACGTTGTCTTCGATTGCTGGTCCGAGAACGTGAACGGCGCCGGCCTGGGTAGCGCCCTCTACTTGGAACATGTGGCCGCGCTGTCATCTTTAATTCCGCAATCTCGCGACTAAGACCGTTGACACACCGTCGGAGTTCGATCATCTCGCTTGACGTCGACGGCGTGGACACTTGGTGTATCTGCGGTTGCACTATATCTATCACCGTATCAGCGAGCTTTGCTAGGTCTTCTAAACAGCTTTTAGACTGCGAGGCAATTATTAACTGGACGTGCGATGGCAGACGATTTGACCACAAAGTTTTTATAAAGTCATCAGGAACGTCTGGTCCAGCAAGGTTCAACAAATGACGCAGGAATTGCGAAGGCTTGCGATCGCCAATGTCCTCATTGCTAATGAGCTGCCGAACTCGCTGCTCATTGGATGACGATAAACGTGAAATTAGCTCATCTCTTACCTTATCGTATTTTCCTGTATCGGGTGGGCTTTTTACAATGTCTTTAACTTCAGCGATAATTCTACAATCCAAATTTGCTATTACATGGTTGTATTTTGTCGAATCCGTAGTTATACCAGCTAAGGCGAATTGGCCTTCTAATTGGGCAAACCACAGTGCCGGATCTTCTTGCCAAAACGGTGGTACTTTAACACTCACACTATTTAAAATGTTCGGACGGCTATTTTGTTCCATCGTTATATTTATTCGTATGTAGTGTGCAAATTATATTGAAATCACGTCAGATTATCACGTCGGGGTCACCAAATTTGTGGTTGGTTTGTGCTGTACGTGATTGTATAAATTAAAGATACGGATTACGACGGATTAAGAATTATATTTTACAAAGAAAGTTATTATATGAACATGACAAATTGGTGACAAATTAATATAAGTGACAACATACATATGACATAAAAATATATATAAAAAGTATTAAAAGTAAAACCAAAAAGTATGTATAACGCAAAAGAGTATTTACAACAAGTCCCTACAAATGAATACTGTCACCATTTCGTTGTCTAACCACATCTGCGGCAGCACTGTACAGACAGTGCGACTTGAAAGAGGTTCTCGGTCGGACGTGGTTACGCGTCATAAAACTTTCGCTCAAGACATTTCTGTTAAGTGCGTGTAATGCTCTAAACTTAGATCGTTCATGAACAAAACAACTTCAGTGAAGGTTATCTCGAGAGCGTAAACAAACAATAATAATTCCTTAAGTTTTCCTTAAAGACAGCATGAACGAGACTGTGATGGTATCTAACTATACATGGCATTGGTATAAGGAGACTCTGAGGTCATGGCTTGAGGATCCAGGGGTCGAAGAGCACAATGGCCTCAATATGACCGCTCTGAAGATGGACCAAGCATATGTAACATGCGTGTCTGATAGAAGCGTCGGTGTTTATAGTGTATCAGATGATTGTTTTCGCGTAAGTAAATAATATTTCGGCTCTATTAAACTTAAATGTATATAAATAAATATATACTGGTTTAAACTTTGATAATTTTCAGATTTATTGTATGTTAACATTATTAAATCAAAATTTCTTATAGGAATAAACTTGTTTTTTTACCTGTTACCTTCAGAGTCCGTTTGAGGTAAATAAAACAAGACCTATTATATAGTCTGGTATAATATAGGGGTGTCAAACTATATTTTACCTTTGAATACTGTTAAGTATCTAACTACATTGTATACTTAGTATGCAGAGATAAAAGATCTATTACAATTAAAGGAAAAATGCTCTCTCGGTTTTCGTTTTTAGAAAGAAAAGCTTTTATTAAAGCTCCTTATGATTATATTAAAAAGTCTACTTACTTATAATTTTTACAGTCCGCATTTTTAACTCCTGAAATGAAGTTACGTGCTTTACGTAAGTGAAATTATGCAGCTAATAAATATTTTCCCACTAATATTTAGTTGCTTTATCTGACCATTGTTTTCCGAAATACGTTTTTAATAATTATATTACTTAAACTAGGTATGAATGTAAATATTTTATGGAGTCAACATACATGATGGATTGGAGGCCAATTGACACCTTTCTATAATTACGCGGAATGAATTGTAATGCAAATAAAAACACGACGGCTTACTTGATTATTTCGTAGTACGGTAGCTGTATTTGATACGTTTTTTTAATTTACTACCGCAGTAGTTGCGGTTCAAAATATAGTAACTAATCAACTTTTTATTTAGAAATATTTAAACATTAAGTAGTTCCTCGTTGAATATTGTCAAATTATTGCCATCTTGAAAAATACGTAGACGACTTTTGACTGTTATACTTTAGAAGAGGTTATTTAATCTATTAAGTTATTTCAATCTTTGAGAGTACAGTAAGAACAAATATAGTAATTGGTAAAACGAAGAGAAAGTGGATTCACTTTTGCAATCTATAGCTTATGTCACCGTTTCTCAACCTTTTCATTTCATCCTTATTTTAAACACATTTGTTAGTTTTAAAAAAAAAAAAAAAACTAATTTTACACGTTGTACTTATGTTACCAAGATCTAAGAAGATTTAGAATTTTTGCAGTTTTTAGAATGGAATTAACGACTTTCTTAGCGAAAGTTAACGTCAGCTATTTAAGGCTACTGACAATGATAATGAACTGATTTTTTGTTAGCAAAAACCAATAAAGAGGAAATAAAATCAAAAGTACCTAATCATGCCTGGAACGGAATGAACGAGAGACTTTCTTCATAAGACAGTCCCTGTCAGTAATCGTACGAAATAATATTAAAAAAATGAAACAATTTTCACTTTGATAGTTATGCATTTTCATTGTAAAGTAGAAATAATATAAAAAAATATTCTTTTACAGTACAATTACTACAAATGTTACCATAAACAATTCTGTTTGTTACTGGCAATGTAGCTTCAAATGCAGTGGCAGCAACGAAAACCAAGAAACTTGTATAGATTGTTTTTGTGTCTGCGTTACTGAATGAATTTCCCATACGATTACTTACTAACTAATGTATTGGGTACAATTTTTTTATAATTCGTTGTTCGGCGACATTGGATTTAAATAACGTAAATCATACTTTTTTAAACGGACGTGTGTAATAAATACGTTCGTTCATGCTCCATTGCAACATTTATTTCAACATTGAAATTGATTATATCCGGTTTCACTTTAACGCTGTGAAATTATTTCATAAAAATTATTCACTTAATCTTGTTGACATCTGTAAGCATATCTTAGGTAAAGTCGAACTTTTAATAACTTTAAGATTTTTATATCGTCATAAATTTTCTGGAAACATTATACCTATGAATATATAAATATATAATTCAGTATATATTAAAAAGAAAGAAATGCAGTTTAAATTTAAGATTAGTAGAATAATCATGACGATGTTTTGTTGATGATGTTATGCTAAGATAAATTAATTATTATCTTAGGCAATATACAAAGTCCATGATCCCTCTTGAAGTAAATCGTCTTAAAATGCATCTGTAGGTACCTACCTACCTTATTTTTTTATTATTATTTGTTTATTTATTTATAAGTAAATGTCTTAAACCCTTCAATGGAGTTGTCTAGACAATGAGTTTTAGTGCCAGGTTATAATATATTGAGTTACATATATAGATCACAACTTGCTTCAATTTGTTATTTATTATTCTTTACTTTTAATTTCAATATATTAATGATATAAATTAACTTACTTTTGTTTTATTATTATGCTTAATATGTTATTAGGTATCATTATTTTTCAATTTTTTAAAAAGTTTCTATTAAGTGTATTTTAAATATTAGTTTGTATGATTTTATTGTTATTTCTATAGGTAGTTTATTATTATTTTTTAATTACTAGCGATCCGCTCCCGGCTTCTCATGGGTGCAATTTTTTTCTACAAATTATATATAAAAACCTTCCTCTTTTAACACATTTTCCAATAGTGAAAACCGCATGAAAATCCGTTTATTAGTTTTTGTGATACTTACATACAGACAGACAGATTCGGGGGACTTTGTTTTATAATAGGTAAGGATTTCCTTTCTTCCTTCAAAAATTGTGGTCACAGTGAATGACCTATAATTATTGTGGTTGTCGATCGACCAGTCATAGGGTGGGATTTTCCAGAGGAAAATACGGGAAAACAGAATGAGTAGGTACAATATTTATTTATTTAAGCCTTTATTGCTGATATTTAACTAAAACAATTTAATATATATATTTTAAATTATACATGTTGACACATCGAGTCGGATTTAGTTAATCAGCATGTCTTGTGACACATAGGCCTCTTCCAGCTGCTTCCATTTAATTCTATCTTTAGCTTTCCTTGGTTATACCGGTTTTTCTAACTTCTAAAATAGACTGTCAGCAGCCAAAAGATCAATAAGGCACCCGCACCAGATCAGATAACAAATGAGATTATTAAAGCCTCAATAACGATACCAGAAAACCTAAGAAGACTTACAGAAATATACAATACCATTTTAAATACAGAATCTATACCATCCCAATGGAGAAAAAGTATAATTATATTGTTACATAAAAAGGGAGATCGCGACATTGTGGAAAACTATAGGCCTATAAGTCTCATTTCTAATATTTATAAAATATTTTCTAAATTGATATAGAACAAAATAACGAGTATAATGGACGAGTAACAACCTATAGAACAAGCTGGTTTTAGAGCGGGTTTCTCAACTATTGATCATACAGATTGTAGAAAAATGCCAAGAATATAGTAAAGCTTTGTACATTGCTTTTGTGGATTACAGTAAAGCATTTGATTCAATAAAACATAATTCGCTTTGGGAGGCTCTAATCCAACAGGGTTCGCAGACGACTTAGTACTGATAGCTGACAACGCTAATACTGTTCAGCATATGTTGAATTAGCTAGCAGATGCAAGCAGAGTAGTTGGTCTTGCCATGAACAAATCTAAAACAAAAGTAATGACAAACAGAGAAGAAAAAGTCATAGAAGTAAATGGTGAAGTTATTGAATACTTTAAAAATTATACATATTTGGGGCAATTAAATTCTTTTAGAGTCCAAACACATCTAGAAATAGAGAAAAAGGGTAGCTTATGCGTGGAAAAGGTATTGGCCACTGAAGGAGATATTCAAAAGTAAATTATTCCCGATGACAGCAAAGAAAAAAGTATTTAACTCGTACATGGATATCAAACATGGGCATTAACTCAGAAACACCTTTTAAAACTAAGAGCGTGCCAAAGGGGAATCGAAAAGAGTATGATAGGGGTTACTTTAAAACACCGTAAAAGAGCTGAAGAAATGAGAATTACAATAAAAGTGGAAGACATATTAGAGAAAATAAAGCAACTGAAGTGGCGATGGACAGGACACATGACAAGAGACAGCAGGACAAATTGAATTAAAATCATAACAGACTGGCAACCACGAGACGGCAAGAGGAAAAGAGGTAGACAGACAAAAAGGTGGACCGATGATATTAAGAAAATTGGTGGTTCAACCTGGCCAAGGAAAGCTAAAGATACTTAAGTATAAACAATGTGAATGTTCCGATAATTATTGTTTTTATTCTCTACATTAAGTTTTTATGAGCTGTTTTCAAGTTAAAGTTGTGTTTAATTAAATCAACTTTCTAAATCTTACATTAAAACGCAAAAATTTTGATATTTGTTCAATAAATTAATGGCACATACTCGTATTATATATACATATGATAGGTAAGAAGTTTTTCGTCATATCTTCATTGTCATACGAATAATTTCCTTGTTTATCGCTCTTTTAATTGGTGAAAACAGTATCAACATCTTTTAGGTGGTTTAAAAGAAGATATAATAGATATTAATAAAAGAGATGAGAAAATTCTATTTTGTAGTCATGAGGTTAAAAAGTCATGGAACATTTTTTATTTTTTAAGTAACGTATATCGTAAGTATTCTTTGACCGGTGACTTAATTCTTTGTTGCAATCAAAATATATACTTTTTACAGCAAGTTACGTACATGAGCTTACATAAGTTGCTTAAATAATTTGACAAGCGGTATAAAACTTTTAATGAATCAACAGTAATAAAACACAACGGGGTTTATCGATACATTTTATCGTTTTCATGTAACAATGCGTATCGCGGACATTTATATTGTATCAGTCTGGTTTCTCCAACAGACTCGCTTGCGTGTATTGAATACTTGACATACATTATTATACCACTGCCAACTTAATTTTTCATAATTTATATCTGCCGGAATGGTAGCGGTAAATCTTTGATAAAATGCTTTTGAGTCAATTGAGTAAAACTGAGTGTATTATTTTGTTTGTCTCAATGATAAACATTGAGAGCTAAAGTAATTTTTATTATGAGTTTCTAGAATATCTTATACGATATCGTATATAAAATTCTCGTGTGTTGTAACAAAACTCCTCCGAAACGGCTTGACCGATTTTTATGAAATTTTTTGTGTATATTCGGTAGGTCTGAAAATAGGTTGTAAACTATTTTTTATACCCCAAAAAAATTTTTTTTTGGCTAAACAACGTTTGCGAGGTCAGCTAGTATTATATATATATGTATCGATGGGTGAAAGAAATTTTCGAATCCAACTTGGAGAAGAGGTGGAAATAATTTTTTTTTATTATAGTCGAATTTCGATCAATGGACGAACACTAAAATTATATTATTTATATAATATTCAAACACTCAGTAGTATTTATAATATTCATTACTATAATAATATTTTGCAATACATTTAATACTAATGCGAAAATTTACTATGGCTTTTTTTGCTCCTTAGTGGTTTTGAGATTATTATATTAAACAAATATTAATTAGTCTCAATGCGACGGTTGAATTAATTTGTATCTTAATTTCGGCCCCGATATTGATATATTGCGGCCAAATAAATTGAGATTTGTGAATTGACTTGAACTTATAAACCTATGAAAAAGTAGACACTTGCGCTTAGAATTTTTGCATTTGTTTTGTTTCCAGTGCCCATTTGAACTTCAGAAGAGTATGAATGCATATCAAGATGAATCCTGGATCGTAAATACAGCACGCAAAACGACATGGCGAGTGTATGCTGATATCAATGACCAGTACATCAGTGCAACAAACACAACGTGAGTTTTTAAAGAATATAGTTTGATTCAAAGGTTTCCCTCCACCTCGATCGATTTTTAGTGTACGCATATGGAAATTATTGATGGAGTTGTCTAAATTGTACAAACAGAATTATCAATTAATTAAGTATAACATTTCAGTTTTGGAATTGGCGATGGTATGTTTAACAGATCGTTTTTTATTTCATTTTATCTTTTGTATGGAGGTGCTTAATGCTACCAGACGGACTGTTTAATTATACTTACTATAACGTAATCACACTCAATGCCATTACAAAAAGGTCAAGAAAGTCCTTTCCCGTTGTTTTTCTGTAGATCATTTTAACAAAGATATATCATAATAATGATTAGGTATGTTCAAACGATATCCTTCTTGTGCAGAAACCTTATGTGCCAATTGAGACCAGAATTGGGAGAGTTCGGTGTATACCGATTGAACGCAACCGGCGATGGCTGCAGTATACGCACAATTCAAGAACCAGTTGATATTTATATGCGTAAGTATAAATCCGCTATTAGATATGGATTTTGAGCTCTGAACCATCTATTAAAATTTAATTATGAAAGTAAATAGGTATTATGATTTCATTTAGTAAGTTTAATATAAATTTTGTATTTAAAACTACGTACGCTTCGTATTCTTTTATTTCGCAACTCTAAATGTTATTTTTATGCATTTTGTTATTATCGGTGGTTTTTTATCTTTGATATTTTATCGCATCACTTTTTATCCTTGACACACAATTTCATTATTATATTATCCTTATAACTTGAAAGACGTTGTTTATCTTTAGAGAAACGTGGGGGCTTATTATACCTTCAGCATTGGCGCTTTTCCAATAAATTACGTGATTCTATATTATCCTGTACCAACACTCCGGAACTACCGTGCACTTTTTAAAAATTTCTCATATTTACTTACATTTTTATACACGGACAAATGTTATGCAGATGTTATACCTATACTTTTCCTTAATTAGATCCCATAGAATCCAGAGCGCGTCGTAGACATCAATAAAGTTATACTTAAATTATACCTACCTATTTTACTTAGAATTTAAAAAAATATATATTGTTAATTTTTTTATAGTATGAATTCTAAAAAGTTTTCTCTACAAAAGCTGGCGACCTTTAAGGCTATCTTAACATTGGAAGCTGCTGCAGAAAAGAGGGAGTGAGTTCTCATATCAAACCACTCTCTTACATTTTTCAACCAGGATGTTGTCCTGCCTCTGCTACGTTTTACCTGTATCACTAGTTGAAAAATACGGTACCCTCAAAAAAGGGCGAACTTTTGAATTCAAGATCAATGTACACATTATGATACAACAAACTATTTTCATATGCGGAGAAATCCAATATAAGAGTTTTATAGTCTACTTATAGAGTTGTGTTATACCTGGTCATATAAACTCGGCACCTTGTTGGAATGCAATCCCGCTCACAACTATGATTGTATGCAGTGTGGAGAAAAGACTCAAGTGTGACTTAACTTGATCTTAAATTCATTTAAGCATTTAAGTATAAATAAAAAATAAATCAATTTAAAAAGCATAAGCATCAAATTGAATATGTCATGTTGGTTTCATGTATTTGAATGAATATAAAGGCTTACAACTTCCATAAATATCTGACGATATATCCGAACAATGGATCTTGAACAATACGGTCATCTTTTTAAACCATCCGTTATCTTCGTGTACAGTTAGCCAATTGGTGACTAACCTTCTACCAATTAAATACCGTTTTATGTTAAATCAGGGTAGGCAGACTGAAAGTTCTTTTGATGATAGTAACTTACATCTTTAATCTAGTTAAGAATAGAGGATAGTAGCACTTAGTTACTAGTTCTGTGATGTCACGATGTTCTTTCAGAAAAAATAAGAAAAGTCCTCACTGGTAATGATTACCTCACTTTAGAAAAAAAAAAAATAATATAACTAATAGACCGTTACTAATAACATAAATGAAAGAAACAAATGGGCAAATAAATTCAGTTAAAAAGTTTGTCACGCGTCAAAGGAAAGAGAAAATTGCGAAAATGTAGCGTAACTAATATTTGTTAGCGCTCGCAGGTGCTATCAGTGAAAGTTCTAAATGATATTATTTTGATAATCGACTTTTCTTTTTCTTTCGACTCCAAGATCCTTACTTAAAAATTGAAGTAATACTTAATCTTAAAGTGAGGGCGTTAATGTAAAGACACAAATTATTTAGCTTTATCTTATTTAAGGAAATTAAATATAATAAAAATATTGTTTCTGAGTAATGACAAAACCTACCTAATAGGAAATCGCACGTGGGTGAAATAGTGGGAGAATACAACACTCTTGGCTTTGAATCCTTAGTGCAATAAACTTCTTTGATGAACGTCATCCGTTCGCTGCGGCCTACAAAGTTATTGAACACATTGTCTGTGTAAGAATAATCTGCTTTGTGTTTAGGTATAACCCAAAAATTGACAATAGTCTCTAACTAAAGTGTCACAGATAATAGATTATTTAAAATATAGGTACAATCCTATACAAGATATATGTAAGATAACAATGCGCGAGTAAAAACTAAGTATATTATTATGTTGGGATAATTTATTATGATATTTTGGGGGTTTTAAGGCATACATTCTCGTATGAGATTATTGTATTTTCCATAAATTTCGTAAAATAGGTCCCAGAATGCCATTCTTTCCTTGTAAACTCTGTTTTCTAAACTAATGTTCGTATCAATCACTAAATATGGTCGTGTTTCGGTCGTTAACGGTTTCCAAGTTACTGGTAACAAATCTGTTTCTTGAGGTGTTGGATTCCTATAAGAAAATAACACATTATATTAGGTAATAAACATATTAAGCAATATCAGCCAGATATCAGCCATCAGCCAATGCTTACCCATATTTTATGAAATTTGCCCAAAGTGTTGTTATACGATCAATAATGAGCTGGTCCTCTTCGCTTATTTCTCCACTGATGTTCAGTGCGTCAAACAAATATTTAAGCTCATCCGAGTGTCCAGCACCATTTAAACCTGTATTTCCAGTATAGCTGAACATGTATTCGTAAACAGGATTTGCATTCTCATTCAA
Source organism: Synanthedon myopaeformis (assembly GCA_944738685.1). NCBI lineage: Eukaryota > Metazoa > Arthropoda > Insecta > Lepidoptera > Sesiidae > Synanthedon > Synanthedon myopaeformis. Next base: position 9,189,530 of record OX122917.1, read on the forward strand.
CAAATTGGTAATGGTTCTTTGAACAGGATGAATGTATATAAAGTCAGATTCAAAAATCTCAATTTCGTCATTTAAATCTAATGAAGGAGTTTTATCGCCAATATAGAAGTGTCTTACTATATTTGAAGCTACCTCAAGCTGTTCGTCGTCTAAATTAAAGTTTTTCGCTATTCTAGCTTTGAAAGGATCCTTATTAAAATAATCATCGCCGTAAAAATTTGTGTTGCTTAATAAGTCTGTAACTTCTTGGTCAGTGTGGCCGATTAGTATAGGAGTATTGCGAATTTTTCTTAAATTCGACAGCGAATATGGATTGCTATCAATGAAATTCTCCACCCCACTGAAAGATCGTTCTTTACACGGTCTCAAAGGCAAACCTAAGTTTGTTGCTGCACCAGACACCAAGTTATGCGGTGTATTAGTAAGGAATTCCAAGGCTTGTTCAGTATCAGTTGTATTTAAACCTAAATACTCGGCTAATTTGATTGCCGCATCCACATCACCATTAACAAATGCACCGTCTACAAATGGCGTACCACTTTCTAGGATGACCTTATTATATAATTTCTCCTTTGTTGAATATAAATGATGTACTATAGACATGCTACCAGCGCTCTGTCCTCCAATGGTCACATTATAAGGGTTACCACCAAATGCAGCTATATTCTTTCTGATCCAAACTAATGCTTCATTCTGATCTTTAAGACCTTGGTTTCCAGGGACCTGTGGTACATCTAAACATAAAAATCCATATGGGCCCAGTCGGTAGTTGATAGTTACGACAATAATATCCTGTTTCATAAAATATTTTCCATCCTGCTCTCCAGCACTTCCAAATGCAAACGCTCCGCCGTGAATCCAAACGAATACGGGCAATGGATTATTGGAACTGGCAATGTTAGGAACGTAAATGTTTAATCTAAGACAGTCCAAAGTTTCGTGTTCATCATTTTCTATCTGAGCTCCTGGTTCGAGATACTGTTGAGGGCATTTGATGGAGCCGTCGTTAGCTTTGAAAATTGTATCACCAAAACTTGGAGCCGACCGAGCGGACTGAAAAATTATAAAATGTATGTAATTCCTTGGTCCATGTTATTGCCAATATTAATAAGAAAATCTATTTTTTTATGAATAGGTTGGCAGATCGATGATAGGTGGCTTTTTGAATTCATTAATTCGCGCTGACAAGCTTTTTAGGAAAACCATAAGAATATGAATGGGATATGGGAATGGGTTTTGGCATCTCTTATGCAATAACCAAAAAACACTACACAAGCGCTGTTATTTCACGGTGATATTATGTAAGGGGGTGATGGTTAATTTGAGGCAACAGACAGACTGCAGATATGAACTATATCTACGGAAAATGCACTATTACGTTTATTTATGTATGTTTCTCTTTTTTCAAATTTACTATAAGGTGTAATTGTTTGTTTTCCCTAAAAAAAATAAAATAAAATAAAATAAAATAAATGAATGTGTTATAAAATTAATATATTATACTTACACCGAATGGATCGTCTAAATCAACTGATGCATAAGGAACTCCCAAAAATGTAGAGTATTGGTTATCTGCAGATTTTTGCCCTCTCACCAGACCTTGATCAATAACAACTAATGGATCAACTCTTGATAAACTATACACAGAATTGAAACATACAATACTTATTAATAAAACAAACATTTTCAAATAATTGTACTTGAGAGAGTGCTACTCCATCAATGCGTTTGTGGCTTCAGTTTGCAAGACCAAGATACTTTATCTTGACTTATATTTCATCTCGGACGGTGAAATGTTCAAGTGCGTACGTAACAAGATAAATAATGATAGCATAGCGAGCATAGAATTTTTATTGAAATATTGCTTTTATTATCACAGCCTTAAAAGATGCACTTCATAAAAGTAGATATGATAAAAGTAGATACCCATACTTATATAAATTTTTTTAATTTAAATATCATTTAATAAATAAATAGTTATCAAGTATTTGGTAGAAATTTATTCGAAAGTAAAATATATGTCATAAAATGTTGAATCGACCAGCTGACTTGGTGATACTCGTATTTGGTTGTGGACCACAACCAAATATCACCAAGTCAACTCGTGGTGTAATATCACTACAATATTGGCAATATATTTTTGAGTACAGTATACGAAAAACGAAATCAGGTTTTACAATTTGCGTGATGGCCATGAGCAACAACAGGTTTTCGTTGCATTCGTTTATAATAAGTCACAAATTAATGCAGATGAAAATAATATCTAGTTTATATAGTTGAATCGAACTGCATCATTTTTCTTTAATATAGATTTATTAACCTTTATATATGTGATAGACACAATTATAACAAGCTATAATTAAAATTATAAACTTCTTTTGAGCCGACTTTCTATTGAGCCCAAACACACTAAACGTATCTGCTGTAATTTGCTGAGGAGTTGGGTGTCCGACAGATGACTCGATTCTGCAGCATCAGGTCAAGGTTACCATTTCATGGAAATACCACCGAAGTAACAGTAACAGAAATGGCCTTCAAATCCCTGAACAGATCTTCAAAAACTATATAGCTCCGATCACGTTTGATTTCAAACGAAAAACGAACAAATTTATAACATCCTGTTTTTGGGTCGGGCGTCGGGGGCTAAAAAACAATATACTTAGTATATTTTTAAATATACGTAGTACCCGATTAGTAAGCTAACACTATTGAAAACTCTGTTAGTCTGCTTGTTGCACTGTTCTGTAACAATTGTAGCCTAACTAATATTATAAATACAAAAATTGTTTTTCGTTATTACTGTTCCCGACGGTCGCGGACAAAGTCGCACGTAATAGCTAGTTCTAGATGATTAAATCAATAAACACTTATATTGCAGCTCTCCTACTTTTGCTGGGGGTACTATTCGGGGCATGGGTGCTATACGGGATAGGCAGATTGATCATGTCGCGAGTTAGACGCACAGGCAAATTGCGATATGGGGATAAGGAACTGGCCATACAGCAGCGTCTTCGAGCACTTGACACGTTCAGAGGGTAAGACTCTATATGCATGCATGTTAATAATTATTTTACTGCAGTTTTTTATTTTACACTAAATACCATTTTGATAAATATATATTTCATATTTTTTATGCTAATGTGTGATGGACAGGATGACCCATTAATATTAAATGGGGATTGCTCATCAGGCGACAGTAAACACCTTCTTAGAAATTACAGCTTTGAAATAACAGCACTTGTGCTGTTGCGTTTATGTGAGTAAGTAAGGAATTCCACAACAAATTTCTTGTCCACCATTGCCTTTTACTCTTAATCCTGTGTTGCCCGTCACACATTAACGAAAAAATTCTTTCAGTATTTCTCATTTATCTTTATTGTTTCTGATAGGATTGCAATAGTATTTATGATATTTGTGAACGATGGCGCTGGAGGATACTGGTGGTTGGAGCACGCGACCTGGAACGGGTTAGCTGCTGGCGACTTGGTCTTCCCTGCTTTCCTTTGGATCATGGGTGTTTGTATACCACTCTCAATCAAGAGCGCATTCGCAAAAGGCATCCCACGGTGGAAGATTTTTATGCATATCATAAGGGTAATTATTTCAATTTCAATTTCTGACACTGGACTTATCTGATTTATACCGTACCCTTTATATGGTTTCCTTCCCTTTATTTGATCGATGGAGTACCGAAGAGTATTACAGTGATACAGGTTACAGTGAGTACCGAAGGATATTTCTGTTTTTATTGGAAACAAGAAACAGGAAACCCTTTAGATCACGAACTGAATTATCAAACCATAAGGTATATATAGTTAATGTCATCACTTTTATCGTTATATTTGTAATGGATAGAATAGATTGGATGTACGCAGACACCAATTTTTTAATTAATTAATAACTTAACGTTACTTATTTTTATATGTGATTATAAAGTTTAGTTGTGAATGAAACCTTATATATGCAATGCTTTTTATTGAATGCACTAAAGTAAGTGAGTGTTTCGTCAAATCTAGAATAATAATATTCTTGAAGTAATGCTTAATTATTAGGTAGGTAACAAAGTTTTAACAACTTGTTTACGATATCCGTAGGACATTTTGATTCTTAACACGCAACCGAGATCGCTTTCTCGTTGCATTTGCATAGTTATATCACATTTAGTTTAACTTCCTTAACCCCTATTTCGTGTCGCAAGCATAAGTATTATCAGCTAAACAAACAACGAATAGGTAATGTATTTTTTGCGGCATACTTCATTGGAAATTCTGTGCTTGCGTGATGTACGTACAAGCTCTCTCTCATCTCAATAGCGGGGATTTACGTTCCGGTATACTTATTCATTTCTGTTTCAGTTCTTCCGTTCAATAAACTACATAGTAAACCATCCGTCAATGTATTATGTCTGTTTTCAGTAGGTATAATTATATTGGCCCTATGACATGATGGTTTCATTCGAATGAATCAAAGAAGCACTGTGTCTAATGGATAACTATTCACTTATGTAACTATTATGTTAATAAAAATAAATGCAAAAGTAGTTGTATTGATTTTTAACTTGCAAATTGTTTTTGTATAGATTTTGTTGTATTTATTTTCATTTTACTATATTATCTAATATTTGCTAATTTAATGAGGCTAATCAAGAGTTAGAATTTAATGCGTAAGTTTATAAAAAGATAATATTTATTTATTGTATTTTTCAACTCATCACAGCAGTAGGACATCCACTGCTATACATAGGCTTTCCCTGTAATTTTTCAATAAACCGGTCAGATGCCGCATGAACCTAGTGTCGAACCACGGCCAATAGGTCGTCGGTCCACTTTGTAGGTCTACGTTACTCTTGCCGGTCTGTGGTCTCCACTCCATAACCTTCCGGCTCTAGTGGCATTATTTGAACAATTATGTACTCTTAACCATTTAAACAATTATGACCAGTATTGGGGTAATCATTTGAAATAAGTGAAAAATATAATAATTATTTTATTACAGCGTTCCTGTATGATGTTTTTGTTGGGCATGTCACTGAATACGATATACGGATCGAATATGTTACACAACCTTCGAATATTCGGAGTGCTGCAACGGCTGGCTGTAGCTTACTTCGTCGCTGCAGGCTTCTATGCTCTTACTGCACCAAAATACTACACACCGCCTAGGGTAAGATATTATTATACTCGTACGAGTATACAGTACTATACAATATGTCTCTAAATATAATAGCAATTTAAGTTTTATTTAATTAGTTAACTATACTAAAATTATAAAGAGAGAAGATTGGTATTTTTGTATGTTTGTAATGAATAAATTCAAACACTACTTGGTCGATTTAAAAATTCTTTCACCTGTAGAAAGCTACATTGTCAGAAAGTAACATATGATATGTTTTATAAGGTTCCGCGGACGAAGTCGTGTACAACAGCTAGTTAATTAATAAAACTAAGTAACTAAGGAGGCGTCTTGGGATGCCTTAAGTTTGAAAGTTCCAGCTGTTAAAACAGCACTTGGTGAGCGTGAGTTGAATCTCAAAGATCTCTGAGATTCAATAAAAGATACTTAATTTTTTCGTTTCGTTTCGTGAAATTTGGTACTAAAACAAATTCGTAATAAAATCGTAAATAAAAATAAGGGCCGTCAACAGCTCACTGATATCCTCCCTAATAGGTACTTGATTGTAGGTGACGGTAGCCACTTACCATCAAGTGATTCACCAACCTGTTCGTCGGCCTGTTTATAAAAAAAATATCTTATTAACATAAAAGATTGCTAAGTATCTCCAACATAAGGAGATCTTCGAAGCTAAAGCTCTTTTTAATGAAAATAATATCGAAAATAGTAATTACTATGAAATAGTAATGAAATATATTAAATAAACCTTTATTTAATGACATAAATACATGGTTATTTCAGGGGGCATGTGGGCAAGCTCTGAAGGACGTGCTGTCCTGCGTGTGGTGTTGGGTGCTAGCCGGAGTACTGGCCACAGTTCATACTGTTGTCACATTTGTCATTCACCATCCCGACTGCCCGTCGTAAGTTGACCATCTTAAATGTTACACTTATAAATCAATTATATTTCTTATATATCTTAGGTACTTGGTAAATATTATTGGTCCGATATGTCGGACTATAAATAACGATGAAAATAGTATAAATTTCGAACTGCTTAAATCTATAAAATAATATTTATAATTACACAAATTTAATTTATTATGACGAAAATTGTAAATTGATTGTAATTAAGATTATTATCATTAGTAGGATAAAATATTTATGAATAATTTTCAAATATTTTAATAAAATTATACTCTTTATATAAAACTAGCTACACGCTCCCTACGCACGGGTGCAAAATAAAAACTATCCTATCTTTTAAGTTGGACCAAATTACACATAGTTACGAAGTTTTATCAAAATCGGTTCAGTAGTTTAGGAGTTCATTGGCGTCAAACAACGTGACATGTAATTTTTATATATATAGAGATAATTTGTACCTTAAATAAACACAATCACCATTTGGTGCTGTTATTTCAGATTAGTCGCCTATAAGATGATAATAATTACCTACTGCCATTAGGTATACGAGTATGTCTGGGGAACGCACAAAATTTACCTTTAAATTTTTTTTATTTTAAATTTTTGTTCTGTTGCGATTTTCAGTGGATATGTTGGGCCTGGTGGCAAGCACGATGATTGGATGGGCGCTAACTGCAGCGGAGGCGCCGCTGGATATATCGACCGCCTTGTTCTGGGCGAGTCGCATCTGTTCCAGAACAGCGATGCTAGAAGGGTATACGGGGGACTACCTACAGATCCTGAGGGATTGTTAGGTAAATCATTGAATACGATTTTATCTGTGTACAACAATCAATACTATTTTCATTATAATGGTACTGGAAAAAAACATTCCAACCTTAGTAAGATAAGATATATACGCAGATTATCTTTTGATTAACTTTTAAGTTGACAGGCGGTCCACTTGATGTTAAGTGACTACAGTCGCTTATAATTAACACAAGCAACACCTATAAGGATGCATATTGCATATGCCTTTATATGCTCATTAAAATACAATATTAGAAAATTCTATTAATTCACGGTATATACTGTAAAGAGGTTGGTGACTGCCCTCATTTGAGCATATTCTCAGATATGTTATATCATATAAAAAAAGGTGTTGGTTTGTTGAAAATAGCAAGTTTTGAAGTCACAAATTGTAACCGTAAAATCAGCGTTTAAGTAGTTAATATATAATCAATTATTATAAATCCAAGTGGACGGACCGGTGTTAACAACTACTGTTGTTTCGTGTGTGAATAAGGGAACAAGGGATGTCACAGCCGGCCCTTCTAAACCCACGATCTGACCCAACTTACCCATCTTTCTAATAGCATCAAAAAAGCGATTGCATCCCTCTAGTGTTGTTACCTACCCACGTTTATTCGCGACGATAATCACCGTGCGTTCATCAACTACTATTAATCGTTAGAAAAATACTGTATTTACTTGGTATACCTATGTAATGGTAAAATTAAGAAGAGATTGGTCGTTTCGCAGGCTGTATTACATCATCAGTGCAGGCCTTACTGGGAGTGCAGGCAGGGGCCACGGTCCTGCTACAGCGGTCCCACAAAGCGCGCGTCTCACGGTGGCTAGCGTGGGCGCTGGTTTTCGCGCTGACGGGAGCGCTGTTGGCCGGCTTCTCAAGGGAACACGGAGTCATTCCCATCAATAAGAACTTATGGTGAATACCTACTTTAATTTTTACATAAATTTATGTTTTAGTGGTAAGTCCGGGGTAGTTGGCCATAGTTTTTCTTAATCGCTATTAAAAAAAACCTTACACATTACTATTAAAATTTTTATTTGTAATTAAACTCTAAATAGTCAACTTTAGGATATTAAACAAAATAGTACCAATTTCTAATGGAATAAAAAACGACATGCATAATTTTGAGGTTAAAACGAAGCATTGCTTGTATACCTTGCAACAAATACAGAAATAACTATTATTTTAAAAAACTAACATCACTACCATGTAAAACATGAACCCTCTAAAAAATATTTACACTAAACAAAACAATAAGCAATGATTTTACTTACTTTTTTTTTTTCTAAAACGTTGGTCGTACGTTAGCTCCCACACACGATATTAAACTTTTATTCCTATATTTTTGTGGGCCATCATGTGCTACGCTGAGTTTGCTTGTCCGAGGTCTGCGCTAAGTTTTTTTCGCTGAATTTCGTTTGTCAGTTATGTCGTCGACTTCTTTGTATACAATTTTTTTAAAATATTTTATGTAAAACTAACACTTGTCATGATCGTTTCAGGTCAATGTCCTTCGTTTTGGTGACTTCAGCCGTATCTTTGGCTGTGCTGAGCGTGTGCTACACCCTGACTGACGCGTGGCGCATTTGGGGAGGAGGTCCCTTCAGGGCTCCGGGGCTAAATGCCATAGCCTTATACGTTGGCCACTCGCTGTGTTCTCACCTGTTTCCATTTCACTGGCGTGTACCGAATATGCGAACGCACACCTTGTACCTCGTCGAGGCAATGTGGGGTACGATACTGTGGGTCATTATTGCTCACATTATGGCCAGAAAGAAAGTTTTTATTACTCTGTAAATAAACATTCACATTCTCTATGGTAATGTAAATATTTTTAATTACGTAATAAATAAAACTAAAAACTCTATTGATATTATTCGAAATTGAAATGTCTGATTAGGTACTTTTTTCGTACCATAAATTTTTGTTACTTCCAATTTATGGTCTTGTTGAATAAAAATCTTTTTAAGTATTGATGATAAGTGGTAATATAATATAAGTGGACTTTATGAATCAATTATTTCTAAACCAACTGTTTTGTAATGCGAATCAATATTAACTGAATAAATATAATCAATATCAATATCAAAGCTGCATTCACATAATTTTGTATCAACAAGCAACATGAATAATTTGATAATTCATCTAAATTCGATAATATTATACTTAAACTTAAATGTAAATTAAAAGAGTTTCAGACAGCTATTTCTTCTGCTAATTTCAGGCTAAACTTCGTATATCAAGTTTATTAAATCACTTTTATTGCCACTTAATAAGTAAACTTGGCAGTAAATTAAAATTAATGTCCTACTAATATGTTGGTTACTCTTTCACGCAAAAACAACTCGACGGATTTGGATTGAATTCGGCACACATATAGTCTATTATCTGGATTAACATATAGGATAATTTTTATCAAGTTCACCGTTGTCACAGCGATAAAAAGGTGTCAAATATTTTATCAGGTGTTATATTTTTATTTTTCACACGTACGATGTCGCGGGCACCAACTAGTATACAAAAAAGTCGGTTTCCACGTCTGTCTGTTTCTCCGCTAACTTCTCAACGTGTACTTTCACTAATGGAAAGATTGATAACACTAACCCCTGGGCCACGAAACTAACGCTCGAAGCGAATTAGTTTTACGCTGCAAGCTGCGTTGAGCGTCAAAACAATTGATTGTAGTTCATGTAAATCGCATCGAAATTTTTAACGCTTGACGGTGACGCTTGCAGCGCTAAGCGAATTCGCTTCGAGCGTTGGTTTCGTGGCCCAAGCATAAGGAAAGTTTGTGTACAAAAATTGCAAAAAAATGTATCTGTGAAAGCCGGGGGCTGATTGTTAGTATTAGGCACATATTATTATGAAATAACATTTTTTTAATTATCTTAGTTGGCCGTAAACAATATGATTGTACGAGTAGTTTATTGTAGTGTGAATAGTTAATTTTTTGCTGTTTGTGTTAGCTACGCTAGTAATAAGACTGAAACACTGCACGAATTACCAGTTGGCACCGTAAAAAAGATATCTGTTTGCTTTTGCGTTAGATTATGGAGTCAAAAGGAAATTTTAATGTCAGATATTTTTAAATTCATTTTTATCTTTAATTCTAGTCTTGATATATTTTAAGTATCTCTATGTATATTGAATTAAATAAAACTTTTTATAGAAAAAATATTTTTTAATTCCTTTTTATAGAAACGTTATTTTTGATACTCTCACGTAAAAACTACTGAACGGATTTGGATGAAATTTGGCACAGAGATAGTTTTTATTCTGGAAAAATGTTAGGTTCCCAAAGAATCGTCTAAAAATACATTAATTATGTCGTCTAAAATTGGGCGCCACCGTCGTCACAGCCATAAAGATGTCAGATATTTTCTCAGGTTTTATATTTTTAATTATTTTTCAACGAGGACGAAGTCGCTTTAGTATCAAATAAAAACTTTTAATAGAAAAAATATTTTCGCTTTTGTTTATTTAAATAACAGTTTTGTAGGTGTAATTGTTGTCAGTGATCGTATTATCTAATATTAAGGTTTTTAAAGAAGCCGCTTAATAGAAAAAAAAGTAGGTCGGATTTTTATAATGAAAACTTTGTTCATTAAAATGTATCTAATCTAAGTCCTGTATGGACACCAAAATTAAATTAAATATGAATCTCTAATAACATTTCAATCATTATGCATTGCTGGTTTTTTAGAAATCTACATAAATGAATAAAATACTTTATTATTATTAATAGTTTGGATATTGATATCAAAATTACTTACTTGAAATTGATTTTACTTAATATATTGACTTCAAGTGGTTCTTGCTTTTATTAAAAAGACAAGTTGGATAAAGTGAAACAAAAACTTCAATGATTTGACGCTTTATTAGCAAGGATGACAGTAATATTCGTAATGTCATTGGAAAATTATAATAAAACAAACGATTCAACAAAATCATGACTCAAGGTAACAGCGAAATAGTTTTAACACAAAACTATTAATAAAATTACACTTTTAAATATGTTTATAACAATAATAAAGTTACCAGTTCACACAATTGTGTAATACGACAGGAATAACTTGAACGATCCCATTGAGTATATACACATTTGTAAATTTTTTTATAAAAATAATATTATCTACAATTTTTTCTAAATAACTGTGATTATATTTAATATCATAATTTTGGTTTAATAAATGTTAAAATTTCATTAAAATTAATCATTTGATTTAAATTATTAAAAAAAAGTCATAAAAAAGTATTAAAATAAATAAAGTAGATTACAAAAAAGATTGATATTAATAAATAGAAACTTTTCTTCAACTATTTTTTGTAGGGTTTCTTAATTTAGTTTTAAACTAAACATTTTAAAAGTGTAGCTTAATATTGCGAAGGATCTAAAGTGTACTTCTAAGTAACACGTTTCTTTTTACATGACTCAAATTAAAGATCGTCCAAGTTATTCTCTTGAAATGGTAAAACACAAGTCATATTCGTGAAATAGCATTTATTAGAATGAATGTTTGGCATTTTGGTTCACAATAAAAGTTATTATGTTTCAACGAATGTGCGAATGTGCGCAGCACTCGCGTCACAATATATTAATTCCATAACTTAAATTAACTACTTTATAATAAGTCGTTTCCAAATAAATAAACTCGGGTAAATGCCGTATTAGGAATTAGATATAAATACATATTATACATTAAATATGAGTTTACATTTAGAGGGATACTCTTTTAGTGTTAATAAACATTGTATAGAATAAATTCGTAGCTAACCACAATACCGTCTCGTTTGGACATTAAAAATATACTATATAGTAGAGACATAACCTCGTATAACCTTAATAGACACGTAAAACAGTGTTTGTCAATAAATTTCTAAAATTCTATTAGAAAAAAATCTCTTAAAATATATCTCAATTGTTGCCCTAAATTCACGATAACGGGATCGCATTTTAGCGTTGCACAAATATATTTCCACTTCTCTTAGTTCACTAAATAGGAAGAACATTTCTTTTAAAAAACATCATAATTGCACATATACAATAAATAAACATTTGCGTGTATATTTTTCTAAATACACAGAATACAATATATACACGATTACACACTATAGAATAAAATTCTTGAAAACAGGTAAATGTTTTTTTGTACAGAATGTAAATATAGTTACAAGACTATGCCGATATCTATGATTAGATTAGTTTAATAAGTACAAGAGCTCACTTTAAGTCACTCACGTTACCATAAAGAAATACATTGGAATGTTTTAGCGTTAATGATTTTTAGTAGGACGTGGCTTGTAAAGCAGTGGTCACAATTCGACAACACCTTTAAGTTTAGAGAGATTCTAACAAACGGATTTGTTGTGTTTTAAATTTCAATACTTGAATTAATATATTGTAAACAGACGATTATTATTATAATATTATGCAGTGACATCGCGATCTCGATAGACGAACTAACAGTCAAAGTCATTAAATAGTCAGACCCTCAATCTAAGTCATTAAATAGTCGGCCTGATACTAAATATACACATATATATAGTCTCTGTTGGACTATGTAAATAGGATGACTATATAGTCTATGGCTCGCAGTATGACATCAATTTGAAGAAGCAATCGTCTCTCAAGAATAGTCTTAGCAAGGTTAACTATGGAAAGAAATTTTCAGTTTGCATTGGTTTGTGCGTACGAAATTTCGCTTTTAATAAAGGTCCAATATCATTATATATTAATATTGCAGTTTATCGTTTAAAAAGATGAGTAAAACAATTAATGCTCAAAGAGCGATTTCCAATAATATGAATTGACATATTAACCTTTAGAAACCAAATATCTACTCTGAATTAATATGACTAAATAGTTGGAATTTCTGTCTATATGCATAGATAATGATTTATCTCTAGACAAATTTTATGTGTGCCATTGAATAGACTCGAGTGATATTTTTAATTAATATAATTAATTGAGGAGTGAACATTTAGTTAGCAAATAAGAAAAAAAAGTGGTAATTAGGTACATAACTTTCATTGAAGGCATGCCTCATTTGTACTTGTCGACCTACAAAGTGGTGTTACGAACTGAGATTATTTATAGCTAACGTTTTGATACGGGGACCTTCTAAGAGAAGCCCATACGCAATTTTATGAGACTAGACATTACCGAAAACATTTGTTTCGTTATGCAAATCGGTCTTTATAGGTCTTTCAATAGATATACCTAACCTTAAACACAAGATAAAATCTCTAGGACAATAATACATTTCACGATATAAATGCAAATTCATGGAATTCAATATTACACAGTAAGACGACTTCGCAATTTCTTTGTCGTCTTACATTCATTATTATGCTACCAAGATTCCCAACCGCACAACACACTGACGTAATGTTGCTTCTGAAGAAACTATATCGCTCCGTCACGTTATACGTCCATTGTGTAATAAAATTTCTCTATAAATAGATGTTACGTCATTAGGCCAAGTCAGTTTACACATAATTTATTATTATGAAGAATAAGCGAGCTCACTCCGCTGGTAGACACAGCGACATACAAGTATTTAGTATGCTTTGGGTAACAATTACATTCCTTAACCTAAACCGCGCATCGATAAAAAATGCACGCTAATTAAACACTAAAAGTTAAAATCTATTAAAATATATTACGAGAATTCAAACAACACGTATATAACTATAGTTATATTTTATAGGCCGGAAATTCCCTGCGGCGGGTCCGGGCGCGGTGCTTAGTCGCCGATTTACTTTTACTATACATATCTAAGTGTGGCACGTGACGCAATGCTGACCCAGCACCACATTACTAACGATTCTAGTGAGCAACCGTCCGACGACGGCAACCCTGCCTGTCCGCGCCACTATTGTAAATAACATCCAAAATATACACTCAGAGAGGAGGCGGGCTGCGTCGCCGAACATCCGACAACTGTGAGAACGATCGCCGTTCAAACATTTCTCACAGCCTCATTACAGTTACAACGTCTGTTAAAACGATCGGGTCGAGTTAACTTTGAGTAGAGATGTCTGCGCGTTAGGCGTGCGGGCGCATGACGTCGCTGCGCCGAGTGACGTCACGCGGCGCGGCTGTTGCACGCGATGACGTCACTTGCGCGCGCGCACCAGCGTTTGGCGCAACTGCGCCAGTTGAGTCAGTAAATTCGCGTTCGTTTGCTCCAGAGTCTCCATCCTCAGTTTGTAATCAGAGTTCTCGGCCACGAGCATTTCCACCTTCCTCTCCAACTGGTCCATGTATTCTTTCTTTTTGCGTCTGCTCTCCTGTGCTGATATCTGTAAAACAATACCAAATTGCAGATAAGGAAATTTACAACGATAATTCACATACAACCAAGCCTCAAAACAAAATTCAACTTCGAATGGTACGGTCATGTTGACCACATAGTTTTTGATCAATTTGGTCAACATACATACTAGCGATCCGCTCCCAGCTTCGCATGGATTGAATTTTTTTTGTAAAAACTTTTTGTAAATAAAAATCTGTAAAAACCTTCCTCGTGTAAAACGCTCTTTCCATTAGTTAAAATCCCATCAAAATCAGCTGCGTATTTTAATAGATTTAAGCGAACATACAGAGGGACAGACGGCGGGAAATCTCTTTGTTTTATACTATGTAAAGATATTTAACTGCCCGAAAATATCTTAGACAAATGTCTAAGACTAATACTAAGTCTTTAATCCCATTTACTCTTCTTTTTAGTTCAGCGTATTCACTGTGCGTACCTAAATATTTAATATTCATATATCCCTCACTGTTGCAAAGGTAGGATATTAACAGAATGCTAAAGTAGCTTTGTAATTCATCACAACAGCGTAACTATAACAGTGTCATGAATGATATTTATACAATATCATTCATGATATAACAATTACAACTAACTAATAATTAGCTCTGTTAATTTGCGTCACGACAGAATAAACATGTTAAGTTATATGATGAAATTTACTAATTAAATGAATGCTGCCAGAAGGCCTTTATATCTTTTTGATAGAACAGACGAAACGGTGAATTAGGGGGACAATGCCAAGAATTGTATATGGTTGTATATGGTTGTAAATTGTATATAAGAATTGTAATCTCTTAGTAACGCAATGAAACACTATAATTGTGGTTATCTTTAATGAAGTGGTTATTTGGTGATAAACTTTAGTAAAATTAAATACTGAATTGAAAATGTACCTTATTTTTTATTTTCCTCCTGATTTTTTTTAGAGATTTCTCCTCGGCCTTTGTTAGTGGTAAACGCGTGGGCACTGGATATCCTTCTGCCAGTAATGTACGTTTCTCCTCCTCTGTCAAAAGGAGTGTGCCCGTTGAACCTTTCTGTAAGCAATACAATAGAACATTACCGTATTGATGCTGCAGAAAATTTATTACTTAATTTATATTTTATAACTATCAATTTAACCAAGTTAACCTTTAATAAAGTAAAGGTGCTGACAGATGCCCAAAGAGAACGTTAACCAGCATTTATATAGCCTAACTGTAGTCAATGCAAGTAAACCCTGACGCGTCTAGGTTCTTTTTCGCATAGAATATTTGAGAAATACGAAGATTTAGCGAGTTGTAAACGGCTGACGCGACGTAGCGCGATGGCGTTACGACAGATAGTCGTCGAGTAAAGGTACCTAGATAAGATAGTAAATGTAAAGGTAGATGTTGTAAATACTGTGTATTAAATTTGAGATAGTAAAAGTCGAGAGATTTTGGAAATCACTGTTGAAATTCTCCAGACGAGGAGAGATATCAACAGTGATTTCGATAAATTACCGGTTGGCTGCTAATGAGCGGTGTGTTGATTGGTTGCCGCGAGTGATGCGATACATAGAGGTGGGGACGACGCGCGGGAGCTGTGGCTGGTGCTGGCGTCTCTCGCGGTGGGGACACTGCGCCTTCGCTGTCAGACGATGACAGGGATGAAGGCGGCGTAGGTGGAAGGTTGAAACCTGAAAGACATCATTTTCATACTAAAACAACCTATAAACTGATCTTTTACAACAACCTACATAACGATTTTGGTTTGTCAAATAGGAAATCTTTGACGTAAAAAATTTGGATAAAGATGCCCTAAGAAACAGTTTCTTAAGCCCGCCAATTGTGATAGGTCGTGTACCTACTGCACAATGGGTAGGTACTAGGGTTTACAATCCCCTACGTGTCGCAGGCGATGCATCATGGGGAAATGCGCAGTCAAATCACGCGGCCCGGAACCGGACAGCACCCCGAGCGGTTGGGGTGTTGCCGGGCGTTAAGGGATACGACTAGCATCCCCGGGAGGTGCCCTCCCGTAAAACGGAGGGCATGATTGCAAACCCTAGTAGGTACGTCCAAATTCGTAAGTACATAATGAGTTGAATTATTATAGATAAGAAAATTTATGGTTTGACTACACTAAGTCCGCTCTTTTTCATACGCCTCTGCTGACAGTCCCTTATTCATCTGCCCATGTCATTCCCACTTCAAGTTGTTGAAGCTTAGGTGCAATTAACCGCATTTTGGATAACGCTCCCATAAGTTACCACTGGTGATGAAACAAGCGATTATCAATTCCCGCTGATTTCGTCCCGTTTTAACATTGATTACTTTAAGGCTGTCAAGGAGCTGTTGCAACCCTGGCGGTGTTAAAGGGCATCAGTAGCCTCCTCTTAGATGGTCAAACTGTTTGCCTGCAAGCATTATTTACAAATGAATTAAAATCTTACCATTGCCACTTGAGGTAACTTTGATAGACAATTTGTTAGAGCTGAGTGTGGTTGCCAGACGCGGTGCGGCACTGAGGAGCAACTGTGGTACACCGGCTGCGCCTACTTTTTGTAGTACAGATTTTGGCATGTGAATGGTACCCGTCTGAAATTCAATATAAACAATAAATTAAAAGCGTAATTATAATTTGAGCAATAATGAACATAAATTTGGAAAATCCGATGTTCAAGCCACAAAAAATCAAAATATTCTTCAGTTATACGTAAAGGGTATTTATTCAGTTGGTATACTTAATACATGTGTGTTACTGCAATTTTTTCTATTGAAATATAACATAAGATTTGCAACAAAAATATTGTAAAAATACACTGAACCGCAAAGAAAAAGGGTCGGTTAGAAAATCTTCAATATCTTCAAAAGTACCTGACCTAGCTTTATGAAATAAAGACTAAATTAAAGCTAAACTAAATAAATTTTATTTTCTTAAACTAAAAAAATATTCTTTAATTTAGTCTTTATTTCATTTATAGCTAAGTCTACCTGACGCTAAATATAAATGAAATAATATCTTTTGAAGATTTTTTTAACCGACCTTTTTCCTTTGCGGTCCAGTGTAGTTTCAATTCAGGAGCAATAGCCATCAACAATATAGTAACTATTCTTGGTAATCAATGAAATGTATAAAGAAAGCCCATCTGCGCGCATATTTGCGCGTGAAAATATAATTATCATTTTTTTATGTCAAGGTCGACAGACAGACAGTATTTTGAAATGTTCATTTGCAAAGTTGACCCTTTCGGGAATTGAACCCGGGACCCCTGAGACGGAGTGTTAAGGCAAGCATGCGGGCAAGCATCACTCATCCGAGGGACTCGTCAATTTTAAAATTTCAATTAAAGTTTGTTTTCTTTATTATTTATACCAATTTCATTTTATTAACCACCAACTCGTTTTGAAAATTGTTATAATTAACTGTGAAATGAGTTTTTTAAAATGTCGTAATTAAATTTTATAATGCGAATTATATTATAGTACGAGTAATTCAACAAAACTTCAATGTTTCTAATTAGTAAGATATATGAATAAAAGTATTAATACTTTCAATAATTCCGATGTGAAAGTTGAAAAGTCAGTTCTATAAAACTCTCAACTACCTAGTTGAACTCGGTGACCCATAGTTTTTTTAGATTGGTCTGGGGTCGTGATCGAACATTGAAAAAGAAAGAAGTAAGGTCATGAGAATTGTTCAAACCTATGATTGCGGACAATTTTTTATTTACATATTAATGTTAACCATAGCACAATCTCTTTTTGGTTCCTAAAATAAATTTATTTTATCAGCATTTTAAATGAAAACAATAACATTTTTATAACTACAAAAAAGGACCTGTTTTTTGCACCATAATTATGTGTAATAAGGAGAAAATGATAATTAATTTTACGATCATGTTTCTTAAAATCGCCGTCTTGGTAATTACTAATTATAGCCATTTATCATTAACGAGTTGTTTAAAGTAGACCCTAAAGCTTTAAAAGGTTATCAATAAAAATAATCGCAGTACTAAAAATTAGTGAAGTATAAAGAACTTTAAACGTTTATAATTGATTGAAATTTTATTATACATTATTTTATATCTAAATACTAGTGTTCTACATCCTAATACTAGTGTTTTATCCATTTTGTTACTTATAAAAAAATACTCTACACTAACCAGAGTACGTATAAATTATATCACTGAATCTTTGAAGAAAAAATGTTCAAAACTTTGCTACCATGAAGTGTTATATTAAATAATTTCCACATTTTTTCCATTAATTATTTAAGGATTCATTACAATTTACAAAAAAGGTTTTGTTGTGATTCTGAAATATGTCGAGTTCAAATAATGATGTCATATTCTTAGTAAACATAGTTTCTACGCCGCCGGAAATACTTAGTAAACACTTAGCAGGAAGTATTTTGTACGTACTTTCAGTAATTGCTTCAATAATCGACTGTTTATTAACCAAATAAGATAACCTCACAATTTTCTCAGAGGTGAAGTGTCTTTACAAACGTCGGATTGAATTATCTAACTTAGAGATGGGATAGGTAGAAAGGAATATAATAAACATATAATAAAATCGTAAACGAGGCGTGTCTGTACATTTTTTTTTTTAAAAAAACAATTTGTAAACATATTACCTAGGTTAAAAAAATAGTTTTTAGAATTTTTGTCAGTGCTTAGTTGATTTGAATGCGGTTTTCCCTAATGTATTGTAGCAAGCTTTCCGTAACATTTTGTGTTTGTTTCATTCCAATCGATTTACAAACGAAAAAGTTATATCTACCGAATACCAAAATAGCGTACCAAAACCGCGCCTAATACGATATTACGGCCACAGATAGTTATACATATATATACGAGTAATACTAGCTATAGCAAGCGAGTTCTTCCGCGTAACTTTATGAAATATCTTACTTCCTGGTAATATAGCTTTCTATAGGTGAATTTTTTTTTAAAAACAGTCTATTAGTTTTTGAGTTTATTCATTACAAACAAAAATACAAATCTTTTCTCTGTATAATTTTATTAGTACAGATAAGTTAAGTCAGTTAATAGATAAACTTACCGTGTGGTCAATAACATAGTCTAACTGTGTGACCGGTGTGCTAGGAATTGGTGAAGGTGGACAAGATGACGCTGGCGAATCTGGTTCAGATTTAGGTTCTTCTTTTACTTCTGTCATAGGAGAACTTGATCGCCGTCTGCTGCTCCACGCGCTAGCGGGTATAGCTGGGTAGCATTCATCTTCCATATCTGTAATAATGGAAGACGCTTATAAATGTCTATAATTTTAAAACGCCATGCGCAAAAACGGGGTGTTATATGTTGACGTATGTGTCTGTCTATCTGTCACTAATTTTCATCCTTTTTTTTGTTTGTAAGCTGACGTTGTTAGCTATAATTTATGAGTTTGAAGACCATCAGCCCATTTCCTAGTTAACGAATTGATGTGAAATTTGGTATACAGGGTATACTGATACTTCGGTGGTATTTTCATTACATGGTAACATTGTCGTGATGCTGCAGCATCAAGTAATCTGCGGAATAACCAACTCACCAGCAACTTAGAGCAGATAGAGCTTGTTCGGGCTCAATAGAGTCGGGGGTTAGTTTATAATTTTAATTACAGCTTTTTTTTTATCAAATTGTAAAGCTGTTGTAAAAACAGTCTGTGAATATTGTTGTGAACACTGCGTTTCGAAGTCATAAATTAGGCAGCCCATCTGGCAGCAGTAACCACCCCCATACAGAAGATAGCACATCGATACACTGGATAGATTTCGATGGGTGAGTAAGGGATGCTACTATGCCAGACCCTTCTTCTGTATTCCGTTCTAATCTCTTATCGTTTAACTTACTAAGGTCGACGGCGCATATGCTATACCTATTGTATTTCTAGTTAATAGATGCCGGGACCCGACCTTTATATAAAGAGGAGGATTAATATTAGAAACTTAGTTAGACGTGAAACGATATTACAGTTACATCATTGAATATTAAAGAGGAACGCATGATTGACTCATTAAAAGCTAGTGCCAGTTATTATGTGGAACGCAACGTTGGCTAATTAGGTTTTGTAATTGTGTGTTAATTTCCTATACTAAATTAGTAATAATCAAATCAGCATATGTTTTCATTTAACACTTAAAGCGTAATTTGAAGTAAAACCACTTTAAGTAGATACTCGCATTCAATATTCCCTTTAGATTTTAGATAGATCATAATGAACCAAATCGGATGAAATGTTCGCTAACGTAAAAGTAAAAGATGGATTTTGTCCTAAGTGTAACGCCAACACGTGAAATATAAATGTAAATGTAATTTTGATTATTAACTTAAATAGTTTACCTATTTAATAAACAACATGGCGACAGTTGGCGACCAATAGTGGTACTGGAAACGCCACGAAGTGTGTGGATAGGTCGATAGCATTTCCCACGCTTTAAATATTCGGTAAGCCAATCAGTTGGGTACTACTGTACCCATTATAAAATGAAATCGATATCCGCCTCTGTCTGTTTCACCGCTAACTTCTTCTAAACCAGCCTCAACGGATTTTGATACGGTTGTTAGTAATGTAAAGTGCTAATACGAGGAAGCTTTGTGTGTATCTATAATTTGCAGAAAAAAAATTCTTCCTTCTAAGCCTGTCACTAGTTTTAAAAATGAAAATATTTTTGTTGAGTTGTTATAGAGTAATGCAGAGTAAGAAGTCAATCTTTGAAGTTGCTAAAATATATTAGTTTTCACTTGCGCCACCATGAGATAATATTAATATTTGCACTGTCTGCTACAGCCGCTACAGGATATTAACAAGACACTTGACATTTGAAGATGAATCATAGTGACAACACCGGGCGTCAACCCATGAGCCATGAATTCCTTTCACCAATCACTGACGAATAGCGCGTTGACGATTAATTTAACGATTGGCTTGTGTAACGGTAAACACTCCAGATAGCCGTAGACCCAAGAAAACCAATACAGTAAACGTTGTAAAATAAATAAGGCGCTTAAATTCTATCAAAAGATTACATGTTTTAATAAGCAGATTTACGT
This sequence comes from Synanthedon myopaeformis, assembly GCA_944738685.1. Classification (NCBI taxonomy): domain Eukaryota; kingdom Metazoa; phylum Arthropoda; class Insecta; order Lepidoptera; family Sesiidae; genus Synanthedon; species Synanthedon myopaeformis. The sequence goes on from OX122917.1 coordinate 9,210,705, forward strand.
TCGTAACAGAAGTTAATACCAGCTTTGAAAGCCCGCAGCAATGAAAACACCTGACATTTTCAAAATTATATAATTTTATTGGGTACTAGCTGTTGCACGCGACTTCGCTTTCTATATGTGAAAGAATTTTTAAAATCGGTCCAGTACTTAGTTTGAGTTTATTCATTACAAACATACAAATCTTCTCCCTTTACAATATTAGTATAGATTACATACTGGAGCTTGTCTGTGGCTTCACGCGTGAATACATATAAATTTCCACAGACCCATAGAGGTGTGTGGCAGTCCACATTTTTATTAATCTATCTATATAAACCCTCTATAAAATATCCTATACTGAAACCAGCTAAACAAGGTAACTACGGTTTACGCATGATTGAATGACATTAAGATATTCATCAAATGCTAGTTAAATAGACTAATACAAAATATTTTCTCTCAAATAAGTACTTTTTTATCGCTTTGTTGAAACAATCCATAATTTATCAACCGATAAAAAAGAATACAAGAAAATGTAATAAAAAGTAATCTTCGACTATCTCATCTTACATTCACGGTATGTAATCTAGGAGTTGTAAAAGCACGAACTACTTATCCCATATTAACTGTTTTCATAAATAATCTACTGAAACATTATCTATTAGTACGTGTTCGATATGACATGTGATGTTATCGTGTTATAATAGTGCGTGCTTTCAAGATAGCATTTTCATTTCTCGTAATTTTTTATCATTTAGTGTTTTGTTAACATCATTCAGTATCATTCTTTATAAACTTCTTATAAGTTTTACGATCTACTACTTTCTGTAGCTAGCAGGTCTGCTCGCGCCATCTGTTGATTGAAATTGCAACTGAAGTCTTAAAAGCAATAAACAGATGTGAAAAATATTACATGGAAACTTGTAGAAGCGGTCTAATGCCTGATTTAAGCAATAGATACTTAGGGTTATGGAACACCTAATTACTATATATTTAAGCCGGCCATCCACGGTAAGTCCGCCTTGCAGTCCGGCGCTTCATGCAGGATTGTGAATGTGACTGCCGTGAATGGCCGGCGTTATATTTCCCAACCTGTTGGTAAAAACGGACATAAAACATATATTTTTATTTAGGAAATGAGCTGTGTGTGTGCCAATTTTCCAGAAACTAAAACTATCCTTTTCAATCTTTGAAAATCCTATTTGAAAATTAAAATGAATTGCGCCGTATAACACAATTATATCTTTATTTCTTGCAATTTATTTGTTTCCTCTGCAAATTAAAAAAAAATCACTTTTAATACATACTCATAATGTATCCATGTATTGTTTGTCTTTCGATCACAATGCCTTAGGTGATTCAGTGGATGCTTGCAGTTACAATAACCTTGTGTTTATCGTAAGCATTAATCACGACAGAATCTTAAATTTAATTACACGCAATCAGTATTTGCATTCCTTTGTTTTGTTAGCACTCAGCGCGGTGCTTACTCGTATCCCTTCATCATAAAACTTCCTTCAGTCAGCAAACAGATATTCATAAGTCATTGATGTACCTAACTTAATTGTGTTTTTCTTTGAATGATGAATTATTTCGTTGTTTATGGAAATCTTATCACGAGCTTAAAAGAATATAATAAGAGAGCAGTAATTGCGTATCTCCTAATCTTAAAAATATTACAAATGCGAAAGTTTCTATGTTTGGATTTTTGGATGATTGTTAGTAACTCAATAAAGCAAAAACGGCTAAACGGATTTGGATTAAATTTGACGCACAGATAATTTATTATCTTGATTAAGATATAGGATACATTTATCCGCGAAAAGTGTTAGGTTCTTACGAGATTTCCAAAAAACTAACTACAGAGAGCACGAAGTCGTGGACACAGCTAGTATGTGAACAAACAATATAAATGATAATATAAATAACTAATTATTTATTTAATTGTTCACGTTTTAAGTGTCTACGTCATATATGGTCTTCCGTCTGCACAGTGTCTACTTCGAGTAAGATTTTATAATTAGATTCCACTTGTAAGACATCCTTATTGTGAGCGCAAAACAATTCTGACGGCAAACAACGTACCCATTCGTACCTTTCTTAAAAAAAACATCAAACGAATTAAATGTATGCTCTCTTAAGCCACACGATCTTAGAAATAAAACTAAAAAAAAGCATTAAATATCGTCTAACAGACTACTCTTTAGATGGGAGACATGGAAGTAATCTAGGTATGCATTACTGTTGATCACTCTTATGAAGGAAACAGTAATGTTAGGATAAACAATAGGGTAGGGGATATTGACACAAATTGAACGGAACATAAATACACCGAAACACATGTGCTCCTATTTTTGTAACAAGGTGGTTGTAACTGACCGTCTAGGCTGCCTAGCTGCTCAGTAGTAATATCTTGTAGCGATCCTATATTATAGCCTTAAAAAGTCAATAGCAGAATTTATATCAGGTCAACTTTTAATTGTCAAAGTATCTTGAATTAATCTAAAAAAAACTGTTTACAACGACAATACAATGAGATTTGTATGCTAACAGTTCTAAAATGTTGCTTATAATACTGAATTGTTTTAATGAATGTTAAAAACGAACAGTGTATTTTATTACTATTAAGATAAATAAAATAAATAAGAAATAAGATCAGTAGAAGTGTTGCTGAATTATTCTGATGCATGTGAAACAGCATTGATAGTACTTGCGGTATGTCGGCAACTAAATTGCAGGCCATGTCATGACAATGTCATTATCAGCGGCGCCGCATGCGCGGCCTCACGGTGCATGTGTCAAATGTTATCTGTACGCGTGCATGTGCGACGCATGAGGCTGCATCCAATCCATACGTCATACGTGGTCACTTAGCTTTCATGAATTAGGGACGATTATTTTTGGAAATTTACAGTATCCGTATCATAGATATCATACTTTTAAATTATTGAATTCGTTAAGCGTCAAGTACAAATTATATAATACTAGCTGGCTGCCTCCAAACTAGCATGGATTTTTTCTGCAAATTATATTTAAAAACCTTCTTTTAACGCTCTTTCCAATATTGAGAACCGCATTAAAATGCGTTGTGTAGTTTGAAAGATCTAAGCAAACAACGGCGGGAACTCGGGAAGCGACTTTGTGTTAAACTAACTAGATATTTATGCGAAAAAGATCTAGTTAAAAAATATTATTCTCAAAACTAAATAATATTTTTTTTTATTAATTTTGGTTGAACATATTTGAATTAAAACTTGTCACACTGAAAGATCACTTTCTGGATTAAGCATAAGATATTAAGTATGAAATAAGAATATACTGAAATTAGTTACAGAATTAAATCACAGATGGCGCCATCAATCAAGCAATAAATGATAGCCTTTTTTAAAAGAATATTATTATATAATAATCTGAGGTAAAAGCGTAACCACACTGATTGAACTTATTATGTTGTCGTTTGCAGAGCACTAGGCCACAGCTAGTACAAAATACTTTGGGATAGTTATTAAATCGTCGGTGACGCCATGTTTATTATTTTATTACAAATAGAGGTTACGGAGGTGTCAGCTGTGGAAACAAAACTGCACGCACGCCTTGACCAACTGTAACAGGCGCACAACAACATTTTTAAACAAATTGGTTTTAAATGTCTATTGTAAAATTATTAGCCGATTCTATTATCTGTTATATTATAATAATAAAGTAATTTTCATTTTATCCCTTTATTAATAGTTTTGTTTTAATTGTTTTGAACATTGTAGAGTTAGAGGGACGACACGTTACCTCCTCAACACACGGTCTCATCAATATCTTTAGTTTTTCATAACGAAATTATTTTCATGCACTCTTGTACTAGTTTAAATATAATAAGTAAACTTTATATAAATAAATATAAAACACAAATCATTGACATAGAAATTAACCCATTTGCTATCTGTTATTGCAATAGATTCTAGTTACGTATAGTATTACGAAAATAGGTTATCATTAGGAAAAGTCAATTATAAACACGAGCCGCGAATAACATTGCGTTCGCGATAAGTGATGATTCATTAAATCTAATCAACAATATTATTTGATATACTTTAATTTTTTTTGTGTGCAAGTAGAACGTGTTTAGTTCCTATTTAGCACATTTCAAGAAAATCACGTAGCATTTACTTCATGTCATTATTTAATTTAAAAATAAGTACAATAATCACAATCAGATATTGTGTAGGAGTTTTAGGTAATTCATATAAACTTCGTTGAACACGTTCATAAAAATATCTGCATTTCTTCACAATTTTGTTATTTTGAAACTTCAACGATATATTGTAGTCTTTTTCAATTACAATTTCAAAAATGTTCCATCGATCGATATACAATAATAAAGACAAATTTTTCTTCAAGCCTCAGAAAGAGGAAAGTGATGAAGGGAAAATATTTTTATTTTGTTTAAATTTTTATTATATTATATAGTTTTTATTATTGTATAGTGCTTATATGAATGTTAAGTTTAAATTAAGTTAGACAACATTAAGGGAACCTTGTGAAAAATGGTTACGGAAATGGACCAATATCTACTATAATTGCTACTCGAAAGTAAATATAAACAAATAAAATTGTTAGAAAGACCATAAGATGCAACATGTGCAATAGATGCAGTACAAGACTATTATCTCCACAAGTTTGAAAGGACAAAAGTGGAGAAAATTGCGTTCATTAAGGAAAATGCTAAGTAATATATAACTGAATTCACGTATGGTATGCCTATATTGGTGCTTGAAGTTGATTGAATACCTATTACTCCTTTCGACTATATAATAAAATGCATTTTACATTAATGTTTTTATGGCATCAGATAAAACACACCTATTGAACCATCCGCTACAGTGAAATCAAATGTAGATTTTTTTTTATATAGTATAGATAGTATGGTTCCATTGGAGGTCGCTGTTTGATGACAATCACACGAAACTATAATGGTATGCGATTAAATAAAACTGCTGGTCTGCGTGACTGATGGGTGGAACCGGGTTCGACACGTTTCAGTCATTTGTAAAAATTTGCCCATTTCAAATGAATTATTATATAAAGTTTTAAAAATATGTAATATTTGAGAGTTTTCAAAAATGAAAATTTTATCATCTAAAGTTTGGCAGACAGGCTGACGGATCACTTCTTGGTGGTTTTTATTTGATAATAAAGATAATAATATAAAACGTGTATACAGCATGAAAATATTAAATTTACCAAATATGAAAAATACCATATTTGTTAGTACAGTTGTAAAAGAATGATATGTTAAATAACACTTTATTGTACGTTCGAAATTTTATATTTGGAAAATATTATATGGAATGGTGAGTATCTTGATAAACAAAAGAGATATTATTATTATAAACACTATTAATATCTACATTGTATTACTATATAATAATCTATAATATAGTCAGTGTTGAGATTGTAGGGTCATTTCACCCACACTCTCAACTCAAGTGAATGTAAAGGAAATTAAATAAGTAGGGTGACGGGGATTGTTGTAACAAAGTTAAAAAAGTCGCTGTCAGATTCTACCAGTTTCTCCAATAACTTTTTCCAAACCACCCAACAGATTTTGATACGGTTTTCGCTAATGAAAGAGCGAGAAACGAGAAAGCTTTTTAGATATATCATTTGCAGAAAAAATTGCATCCGTGTGAACCGTCACGAGTATTGGCAAAAATAGTCATCGTGTCTGTTGATTTTTACGACCATTGAATTTCTAAATCAGACACAAAACCGTAAGTAGTTAATGAATACAAGTGTAATTTCAGTTTTTTTTTGTAGTTTTCAGGGTTTGCAGCGCACTAGTACTCCCCCCACCTACTGGCGTTGCTTGTGTCCTTATGCAACGGTAGCCACCTACCATCAAGTGGACTGTCAGCCTGTCTACCACCCTGAATAACATAAAAAAAGTTATAATTCACTCACCGTCAACTTTGGTGTTATTGGGCGAAGCGGGCGCTGATTCGACATCTGAATGTAGGCTGTAAGAATGCTCCGTTTTGATTGGAACCGCTCCTAGTGCAGCGTCTGTCATCAACCTGTCGTGAAGAACTACTCCGGATTTTGAATTTCGCTCGATCATCCAATCGGTCATTTCTGTGTCCTCGTCGAGAACATCTTTCATGTCCTGAAATGAATGAAGTTAAAATTAGTTTTAGTAGAGATTCAGTATAGACAAAGCAAACTGCAGTCAGTGGAACAAACCTGTTACAAAAGGTAAGCATTAAGCAACAGAAAGAGTTCTCTTGTGTTTTGATGAGTGAGTAAGGGATGCCAAAGTCGATTCCCATGTCTACTATTTTATCTACTATTAATAAAAATAATAAAATATTGTAAAGAATGTAAAGAAATCAAGATAAATTAAGATTTTATTCTAAAAAAAACAATGAATTTTCTGATTTTTACATCTCTATTAATCGGTTCTCCTCTTCAAAAAGTAAAGTTAACAACTTAATCCCACACGGTTAGATTACAAACTATACAAGAGGATTGTATTAGTTCTCAGAGAACAGGCAATTGTGTTTCAAGCCCACAATGTGACTTGTTTAAGTTGTGACATATGCAATCAGTTTTAAGCCGCATTACCTACCCCGGGGAATACTTTGTTGGCTGCGACAAACTAATTAGATTATTAACCATTTACCGCAAGATTTTTTAATATGTTTACGAGCATGTCATGTTGTCACCAAAATGAGCCATCATAAGACCCAGGCGAATATTAAAAGACATTTACAAAATCTTTATTATATATATATAAAAATGTTAAGTTGGTTTGTGTACGCTTCAGAAACTCGAGAACGAGTAGAAAAATTATAATTCGGTTTTCACATATGAAAAAAATATAAAAATTGCGCCCGGGCGAAGCCGGGTTGCTAGAGTATCTTTTTATCCCTAATAAAACATTTATATTTTTTAAAATTTTATTTATACAATTTATATAGTCATCATAGAGATTATATCTCTGCTGACACAGTTAAGCTTCAAATCTTTTTATCTTAAAAAAGATTTAAGTAGGTATTAACCTGTGGAAATATTTTTATGTAGTTTTATAATACTATAATAAATCGTAAGATAATAAGTCGTCAAAAACGTTATCTGTTAAAGAATTTAAAACAAAATAAATAGCTCTTTCATGTACAAATCTTATATGACGAGTCTTTCTATAATCTATATGATTGGTAGCATTAGTTAGCAGACATACTCGTATTGGTTTGATAGAGCAGCCTCTGATACGAACTTTCAATACCTATGATATATGTAGTTCTTTTAAATTGTAAATCTTACTATTTATTTACTATTTATTTCGGAATATAGACTAAAGTAAGTATGTCAGGTTAGTAAAAACTTGTATACAACATGTCTTTACTGATAGACTAAAAAGTATTTGTAGAGCAAGAATCCACGATTTCACTGGAGGAGAGTACAGACAATTAAAAGATAATACCGCACCCTTTTTAATTCTAAAAATGACGCGAGTAATTCCATATCATTTTAAGAATTGAAGTCAAGTCAAGAGGTCATGGTAGAAATTATTCCTATAGAAATTATAAATTTGAATGTACCATACTAACAGACTCACAATATGACCGGAGGCGATGACTAGGAGGCGAGCCATTCGACAAAAAATGTTTCAGTACGCTCAAATAATTTGAGTTTATATCATAATTGGCAATAGAAACTCAAACGTAACTAACCATTTCCAGATGTAAAAAGCCTTGAAGCAAAACATGTGAGGTCAGTAACACTATGTATAAATTCACGCATCTCTAACATTCTCGATTAGCGCGAATGCGGCCCTCACCTTGGCCGCGACTGCAAATAGGCGTCGCACAAAATAGAAGAGCCGAATCGTGTGAACGAACGGCCATGATTCGGCAACACGGTCGGCGACCCCGACCAACATCTTCTGACTACCAAACAACTTGATAGTTTTTTAAGATGAAAGGTGGCAGGTAGGCTGATAGTCCAGTCGGAGGTGGGAACAACAGTAGAAGTGACAGAAACAATTAACTTACAACTCTCCTGGAGATTCCGCTATGAAAAGGGTAAAGGATAGGTGAAGATCAGGGAAATGGCTCCGACAAAACTTAATTACACACTGAAACACACGACGATAGTTTTAGTAATGGCTAATGTCAGTCAACCTATGACTTCAGAACAAAGTGCAGAAAGTATACCCTGCAGATATTGGCCTAATTTTTTCTATATTAGGCCACTACTTGTGGTAGCATACTTATTGCACCGCCGAAATGGTTTACTTGTGGGTCTACGTGTACTTTAGTGACACCTCACATCTTGAGGTCCCATGTAACAATGGGTTTACGGTTAAACCATAGCTATGGATCATTGCAGCGGATAATCGTATTTCAATGTCCCCAAACTAAAGCCATTGATATTTGGAGTTTAACTTAATATTTTTTATGTTAAGGTCGTGAGAGAGGCTGACGGTCCACTAGATGGTAGAGTTTGTTTCCAACAAGTCACACAAAACAATGATATTATAAAATTTGCTCCCATTCATAAACAAATAAGCTTGCAAACTGAATTGGTCAGCGCGAAATCAGTGCGAAGTTCGAGCGCCAAATTGCCCGTCAGGGTATTGAACCTTAGAGTAGATGCTGGTTTCGCAATGATGGCACCGACAAATTGTTCTTACATTGGACGTGACTTAAGTTTTAATATGTTTTAATGATTGCTCATACGCCCAAAAAGAACGATCTTTATTTTTAAATGATTATTATCACCTTGCTAGAAATAAGAATTAACAATCTTTGCGAAGCGAATAATCACTAAACTTATAAGTAATAATACTAATTTAAAACAATTATTCACTCTCATGAAAAATACGCTCCTAATGTTTATTGTGATTACAATCATATTTAGATTCTTCAAAATACAGCAATTCACACTTAGAAAAGCACGTGTACGATAACCTGTTATAATTCTAGAATAAAAGATTTAACCGGAGAATTAATAAAATAACGAATATTATTGCAGTCAATTATGTAACGGCAAATTCAACTTTTCTTATTTTTTGAATTTCCCAGAAAGAAGAGACCTTGTATGACACATTAATTAATATTTATGATTTATATTTGCTATTATTATATATTGGTATAATTGGTGAAACGTACTATCTACATTTACGGTGAGCGTTTGTCAAAAATATTCACAAATATAAAATAAATAGGGAAGTGAATGTGACGCCATCTACATTTTCTCTTCTCGGCGAGTCAACGCGTATTGTCAGTACCTATTAATTGCAATTCTAAACTATTGTACTGGGTCAGTTAAGAGGGAGAAAGACAATGTAACAATGAACTAATTAAGTTTTCATCTAAGATAATGAATTGTTTAATAATCACTCTATTATAACACCGTATCTTTTGATGATTACTCGACGATGACGCATGCAAGAGCGGTCTCAATTAAAATTGACGTAATCTTCGGCGAACGCCTTGTTTAATGATTCTCGTAGCATTATTTTCAATTACTCACTTTCTGTTTTGTTATAAGAAAAACTGACGCATTTCTTTGTTGAAACAAACCACTAAGAACTTTGCAAGGCACTAAGTATACGAGTAGGAGGAACTAATGATTGTTAAGTTTTCTGCGATTCATACAATCCAAACCATAGAGAACCCTGATGTAATGTAATTGTAAAACTATATAATTACTGTATCATTATGAAATCCAGTGTTAACTAAACATTATAAATAAGAAAGATACTTATATATTTCTTAACTTTCTTTCTATGTTGTATACCGCTGTCGTTATCACACTCTGGTATGGTTAAAAACATTATTAAATACTAGCGACCCGATTCCCGCTTCGATCGGGGTGCAATTTTTGTAAATGAAAGTCTTCCCCGTTTATCCCTTTTTCCATAAGTGAAATCGAATTAAAATCGGTCTATCCCTTCTCGTCTTATCATTTTATATTATATATAAAAAAGATGTACATAACACGTCAATAATTTAATATCATAATTGATTGACATTTCGTAGTTTCCTAGTTTTCCCGATGACAAAACATTATTCACCTCCTTGTGAGTATATAGTGTTCTGTGTTATTCACTATCTACATAATATATTATTAGTCAACTAGCCTATTGCAATGCAAACGTCAAATCGATATTCTGTTTTGTTTTGATAATTGCCCTTGTGCAAGCAAATGTCGACTTTAAGATGTCGAACCTATTATTACCGTGACTGTATTACGCCAAGGCGGAATGCCGCAGCACGCTGATAGTTGCTGTAGCAGAATACAATGAATATCAAATTATATTAAAAGCTCTTAATATACAAAATTCTATGATATTTTTTAAATACTTTGCCGTACCGTCCTCTAATTTGCGCCGGCCGGCCTCTAGATTGTTCTGTTCTATGGTCCAATGTAATTTGTCTTTTAGATAGTTCTCTAATTGTGACCGAAATTGAAGTCTCAGAACCTTGACATCGATCTCACTAGACCTGACTTCCAGTAACTCATATACAGAGATACCGAGGAAAATGGTAATTTTAAAATTGTATATGAGTAAATGAAATAAAAAAAAAACATCGATAAATTTCGTAATTTCCATATAGCCAATAAAGTAATATTTACGTAAGAGTGTCGCTGATTTTAAACATTTCATTTTATGGCTGTTGAAGCATATCTACTTTCGCTTCGTGTAATCAAGTGCATTTTGCAAAAACAAGAATTATAAAAAGATTAATTTGAAACGGATTTACAATGCCTTAATGAAAAAGGTCGAATGATATACAAAGTAAAGTGTACTGAAAAGTAATATGTTAGAAGATATAACAAAAAAGTTTTCTATTCAAATATATTATAAAATTCAGTATCGCAGAATATCTTACATAGGATAAGACTGATGACTATGAGTATGTGAGGATTCACGGACATATTATCAACTAATTTATAACTGAACTGAACTGAACTGAACTGAACTGAACTGAGTATTATATGTAGTTGAGCTAGTCGAATAGAAATTTTCATTAATATTTTTTGTGACTTATTTTTATATACTTAATTATTTTATATTAGAACTATGTGTAATTGAATTTGCTGTACATGTTATATTATATTTTAACCTTTGTGGAATAACTGATTATGATTATGATGATCAATCATCAGGTCACCCTTACTGAACCACAATAGTGGTGTATTTTACAATATTTACTTGTCAATTAAATATATCTATTATTCCTGATTCTTGATGCTCTTCTAAGGATTTATTATTTTTTAAATATCAACTTTTTCAACAGAAGAAATATAACTAGAAAGTTTTGCAGCTAAATCAGTGTGTTTATTACAAGCTCGGATTAGAAAACTATTTTTAGAATATTCACTAAGAATGCCCAATTCTCTGCGCAAGCCGTGAAAAGTTCTCATCAATGTAAGCTAAGATAATTATCAGAAAAAAATCCAAACTCAACTAAGTGTGTCATATCTGTTCACATTCACACGAGTCGACGTCATATCACGTTCTGAACTATTCATTGTCTCTCGAAAGGTTAAAATAAATAAAAAATATAATTACACGTTGACTTGTATATACTTAGAAGATAATTGGGCAAGAGTCCTGATACCACTTCGAATTGCTTTACCAAATAAACAGATAAAGATCTTTATCTTATAAATTAACCATTTAAAATTGAGACTTGCGTAGTTCTAAGTCTTAAAAAATACTCATATATGGTGATAGATGTATGGATGTTTGTTACTCTTTCACGCAAAAAAGGCTCAACGGATTTGGATGAAATTTGACACACGTATAATATAGTTTATTACCTGGATTACTTATGGGATACTTTTTATTCTAGAAAAAAAATGTTAATATTCCCGAGGGATCGTCTAAAAATATAAAAAAGAATTGGCGCGTCGACAGCGATAAATATGTCTGGTGTTATAATAATCAAATATTTTCTCGGATGATATATTTTTTAGATCAAGCGCTTTAAAACATCCTTTATAATGCGCACTGCCACGGTTTGGAACTCCCTGTTGGCGTCTGGGTTTCCGAGCTCATATGAGTATAACCCAAATCTTTTCAAAGTTAGAGTGAATTCTGGATTCTTAGTGAATTCTGAAATTTCTGAAACGAAATTCTAGGTGAGCACGCTCCTTCTTCACTACACGGTAGATGCTGGCCAAGAACAAACCTATCTCTAATAAATAAAAATAAAAATCCAACGCGGCCAAAGTCGCGGGCACTACAAGTACACCAGATAGTATAAATATTGTTACATCTTAAAACTAATAGACATTATAATATCTAGTATCTAGTGCATAGTCATTAAATGCAAGTTTCATCAGCGAAGACCAGTTTTAGTATGTAGAGCATTTTGGGCGTTGCACACAATTAAAAGTTCACACGTAAAGTGTCATTTTCGCCTGCACGATGATGTAATCATGATCACAATACCGGTCCCCTTGTCAGAAGCTTAAAATTTATTGCACAATTTAAATGTATGGCATTAATATCTGAGTAGAAACATTAGTAATCGTACGTTTTTAGTTTTGCAGACGTCCTTTTGTTTTAACAGTTTTAACAGTACCATTATATTACAATTAAGGATTTTTTTTAATATCAGAGGTTTTTTTAGTGAATTTGTCAGTGACTAAAAATATGCATTTGCGGTTAATTAATTAATGGTACACAATGTATTATTATTATTGTTGCAATATTTATTTTTATGATAATATGAGAAAATAAATTTATAATTAAGTACATTGTTTAAAAATGTTATTATTATTTCAAGTTTTAACTTTAAAAGTCAACCACTACACTAGTCTTAATTTTTTTAACGCTTATATAAAAAATAACTGTTTAATAAATAGTCACTAGTACTAAGTATATAAACGCACGGATTTTTGTGCAAATTATAAATAAAAACCTTCCTTGTCTATCTTTATTTTTTTTTAGTGAAAACCTCATCAAAATCCGTTGCGTGGTTTAAGAGTACTTAGCGGATATATGTATAGACAGCCAGACAGACGAGAAAAGCGACTTCAATTTATATAATAAGGAAGACTAACTTAGGACTATTCTCTGAAAACTCTTCCAATATCAATAAGAACATGTTTTATACTATGATTGTCAGGACCAGCAGAGACGGCATAACAACTTAAATTTAATAATGTTATTATTTAGAACATTGTCGATGTGAAAATGCATTAGGCGAAGAATTGCGTCACACCTCCACATATTGTCTATGGGGATGAGCGGTTAAGTCAACAATCACGACGTATTGCTACGAGTCTGTCGAAACAGGCCACGCTCGGGCCCAACCGGCATACCCGTTCTAGAAGTCTATTTACCAATCTCGAGTGAACGTCTCATGAAATATCAACCGGTGCAAGGAATGGGAGCATTTTTTGTGAGATCTACTTTCACCGGCCGATAGTGGATTCGTATCCGGTTCAGTCGGTACCGTTCTCGTATCGGCCATTATCTCGATCGAGAGACGGTGCACATTTGGACTGATATTGCTTGTTAAACTTACAAATACCCGAGTCGTTAACTTGTAATGAGTTGTCGCGCTATGTGTTCATTGACGAACAGATGGGATAGACTTTTTCGATAAGTAGACCGTGACTGAACTTCATTTGTGTCTAGGAAACATTTTTGAAAGCCGTTTCCGTTTCTAATTCAGTTCAAGTTTGTAGACACGAAGCGCACTGCTTTAGTCATCAATTGCAGACATAAACTGAGCAGCCCATTTGGTGGCAGTAACTACACTTTATTATAGGAGACCACTGTGAAATAACAGCATATTTGACGAGCCCAATTGATCGAGTGGTGAGGTCTCACCCTGCGTGATATGTGGATAATGGAGCCTGAGCTTCATATTCCTCATAGGCACGTATGCATAGGAATCTTATGCAAGTTTTCCCCTCCGTTAAAAAATCAAGAGAAGCAAAAGACTGAATCAAATAACTAAGTATTGAAGTACCTAAGCAGAGAACGAATGTTTATAGAGTTTTGCAGTAATAAATTCAACCATACTACTCGTAGCTTGGAAGTGACTCAAAACATCTTACGTTAAACAAAGCTGATTATGAAATCATGAAATTGCAGATAAAGAAACGTGTAATGTAGGAAATGGATTTTATTTGTTATTTGGAAAAATAATTACAATTACATACCAAGGAACGCACTAATACACATAGCTATGTTTTCGAAGGTATATTGTTTAAATAAAAGTTATTATTGTTTAAATAATAACTTTTATAGTAATGGCAGTATAAATAATATTGAAAAATCATAATTTAAAAAGTGATAAAATATTTTTTTTTAGTTGGAAAAGTTCCAAAGGTGTAAGTACAATTTAATCTGAAAACGAATGAGTGTGAACACCGTATGCAACAAGTTGGCTTTTAGCAGATGTTTGTCGCAATATGGGACGAAATGTAGGGCGCTATGCAACCGCGCTAAATGGGTCGGCAAGTTATGAATGCGTTAGACAGAGAAATTCGCAGAACAATAAAACACTTGTAGCTCTAACTGGAAATTGTTATGTAACAAGAGTACATGCATAACATTAATAAAATAACGATTTTGGTGTATTAAGACTGATGACTTTAAAATTCAGTAAACTTTAAGATATTAGACGAAAATTCACGAGATAAATGATATTATTTAAAAAAAATCAATAGGTTTATCTATAGCATTATTTGTGACTGTGATACGTTAATACCAAATTGTATTTACAATACAAAAGTGGCAAAACGATAATAATACTATAATTATAGTGTTCGCAAATTTCTTTGCAAAAATAGTTTCAATATTTAAACATTATTATTGTTAGGAGATCGATATTTTACAAGCCTATAAGTAGGCCAAGACAATGATTTTTAGTTTTTTCGATTCGTATTAACGTAAAGTTGTTTCATTATTAGCCATGAATCTGTGTAGACAGTGGCCGGCACAATTAATTTGAATATCGCGATTTCATTAAACACCAATCAAGTCTGACGCGAAAGGCGCTAGTATTAACTGAACTGGGGATAATAGAAGATATTTCCTTTATTATTATTTAGCTTAAACTAAAAACTTATTAGAAACAATGAACGATAATACTAGATAGAAGTAAGAAAAAATCCTCATTTACTATTTTTTATTTAGAATAGAGGCATTTAAGCGTTATACGAGTAATAAAATATTTAAGCATATATAAAACATAGAAGTACGTATAACGAAGAAAGGGTGTAACACCCTTTTACAAGTACATGTATGTAACAGAAGTGCACTCTAAACACGTTTAGGCGAATATTGTTTTTATTTTTATGCACATTCAATCAAGGACTGCTTTTGGCAGTAATAAATTGGGCAGCCTGCCTGGCAGAAATAGCCATCCTAGCTAATCGGTGGTAACCCACTTACAGCACCTATGCACCATTGCTTGTGTGAATGTAGCTGTAGCTACCTACCGTTAGGTTGACCGTCAGCCACTTCAGCCAGCCTTCTGAATTTTATATCAAAGTCAATTTTCAAAATTTGCTGAATAAAAGATGCACATAATTGTTTTAACATCTATTTATCTACAAACAAATCAATACATTTTTATTAGCAGAACGTAAATAAATAGTGTTTACATTACTCAATTCACTCAAATATTAACCTTAATATTTTATCCTTTTTGAATATTAAAAAAAATTAAAATCCACTGTCAAACAATGAGTCGGTAAAACGGTATCTTAACTCCAAATAAGTTCTTTAATGAAATTATAAAGGACGCCGGGCGTTCCGCTTTCCGCTCGAACGGCTTGCGGCCCCCACCCCATCCCAGACGTCAAGTACTGGCTATTACGTTACTATGGAGGACCGTGACTGTGACTAAAATTGAGTGCTAAAATTACAAGCGACAGTTTCTGTATTCAGGAAATAAATTACAAGTAGGCGTTGCGTGGGGGTACCGTGTGACGTCACAACCACAGCGAGTCTAGACGTCTATGACGTCATAAAGGCTAAACGGATACGCTCGCAGTTGGACGCCAATGTAATAAAATAACATCGCTTAACGGGTGTCAAACATAAGTATAACTATATTTTCAGTATCTAGGGCGTATGTATAATACCTAAATGGGTTCATTCTAGAAATAAATTAATACACTAATTAATACAATATAATTAGCAAGCAGAAGAAGGCCATGTAACTGGTAGAGACATCAACCGTTGGATAAGAAAGGTTCTCTATGCTGGACAGCCTCCAATCCCAATACATAGTCTGACCAAAGAAGACCAATACAACCGAATAGGGAAATAATTCATGTAAAAGCTAATGTTGGCTCAGTTTTAGATAAAGGTGTACTGAGGTGGAGTTTTACACAAATTATCTTTCTTATTTTCTTTTCGTTAACATTATCCGATTCAATAATAGGCTGCGGGATGATAGTGGATGAGCGGGATGAGGATTGATATTACAGTGAACGCGTAACGCAGAATGCTTGATCGCCGGCAGTGTGTTCGATGTCTAATATCACAAACGAGAATCATGAGATTTTTCTATATATGTTTTCAAGCTAACAATTTATATCTAAAGAATTTAATCTTTTCCATAAATAAAAATCAATTTCCGTGCGTTAGTCTCGCAAAAACTCAAAAATGGCTAGACCCATTTTAATTCGGTTTTCACAAAGAGGCATAAAGGGGAAAGGTTTGCATTTATAAAAATTGCACTCCGGGCGAAGCTGGGAAATATTAAATAGATATAATGATACTGTTGTAAAAAAAATAGAAAACATGAATAAAAGTATGAATATATTTGTAATATGTATACAGAAATGCATACAAGTATGTGCGAACTTTCTCATGAATATTTATAATAGCTCTATGCATTGCATACTTGTATCCAACCAAGCAACGTTTATACATTCGTTCCATACGACCTGCAACGTAGGTATACCTAATCGTGAGAAAGGCGTATATAATGATATTTAATGAAATATTAAACGCATTTATTAAACGTTTACACATTTGATTGGTTTCCAGTGATACAATAATAAAACTCCTGCACGAAGTTTTCATACAAAGCGGAATCTCGGTCTGCAAGAAGAAAATTTCCCAAGTGACCGCGGCGCCTTCGGTAAGAAATTACTTCATAAATTGCCTTCAGTCATATTACTTTACCAAACAAAAATCAGTGTCCTTACAAAACAAATATAAATACAAATTTGTCTTCTTTAAATGGATAAACGATTAGTTTTCAAAATTTCTATAAAAAAAATTGTGTGTGTCAGCTCCGACGCACGACTGGAGTTTACTCCTTACGAATCCATTATAAAATATATAGATTAGTAAATGAGGGTAAATGAATGCATTTTGTTAGCTTTATTAGTTTGTTAATTTTCTCAATTCACAAATAAATATCAATGGATATAAATATATTATATATTTATTGAAGCATATTGTAGCCTGTAACGCGTAACGTGTCACACGTTACGCGTTACAGGCTACAATATGACATTTGATTTTACTCCCATAAATTTTCATACGGGCTTATATTACGTATGAAAATCGATTCTTAAGGAGTTAACTCCAAAAACTTAATAAATTTAATTGATTTATCAAATTGATTATTAATTAATTAATAAACGTTAATATACAAGGTAGTTTTGTGGGGTAAAGACACGACAACAATATTATAAACTTTTAATTAATAATTATAAAACTACTAGAAACCTGCCCCGACTTCGGACAGAGTTGGAATTTCAAAAGATCCTTTCTTAGCGGATGCTTAGCTTACGTTATAAGATAAACCTATTTTACAAAATTAAACTTCCTTTCTAAACTTAGTAGTTTTGGCTGGGAGTTATACTTTTGTCAGTCAGGACAAACGTTATAACATTTACGTGTAGGTGGATAAATTATCGTAGAATAGTGTATTAAAAAAAAAACAACATTTCCCATCCGCATATTCTTCACAAAAGGTCTTTATTTGGGAATCCTTTTTCTAGTTGACAGATGATTCATTTTGCTATTGCGTAGTTGTACGAACTATCTCGTAAACAGCGGTTTCGAAGCGTAAAATCATTTTGAAATGTCACTTATGTGTTTGTGTGTGTACTTATGTGAATGTAGAATAGATACAGTCGCCAATGCAGCGGTTACTTTTATGTATATAGATTAAATAATTACTCATAATATAAATTATCATAAAAAGTAAAAAATAAGATGCGATCATTTTTGAGATAAGATTAACATGGACATATTTATCGGATGTTATTGTCATTTCAATAATAATAGTGAATTATTTGAATGTATTTATTTGGATTATTATTTATTTGGATCTAAATTTATATTGATTTTGGTATATCGACGTATAGTTAGCTTGATATAATAATATGAAAGTATATAAACTTGATATATATAGTACGAGTAATGTAAGATCGCCAAATTATACAAACTAACCAATTTGCTATTGTATCTAAACATCGATAATATCAAACTAATATAATAAATTCAATTAAACAAAAAATCAAATTCATATGTAATTGGAACAAAAAATTCCCAAAAAATTTGAACCACGTATGACAAAAAAAAATTGAAACTTTAAGGCAGTTTAATAATTACCTTCAGATATAAGAAAAGCTAAATCGGTTCAGAGTCAATATGCTGCGGCATGTCATTTTAAATTCTTAACAGCAGCAGTGGACCTAACATTTTTTTCTTCTGTTTAATGTCTCATTGTTTAATGATGTTTTTATTTTTGGATGTAAGTTCTCATCTAAGTAGCTGTAAGCTTTTATCAGAATAAAGTATAAACCTAATAAAATGCCGATTGTTACTTACTATTATGACGCCGACTGTACAAGATAATAACATGTAAGTAGGTATATGTACAAAAATATTTTTTCTCTGAAATACTAAATTATTCGGTTCATAACAGAAGTTGTTACAGTGAAGGCTATTCATTTTGACTGTAATAAGCAACAATGCATAATTTGATGTGTGTAAATGCTTATTATGTTGTCCGCGATGTTGTATTTACGTGAATTCATGCAGATTATTAATTTCATAAATTTTTCTTTCTCAGAAATTGCAGACTGCAATTTCTCAGAATGAAAATTTTATGAGAAGAGCTGCATTTTTTACATCATTTTAAAAATTAATAACAGACACGCAGACTAGAACTAGTCTAAAACATGGATAAAACCTAAAAAAAAAAACCTTTAAAAAAATCAACATAATCCTAACTAATATCATAAATGCGAAAATAAATTTAGTTTGTTACGTTTTCACGCCTTAATTACTCAACCGATCAACATGAATTTTGCATACACGTTGTCAGGTATACAGAAAAGGACTTAGGGTAACTTTCACCCAGAAAAAAAAGGTATTGTTCCCGAGGGATCATCTGAAAATAAAAATAAATAATAAATTCAACGCCTGACAATAATATATGAGCAATAATGAATGAATATAAGTTTAAAGAGTTTAAACGCGGACGAAGTCTACGGATTTATTCTACTCCTTAACACATAATCATTAAAAAGTTTTGTAATTATTGAAACAACAAGTTAATTTTTTTTATCGAGTTCAACTTATAGAAAGCCAATACAAAAATAAACGGGTTTAAAAAAAGTAATTTTCTTGTAGAATGCACGAAGTTACAGGGGGTGTGTCGGTGACGTCACAGCGTAACGGTTTAGACATGCCTCCTACGCGAACCTCCGCCTCTTCACCTCTCAAAGGGCTGTTTCGACCCACGCATATTCGTTGTATCGTTTTTCTTAATTTTCCACATCCGTACCACCGCCTGCGCCAGCTTGATAAGAGCGTGGGTTCGACACATTACGTTCTGTCGCTTCTACTTATAGATTGTCATGTAATACCTTGTTATTGGAACAATTCCCTTATAAATATAGGGCACGACATTTATATTCAATCGCGTTTGTGGAACGGTGCGTGGCCTCGTTCAAGATAAAGGGTTAATTCATTCAAATGATTTGCATATACTTAGGTACCTACTTATTGAACATAAAATCATAAACCCACATTTATAATTTATGATTTAAAAAAATAATCATAAATTACAAAATAATAATAAATAAACGCAAAATATAATTGGTAAAAAAGTTTTCTTTGATTTGTAAAGGTTTAACAATTTATTTTATGAACAATCTGGATAAGGTTGTCTTTATACAGTCGCCCTATGAAATGTCGGATTCTGGCAAAATTATAGTACATGTTATTGTTTTAGTTATTCAGTAATTCACAGGATAAAGGAAAAAGATTTAGTGAAAAAAATGTCATTTATATAGTTTTATTATGCAGTAAATACTAAAAATTCGTGAAATCTGAAATAAATTCGTGTTTTATCAAAAGCAAGTCAAGGCATTTATGGTATCTTGCGTCTGTTACTTCACGGTGCTTCACATTTACACACAATTATCGCGGAGAAGTTAACGGGGTTGTATTCCAATGAGGTGCCGAATAAAATTTATCACTAAAACTCATCTCTTTTATTTAAGTGGTCTAAGTTCAACACAATTATAGCCCTTTATAACGTAAAGTACAGGCAATACCACGCAAATAAAGTAGGCAAAACAAAACGCAAAAAGCAAATGTATTGTTATGCATAATATATTGTGGGGCAATGCTATAAGTAAGTTATATTTTTGTATCATATTACGCTTGAATCCCCTACTCGTCGAACTACTATGAAATAATCGGATTATTCTTCATAATCATATTACTAGGTGTTATGAAATACTATCGTTATTTGGTCACTAAGTCTTAATGAACTACAATACATAACAATATGGTATTTGATGTATAAACTGTCTAAAAAAAAACACTCTTAAAGGTTTTCAGTGTTTCAAAAAGCTTGGGGGTTTATATTCGCATGTTAATTGAAAATGCGCTTAAATAATATTAAAATTTATTGTTATGTTTGTAACCATGTTCCACCTGTAATATTTCTTTCTTTTTTTTATTTATTTTTACGTCATTCTGACTCCTATAATAATTTAACATAACTAAATTACTAAATAAATTGAAAACATACGATAATTACCTATTAACAAAAAATTAAAAAGTAAGGTCTATATCTATATCCTATGCATTGACAGGTCATGTCTACGTGAATAAAAAGCATAAAATGCGAGATACTCACACGTAACAATATGCAATTAAAAGGTATTAGTTAAATGTGACGTAACACTGTCCGTTTGTGGCAGCTTATGCTATTATTACAAGTCTGTTATATATTCGCAGTTATGGGTAAATCAAAAATAAATATTGTAAAACAATAATTGACTTAATAAAATACCTATTCTATTACATCACGGCAAACTAAAATATAGATAACGGTGCGCCATTGATAAGGAGACAGGAAGGAAAATGTGTTTATCAACGGAAGTAAACCGAATCACTAAAACATTTAATTGTTCTAAGATATAACTAGTTAAACGCTCCATCCTAGTTTTAAAGCTCAGTACAAACAAAACAACCGCAAAATATAGTTGAAAAGAAAATGGTTTTTTTATGTATATTACATTAGAATTTTTACTTTATATATGTTACCTAAAACCTTGATGAACACTTTCAATATTTTTTACATCACTTTTCGTATCTACGCGTATCTATACATATTTATACTAATATTATATTATAAAGAGAGAAGATTTGTATTTTTGTATTTTTGTAACGAATAAACTAAAAAACTACTGGGCTGATTTTATAAATTCTTTCACTGTTGGGAAGCTATATTATCAGCGAGTAACATAGGCTATATTTTATAATTACGCGGACGAAGTCGCCTGCAACAGCTAGTTATAAAATAAAATCACTATCCGCCTCTATCTATTTCTCCGCTAACTACTTCTAAACTATCCAAGCGATATTGATACTCGTACGGTTTTCACTAACGGAAAAAGCTGTAAACAAGGAAGTTTTGTGTGAATTTTGTACTAAAAGTCTCTTTAAGGATACTTTAGATTGGTGTGTCAAAAGAAGTTGTTTTTATGTAATAAAATATCACCTACATTTACATCAAAGGAAGTATTAACGAGAGGAGGTGTATTTATTATCATTCAGACCGCAATTACTATGAAAATACTAATTACTTAATTAGAATGTAACTTTAAACGCACTGATTATTCTCATATTACAATATTAAAATCCTCATTTACTTTCCCGTTTACTCAAACGGAATGAGAAAATGAGAACTATAAAAACAATGGAGATGACAGTAAACTTCCCAAGAATTATATTTTACGTAAAACCGATTAAACTTAAAAGAAGCGTATAAAATCACCTGTCCACTTTTAGCACGTATCAAAACCTATAAATACTATTTAAGTGAAATAGTAATAAAATTTCTATATTGTAATCTTTGATTAATATAAAAAATATTTTGCATTAACTTTTCTAGCAACTAACACCCACATACAAAGTAGTCT
This sequence comes from Synanthedon myopaeformis, assembly GCA_944738685.1. Taxonomy (NCBI): domain Eukaryota; kingdom Metazoa; phylum Arthropoda; class Insecta; order Lepidoptera; family Sesiidae; genus Synanthedon; species Synanthedon myopaeformis. Next base: position 9,233,127 of record OX122917.1, read on the forward strand.
TAAAAATATCAACTCTTGTTTAATACACACCATATTATGATAATTTTTACGGTTAATTTGTTTATTATGAATATTTGATCTACTTTTTGTATGTGGGTGCCTTATATGAATGTCTAAGAAATGGTCACTTAAGTGCTACTTAATAAATATAAGTTCATCAAAAAGTATACCAGTTCTCACACAAAGTGGTGGCAATAAAATTTTAGAGTGAACTCTAACTGCTGCATACCATTTTAAAATTAACATATATCCATTTTTTTTAGATATTCTATTTTAAAAATTTGTCATAGGTTTTGTTGTAATGAAAAAAGTTTCTTATTATTTTATATTAAAATATATTGCAGGAAGCCTGACGGTAATTTTAATGTTAAGTAGGCGGTGATTTATATAACTATATACCTGAACTGCAAGTACGTTGCTAACCCTGATACGATAAAGCATGAGGGACAAAATGATGATCTTCTGGCTTCCCTAGTTTCTATTGGCAATGTATGTACATATAGTAACAAATATATAAAATTAATAAAATAAACGAATAAATTTACATAGTAACTATTTACATAGTAATAAGAAGAAGTTGAATATTCTGAGCATTGGAGTAGGACTGAGGTTTATAGCTTATCTCTCACTTTGACAGGGTGAATAGTTGAAAAGTAGCCTATGTCCTTGTCCAGGATTAAAGCTATCTCCATATGAAATTTAATCAAAACCTTTTTAGTAGTTTAGCCGTGAAATAGTAACACCGCAGGTACAATTAGGTCCTTATGGATTTTGTATAAGTGAAACAGAAGGAAAAAGTATTGTACTGTGGTGATACGCAATTGGCGACAATCTGGGGCAGTGGGTGCACACATAATATCAGCTATGTACATATATCTAATACATTAAGTATAGCACGCAGTAACCGAGTAAACTGGTCCAACACGATAATTGAGCAATTGCATTCCAGCCACATGCTTTTAACTGTGTATGTCGTTTTGTATCTTTGATAAGATACAGCACACCTCACCACGCTAAGCAAACTCCGTTTATGTCGATTATCAATTTATAAATGTTATGCTTAAATTTATTAGAGGAACGAGAACGCGTACAGATATCCTTCAACTGTAAATAGAAATAGAAAATTTAAAAAAATCACTTACCTAATTATTTAAATTATGCCTGACTTTAGAACTCGATGTGAGTTACTACTTTTATCAAGCATTTATTATGTGATGGTCGGCAGGCATATGCAACATCAAGAGGAGCAAGTTCCCTGCCGACCTTGATAGGATAAAATAAAGAGAGGCTATGGGAAGAGTCCTAGCACTTTTTAGGTAGATACTCGCTCACCGAAGCACAACAGAAAAATGTTTATATTTCACTATGGTCTTCTGTAAGGTGTAGGTTACTGCCGTCAGACCGGACTGCACAGTTAATGATTCCACAACGCAATATACTAAAATGAAATAATTTTAACAAATTTTCAAGAAAAAAGCATAAATTACATAAGGGTAAATAGGGAGAAACACATCAAGAACATTTATATTGAAAACAGTCCATGTGTGTCTTTTGATGGGGTTTTATGAGAAAAAAACCACGCTTTCCCCATCTAACAATTTACATACATCAACGAAGCTATGCAACTGGTAGTCAATAAAGTTAAGATTATTCAAGGTATATTCAAGACTTGGTTGTTTACAGAGCAAATGGAAATAGATAGTAATGAACAACATACCGATTGTTTAAAGAGTTGTAAAATGTACCTTCGTGAATAATCGTATTGAATGTGCAAATCTTCTAGCAGTCAGTAAAGAATACTTGTTCCCGATTTTTTCGCTGTGATTCGAAACAGAATATTTTCTTTCTGGGAGAAAATCCGAAATTCCGAAAACGGCATTCTTGGGGTCATCGGTGAGAACTACAATAGTCCCTTTCAAAAGTATTGGCTTGGTGTTCACAGGAGCGCAAATAAAAAATAATGAATAAATAAAAACCACTGTAAATTGCATTGTGTATATATATAATTATGTTACTTAAGGCATTGTATATATATTTTTATATTTTTTGATTTTTTGATGTAAAATAATTGTATGGACCAAAGTCTGAAATAAAGAAATATTATTATTATTATTATTATTATTATGTTTGTTAGTAAAGGTTATAATGAAAAGCTGATATGAATTGGAGCGGGAAAGTAAACATAAATGCCACTCAATTTAGCACACTGTATGCAAATTCCTATACATTGCGATAACGGACTATAGAAGTACAGCAGGCCGGCGCGCGTGCGGCGCGGAAGGGTGACGGGGAATAACCGCGGGAAAAATCTAGTGAGTTTACAAAGTAATCCCTTCTTTAACCATGATACCATGGGCAAATACCATATTTGTTGATACATTTTCAAAGAATCAAATCTTAAATTTTATTGAACTGTTTCAAAAATAAAACATTATACTTAATATTTGGATCAACGATGCTTTTATTAGCCCAGAGAATTTTGTAAAGGATGTATTAATTTTTTAAAGAAAACGTTATCAGTGTTTATTAATTGCAATAATGCATACAGGAACAGACTTTCTCCGTCTTTCTCTTTAAACATTTAAATTGCGTAAATTTTTTTGGAAAAAAAGCATAATTTCGCTCACCATTATCAACTACCAGAAATTAAGTGTTTTTGAGTTTATAATTAATGATGATTTCGGAATAACAGTTTCACATGTATAAACTCAAAACCAATTCTTTTTCGAGGATACGTGGGCAACAGTAGGTAATCCAAAGCAACATTTTATCTAGAAGCAAATCTATGGCAGGTAGCCATTTCAGATTGCATCAGGCTTGATATCCTTTTCCTTTTCGACGAAGCAACTTTTCAATATATATTTTTAATTCCATTTTTTTAAATGGAAGATTTTTAATATGTGGTAACAGTTTGGTAATACGGTGTAATTAGAATTTCATTTGTTTAGAGTTCGTATTAGGACGGGCATAATTTCACATTCAGTACAGCGCGTGATGGTCCCAATACATTAGGGCCGTGAGAAAGCACAAGTCTGGGTCTGCATTCCAACATGCTTTATATGTCAAATACTTTAACTAGGATTTAGTTATATTGAAGACGTCACATGAATTCAAGAGTAAATGCTTATAGGTACTAATATAATAACAATGAGCATTGCACTTGACTCGAAAGACATTTCAATTTACATACTATAGTTAATTGTACAAGATAATGAAGGAAATTTTAGCCAGTGTAAATCGTATGTGAAAAAGACAAATGTTTTTAGAAGGATTGCTTTATAAAATAGCAAAAATTCTAAACTATTTCTAAAATTAATAATAATAAGCGTTTTGGAAGATCAAAATATGATTTACTGTATTGATTTAAAAAACCTTTCACGCATAGAAAGCTACAATATTAGTGAGTGACATAGCCTATATTTTATAAAGTTTTATAAGGGTTAATGTCGTGGCTTCGTTTTTTCTGCTATGAATATTGAGACAATCTTTTTTTTTATATATATATAATGGATAACACTCTAGAAGCGACTGTTGAAGCATTATACGGCCACAAAATACCTTAAATAAGGTTCTATTTATAATTCTCAATTGTTTCGTCCAGTCTACAGATATGTAGGCGTATTAAGTATAATGGGTACTTCAATTTTGAAAGCATTTCAATGTTCGGAACTTATTTTTAGATCTTTTTGAGTTAGACAGCCTTTTTGTAAGTTACTTTTTCAGTTTAGAGCGTTGAATTTAATGTGGAATGGGTGATGGAAATTGACAATTAATAAAACGCAGTAGTGTTTTGTCACTCTGTTGTCACCAGTGAACATTCAGATTTGATATTTGAAGCAAAAATAGCTTCTTTTAACTTGTTATTTGCTAGTTAGCGTGAAAAGCTTTTAATAGAACAAGTACGTGTAGCTATTCTATTCTAAAGTTTAATGTCGAAATTAAACAGTTATAAAAAGCAAATCTACATAAAAACGAGCAGGTATAATACAGATGTAATACACCTTACAAAACGGGATGTAATCTCCTCTCTCTGTTTAACCGTACTATTTCACGCATACTGTCTCATTCTGTCATGGTATTTGTGTCCAACGGGATGTCAAATCGAAGGCCCATCTCATGACCGTTTCGCCATTCACCTCATGCAATGCAATTCATGCAAACATTCAGCAAGATCTTTATGTTTTATTTAGCAGTTCAATGTTGTAATCGATTCTTTAGAATTCTACATTTATGTCAGATTTTTGAGAAATTCATAAAAGTTATTGAAAAATACTTGACCTCGGTCAACAGTACCTACCACTCTTTGCAACACATAACAGAGAACAATTTAAAAATATTCCTGCTATTGTGCAAACAGCGTGTAATCAAAATAAGTGATCGAGTGTGTCGATTTTCCTAAAAATATAACAAATTTGACATAAACAAATTTGCTCTTGTGTTAAACATACAACTTTTCACCTCAACGGCGAGAAAAGCGTTACTAGGTCATCTTTAGGTAAGAAAATCAATTAAGATAATTTTAAATATTATGTTTATTATAGCCAACATTCACATAGCCAGTCACATAAATTATAACTAAATTAACAAAAATATTAAAAGGTGAAAGTAAAATTACTGCAATTTGTAGGATTAAGGGCTTCTTTAAAGTGTCAAGTAAGTAAGTAAAATAAGTAAGTAAGTCATGTGTAAAGCTTCAAGTAGGGTAACCGCCATTTAAAGTCACCGGTAACCAGGAATGATGGAGATGATATACCTTTGTTTGTACGATAAAAGTCTCAAACATTAAATAGATAATATTAAAAAAAAATCGCCTATCGAAGAATGCAGTAAACATAAAGTTATTTTTAAAAGTAACTAATAAACACTTGTAGTCGGTGAAAGAGGCCCTAAAGGTAACAGTTTTGTTCGGAACTGTGATGGTCATATTATTTACTTGCGTGTTAGGTAAGGGTCCTGTCTCTGTGTTTGTACGAATGAAATAATTCGTACGAATGAAGATATTTTTCACGGGACTTTTCTGGAAGAAAGCTAAGTTCGGCATTTGAAACTTGTTCCCATAATTCTTCTGGAGTTAAACAATGACCACAGAACGTTCTCATTTTTTTTATATTTACCAAAACAGACAAAAACACCAAAACCTAATGCTGAACCAGTTTCTGAACGGCTGTGAAACTATCTTCACAGCTGGGCCAACTCTAGTCGGCTATGGCCGGTCGACTCTAGTAGGCTATGGCTGGACACACTAATAAAATCAAAATTTTATTCCTGTGAGTTAAATCGCGTGTTCGAATTTCGATCATGCTCGCAGCAAGAATCGATTTTTCTGCGAGTTTTTAGGCACCAACCCTTTTCTGCTGGAGAGGTGAAATATATTTTATTCATATATTTAGTAATTAATTTGATGTTTTCCTACCAGATTTAAAAGGCTTATTTTTAATTATGGTATATATTTTCTTACAATATGTGTAAACGATTTAAATACTTATCATGACATATTAAAAAAAAGAAATCAATCTGATCAAAAAATCAATCTGATTTTATAAGGTCAACAAATTAAAATCTGAATAATTGGAGCTGATGGCAAAGGATAGGAAAACAATCTGCCGTTTCCAGGGACGCCTCATTTATTCCAAGGCTGACTAGTGACTATAGAGACAATGAAACATTATTGTAGCGGCAAGACCTTTCGTCTCAAATATAATTCAGAAAATAACTCACGTGAAAACCTTGTTAAAGCACAAATTTAAGTATTTTGTATATATATATTATATATAAGGATGTAAGAACATTGCGTGCGTTAGTTTTTAATTAACAAATAAAAATCTTAAGATATTCATTTAAATTGTATGATGTAAAAGGCTTTATGATGTGTATGAATTGCTTAAGGTAACTAATAGTTTTAATATGATATTGTAAACGTCTAAATAGCTTTTCCAAATACAACAACATAAACGAGGAAGGTTTGTGCATATAATTTGCAAAAAAATAAAATACATCAGTGCGAAGTCAGGGGCGGGTCGATATTATTTAATGTAGTATGGAATGTAAGAATGGGTTGCGGTCGTCACCACTTCGTAAGCCGTGTTTGATTTGTACGCATTATGTTGAACGACACTATTCTATAAAGGTTCCATACAAAATATCTACTTAGAAAATAAAAAAAAACATAAATGAGGTGATTGATTGATTCACTTATGTCTATCCGCCCAAGATTTCTAGGAGTTCTTTTTAGTAATTTATTTGGATAGTGAATTCATCAACATTTTACCAAACAGAAAAATCTATGTAAAGAACACAGCAAGAAATATTCATTTCATACGAAACGGATATTTGAACAAAGCAATTCGTGATAGCTTTACAGTTATATCCTATTGATTGAAAACAATAACGGTACCTAACCATGAATAAGCAGTTTTCTAATGTCACGTTATCAGTTGCTTTTGAAGGGAGTGTATTTTTAAAGACAGTTTAAACTTTTTTCTAGCAAATACCTTACTAATAAAAAATAATATATCAGAAAAAATATTATAATTTATACTAATACGAGTATCCATATCAATAATATCAATATAATATCCAATCTTATCAAAAATATATACCTTACAACCTTAGTGACTTAAAATATAATAATATGTCTTCCTTACTATAAATATTGGCTTTGTGCTTGAACAAAGTCGCCGCTATTCGCTTCGGTCTAATCTTTAGCTTATTTCTTCTTGTAAACTAAGCATGTATGTTTATTAGATATTATTAAGATTATTAAGATTTCTTCTGAAAAGTTTAATAATAATTTGGGCAGGGAGTCCGTCTGGCGGTAGCAACAAATCATTTCAGAAGACAACCGATATTCGATAATGCGTCTAGTCTTCCGCACACAGAGATCCGTTTAGAACTAATTTCGGTCATTACACTGGTGAATCGAAGTAAATACATAATGGTTATGCTTACTTTGTAGCTAATGTGTAAATAATTCAACCAATGTTGTAACCGATTTTAAACTTTGCTGTGCCGCAAAAAGGTTTGTATCAGCTTCGGATAATAAAATTAAAAAAATGCCATTCCACCGGTGCACTTTCTAAAATGTTTTTGTAATTAAAAAGTATAATCACGAACATTTTCTCTGTCAGAGTACAAAATGTCAAGGGTTTTAACGTTCTGAATGACGTAAGCCAACTATAATCGACCTCTCGATAATGCTTAAGTTAAAACAATACAGGGATATTGGCTTCTACGCAATTATGAATAGAGTGTCGTAACTCCGTGAAAAGTTAATAGGCAAATATATAAAGTATTCCTTTAATTTATAAATGTATTTAACCTTGAGTTTTCATAAGAACGCGTGTTTTTGACAGTAATTTTTTAGCGGGTTAGGTTAGAAAAACCCGCTAAAAAGAATATGGATTCATAAACGATATTGCAATAGATACTAATAAATAATGAACAATTTATAACCCATTTACTAATTTCAAAGCTCAAAAGTCAAATTATCATCATCACCATCATTAACGGCCGATGCCCACCGCCGCAGTCTGCATCTCACATCTTTGGACCAACAATTAAAGAAGCGCCTAGATTTTCTGTTCTACGAGTATACTAGTTAAATAAGTGACCTCGCCCTGCCAACCTTGCCACCTTGCCAATTCTATAAATACTTTTATACTTTTAAGTATCATAATGTTAAATAATAACTTACCATACCATTATCGCCCTCAAGAAAGATGTGCGTTTTTTAAACTTCACATTTATTGTGCGGATACGAGTATACTCGTATGTGGTTAATGCTTACCTGTAAACAAAAAATATCTTATCACCAGAGAGCAAGTTGAAATTTACATTAATAAAATGAATGTAGGCACATAATTACTAAGGATTTATTATAGATATTTAACTAATAAATTATGTATTTTATAAATATTTTTATGATTGAGTTATTTGATAGATTCAAGCAATTCAATATACCACTTGAGTTAGTACGAACACTGACTGAGTTTTCATAATGTTTTCACAATAATTTCATTTAAAAATAATTATTTATTCCCGGTTGCTCGAAATTTATGGTATTTTGCACTCTTTAAATGGGTAATAATGTTCATTTTCCAATTACGAATCAGCTACACATGTAAGTATATTGGACCGTTTACGGCCAATAGTGCTTGGGCGACCTTTCCGCGGCAACTTTCACTGTTCTAGTTGCGGCCCATTGTGGAAGGACAATAGATTGTTTCCCACTTTCACACGCCCGCGCGCCCTCAGACCCTCATCCCATTCATAACTCGGATGATCAATGAATTCGATAACTCCATAACATACCTCTTCTCATAACATGACATCGCCTATCGTTAAGTGTCGGTGGTTTAAACATCGCATAGTTATGCATCTCTTACATAATTGTATTAAAGCCCATTAGTAAATCTATTTATTAATATTATAAAGAGGTTAAGTTTGTATGTTTGTTTGTTTGTTTGTATGTAGGAGGTAATCTTCGAATTAAATAAATCGATTTAAATAAATCTACTCATCCGATTTAAATAAATCTTTCACCAATGGTTAGAATAGAATTTATATAGGGATATTTCACGCGGCCAAAGAAACGGACACCAGATATTTTTCAATATGTTGGAAATTCAACATTTAGTTCCAAATTCAACATTAGCAAATAAATAATGTTTTTTTGCTTGAACAAAAGTGTAGTAGAAAAGAAAATTGATATTTGTATTGTCGTCAAAGGACTTTATAAAACTATATATTTGAATATACACTTCCAAGATAAACCGTTATTAAAACTTGTCGTAAAATTGATTTTTATCAAATTTAGCGTATGAAAATTCACTTAATGAAACAATGGAAACACGCTCGATGCGTAACTTGAGGCGACGTAGTGGAACTAGAAATGGCGTACTCGACGTACAACCATCGAATGCTTAATTTAAATTTTAGAAGAAATGTGAAGCACGTATTCGAAGACGGCTAAACAAATTCGGCTGAGTTTTTTTTTTAGGAGGTTCTTATTAAAAGAAAAATTGCACTAATGCGAGGTCAGGGACGGTTCGATACTGTGAAATAATAATAAAAATAATATATATACCTACTTAGTATATAAAATAAATTGGATAAAGTTAAGTATTGCATATATCATGCAGAAAGTAAATATAAAAGGTGGGTTACAAGTGCGCGGTCGACTCTGCAGGAATTTGTTTACTGCTCGCCCGAAGAAAAGTCATGAAAACTCAGACAAAACGTGACTAAAGTATCACCAAATTATAATGTAGTTATAATAATTATAATAATTTTGTACTAAAACAATACGTTGGATTTAACTGTACAGAATAAAAACTCAATGCGCTCAGTCACGGTGTGGAAAGGAGATAAAAACGTATCATATGGCGTGAATTGCTAACGCATTACTCTATTTGAAAGTTTTATACTCTCTTAAACCTGTTGAACCATATTTGGATTTAAAAGTCACTTAACTTGTATTGGCAAAAATGTTGATGGCCGGCGGCCTTGCAGTTCGAGAAATATATAATTATATAGGTAATACAAGGTGTAAACGGGTTTAGTTTGAAAGTTGACATAACTTAAACTTACATTTACTTTACGCATTCGCTACACATTGAAATTTGCTTAACGCGTATTGTTTTGTTCAAAACTTACACTTTATTTTTATTGAGTCAAGGCAGCGCTTGGCCGCGATCTCACTTGATGTAAGGTGCAGATGCGGCCGAAGGTGGACCACGCTTACCTAGTAAGTGCCCATTTACCCTAGATTTGAAGATCCCGAGGTTGTAATTTTGAGGAAACACAGATGCAGGCAGTGAGTTCCACTCCTTAGCAGTTCGGACAAGGAAGTTGGAACTGTAACGCTTCGTGCGTGACCGAGAAACATCAACCACGAAGGGATGAAACCCCCGCCGTTAAACTACTTCAATTATAGCAAGATCATGATCAATTTTGAACGTTTTGCTTGTAATGTCGCTCGATTTAGTAGGGAAAAATCATCGTACAATATTCATATGTGTGTGTTTTAACTATGCTTACCTAATAACATGCGTTAAGAGATTTATTTAACTGTAAAAAAAGGTTTTTTTTTTTTCATTATGCTGTCAATATTATCCATCAGTATCCCAAAGAACTGTTAGCCGGTCCTCGATCTTTATCATAAAAAATACTATATGTATACAAAGTAAAGAATCTTTAAGTAAGATTATGCTTACTTGCCATGAAATAATAAAGTCAATAATTTTGAGTATTTAATATACTTATATTGGAAATAGAAAAATAACTTTTTTTAATGTCATACGGAGTTACGAACTGGTAAAGTATACAAGGATAATAATTATATTTTTGACGGCTAAAATTGGAGTCCTAAAGAAAGCTAATGTATGCATTTTTATGAAAACTCTGCAACTGAAATAAAATCAATATTATTATGTCTTCTTTTATTGTTTAACTAGCTGGTGCCCGCAACTTCGGCCGCGTTCAAAATGTTATCCTTTCTCGATAAATGGACTATCCAACACAATAATAATTTTTCAATTCGAACCATTAGTTGCTGAGATTAATGCGTTCAACCAAACAAATTCTTCAGTTTTATAATATTAGTAAAATTTATATATAGTTTCGCCCAGGAAAAAACTTATGTAGGTGGTGTGTATATAAAAATTCCATGAAAAATTATGTACTTAACTGATTGTGAAAATGGTAAGAAAATCCGTTGCGTGGTTTAGGAGTTAGTGGTTATACAGACAGACTCGAAAAACGACTTCAAGTTTTACTATGCAAAGAATATTTCTTTTAACAGTCATCCTCCATAATTACCACAGACATACTTTATTTCCTTAATTTTATTACCTAATAATTCCATTATTTCTTCATACGACATGGCTGGATTACATTTTTAATTATGTAAACAAAGAACTTGAAAAAACACTTAGTAGTTGTAGTCTACATTAATTAATTAATACAATTCACGTGTAATCGTTAATTAAATATGCCTATGCGGCTGAAAGTTCCAATAAATATTACGTGTTACGAAAGCATTACACATATTGGGCCTTTAACGCTTAAATTGTGATGACACCAGCAAACATCACGATCTTTGACTGTTGCGAAATATGCAAAACTCACGTTCTATGCAATTTATTGGCTGTTTTGCTTGCGCGTGTATTATTATCTATATTTTTTATTAGACTAATTGGAAAGAAAGTTTGCTATGATTCGATTATTTGGACATGGAAATTAATATCGGACTATTAAAAATTAAATTTTTATTCAAAAAAATGATTCTTGGTTTAAAAAATTCTTTTCAAAATCGCCAGTACAGCCAATACAGCATCGAATTATGTATATGGGGGCAATGCATCCCCCAAATTTTGGCTAATTGCTCAGATTGTTTGCCCTTGTAGCGAGCTATTCCATCCACTCTCCCTACAGCATCTCTTCGAAATGATTGAATTGTGGAAAAATGTAACACTATATTTATTGAAGAACAATTGCAGGCTGCAGAAGTAACTGCGCCTCTTTTCTAAAAGTGTTAGCTTGAGTCGAAGATTATGTACTTAGATGATATAATAATTTTATTTTTATATAAATATATACTTTGAAAGAGTTGTAAGGTACGAGTATGTATTTTGAAGGGAATCACCTATACGAACAATTTACTATTATAAAAGTTACGTAACAGCATACAAGTACTTAGACGCTCAAACCGGTTATTGGATACATATAAGACCATATTTGTTCTCCATATATTATCAGGTGTTATTTATAGTGACGCAAATTCCGAATTGAATCCGGAATGTGTTTTTGAAGGAAAAATTAATTCAAAAGAGACAAGTCCGACAGCTCTGTATACTTTTCAAGGTTGGAATTTAAGAATGTGATGGTTAGTCATTAAATTTTTTTATAAAACGCGGCGAGCAGCCTGAACGTGGTAGGTCGATGGTAGGTGGCAATAGTCGTATGAACACAAGCAAGGATAAGCACAGATAAGGATAAAGAGTAAGGGACAAACGGAAAAGCTGGAAATGGAAACGACAAAGGCTAAGAAATTACGAGGGAAATGGGAACTGGCATTCGTTACTCACTCATCGAAACTTGAAAACCTTTTCTTTCTGCTTATATCCAAAAATCTTCCTCATTTATCGCTGTTTACGTTAGTGGAAACCGTATCAACATCCATTTGGTAGTTTAGAAGAATTGAGGGGGAAAATAGACATTAGCGGACTGCTATTTTATGTTATTATACGTATGTATATATACATATGTAGACCTTTGAGAAATAACAACAATCTAAAAATAGATGGATTCGACGTGTGTAAACAATAAAGGGATGAAAATAATGAATAATTCACGAGTCTAGCCTTAACGGCAAAGGCACTGGGTGTTAAACTTTGAAAAAGGGTTAGATCATATCCATGCATTATTATAGAAGAACTCTCAAATCGCCGTGACCTTTCCAATGCTCTTGAGCTTAAAATAAATGCATTACAGTCTGCATACATTCGAAAGATATTTCTAGCCATCGCAGATTATCAGTATCTCGGTGACGCGGTGAAGGCTGAAATAACAATAGTAACATTGCAAAGAATTAAATTAAACAAAAGAATCGAAAAAGTCCGAGTGAGAACTCTATTGTTTGAATCGAAACAGTTTACCGTTCGATTCGAATACAAACGCTTATTGTATCATTTTAGTTAGATAAAAAGTAATATGAAAAACAAAATAATATTTACAAAAAACAGACATAAATCACGATAAACTTCTCATTGGTGATGATCGAGTAAAAAACATTTATACATAAATCCTATATACGTAGTATGATTGTGAAAATGGCAAGAAAATCCGTTGCGTGGTTTAAGGAGGAGTTAGTAGTTATACAGAAGCGGAAAGCGACTTCAAATTTTACTATGCAAAGAAAATTTCATCACCATAAATCGAAGCGAGTTATCGGCACACTGTTGTTGGTCATAGAAAATCATCGCACGAAAATGTTCGCGATTTAATTCCATTTTTTGACTGAGCTGAATGTTTCAAGTATCTGTAAACATCATAAATAGCACTCGTATGACAACACGTTCTGTCAGATTTGACATATTCACATCAGTGTTGCCAAATCTCAAAACTTAAGTAGCAACCTAAGTATCTCTTATAATTATCTACAGCAGGAAGCAGCCTCTGTCTGCTTCTTCGCTAACTTCGAAACCACTCACAAGGTTTAGATACGGTTTACAATAATGGCAAGAGCAATAAACGAGGAAGGTTGGTGTATTTAATTATCAGGAAATAATTGCATTATATTTAGGATTAAGGTAAGATGTAATTCTAATTCTAATTATTATTCAAAGTACACTGAATGTAAATGACAAAACCATTTATAAATGTTTATGGCATTAATTTTCAGTGTAGGCATAACTACTATAAATATGAAGCCTAAAAATAACGTATTTGTGCAAAATGTTGAAATGGAAAATAGGTCAGTAGTGCATGTGGACAGAACATGCATCACATTAGGCTAGTTATCTGTTTAATATGATACGTTTGATACGTATGTCGCGTCGAGCGCCAAGGGAGGTATATATGAGACGCGTAAGGCGAACCCTCGCTTAGGAAATACTTGGCGCTCTGTTTTGGTATGATTCCAACACAATTTATAATCATATGTTTGCTTTACGTAAAACTTTCCATTCGTGTTACAAGTTCGTACAAGTACAAGTAAACATTAGAATTTGTTTTGCTGTGTTTTTGTTTTTCCCATAAATTTTGTGAATAGGTAAACAAATATACATAATGAATATCAACGTCTAAAGAAGAAGAAAGTTTTTCTAAAAAAAATATTTTTCTATAAGAAGCATTTTTTTAATGGATTTAATAAGATCGAATAAAACCTATACCTACTAGAAAAAAGAAATGTTGTTGTAGACAGTCTACCTGAACGTCTACAAAAATTACGAACAGGACACATATTTATCTCTGAATATACAAGCATTATTTACGCAATAGAAAATAAATATTAATAAGATTAAAATTTAATCATCAAAATTAAAAAAAAGCACATTATTTTGTTGACCTCAGGGTTAAGTATTACAGCCTAACCTAACCAGTCATAAAAGAAGAATTTGCCGGCATATTTATAAATTTCACTAAGATTTCTCGTGCAAGAAAATAAGTATATGTGATTCATTAGTCTTCGGTGATTGAGATGGCCATCAAGATGTCTATAATAAATATGCGCATCGAAGCTTAGCGAATACAAACTAAACGCATGCGTTACTATAAGTCAGCATTGCAAAACGTCTGGCGTTTGCAAGCAAATGCCTTGTCGTGAGCCAAACTTGAAATGTTATGCAAGTAACATTCTAATATATTGATTCAGGATGTGCTTTCTATGCTTTGATGTCTGAGTTTAGAAATTTTTATGTATGCACATCGCAACTTGAAAATAACATTATCTTTTACTGGGAACCGCCTGAGTTTCCCACGAATGCATTTTTTTGGAAATTATATACAGAGACTTCAATTTATAGTCTGTATTTTAGAATGTCACAAAAGACAACCGACGTAGCGTGCGAGGTAAGGGGTATCACATTAAATACGAGTTTTCCGAGGCCTTAGTGCGAGTTTTACTCGATCAAACGCATCCAACGCGTTAACGTGTATTTTTATGGGAATGAAGCAGCATTACACGTTAGCCACTAGGTGGCGCTGCTTTATTCCCATATAAATTGACGATTACGCGTTCGACGCGTATGATCGAGTAAAACTCTCACTAGGTAGGCACTCAAGGTTGCACTAGACAATGTTTACCTTTTCATTGATATGCTTAAGAACTAAATTTTGAAACTGCACTGATTTTGACAACTTAAAAAGTGTTGCCACTTACTTATTGTTACGTTGCTTCACGTTTAGGCCGCGTAGGTTGACTTTTGCGATAGACTCTAGACATAGAAGCTATTAATTGTAGCATTGTATACTTTAAAAAACTAATTTTATAATTTCTTGTTTTCCTAATAGAACAAAAATTAAAAAATACCTCATCAAAACCCATTTTATAAGTGATATGGAGACATTTGGTTCAAAGCCCATTTTATCAGCAGATATTTAGTTCAGTAGTTTAAAAACATAAATTAATTTCAGGAAATCAATTATTGTCGTGATTACGATTGTTATCTTAAATCCTATAATCATTAAAAGTACCCGCACGATGTTAACAAGCTGCATAATAAATAACATTGGTTCTGAGAAACACCCGGAGTAGGGAATTTACGCGAATTGTGATTGTGACGCGCGAATAACACTGAATAAGGTCACGGAGGTTGAAAAATACACAAGAGTTCCAGTAACACACAGTTCTACTAAGATTTTATCAATGTGTTGAATGTAAAATATACATTACAATCTTCAATTTTATTATACCATATAAAAAAAAGGATGAGTAGTCACAGAATTGAATGTATAAAAGCCATAGTGTTATAATTGAAGAAGATAATTTTCTAAATGTTACTTATGTTGTTATCGAAACGGAAAGTCCAAAATTGCAAATGTATTCGTCGCGGTCGAGCGATCTGATCTGAACGTATCAGATATTGTGATAAGATAAAAACATTCCGCCCGTGGGAAATTACAACTATAATAACTTCAATAACATGATGCACGGAGGGTTGGGGGAAAGGGAAGAATGGGAAAAAATGACACTGAAAATAATATTATGTAGATAATAAAATGTATGTGAGCCTATTTATTTACTTCACGTTTGTCTAGTAATCGGGATTGTATCATTTCGTCATAGTTATTTATGAATTTATCATGAATTTGTTTTCGTTAATAATAAAATATCTACATATTTAATCTGACATCTTATCAGTAAATACATTTAATATTTAAAATTTTATCAGTAGGTAAGTAATTAAGAAGATGAGGTTGATGAATTGATTTATATGCTAGACTTATGACTCAAATGTCCTGAGTACGTCTTCTTGTAAATTTAACTATTGATACGGTTCTTATTCAACAAATATTAGTTTATCTTGTAGTCTAGGTGTACCAGGTTTAGCTCCAAGTTATCCACTGCACATTTTCTAACTGCAGATTTTGTTTGTCAATTTACAGGATGCAGAAGATGAAGTATTTTGAGAGCTAATGTGGTAAGTACGAAATGATTAGCGAGATGCTAACTTTGTTTGAAATCTTTGTTAAAAAATAACTAACTAACAATAATAAATACATACTGCAGCCAAAAAAATACAAAAGGGAATCCCCTTTGCAATAAATAAAAATTGAATAGTTATAAATACGTTTGTTGATATCGCTGTTATTATAATATGATAAGGTTGAAGTTGGTTGAAGTTATTTACAGTGACGTCACATCGCCGGAAAACCATGTTTACCGTATTTTACTATTATTGCTTACTAATTTACCAGCGAGTGCGACTATCAATACTTACTAATAATATAAATGCGAAAGTATGTTTGGATGTATGGATGTTTGTAACTCTTTCACGCAAAAACTACTGAACATAGGACATAGGGTACCTTTCATCTAGAATAAAAGGACTATTCCCGGGGGATAAATAAAAAATAAAAAACTAACGCCTAACCAAAGTGTTATAGCAACAGGAGGTCAAGCGTTATATTGCTTTTTTTTTAATTTTCAACGCGGACGAAGTCGCGAGCACCAGCTAGTTAGTTCTGCTAATTATATATTTAAACGCCGTATTTAAACCGCATTAAAATCCGATGCTTAGTTTAAAAGATCTAAACGTACATACAGAAGGTCAGACGGCGGGAAGGGACTTTATCTACTGTGTTAAGATATAACCTAGGTACCTACCAAATGAGTTAAAAACTTTTAACAACACAAACTTTTTCATGTTTTGATTATTTTATATAAAAAATACTTATAGCGTATCACATGATGAGTTCCCATTACAATATAATTATTTGTCTTTATCTATCTATCCTTGTAATGTTGTACCTTATCTATGCAGGAGACCATGAGTCTGTTATGTCAAAAAAGATACCAATAGGTAATTTTTATAAGAAAAATGAAATAAAAGAAACCCTGACTGCTTACTTCATACTCGTAGTAAGTGGCCGCCAACAACTATAATACAAGCAACACGGGATTGATACAAGTTGTACTACCTTGATAAGATATAAAAAGGATAAGGAAGGTTAAAAAATAATTGACAAGTTTGAAATAAGGCAAAAGGCTCTGGGAAATGTTACTTACGATCATAAATACAACAGTACACACGGGCAATCAGGTTGATGACTGCGAATTCAGTGTGCCCTGCCGTAGTGGGAGTGTGCCTGCCACTACTAAATATATAGGACTAAAACTAAATGGCAGCAGGCAAATGGCAGCACTCATTTGTGTTCTCTTGACAGCTTGATCGTCTGTTCTTGTTCGCAATACTTTATTGTTATAGACTTCATTTTTAATTGCTATGTAATTATGCATCAATTGCGAAAACAATTGGCAATTTTATTTAATAGGTTATGATGAGAAATTGACTTATGGTTAATTACAATTAACCATAATACACGGTGCATTTGTAATCAAAATTATCTAAGGGAAACAGTAATATTTTGTGTTTTGCAATGCAACCCTATTGTACATATATAAAATGTTCAAATAAAATAAAATAAATGATAATAAAGTTAATAAATAGTCTTAAAAAAACAATTTTCGGGCGTAAAGTTGGTTGTCCAAATTACCTTAGATAACTAAATACATATAAAGAACTAGCTGAGCCCGCCCACGCTTCGCTGTGGTTTTCTTTGACGTTCAACAGTCAGCGGCTGCCATGACAGCAGCTAACTGCCACTTTAAATGTGAGCGGTTATAGTTTGCGAGTTAGTTCTCCTCGCTTTCGGCAGATGCGCTGTAAAAAAAGCGCGATCGAGATTATATTATTACGCAAAATATAGATAAGATCAATCCTTAAAGCGGATTGCATATTGTGTAAAAATTTCAAGTCAATCCGTCGGCTAGTTTTCGAGTTTAACTTTACACAAACCAACACAAAATTTTTATATATATATTGATTTATTATTATTATAAGAAATTTTTTATTATCACATTTGATCAAAGTGCCAAATTATGTTACTAGTATAATAAAATTGCATTGATAGACAGACCGGCGCGACAGTTTTATATGAGAAACATCGAGGTTCGCTTCGCTACGCTTTCGTAAACCGTCATGACTGCTCTTGCATCGGTCATCGCGTCACACCGGAATACTGTGACACCGTTACATTCTTTGAACCAAGTATGTCTTTAAATTATCAGTAAGCAGGCGCTACACAAATATTTTATAGATTTAACAAATTTTAAAACAAAATTTATGTTGAATCCACGCCAGAAAACAAGTCCAGCAGGCGAAGCGCTGTCAACACATTGCAAAGTTTATGGTACTACAAGTACAGCCAAAACTGTCTATAAAGCTGTATGAAAGTTTTAGAACTTTGCAACTTGAAAATTAGAATTACAGCTACCAAGTATAAATTATTAACTATTAAAAACACGACACTAGACATGCAAAGCCGCGGTAACAGCTAGTCGGCTATAATATGACAAAACAAAAGTAGTCTGTGTTTTGAAAGGTGCCAATCCCTGGCCACATTTAATTTACTAGTGTCAGTCAAACCTGCTTTAAGTTACAACTTAAAAATACTACGCCAAATCGAACACTGTGGGCTTATGTGTGAATTTCGAAGTGTTAACTGTTTTCGTTAGTGGTAGGTATAACATAGGCAAATAAATAACCCGCATGGCAGTATCTAATGGGCTAAAGTAGACGCGATCAAGTTTGGCGGCCATTGACACCGCGACACGAAATACCTAAATGCCTTTTGTGTTTTTTAACAAAATAATATGTTATTGAGTATCTATATTATTGATTTATTCACAAATTTCCAAGTGAAAGAGAACAATACTTTTTTAAAGGAAATAAAGAGAGGAATTCAGGTCGTTTCAGAAATACTCCTTCAAATTTCACAGTAGATCCAACTAAGAAATTTAATTTAATTTTTTTCTGCAAATTATACACTAACCTCCCTCCGTTTATCGCTCTTTTGCATTAGTGAAAACCGTATCAAAATTGGTTGGGTGCTTCAGAAAAAATAGCGGGGAAAATAGGCAGAAGCGGACAGCGACTTTATTTTTTAATATGTATACTTTTATCTAGATTTTAAGTTCTTTAGGTGATACTTACCTTTTTTTCCTTGAAAAAACTTTTCTGTTCGTGCAATTTTTTAATACCTAGTCATAAATTTACCATCACTTAATTGAGGTGATTTGGCATTTAACTGGCGTAGTTCAAATGGCAACTTTTACTGGTTAGTAACTGACATTGTGCCACTTTCATAGATTGATTCATCTGCGCTTGTATGCGTATGTAACTAACTTATAAGCATGTATGCACATACCCGTATAGCTATTACAGTATACAGTATTATCACAATACAATACGATGCGGACATTAATAACTTTCACGTTTACAAATCGAACGACTACCGCTTAATTGTAAATAGTAAGAAAAAAATATTGCTGTACTGTTTAATATAAAGAATCGTTGTGAATGAATTACTTTCTTAACGGTCCCTAATACATTATAGATAGACACTAATTAAGGTTTAATAACAATATTACTATTTCTTTGTGTAAATTTTAACTTCTTCATTATTTAAATTAGCTTAAAATTTTAAAAAAAATTTGATTTCCAAGATTTATATAGTTGTAAAAATGTATAAATAAGTAATACATATAAATTTTCGAATATTATAATAAGATCGATGGTAACTAAAATTATTTTATCATGTTCCACAGTCACAAAGTAGGCAGTCTCAGATGGTGCTGATGAGTTTCGGTAAGAAAGCAATGTAAGATTCTATTTGCCTAAACCCCTACTCATTATTCTTTACTTTTTAACGCCCGACACAAAAACGGGGTGTTATAAGTTTGACGTGTGTATCTGTCGAATCTTATAATGACTATTGCAAGGTAAGGTGTAGAGGTACATATGTGCGTGTGTGGGTACATTGTTGAGGTTAGTAGCAATATACATTTTTTTCTATACTTTATTTTTTTTTCTGTTATTATTGTAAAAAACTTAACAAATACCTATCACATACACCGATAAAAGCAATTAATAATTTTATGTCGGTTTTACGCGAAGAAAAAACATGCGGGTACTATTATTGTGACTTATGTCATTTGGAAATTTGTAGAGCGTTTAAATATTGTCAAGCCAAAATATATTGTCGTTGTCATAGGGGATTTGCAAAAAAAAAACCATATTCATATAAATCAAAGTACTTTCCTGTTTTGTTTGCAAAGTACTTACATAATAAAATGTGTTTACTACGAAAAGACCTTGAAAAAGAGCTTTAGAGTACAAAATAGATTCAGAGGTAAATAAACCTTCCCACATTAAAACCGGTTATGGAATTGAATTGAAGATAGGTGAACACTTCCTTGTATAATTAACTTTTCCCTTGTTAATGCTCGTTTGTATTCGACTTTTTAATTAGTAATTTGCTTACTTAGTGTCTTTGTTATGCGAAAAAAACAGCAGGATAAAGATAATCTGTCCTATCCTATCGGTAAAACGACTTACTCCAGTACTATTAATTAAATAAAAAAATAAAAATGTTAAAAACTACTTTTGCTACACTGCTCGAAGTAGGTAATATACATATTTAATGAAAAATAAAACCGACAAATAAATATGAAAAATGCATCATAAATGTTTTTTTACCCTTGAAATGAAATATCACATAGATAACCATTGCAATTTCCAACGATACTATTATGAAAGCCATTTGTCACAGTTTGACGCCGTAATTGCGTGCTTAGTACTTTTAAACGGTCATATTAAAATCAATTATTTTAAAAGAAAAAATGAAGGTAAGAAATACATCTAATACATGTAATGTAATGTAAAATACATCTGCTTCTTCTCAATATGGCAATCCATATTTGTCAATTTATCAAAACTACTTACGAGTATAGAGTGGATTTTTTTATTCTTTTTTTTTTTAAATACTGTTTTGACCATGTACCATGTATTATTAAGAGGATCTCCTTTAAAAGGTTTATATGTATAATAAACATATTAATACAGTCATACAATACAGCCTTAACATTAAGATTTGATTGGATTAACATTGGATTTTGAAAATTATAAATGCGAATGTATGGATGTTTGTAACTCTTTCACGCAAAAACTATTGAACCGATCACCATGAAATTTTGCATACACGTTGTCTGGGACACCAGAAAGGACATAGGGTACCTTTCATCTAGAAAAAAGGACTATTCCCGAGGGATAAATAAAAAATAAAAAACTAACGCCTGGCCAAAGTGTTATAGCAACACGAGGTCAAGCGTTATATTGCTTTTTTTTTTTCAATTTACAACACGGACGAAGTCGCGAACACCAGCTAGTTATTATATATAACATTAGCTTTGTATTTTGTAGGTACACTAACTTCTCCAACTTTACCCTAGCGAAGCCGGGTCGCGTCGGTCTAGTTTAACAATATGGCACAAGAAAAATGCGATGAATATAATGTTTACTACATTCAGGGACAGAGGGACATGGTGATGTTAGGAACCGAGGTGAACGGTTCTATTAATCGAATGGATTATTTTTATTTCGATACCGCACGTTTTAGTTCGATTGGAAACAATAGCCAATTGATAACGTTTTAATTAAAAGAGAGATTTCAACAAAGGCGCTATTGCATGTCACACACAGTACAATAAAAGCAAAATAAAGGCATTAAAAATATCCGGTTATAATTTACTAACTGTGTTCCGTGGTTTAAACGAATATTTCATTTTTAAAAATGCGGTTTTCTCTTCCCCAATCGGTAATACTTTGTTTTCAAAAACCTATTGCTTCGTTTCCGTTCAGCATGATTTTTTTACCTTTTTGCTCACCTCTCAAAGACCATAGCGTGATGTTAATGACCTTTTCTCAAGAATTGGGCTATCAAATACAAAAATAATTTTTCAAATCCGACTTTTAGTTCTAAGAGATTAAGGCATTCAAACAAAAAAACGAACTCTGACATTATTATAGGTTTACTATTATTCCTAAATATTTCTGTATTCTTATACAAGAGAGAATGAAATATGATTAATTGTATAAGAGGTACAATAATTTTATAATTTTGGTTATATACTAGCTGACCCGGCAAACGTTGTTATGCCATATAAAAAAATTTTTGGGGTGGACACCCCTTATCACTTAGAGGTTTGAAAAATAGATAGTAGCCGATTCTCAGACTTACTGAATACGCATAAAAAATTTCATAAGAATCGGTCAAGCCGTTTCGGAGGAGTATGGAAACGAACATCGTGACACGAGAATTTTATATATTAGATATGCGCAGATCCGTAGACAAATGAAAGTTACCGATATAACAGGAGATTAGTAAGTTAAAATGGCAGTGGGCAGGACACATTGTATGGAGAGCCGACGGCCTCTGGGGCCAGAAGGTTTTCGTTTGAGCTTTGTTAAATGAGAGGTACACCGAAAATTTGTATTTCATATAATTATTATTAGCCTTTGCCCGGGGCATATGTGGGCACGCCCACATAAATGGATAAAGAGTATCTCACCTGTCCTTCCTCCTAGGGAAAAGCAATCTCCTTAAAAAAGGTCAATTGATTAAATTATTATGAACGAGAAATATATTCGTGTTTATAATAGGCATTAATATGAGTACATATGGATATTTTTCGAATTGGATTTTCTTATTAGTTAGTAATTATGTAATTAAGTGTGTCGATATATTAAAGAAAAAGCTAGAGATTACTAAATTGTGTAGATATGGCGTGATTGGAGATTTGTTGAACAAACACAACGCTTAAGCAATTACTGTGTTTAATTGCATAAAAAAGAACGTAAAATATCATGGGGCTTATAATAGCAATAAAACATAAGTTTGTAAACCTTAGCGGCGAAGTTGGTTTCCGCCATTTTGGGCAAGTTCGATGACTTCTACCTTGCGACATCTAAGTATACAAATAAAAAAACACCGGTAAGTAATGAATGAAGTAAGCAAGTTAAATAATATCTTCGTTTTGTCTTATACTGTTGCAGGGTTTTATTATTATTGTAATCGAAAACTTATAAAATTATTTAAAAATTTAAAATAAATCGTAATTTAACAGGAATATGAACCTTTTTATTATTTATAATTCTTTATTTTTATTAACAAAGAAGTCTTCGGCACTATACTTATTGTTATGGCTTCTTGTTTTTTTTTTCCATTCTATTCTTATTTTATTCTATTTTTTTTTTTCTAAACTCCCTAATATTCCAGTAACAAATCAGTAGATCGAGTAGCCACTTGTGATATTGTGATTTTGCGATACTACGATAATTATTGCAGATATTAGATATAAGTAATCGCTCCGTAAATCGAAGGCACTTTGGGAAACCTTCTCAATACTTTCGAGCGACTTTATCGAATAACATTCTGTGTACTTTAGGTCGCAGTTATTTAGAAGCTTCAAGGCGCAATGTTGCCAGGTGTTTATCATTCAAGTCCAAGGTACTGGTGTGGCGAAACAGCACGCTTGGTCACTTCTCGGACATGCTATTGTTACATGACATTTATAGTCATATGCTACTATCGCCTACTGGTCCCTGGAGAGCTACAGTGGCGCCCTAACGTTCATAATGCCTACGTCACTTAAATAACTATTTATGTCAGTATAGCAGTATAGAGAAATCTTTTTCAAAATACGATGAAGTAACTATATGATAAAGTAAGCTTTTCTCTTTATTTTATTTTTTATTTTTTTATTTTTTACACATTCCACACAGCACCATCTAGTTCCACAGTAAGCAACTAATGCTTGTATTATGGATACCAGACAGTTGATATAATACATAGATTACTTTATTTTTTGTAAATACATACATATTATAAATACAAACATCCATGACTCAGGTACAAAGGTAAAATGTTAACACATAAACATTTGCCCCTAGCGGGATTCGAACCCAAGACCGTTTGGTTAACAGCTAGGTTTACTAGCCACTAGACCAAACGTGCCGTCAAGCTTTTCTCTTGTATGAAGATTCGTGGAGGAAGCAGATAGGCTCAGCTTCACTTGAAGGTATATGACTACCGATGCCCAGGATATGTGTAATGGTATGTATAGAAAGAAATGCGCTGCCAACCCTGATACGAGAATTGGTAGTGAAAAAGATGAGGACAGGAATTATCTTACAGAACTACAATAGTTGTTTGTATTGGTTATTATTGTTAAGAAATGGGTGGTGTGGCTTGTGATGATTAAGATTAAGATGGTGACACGTTTTTCTTTGTTACTAATCACGTGAGGGAAAAAGTTCAACGCCTAGCCTTTTCTAATGTGCATTTCTAGGTTATGATTAAGATCCGATTGAGACTATAAAAGTACGCATATTTCTTGAATTTAGATCACCCATAAATATTATAAAAACAAGCCATAACTAACATTTAATGTTACAATTATTGTTTTCCGATAAACTACGTAATCGTACCTTGCATTCTCCTCTCTATTATGTTTTATAAGCATGCAATCGATTGATTGCACTTACCTGTAAAAGAAAACAGAATGGTAATATAAAACAGTCAAAGCTAACGGGAAATTAAAAATAACTTGAAATTAGCATAAAAAAGTTATCGACATTTTATTTACGCCGTGTATTCGGTAAGTATTATGGCACCTTATTTTGTAGTCATATCAGCCAAGCGCGTTTGACGAGCGCATTCGACAAATTTGACATTTTTCAAAGTAAATAACGTTGAACAGTTATCATCATCTCATATTAAGACGTCTATTGCTAGACATAGACCTCCTCCAAGATAATTGCTCGCGAGTACCTAATCTAAAACTCATAATTTTACAGTAAATGTATGGTCCAAAGTCGTAGTGGCCCTTAATAGATCGCATGTCTATTAAGGGTCCACTTTTTTTCTGGCCTCAGTAGCCTTCAGCTTTTCGTACTACGTCTCTTGTACAATAAGTATTCCAAATTGGTTATGATGATTGTAACCCTATGTCCAGTAGTGGACTTCCTATGTCTGAGATGAAGTTGATTTAAGTGGCTCATTCAACAAGATGAACAGACGACTTAATAAGGGCCGCGGGTCGACGCTGAATCGAGACTGTTTCTGACTGTTCCTACTTGAAAATTATGGAGGAGATGTAACCAACTATGTCCAACGGTGGGCATCCTACCTATGGCATTCTACATTAATCAATGAATAATATTTTGACTTTTCGATGACTGTCGATAAGCCCTTATTATTATTTGTTTGAGAGACCAGGCGGAATGGCGCAAGCTGGAAAAACTAGGAAAAAATCTGTATTGGTAATTATTTAGTAACTCTTGAAATTTATTTATTTTTTGGTAGTTTACGTATTTGTTTAAAAGCGCTTTAGATACCATAAGGTTCCAATTATGAGATGAATCGAGCCGAGTACGGCCACACATCCGGTTGGTTCATCAAATTGACCCCAACGAGTCGTGTATCAGATTACTCGTATGTCCTCTACATGAAGATAATGTCACTTTTATCTTCACTAAATTTATTAAGGTAAATTGGTTTATTATTCAGAAACATGTAAGAAATCATTGATAAATTGAAACATTTCGTATTTCGTGATATGTCGGAACAAATACAGTTTTATAAATGCAATATTTAGCAGTCACCCATTATTCCAAACTTAATTTAAGTTTTTCGTTATGTTTGTAAAGTTAAAAATTGTATT
This sequence comes from Synanthedon myopaeformis, assembly GCA_944738685.1. Classification (NCBI taxonomy): domain Eukaryota; kingdom Metazoa; phylum Arthropoda; class Insecta; order Lepidoptera; family Sesiidae; genus Synanthedon; species Synanthedon myopaeformis. Next base: position 9,258,913 of record OX122917.1, read on the forward strand.
CATGAATAATCCGATTTTATGGTGAAGTAAATAAAATTTAAAAACAGTTTGCGAACAAAATTCCGGGCTATAGCTCTTTCGGTACAAAGCAGAGTATCAATAACATAATTATTTGTTTCTATTTGTTAAAATCGATTCAATGCATCGGAGGAAACTTTTGATTGTTATAAGAAATCGATTTAGAGAGATGTACAATCGCGAGGAACTTGCCTTTATATTGTAATCTTAATCATCCTCCCACAAGAATGCAAACGTCAAGCAGTGAGACAACCATTGTTATTGTTCGCGCCAGTGTCGACGAACTTAATGTCGCAATAATTTAGTGTTGCAACAATTTGCGAACCACCGCGTTTTTCCACTTCGTAATTTAATATAAAATCTCCTGACTAATCAAACCAACGGCGCTTGAGCCCTGCAATTGCTTTTAAATCTCTGTAAAGAAGCTAGCAAGCGTATAAAAGTGTAATTAGGTAGGGGGGTCTTAAACAGTGGTCGACCTGACACGGTTACAGGTAATGCGTTTCCATAACATTGCGGATTGTGTAAAAGTTTCTATCACGATTCGCTGACAAACCAACTGTTATGGACCTAAATAATGACATGACAAATTGTTATGCATTGTAAGTAAACAATAAGATTCAGCATTGGCGTTTTATTTGTACATCAACAACAATTTTTGCAGTTCAATTTCGCATATTTCACAGTTCAAATATTTTTTTCTGGAAATTAAATAAACACCTTCCTCGTTTATCGGTCTTTCATTAATGAAAAACGTATCAAAATCCGTTAGGTAGTTTAGAAGGACCTGAGAAATATACAGAGGCAGATAAAATATATAGATTTAGGTCTGGATCTATACCTAAATCTATACAAAGTATTTCAAAGGAAAAAAAATTATACATCAATTTCTCACACTCGTGTTTAGGTCACTGTGGTTTTCTGTAATTGGATGGTTACTGCTGCCAGATGAGTAGCGCATCTTTTAAGCATCCAACTTTATAACATCGAAATAATATATCTTTGCAATTATAAGCATAAATCATAACTTATTTTAAACGAATATATTTACTAGGTAACTCATCAATACATTTTCGTTTTAAATAATTCATAAAAATGAATTGACCCTCTAACGGAAAATACTGTGAATCAACATAACAAATTGAGGCCTATATAAGCATCAGTTTAAAACAATCAACACTAAATATAGTGAACTATATCTGTCTCTTCTCTAATAACTATAACAGAGATACAAGAATAGCTGTTAATTTTGATCTAATTACTGGGTGAGTGACCTCGTAAAATTAACAGCTGTACTAAAATATGAATGTTCCTCAGTCGTGTCGGGAAAATTTTAACTGTTTCACGGTTTCTGGAATATTTTCTCAACGTTTATATTTTTAACCTACCTGATTTGACTTAACAAAAGTAACATACAGAAAATCAAAATAAACTGCTTTTTTCTTCTTTCTTTAAAAGGAGCTTTTCCTACTCTGCCTCTACCTCTCTCTCTCTCTTTCTTTCTCTCTATTCGTTGCTCAACCAAGGCAATTCTAGTCTATTCCTGGAAGTTACGTAACCACGACTTCCTCCTTCACCCAGTGCATCACCTGAAGCAGCATATATCCAATCTTACGCTTCTTGATAGGTCTCATCATTATCCGGAACATATTGACTTTTCATACTTAAATATAAGACAACGCTATACTTAAAGGTATGAGTTAAGGTTCAACACTTTACCAAAACTTTAAAAATTAAAAAGGTCAGGCGTCCCCTATAGAAACCAATATTTAAAAAGATTACATCTAGTTTAGGGAAACAATAATCTCGTGTCCCCTGTAGTTTATGTTCCAAGCTATTAATAAAATATGAGTTGTATCCGTAAAAAGTTTATTGGACATAATTAATACTGATTTGAAGCCCATGAATGCTTTATACGACACAAAACCGGATGAACGGCACGTGGGCATGGACAGTAAACAATATGGGACACACTTCCTTACGCTATTAAGGAAAGTTTAATATAGTATACAGATGTAGTATATTAAAACATAAAAAGAAATACTAACTGAGAACGCAGTTTCACCAGTGTGTATTTTGATTGGCGATAAAAGATTAATGATAAAAGTTACTTTAAAAAAAATGGATTTCCTGAATTTTAAAGTTAGCTACATTGTTAAAAAGATATGTACGTAGCTATCATAAAAAACTAAGAAAACTGCAGACTAACATTCATAGCATCTTAACTCCTTCAATATATATACATACTTATTATCTCTATATATAAAGGCTGATTTTTTTAAGCGTTTCGTTTGTAATTAGAAAAACAAACACTAGAAAATTGTAAAACATATACAATTTACATTGGGAAGTTAAAAATCATTACTTGCCATTTATTTTTTAAAGATTATTTCATGTACATGTTGGGCACGACTACGTCTTAGGTGATCCACCTACGTGAAGTCCAATTTTGGTATATCACCTATAACACGTGTGATGTTGTTTTCTAGTGCTTGAATCGATGCTAGTTTATCTGCATAAACAAAAGATTTTATGTACCCACACAAAAAATAGTCTAGAGGCGTTAAATCGCACGATCTAGGCGGCCAACTAACTGGTCCAAAACGAGAGATGAATTGCTCATTAAATTCGTTGTGCAATAAGTTCGTCGTTTCATGTGCTGTATGGCAGGTGGCACCGTCTTGTTGAAACCACATGTCAACCAGATTTAGCTCGCGTATTTTGGGCAATAAAAGTTGAAAATAATTTTACGGTAGCGATGACCATTGACAGTAACGTTGTGCGCGAAATACATTTTTAACAGAGCACTGTTTTTTATAGTAAAATTCAATAATTTGTAAGCGTTGTTCGTTTGTAAGTCTTTCTACAATGAAATGGCAAAGAAAACTACATAATTTTAATTTTAACACATGGCACAAATCCCGCGTGATCTGTCAAAAACGTTGTTTGTCGCCAATGAACTCCTAAAGTACTAAACCGATTTTAATAAAACTTGAACACTGTGTGCAGTTAGTTCTAAACTGAGATATTATATATTTTATAAAGTTACGCGGACGAAGTCGCGTGCAACAGCTAGTTATTTATATAGTAAAGTCGTTGTGCGCCTCTATCTGTTTTTCCGCTAACTTCTTATAACCACTCAATGGATTTTGATAAAGTTATCAGTAATGGAAAGTGATAAACAATCAACGTTCTATGAGATTATTTAAAAAGTGATGCATTTTCAAAGTCTTTAGAGTGATTCAATGTTAATGAAACCTACAAATTAATAATACCATTGTCATTATCAAATTGATTTGTTAACGACACTGCCGTATTACAGGATCTAATTAAATAAACAGCAGAAACATAACATTGCTACATTATTAAATATCATTATAAATAACATTATATCAGTACCTATCGAAGGTCTGGATCCTTTACAAAAGACGACATAAAAGCTGATTGGTAATAATAATGATCATTTAAATTCTGATGTCTATAGAAATATCACAGTGGGTTACGCCTTAGATCGACTAAGGAACTAGAATGATATTTTTATGTAAAATAAAAAAACATTATAATAAATTATTAGCTTTCTGTTTTTTAAAGGCTGTTATAAATAAATTGTTGTCTCGCTGTTGTGAATATTTTTTTCAAAGCGACCTCTTTATATACTTTAGGATATACTTTAAGTAAATACTGTATAAACTTAAACTATACATAGATTAAATACATACTTAAACTTAACTTAAATTAACATAGGTTAAATAGATTAAGCTATACATTTCTTTTGTTGTCGTCTTCTCCGACTTAAGATGCTCTTAAGTTATAAAATAAAGAATTTCGACTTTCTAGATTTAGTAAATTAGTTTTTTCTGTGCGTTGATAGTCAGGACAAACGATTTTATAAGTATAGATAATACCGCATTAAACTTCTTTCTTATCTGTATTTTGTTTAAATATACAGTTAACAAGAAAATTTAAAAATTAAAGAATATACTCTTTTTATAAATACTAAGACCAAAATTATAAAACAAATCAAAGTTTATTTAATTTTAATTTTTCTACTCTAATGTCACATAAATTATATAATATCAGCTAAGAAACTATATGTCATATTCCTTTCCAATGTATAAACATGTCTTGTATTTGCCTTTTGTATGCTTTTGTTGCTACTTATGCGGCGTACAAAGGTAATAAAATTTAATTATATTATTATTAAGATTGAAACGCATTTAATAAAAGATCGATAACAAGTTGATGGAGAAATCATGTAAACATCAAAGTGATTGCAACTAAGTATAAATTCTTACAACGTAAACCAATTATCAATTCTGTACATTTTAAATAGGTGTGAATATACAGTTCGCTTCCTGTTAAATTTTATTACTTAATTCGATTTGAAATAACAAACGTTTATTAGCTTTCGCAGTGCGTTAAGATACCATAAATATTTATTTACTGTTCTTTGAAATAATTTAATGTTTTCTTTGATTAATTAATTTTTATAAAAAAATTACATAAAAGAAACAGTACACATACAATCCGTACAATCCTATGATTAATTCAAAGGAAACTCGGATGTAAAAGAAGAGATCAATGATTATCAAATTAGAGTTTATTTAGAAGTTGAAAGAAGAAAGTTGTTATACGTATTCATACATAACATGCTTCCGGCTCATTATAACCTAATCCCAAATTGTCTGTTTTCCATTTTGACTGAAATGAAAATGACATTTCAATACAAGGAGAGATTTAAAAAATTTACTGCCGACCGATAATGTAATTGAAAGGCATAAAATGAAGATGAAGAATTTTCTTTTTTTGCTGAGCAACTACAATTGAAAACACGTGATACGATACCTAACCTAACTTTCTATAACCTCCTTTTTTTACAAAAGGGATCCATCACGGATAGCCACCGGCCTGGGGACAAACCGGTGGGTTATGTCGGACTCCTGCCGCGAGATGGTATTGGGGTAGACTTACCGACTAAACCTCTTGGCGTCCTCCGCATCCGCTATAAGGCGAAGTTGCGAGGTCGGGCGAATACTCTTCCGCAACTCCGCCGCGGTGGTTTGTAACCAGACACTGCTCATTGAAACGGCACCCCCGAACTCCCAAAGTGCGCCGTGCCCCTCAGGATGAAGCAGACGGTAGAATCGGCGACGGAGGGGATGGGAGAGGATGTCGTGTTCCCGCTCTCTTTCCGCCGCGTCGCATCCTTCTGCGAGATAACATCTTCGCAGAAGGATTGAATCGCTCGCCAAGAGGCCGGCTGAGAGAATTTAAGTCCAATGATCGCAGCGAGCTCAGTTCGCTGCGCCGACCATCTAGGGCACTCCGCAAGAGTCTGCTGTGCGCTGTCCTCAGCGCACAGCACGAGTAACACTCTGGAGTTGGCTCCCTACGAGCCACCCGATGGACATAACTCCCGAAACAGCCTTGTCCCGAGAGCACCTGCACCAGGCGGAACGTGAGTGCCCCGTGTCTCCTCTTGAGCCACTCGTCCAACACTGGACGAATAGCCTCCACGGTGCGGTGGCCGGCACTAGGCTCTCACTCCATTTCTGGAGGAGGTTTTCGCGTGCACGGATTCGCGAAACAACCTCTTACGGAGGCTGAGCTCCCCGAGACCGTATATCTGCAATGGCCAGATATACGGTCACCTGCACTTCGGCCTCGAGGAAGAATATAAGAATAAATATAAGAAAAAAATTAAAGGTAAATTTAACCTTGTAGATTATTGGAATCTAAAACCTTACATAATATGGTAAAATATTTATCCTTGTTTGCGATAAGAATCAGGTATCAAGAATGAGGCAACTCATTGGGGAAGCCCATCAGTCGGATTGTTCAACATTATTTAAATCACTTTAATACAAATATTATTCATGAAATCAAAACTCACGGTTGATAAGTATTTAGTTAGTTTAAATACAATTCATTTTACAAACACATCGACTGCTTCACTTTTCAACTACGATAACTTCTTGCATTTTAAAGTATGTTTTATATGTTGCTGTGTTACATTACGCTAAGGGCCTCTTTCACCAACTACAAGTGTTGATTAGTTACTTTTAGAAATAATTTTATGTTTTATTAAATTATGCACTCGGTTTACTGCGTCCTTCGATAGGCGAATTTTTTTATTATTTTCTTTTTAATGTTTGGGACTTTTACCGTACAAACAAAGATATATCAGCTCCATAATTCCCGGTGACCGGTGACTTTAAATGGCGGTTATCCTACTTGACACTTTAGGCAGAGATGGTGATAGAGGCCCTAAGGTTGTTAGCTTCGGGAGCATTCACTTGTCACGCAGTCACGCTATTAATTCTATAAAAAACATTAACCAAAAATCACAGGCATTCGTGAAAAAATCCAAATTTATAGCTATCATTAATATGTTGGTACTTAAAATATACATTTCTTTTTCGATTATTAGAAAATATTTCATAATTTTTTTGCTAAAACATTAATTTGCATACATGTTTTATCAAATCATATATGCAAATAGTAAATTTGTAGGCAATAGTTAATCAAACACTACACGATACAAAAAAAAAATCACAAACGTTTGTCATGAAAAAACGCAGACATCAAATTAATCGAAGTACTAGATACAAAATATGTGATTGTCGGGCCGGAACGAACGGGTCCGTCAAGTAACGGTATATGGAAGGAATGCAGCTAGCAACAGGTGGGTCTATTGCCGACACACAGCTGAGCTCAAATCAATCTGCTAAATGTCTTTCGACATTTTTTAATCGTTCGAAAGTAGCGAATACTTTGAATGACACTTGTTCAATAAATTGTTCAATTGGAATACAGTTACATCTCAAAAAAAATTCTTGTTTCGTCCAAAAAGTTACAAGTTATAAAAAAATAAATGAAAGTTTTTTTTTTTAAATTATCTTCATAGGAAGATAATTTTCATAGTAGAATAGGTATTTTCAAAGAAACTATTAAAAATGCAATCGAATTTTTCACATTGAACAAAAAATACGCTAGGTACTCAATATTAATGTGTGGGATGACGTATCGAACGCACTAGACTGTTCTAGTAATAGTTATATTGCAAAAAAGCCTATATCGAGGTAGCTTTTTGCGCAACAGACACAGATCTCACTCTAAACATCAAGATGTTCTTGTCAATCATGTACTTATGTAGGTTTATGTTAATAGAAATGCATAGAAATTAAAAAGTACTTTCATTTTTTTTTCAGTAACCCTAAAATTTTACGAAATAGAAATTAGTATACATTCTATTTTAAATTATCGTACTCTCCCAATGAAAACCTCGTCAAAATCTGTTTAACCATTTCAAACTAAATAAACAGATAGACAAACAGACATACTTGAACTTGAAAAATTATTATCTATCGCCTTAAGAAAAGTCTATATTTGTTACACACTTAACCACAAGACCATTTCACATGAACTTCAATTAAATTGTTTATACAATGATATATTTGAGAGATTTGTTTTTCAGTAATATTAATTATTATGCAGTTGACGATTGACATTATTTAATGCTAACAAATATCAATATTAATATTTACGGCTACTATAAAGATACAAGATAATACACGGCCTTTAGTTTTAAAGACGATAAATATTTACGACTTATTTACGATAGGTAGATATTTTTTTATGTAGACATTAAAACGTGTCGCACGCCAAATATACACATAGTTATATTTCCAAATACCAAGTGCTTATGTGTATAAGCTATGATTTTAATCGTTAACTCATTCCTAAGTCGTCAGCTTAGAACTTGCAGCACCTGTGGCGTTGCTTGTTTATAGGCGACATTAGGCACCTACTACCACCTAGTGGACCGTCAGCCTGTCTGAGGACCTTTACATAAAAAAAATTGGTAGGCTATGAAAATTACACATTTTTTGAAGACAAAAGTACTGACATATTTGTCAACCCATTTACTTAATAGATGTGGTGTACCGCAAGGTTATGTTCTTGGTCCAGTACTTTTTCATTTACTGCTGTGATTTCCAAATATTAGTTGGATTAATTATAAACGCTTTTTGTTAGCATGACGTGACTTCGACTGAATAAAAGGCATGATAAAAATAAGATGTTGGTAGGATTGTCCAGTGCAGAACTTCTGTTTTTCAAAGCAGAGGTATTTTATCTAAAAAATAATTATCGAACAACAAAATATCTTAAATTAACTGAAAAAAAAAGTTATAAAATAAATTACAAAAATTCATTACAGTAAAAATTTACCTTACTGACTCATAAAAATATCATAAAAATATAAAATTAGTTATTGGAACCTAGCATTAACACAAGGACTACGAGTAGAAGGGCAGGTTTACGCTAAGAAACAAGTATATTAAACTGCCAAAGCGTATTTTATATATCGCCAAAGTCTAGTAAAACATGCAATTATTAATGATACCGCATTAAGTTGGAGGCTAATTTACGGCATAGTAACGCGACAATCTCTGTCAAATGTCACACTTCACCTATTCGAAGGAGATCCTGTTATGATAATAAACGCTCCGACCACTTCATTACAAATTGCACAAGTTTCCATAGGAATACGCCCAACATTTTTGTATTTTAAAGCAAGAGCAAGTTGCATTTGACATTTGTGTTTTTGGCATTCATATATGCGTAATAATGTGGTTAATGAGTAACTAATACATAGTGATCAGATGTCGTAATGATCAATTATCATGAATACTGCATGAGATAAAAAATAAATCTTCTTTTATTATATACATATAAAAATGTTAAGCTGGTTTGTGCACGCTTCAAAAACTCGAGAATAGGTAGACAGATTTTAATTCGGTTTTCACATATATAAAGGGTGATAAACAGGGAAAATGTATATATAAAAAAATTGTAGGTACCCCGGGCGAAGCATTTAATAATTCAAAATGCAATTAATTTTTTAGAGAAAGAATTCAGTATAATATTGAGTCGGAACATAAAAAATATGCAAACATAGGTATGCAAACATCGATCATCAAAGTATGATCTTTGATGTAGTTCTGCTGTGGTACTCCTTGAGGAATAAAGTCAAAGGTTATAATAAAATTGTAACCGGTGTAGTAAATATATTGTTATATTATTTAACAATTTAACAAAAAAAAAATAGCATCTTACCGACCAAGGTTTGCTATGTGAAACAGTGAATCTTTTAAATGTCAGAGTGAAGTCCTCAATCTTTTATGATTGAGCTAATTTAAATCAGTGATAAAATTAAAAATCAGTTAAATTATTCTGCTTTTAGAGATCCTTTGGCTAATAAAACTTCTTATGATTGATAATAAAACATTATAAAGAGCAGTAATTAGATGAATATGAAGTAATCAATGTTGATACTCATCATAGCACCATTTCGAACTGGTAGTAATGATAATAATGTTGACTTAATTAAAACATGACTAATATAAGAATAATACAAAAGAAATAAAATTAAGTTGGTACTTTATTATATTATTTGAACTAAGAATATTACAGTATTGAAACAAAAATAAAACATCATTTGCGAAACTTAAGGCGAAGGACAAGGAAATAGTAACGTGAGAAATTTAAAAAAAGGTTTCCAAAAGTATGTCGTCCAAAAGTTCTAAAAGTAATGGACAAGTAAAACCTTTTAAGCTTATTAATTTTGATAACATTGATGAAACTTTAAAATACTATTTACACATAAAACTTGTTGAATGAAAGAAAAATGGTAGCTATATCATCGTTTGTGTAAACCCTAGTAAAAAATCAGGGACAAAAATAAGTAGCAAAACTATTTATTACTATTTAACGAGAAGAAAAAAATACAACAGCATTCATAACAGATCGTTTTCAATACAAATTAGAAATGAGTCAGTATTTCTATCTGTTGTGAACCGATTGTATCTCGCTTTTTCCTCAAAGAAATCAACCGAATCCGGAGCAAAGACTAGAAAGGTAGCGCTGAAAACTAAACTCTATCTTCGACAATTAGAATACAGAATACCTTATTTTCAAACTGTTCGCAAAAGCAATAAGATCGTGCACCAATAAAACTCTTCTTTAATTTAATACTGTATAGATAGACGAGTCGTTGAACCGCATATCAGTGATCGGCGAATATCTTGACCATTTTTTTCGACATCTACCGCTACGTACGTAACCATTTATAGAGACAGGCTTGCCTTCAAAATAAAAGGTCAATGAATGAGTGTCCACCGAAAGGTAAACCTGTGGAGTTTTTGACAAGCCATTTTTACTTTTTAAACAACATTTTGTCACTTTCTGTCGCTATCTGACATTGATTATGGACAATAATTTTTTTTTTTAAAGAAACTACACATATTTATCTGATTCCAATATACTACTAACAGAAGATTGCTATAACCCCTTAAAAATAGGATAGAAATCCGTTCAAGTTTAACTTTAAAAAAGAGGTATACTTTAGTTTTACGAAAAGTTTTCAAATTTATATTAACTTTTAATATATAATCTGTTTTAAATAATAATGCGTTTCACTTAATTATTATTCCAAGTTTCCACCATGAGCAACAAGAACAAAATAATAATTCGGCTTACGTGAGATTTGTAACGGGTCCGTCAAGTACCGGTTGCTTACGGCCAAAAACTGGCAAGTACTTACAAGTATACACGCTCCCACGACTCGAGACCACACTTTTAACTTATTCCCATACAATTCATAACATAACGATTCTTCTCAACGTTTGTATTTGTGAGAATCAACCCAGGTTTGTTTAAATACAATGTAGGAAACATATCATATAAAACGACAATTGATACGAACAAGATAGAAAGCATCTATTAGGGGCTAGTCTCAAACAATAATCGGAAAAAGGAGAAGGTATAAATAATACACTCGCTTTTCATAATACACGCGATTTGTATGCTTTTCAAAACTGCAAAATCTGCAGGGTTCTGCAGGGGTAAATAAATTACAATACAATTGAATAAAAGCGACAAGTCAGTGAAATCAAGTCGCTAAATAGATTTTGCAGTGTGGCTATTTGTTTTTATTACTAGATCATTCTTTATAAATCGCAATTATAATGTAGTACTTGGATTTCCGATCAATTTGACGTTATTTTTATTTTAAATTATGTCATCGCTTACTAAGCTTGTTTATTCTGCAATCGCATCATTGCATAAGTGGCAAGATAATTTTATTAGATTTGGTTGCACTCAATATAATCTAGTTTTTAGAGTTTATGATTTATAAACTAACTAGGCGTGCACGCGTTATTTTGAAAAAAAATAATAAAAAATTGAACTTATATACTTACTCACATTCTAAACAAATATATTTCTTTCTTTCTTTCAAGTGCTCAATGAGATGAAATCGAAAAGGCTTAGAGATGGAAGCGATATAAGAATAATAGCGAACTTTCATAATATATATTTTAGTTAACTTTAATATTTTTTACTTAAAAAGGTTTTTTGAATATGAAGTTGGAAATAAATGGGTTTTGTTCTAGTTTCTCTTCACTCTTTCGAAAGAAACACTATACGAACATATACGGAGATAATATCATCAAATCACAACAACAAAAAAAAAACTGTTAAAAATGCACTTGTTACAATGAAAGCTGAAAATGCTAACCGTACATTCAGTATTGATTTTATGATTAGGTACAACTCGCGGTGTATATAATGCTACAGGTCTGAAAGTACCGGATGATAGCAATTACAATTTCCTTGCGATTGTACTTTTCAATGCTTCGGCATTGTTTTGTTCAATGATAAAGTAGTGTTGATTGAAAGGAAAACGCACAATATCGACAATGATTGATCGATGAAAAAGCAATTCAAGGATATTCTGTACACGATTCATCGTGTACTTGATAATAATAATGGCAGAACAGAATGCAAGTGAATGTTAAAAAAACATAATTTATAGGGAAATACAAATTGAATGAAAAATTAATAGTTTTTTTCTTTTAATTTCAAATATATTATACATAAAAAATATATAATATTATAATTACATTTTAATAAAAATAGCTAAAAATTTAAAAAAATAAAAAAACGCTTAAAACATATTAGCAATAGAAAGCCTGAGACCCTTATCGCTGTTATAGTATAGCCAGGCGTTGTATTTTTATTTTTATGATCGCTCGGGAACAGTACTTTTTTTTGGATGTAAGATACCATATGTCCTTTTATGTATCCCTGAGTAGCTCGAGTAGCGATTGAGTAGTTCAGACATGAAAAGGTAACAGACAGACAGAGTTACTTTCACATTTATAATATTAGTAAGTATGGATTGTGTCGTGTAGGCAAGACGTATTTTTACAACTTGCAACAAGCGAAACAGATTTCATTAAAATAATATCTTTATTGCATTGGAGCAAATTTCAATCGCTTACAATAATTGATATTATTTATTACTGACGGTTCGGAAAGCAGATGAGGAAAAACCTCACAAGAAATCACATAGCTGTGATCTTTTCAACTATGTATAAGCTTTTTATATATAGACTAACGCACATCAGCTTCGTTTTAAATATATTTATTAATAAAAATAGCGTCGAAGGAAAGTCTAGAAATGATGACGGTCACTGTCGCCCCAAATGTTGCGAAAATCAACAACGTCGCTGCATACCAGCACGGTTACGTCCTACCGCTCCAGATCTCTACCGAAGCGATCGATGCCAGTTTTGCTTAACTTTGGCAAAATTATGTCTTGTCAGCCCAAACATTTGTGTCACGTACATACTAAGTACCTACACATGACTTAAAAACCGATCTATTTAAAAAGTTTTATAGTAAAATATAATGTGTTCCTTTTTTTAACGTTGGGAAATCCTCTTGAATACCCCGCAGCATTGTAGGGGACACTGAGGGGTTATGCCGGATTCGTATCCGCGAAAACCCAAGCGTGGCCGTTGTTGGGCGGGGTCGCTGGGACGTATGACACGACATCGATGCCCCGCCACGGATAATATGTGTACCCACTGTTATATCCAACATGTATTCTAATTTTAATATTTAATTTATTTTTGAGTCTAATAGGAAAAAATAGCATATTTTGGTTTAAAAATAAGAACATTTCAAACTATCCTGTGTGAATTTCAAAGTTGTTTAGGCACTGGTTTTCAATATTCACCTTACTTACTGGGAATACTGGTTAGGTAATGGAAATATTTTATGGACTCTCGGTGAAAAAGAATAAAGGATAAGGGACAAGGGACACTGACAACAGTATAACCGCATTGTTGCTTGAAACCCCCAATGATGATAAATCATCTGTAATACTTTACTTTTCTTGTTTTATTACTATATCACTGGTGATACTTTAATATTATCATTTTCTATATTATTATTTTTTTGCGATCATATGAAAAATATTACATTAAATGTAGCAACATCAAGTACTGTAGTTGAATGTTGACAAATCGTCCATAATATTTTCATTTGATGTATGTTTATACAATAGGTCGTTTGTGTTGGTTTTGTTGTTATTAATGTCTAACTGCAGTGTAATACAAAACATCTATACTCGTACGTTCTGTCTCGGTGAAAACATTTGCTTGATTAAGACTTGCACGCCCATTAAGTCATGCGTTTTCTCGTCAACATGAGATTTGTCTTTGTACGTATCATAATCATGCAAACAGAATTCTTTAGCTAATGTCTACGTTTGTGTGCTAAGTATTTTCAATTATAAGAAGATGAAATTTTCATCAAAGGCCAAGGCTCTTTTCAACTATATATTGTTTTATATGTAGTTGTTATACAGTTATCAAAATAACATTACAAATGCGAAAGTTTGTAAGGACGGTTGAATGGATGTTTGTTACATTTTACCCAAAAACTACTGAAATGATGTCGATGAAACTTTACAATAATTTATATTATATAGCAGGATAAGCACACATCTTGAAAGATACCCGGATGAAGTCCAGGGCAAAAACAAATGATCATCTGTTAAATAACTATTATATGCCTATACTATTTTTTTGTTTCCAATTTATATCAATGTTAAAATTAATTATATACCTAATTGACATATAAAATGTTTACTTCAGAGAAATTAAATTATAACTAAATTGCATTGCGTACAATTTCATGATGATCTAAAATTGGAAAAATGCGATTCTTAATTATTTTATTTGGAAAGAAGATTGGCAATGGGAAGTCAACAGTCAACCTAGTAGGGTTAGAAGCGCAGTGGGTCAGCGGATCTGATTAGGAGTAACAGCGTTTGTTCGGTTTATATCGGACATTGCAACTAAGTGGGCGTGTGTCACGCGTGGGTTTTCCAACAACTTACACCCAGAGCTGGCATTCTAGTGGCTGTGCTCTGGTGATTAATAGCAATTGTACGTAAAGGTCAAGGGACGTCGGCCATTTGTCTGGTTCACTCCACTTCGTTTCTGCCAATGAAAGTCATTTGTGTATTTTTAATTTATAACAGGCACGTTGCTACACTCAGATTATATCTTCTTTCTTTAATTTACGATAAGTGTTTTTAAAAACCTTGAACTCTCTCTCTTGTACTTTAATGTTACGAAATAAAGCAAAAGGAACTAATTATAAGGAGGACAAGTGAAAAGAAGTTTTCCAAGCACAATATAATAGTAAGCACTGTGTTTTGCAGTCATAAATTGGGCAGCTCGTCTGGCGGCAGTAACCATCCCCCACACAAGAGACCACCGTGAGAAATGTTTTAGGGATGCCAGAGCACATTTCTAACTAATTACTTTTCCTTTTTTTAGAAATAAAAAAAAAATACAATTCTATAACCTACTGTTAGAATACTGTTGTTATAATACTGTTAATACGAGCTTAGCGAAATAATGGACAGAAAATGATAAATTAGTTAAAAGTTATCGTTTTTAAATAACAAAAAAATGTTCAGATTAATTAACATAGCAATTGTTAAAAGATATAAATCATGATTTGGTATAATATTTTAGTTTAGAGATAAAAACCAGCGCAGTTTCCATCGTAAAGTTCAAGGTCTGACGCGTTTGACCTTTGTAGGTTAATCGTATAACAACAAACTAATCTAAATTGTCTACCAACTTCCCGAAAGGACAATAGCACATTGGAAAGGAAATTAAAATCCATATATAATTGTCAAAAATATGCCTTATGTGCTCTGTTGCCATGAAATTTTTGCCACAACTAATTTTCTTCCCTTTTGACAATAATTCATTAGTTCATTACTGAAACTATATATCTAGTGTTTAACTGTACAATGTAACACGGGTAAGTATGATTTTTTATTTTTAGTATTCAAACTATAAATGCTCTGTTTTTTAAACTCATTACCATACATATATTACAAGGGCAAGTAGAAGCAATTATTCAAAAATGGGCACTCGGTGTAAACTCGCATTAGAAACGCCTTCCTTTCTAATTAGAAATTGCTTTGCCAGCGAAATCACTTAATCGTATCTTACTCCCTAAGCGACAAATAACTTCATCTAATGTTTCTTCCTACGTTTGCTTCCTTCCCGTATAAGTGGTAAGAGTAACTTATGTATTTAGAAACTATTATTGCCGTCGCACGTTAAACTGTCAGGTAAACTTATTAGTCTTGTTAGTCTTATTAGTCTTATCAACACACGGGTAGCATAAGCCAAGAAACCAATGTTGGTAAATTTATAAAACCAAAATTAAGTTGTTATACGTGAATACTCCAATTAATTTGTTAATTGTTAATATAGTATGGAACATCTTCTCATATAAAAAAGCAAAGGACCTATAATAGTGCCCTGCGGAACACCCACAGTTACTAAAATAAAAACACTACTTACATCATTGACAATTTACACTCTCGATTACATTCGAACGAATCACGCACATGTGATTGAAAAAATAATCCTAAAATTTATGTAAATATCCATATAGTGAACTCTTGAACTCTACTTTGACAATATTTTGTTTAAAAATTATTCTATTATCGGTATAACTTTAATAAGGTTTTTTTTTTTCTTGATTTTAAATCTCGTATTAGATAGCAACTAGTTAATAAAGGTATTTGCTATTAAAAAATAATAATATCTAGCTGGTTTCAATACATAATAATTCCTGTTATGGTGAGACTTACGCATTATCCAGTTACGTGTTGATTCACTAACCGACTACTACGAGTAACAAGCACCGCAATGGCGGCCAAGCGGATCTGTGACGGCGGCGGTGCGGTGGTGCATTTCTTTATAGACATTCACATTTTGTAGCACAAAATACCTATAATTTGATCAAACATTTTGTGTAACTCATTATTACTTTACGAGCTGTTTCCTGTTAAAGTCCAATCATGCATAATGCAATTTTACAGAGAGCGGTAGCAGCCTGGTTTGTAGAAAGCTTATGATTTTGTGTGTCAAGGCTGCAAATCAGTCCTTTTGACTTCATGTGTAGATTAGACACTACGCGACATTCGACAGATTGTTTATTTATTTATTTATTTATATTAGGGAAACATACAATATCTCGCTACACATTATAAATATACATACAAGAAAAACATAAATCAGCAAAGTTTCCACTAAATTATATGACATTTATTTACTTTAACGGCGAAGAGAAATTTTGCAAGGAAGCCTACGTGTTTGGAAACACTAATAGCACAATCTTTAAAGACTTGTTGAGTCGTATCAGTCTTTATCGTGATAGCTTGGAGCACAATAAGGATTGAAAGAACCTGCGCTTTTAAAAAAAAAGAAGAATCTAATTTAATTGCCTACATTAGCTGCTTCGGTTCAAATTCAAATTCCATTCAAATATTTTTGGAAATAATATTTAATACTCAAGTGGGAACACTACTTTCTGTGGTCAAGAACTAGCAGCAATTACCTTCATCGTTTAGAAGACCGCAGTAAAATCCTTGTCAGACTATTTACCTTAAGTCCGTTAAAAATTATCGATTCCTTCGTAATTGGTAGTTGCCGTCCATAGCTCCGTCCGTCTGTTCTATTCCACAACCAACGAATATTTTTGTAGCAAATTATTTTCTAACTGGAGTACAACTTTCGAGGTTTTGAGACTCACATCACAGAATCTTTAAGGTTCTTCATGATTTAATTATTCAAACGAATCATGGATGGATCACGATGTAACAAAATGTTCTTAGAGATATATATCCGTTTACTCGTTGCAATGTAAGCTGTTCTCATATAATAAATACCCTTAATACTTACTCATATAATATATCGTAACGTAGAAATATCTACGTTATAAAACACTTCCTAGTCCTTGAATGTCTGGTTACTACGACTTAGCATACTTTACAATGAATAGTAGGTAGGTACTACGAGATACGGCAAATCTAGATGCGTTTAAGATATGAAGAATATTTACTGTCGAAAATAATCAAATTAGAATTGATTTAATATTGTTTGATATTTTAAATTTCACGTTATAAAAAAATCAGTGTAAAATAATATTTTGTCGGGTCGTGTGTAGATTTATTGGTTTAATCAAACATATATATTTGACGCAAGTAAAGCCACGAGACACGGTTAGTTAAAATAAAATATAGTCTAAATAATATTAGAATCGGATAGCTTACTATTTGTAAAAGAACTTTTTAAGTAAATTCAATAGTTCAATTATTTACCCTTATCATATAAAGATACAATTTTAATTTATTTAATAATTTAGGTATAATTCTGATGAATACGCTGTATTATTGTAAAATTTCATCAAAATTATTACATTATTGTAAATCGTGAAAGAGTTAACAATCATCCATGCATCCAACCTCACCTCATCTAATTTTCGCATATTAATAATATAAATGGCTTAAAATATTTTTATATTGCATTTGCCTTGTCAAAATTGTTACATAACGTAACGAAGAAAAAATTCGACACGTATTCGCGTATGGTTGTCAGTGCATGTTCACGAAAACAACCATTTATTTTCCAACCACTTAATACTGTTACTAAAGAAACCGTAACAGACGCCATGAATGAAATTTCACGGTTGAGCCGTTTCTTGTGGCTGTATAGCCGTGCGACTGTCGATGTGTAAGTGTATAAGTAATCAGTCACACCGGATATAAGCAATAAGCGACAATGGACAGCACGAGAGGTGTACGCAACCATGTGTTTACTGGTAGCCTCCGCATGTAACTATCACGCTTGTTTACGAAGCGATACTGGCTCTATCCTCACTCTATACGTAAGCGAGCAGGTAATAACAGGTAAAACACTTCATAAAAAAATCAATACATCTACTTAGTACTTCGCAGGAAATACCTCTTTAATGGAAAATGATAGACTTGTGTGGGAGGTTTTTAACGCTAAGAAAATTTTGTATTTCTATGTTACACATTACATTACATCAAGTGATGAAGAAAACAAAAAATGTAGGATTGTCGAAGATGATGTTCAAAAGACGGATTTTTAGTACCAAAAAAAAACAATCTTCTGCACATCATCTTGGAAAACTACAAAAATACCCTGAATATTATTGAATAAAAGACCACCGTAGATAACCAGCATATATTATGCTGTTGTGTTTATGTGATTAAGTGCATTCGCTGTATTGGTAAAAAGCAAGTAATTGCTATTAAAACTTCCCATACAAGTACAAAGTTAGTATTGTTTATAGGTATCGCGAAACGATCACACGGAGCGGGGATCGATAAGCGGCACGTTGTGCGGAAAACTATTCCAGCCTTGTAGTTAGTTCGGCATGGTGTGATATGGTAATGTTACGTAAACGTTAAATCTCAGTACGGCCGAGATTCGACACGTACATACACAGCGTGTATTTAAAATTTTGTCTAATCTATAGAAGGCGCTTTAGTGATATCCATAGATCTAATCCTACAAACCAAGAAAACTTTGGCGCCGTAAAATTCTTGAATCATGACCACACATCGGCAAGCGCAGCGTAGGACGTCCGATTTACAAAATGGATTTACGACCTATCAAGGGCCACAGGACCCAGGCTACTTCTACCAGTCTTACTGGAAAATTACAAGGACCTATGTCCAGCAGTGGACATTCTACAGCTGCGATGAACAACATCCTGCCCGGGCGTCTTGATTTAATTGTATTAGCTTGGTACTAGCCCCATAATTGTCAATAAGGACTTGTGATGTGATTGCATTAAATCTAAATTAATTAAGATTAATCTTTGGCGAGGCTTGGGGCCAAGTTTGGATGTCGATATTGTTTGATTGCCTTAGTTTATTATCACTAAAAACACAAGGTGAGCTGGTGTGTCTTAATGTGAATTTATTTATTTAATAAACGACACGCTAACGATACTTTGTAACAGCACTGATAAAGATTCAGTTGTCTTATTCTATTGCAAATATCTATTTAAAGGCATACATATATACAGATTGAAGACTTGGTATAATAAAAAAAGTAGGTATTGCTGTAATACCTAATTTATAATTTCAGTAATTGTGACAATAGTAGTAAGCAAACAGATTTTATTTAAATTATTTATAGATCAAAGCATTTGCAAAGGTTTTTATTAGACATTAAGCCAAAAGGAAGGTTAATATTGCTTGCAATAATAATGATCCAAACACAATCACTTAGAGTTTAATGTCAATTATAATACAATTCTGGGATTCAAATACACAGTCGTGTAACTATTTATGTAGCGATGAGTTAATTTAATATACGCCTACATAGTTCCATCAATTAGGAAATATTTACCTAAATTGCTCTTGGAAAGGTTAACGGAGAAAGCGATGATTAAAGACTGTCTCGGGAGGTACGAAGCACGCTAGTGTTTAGTCTATCCTTTTTTTTAACGTTGAGAAATCCTCTTGGATACCCGGCAGTGTAGGGGACACTGCGGGGTTATGCCGGCTAAAACCCAACGACTTTTTAGCGCGGCCGTTGATGGGCGGGGTCGCGGGGATATTATGACAGCTTCGGTGCTCCTCCACGGTTATCCAACGCGGGGAGGGCTACGCTACCTCGGCGTACCCGAAAGTGGAGGTACGCCGCCATCTCGGAGGACCTTACGACAAGCGACAGTCTCCCTAGTCTATATGTCTCGAGGGGAAAAATCAAGTACAGCTCTTTCCATAGCGCGCTTATTAAACATCCTATATTTTCTACATTTTGTACGCTACATACAACCATACAAAAAGGCACGTGTTCTTATTTAAAATACAATTTTTAATAAGAAAATGTGCAGAACGGCGTAAAAAAGCGATTAGCAACAGGTCGCTTGGATAATTAATTCACCCGTTCGTCTCTAAAGTTCTAGACGTTCTAAAGATCCATAGATTTAAATATTCAGAATAATTGTCTATTTATATGTATACCTGTTACACGCCAACTCTGTAAAGGTTATAATTTTAATATGGGATTGTTTTGTTTTCACTAGGTTTTCACCAAGTTATCAAAGTAGAGTCTGTGGAACAATTTAATTGTATGAATTGGTAGATTATGCAAATCCTTATAGCCTTTGTAAAAGAGCTGTAAGTGGGGGTATTAGTGAGTTTAAAGCTCATAAGCTATAACCAAGTAATCCAAGGTAATTACTAAGGTTAAGTCATAGCTTGGAATATAATGTTGTTCTAATAATATTGCTCCGCCAAGGTTTTGACATAAATATGTCTTTAAATTTGCTTCCATAGTGTTAGGCAATTCATAAAAATGATGATAACAAAATCGGAGGATACAGTTAGACATATTATCTATCATATATACATCCAAAATTTATTATTTTTTTCTATTACGATACGGCCACTTTGTGGTATCAGCACGTACCTTTGAATGAATACACATGACGCATTTTATTTGGTAATAAGTAAAATTTACGTGAAATTTCTGGATCAATCTAAAGTGTATCCAACTGATGGCCAATATACTTTACGTCTGAAGTACTTAAATACATTTAAAATGGTTCTACACATAAAATATACTGGCAGTCTGGCATCCGCTGTAGCTGTGATAAAATTTTAAATTAAGTTTTTAGCGAATCATTTATCTCTATGTAGTAGCGACAACGAAAGATAAATTTTATTTTATCAATAAAACTTATCAAGTCTTCCAATAAATTATCGGTAAGGGAATAAATAGTAAGAGTAGATATATGTAAATAAGCAAATGAAATTAAGTAGTAAACAGTGTATTTTTTTAATATATTAAAAGTCGTTGGACTTATGTGTAAAAAAAATCACTGGATAAAATTTCTGTGGTTATAGTGTTGACGGATTTATATGTTATAAACTTATAAGCTTTATACTCTATATATAATGTTCATAGGTAAGCAAGAACCCAAAAGCAATGTAATAAAATGTATTAAAATACTTATAAGTAGTTTTTTTTTCTGTCGATTGTATATTTTACTTGAAGAACGTGACAAAAAAAGATTATATCTAATTTTCAACGTAATAAAACAATAATATGGATGATTGTGCATCGTCTTGTATAAATTATGAAGGTTGTTCAAAACAACAAGCCACGCCAGGAAAACGTGCATTTTCCTTGTTCGATACTAACCAGAATTAAAAATAGCAATTATTGGCATGTCGTCTCGTTTATTTTAGCGTTTGTTGCGACGAGTAATGTTTTGATGGTGTCAAGCTAGTATGTAATACTTTGTAACTTTGTACCATAAATACATACGTCGGCACAACAATTAAATACAACAAATATTGCAAATTAAATCACAAATCTACTGTCGCAAGACTCGTTTTTTATTGAAAATTCTGAACATTAATACCTATATCTTTTTTGAATATATTTATAGAACATAGACAGGACGAGGTAATGTGTTATGAAAAAGTGCGAGTTATGAAAATAGGTTCGCTCTTTGTATGCAGAAAGGAAGAGAAGTTTGGGCAGCATCTGCCTATAGTATTAGACTGTAATTATAACAGTTTATTAACATGATTTAGGCAATACACCGAAAAACTTAAAGCAACTACTAGAGATCTCACTTAATAGGAATTCTTAACTTATTAAGAAGCTCTCCTCTTTCAGAAGTAGGAGAATGTGATAAAGGGCAAAGAAAATCATGAAGTTTGTAGGTCTAACTTAAGAAATATGCCAGGAAAAGGGAAGAAAGCGCACCTGGTACTAACTACGATAGAGAAAATGCTCTCAAGATTAGGATTAAGAGTAACATGTCCCCATAAATACAAAGACAGTAGTTGAATACATATAAAATGAATTCCTGCTTACCACCAAGCATGCTAAACATGTTCAACAATGGGAGGTTTATTTGCATATGCAAATGGTGAAAATTTATAAACTCAAATAACATTCATCAGACAGTGAGTGAATTTTATTAATGATAATATTTACTTTCAACTCGTTCGTAGATAATAGGTACAACTTTTACGCGATCGTATAACTTTGCAGAGGGTCAATATGACGCTGAGGTCACTTTGATATAGGTTATTTGCTCGTACTTACGATTTTTTTTATTACAATGAACTAAATTTAAAAAAAAAAAACATATATTTACTTTAAAGCAAAAAGACGCATTTTTTTATGTTAAGGTCGACAGATAGGTTGACGGTCCACTTGATGATAGGTGGCTATTGTCGCCTATAACATCACGGTAGTCTTCTGTAAGGAATTACTACTCGTATCAATAGCCTTACACGATAAAAATATGACAAAATCTTGTTAATTTTGAAAAATATTCATTTTAAAATAACATTATTATTTAAATACATTCAATCAACACTTTATAAATAGTAATTTGGCTAATACGAAGTCGTTTTCCGCGTATGTATGTATATATGGCCGCTTACTCCTCCTAAATAACGCAACGGATTTTGAAGCTGTTTTCATTATCTGTTAGGTAGTTTTTCACAGATTTTTTATTATATAATAAAACCTAATTAAGTTTATTCCTAAGCGAGGCCGGAAGCGGGTCGCTAGTATAGTATAAATACAAGCAAAACTAGGTAGTAGGGCGCAAGAACTCTACTGACCTTGTTTTGATTAGGGACAAGATAGGAATAGAGGAACATGCTTTGACATCCCTATCTCACGCTCAGAAAAGCAGAAAGCAGAAGCAAAAAAAGGAAGATACGATAATTATGTCCTTAAATTGCGTAAGGGACATATGGGCTATATACAACTATGTGCCCTGATTCTTTCCGCCACAGCTACAAATCCAATATCAAATAGGTTTAATAATAGAGAGATATAGGCAAATGTGGTCAAACTATAACGTTTTCAAAGTTGACTTGTAAGAGGGGTGGTTACTGCTGCCAGATAGGCTGCTCAGTTTATGACTGCCCTGCCATTACGAACATTTATCTAAAGGAAATTTTAATAGACCACATTAGATCCACAAGTAGATACGGGTCGTTAAAATTTAATTCCATATAATGATATATATTATATAACCACAACTAAATTTAATAGAGTAAGTAATAACACAATTTGGTCACAGTGAAATAAAAGAAAAATTCCATAAACGGTACATATAATCAGAATAGTAAGTTCGCAAAAGAATCTTACGTAATTCGCTAATAAAATATAAGCATTTGAATTTTTATCGAACGATAAATTTTATACGCCTACGGTAAAATAATCCGTCGCCGATAACGAAATATTTACTAGCTATGGACTGAACTAAGTATTTATATTGTACCTAACAATAATTGGTAACTATTCGAACTAACAGTACTAACGAATTACCAATTCACATCCCGATGCAAAGCTTCCCTATCCCATAAAATAAACTCATAGATTACTATAGATCTCATAGAGATGGCTGGCGTACCTCCACTTGCGGGTACGCCAAGGTTCCGACAGGGAATGTAGCCCTCCCCGCGCTGGTTAGCCTTGACGAGGCACCAATGTTGTGTCATAAAATAAAGTGGACAGCAATTTTAGCCTGTCTGTTTCTGCACTAAATCACCCAACGGATTTACCGTTTTTATGGAAAGAGCGATAACGAGGCTTGTGTACATAATTTGTAGAAAAATGCATTCGTACGAAGCCGATGGGACAGATTTGTTTTGAGAGCTTTATCCAAGTTTCTTATTTTAAGAAAGGGTTTTAAGTAAAAATAAATAATAGTAAAGGAATGAAGTTGCCAGTTTCGATTACCTTTCAAGGCAAATACAATACAAATTTCAAGAAGCCCTTGAATATACACGCTGGTATCGGCTTTTCTATTACATAATGATGTTTAGGTACGCACGCGGCTTTCATGACAATAAAATAAATGTTAAATAGTACAATACATTTAGAATTATTAACTCATATGAATTGTTCACTTAATTTAACTTTACTAAAAAGCTTAATTACCTATATAACTACTTACGTAAAAATTAATTGTCTATAACATACTGCCTCTTATAGTCGCTAACTTATTATATTATTTGTAATCAAAGTGCAGATAACAATTGGGGTCAGTAGATGAACACCCCTAAGGTAATGTTATCAATTTAAGTTATCTCAAGTCAAATACCGCTTGACTTTAACGTTACATAAATATTCTATTTATATTATGTTGCACTGAGAACTTAAATTAGCAATAAATAATTTGAAAGCTAAAATTCAAAATTTTGTAGCCACTTTAAAAATTAAATACAAATAATAAAACAAATACAAACAATTTTATTAAAATATTTAACATTATGAATATGTACATAAACATAATGGGAATAGAAGTTATCAAAATCCGTCGTTGGGTGGATTGTTTCATTTTTGTTAATTATTGTAAATTTTGATTTCATTTTTAATATAGTAATTTATACTAACAACTTGTTTAATTTAAAAGCAGAATCTAGTTTCCACTTTAATATTTTATTAAGTTTTTATGTTCAACTGTACAGAATCACCTATTGTGAGCGAGTTGTCGAGTGAAATAATAAGTAAAAATCAAACATGATAACTCGCCGATTCGGGCGAGTAGTCCAGTAACTCGGAAGAAGTTAGCGTAGAAACAGACAGGAGGAGACAGTGATTTTATTTTTTATAGTATGAATGGATATAGAAATAAGATATAGAATAAATCTTTGAGAACCAACAATAGTCTAAAAATAGATTAATTATTTGACGTACGTCTAAACATTAAAGGGATGATAACAATGAATAATTCATGATCCTAGTTTCCAACGGTAATAAGGCACAACAGGTATGAAGATGGTTCAAGATTATTAGGACAGTTATTTAAGATAACAAAATCAAGATACATAATCAGCCCAAATTAAGACGAAAAGGGCAGTTCGCTTACTTTTTAACATTGATAAATCATGAGTCACAAATTTTACTGGAATCGGAGTCATTCGCTTGGCCGATGGAAAGGTATCCTGCCTGCATTGTTTCACAGAAAAAAAATTTAGAAATATGTTACATTGTGAAATATGTTTGTCAGAAAGAATATTTTTGCACTTCATTTCTATCACACGTATAATCTATACTATTATATAAAGTTGAAGAGTTTGTTTGTTTGATTGAACGCGCTAATCTCAGGAACTACTGGTTCGAATTGAAAATTCTTTTTGTGTTGGATAGTCCATTTATCGAGAGAGCTATAGGCTATAGAGAACGCGGACGAAGTCACAGGCACCAGTTAGTTTGATATATTTGACAAACAATCGCCATATTTGGCGAATATTTAATTGCACACAAATAAAAACAAAGCACATTTATATCTCTATACAAAAATACAAAATAATTTTTCTTAATCTTTGAGGTGCTCTTTATGAGCATTCCGTTTCATCTCTAGTATAGGAACTAAACTATACTTTGTTTTTTTCCATGAATACAAAAATGCATTAAGTATGAATAATATACCATGGTAACGCACAAAGGAGCATTACTAGAACAATATTAACCGAGTAAAGGATGCTGAAAGAACTCCAGGCGGAAGCACTTCCTGTTTAGGAAGTACGTCTGTTGGTTAGGTTGAAGGTTTGCATTAAATACATGATGAGTCTGATTTCTTTTTTGTTAGAATGTAAAAATTACGTTTGTCGCTGCACATGTAACAGATTGTTTTTGATTTTACGTCAAATATTATATAGCCAAATCTGTACTTAACATAATAGAGAGACACGGATTTTGTATGTTTGTTTATATGTGAAGGGCAATCTGCAAAACCACTGCACCTATTTGAAAAATTCTATCGCCATTTGAAAGGTACCCACATTATTCCAGGAGACATAGGGTATATATTATTATCTATACTAATCTATACTACCAATTGTTCACGGGCGAAGCCGGGACGCGTTGGTCTAGTTCAAAATAAATCAAATACCGTATACTAATAGGCATATGAAGTAAAAACGGAGCAGTGAGTAGCATCGGCAGAGGCTAATGTCATGAACGGTCCTTGTAAATGTGCCGCTAGACAGTGCTAATGAGGAATGACAATTGTTTCAGCCAGCAGCGACTCTCTAAATTCGAATTGCGCCCGAGCAGCCGCAGTGAGAGGAATGCAAACGAGCGTGTATGACGCACCAGCTGCCTTTCACACGACAAATATAATAAGGGCTGCCACAACACATTGCTTCTACGATTCTTCAAGCATTTTCAATACATTCATCTCCTCACTTACAGCATCGCTATATATTATGGCATTATTATATATGCACTAGCTGGTGCCCGCGACTTCGTCCGCGTTGAACGATGAAAGGTACCCTATGTCCTTTCTGGTGTCCCAGACAACGTGTATGCAAAATTTCATGGTGATTGCGTTCATGGTCATTCAAAATTTTGCATGAAAGAGTTACAAACATCCATACATCCAAACATACTTTCGCATTTATAATATTAGTTTGGATTATGATACACTATAGGAATTATCTAGGCAAACGTTTGAACACCATGCTCTAATTGTTTTCGTTAAAAATGTCTGTCATTTGTCAAATATATAAAAAAAAAACGATTCACATTACAATTCGATATAAACTACGTTCACGTTTCGTGAGTAGTTTTTAATAACGGTATTCTTATTTTAAAAAAAGGTGTTAACATGGATAATAATCTATAAAAGTGTAAATTAATGCTCAAAAAATTAAGGCTTAAAATAAATATGATATTGCTTTTTGTTTGTCTAGAAAAATTAAAGCAGCAACCCTCAGCGGCTTTTCTGATGAATGGTATATCAATTTCCTACTTTATGTTTGAGAAGTAAACGAAAGCGGTTTGTACATGCTGTCATAGAATTTAGTGCAAAAAGTGAAGATAATTTGGCTCGATACAGTTATAAAGTTAACAATGAAATATTAAATTATAAGAACAATAAGGACATAGTGAAAACTTGAACATTTCCTATTTTATAACTCCCGAAGCCCGACACAAAAACGGGGTGTTATAAGTTTGACGTGTGTGTGTCTTTATGTGTGTATCTGTGTGTCTGTCTATGAAAACGTAGTTTTTGGTCAATTTCAACAAGTTAGACTCCACATTTATTAGAAGCACTCCATTTTAATTGGCTTGAAAGGATGGAAATAAAATACTTAACATTAATTTTACTAAAGTTGCCAATCTGGTTATAATTACAACTATAATATTCTTGTTTTAATAGCCAAACTAAAACAAGAATAGCACCGTCGGAGACATGTAATTGGAAATTAAAATAACAATAAGCATATATTAAAAAACTTTGAAATATTAATCATACATTATTTAATCATATGTAAATAAAACTTATTTTAAAAATATCTGCAAGTATTATTGATTACGAATAGTTTTGGTGAATTCTAAAAATTATATGCTATTATTTTTTATCGCCACTTCAGCAATCGGTGAAAGTTACTTGTGATAATATATCTTTTTATATAAATTTAATACCGCCCGCAGATAGAATAAATTAAAAGAAAAACCTGATAAATAAAATCTAATCTAATCTGTAACACAATAGCAGTAAATGGGATGTTTATTTTTCATGATTTCTTTGTGCATCGCACTCAAATGCGCCTCCTTGTATTGTATGACAAGGATTCCCTGGACTTGACTTGAGTATTTGACAAGTCCATTTACTTCTCTATTTATTTTCAATTTGAATATAAAAACCAATATTCATTTTCATTTAGTTTTAGAACACTTTAATGGTCGTAGGCAAAATTTTCAAAATTTAAATTTTCATCCTGCATCCAACAAATGAATAATACATCTTATCTAATTTAACAAAATGAAGCTTTTATATTTATATATATATATATATCTCATAGGTACTCCTTAAGCAGGCGAAAAATAAAAAGGATTTTTTTTAATTAATTTTTTAAAAAGGATTTTTCTTTATTTCTATTGGGGTATTAATTAAATTATAATAAATGTGTTTTTTAATTGTAATAATATAGAACACAGCACAGCAGAACACAGCATTCTGCAATTTTTTTTTAAATTCGTAATAAAAAGCAGAAACTGTTTTTTTTTCTTAAATAGTCCACAATAGAATAAAATATAATTTATTAAAATGAAATAATGGTGTGACAGTGAAAACACCATAGCTCCTCCAGAGCAGCACAATGTCAGGCCCACCAGTTGTGTCAACATGTTTACGAATTGATCCCATTTGCAACATCTCAAGTGACGCAATTACGAACCATATATTTACGCAATGCCCATTGTTTTAACTACAAACAATGCCTGTATTCGAGGATAACATCATACTTTTAACAATTTGATAATAGAAAATCATGTAATGGTTTTCAATAAATTTTCACTTCCAATATGTTAGTGTTAGAAAAATCTATATTATATGTATATATCTATTACATCTGGATCAACCATTTAGATACGGATAGTTAATACGAGTAAATAAGTTTTGGAAGTGTGATTAGAGGATTATTCTCTTGAAACGTATATAATAGACAATAACATTTTTTTTATCGTTTACTAAATAAATAAAAATTAATCCCAATTTTTTTTTAAATAATTATATTTGAAGTCTAGGAAGTTTCTTATGAAGATAAAAATTGGACACTCGTGCGTAGCCGGTGGTGGTCCGCTAGTATTTTCTATATTATTTTACGACGTCAAAATTTTCAAAAATAATACCATCGACATAAAAGTGTCCTATAAATTATTGTAAAAATAATTAAGTCTCGCAAACTTTGTATTTGTACTATATTTATTTAGTAACAAACTAAGCAATTCTTAGTGAATAAATTCCAAATAGATTTGTCTGTTATCAAGTTAACATTGCAAAGTGCTAATTTTCTAGTTCACCTTTCATTATACCTGCAATAATATGCCAACTACTTTTACAAATGTTTAATGGAACGCATTTACTCGTATACTGACTCGTATACTTGATAATAAAATTCAACTTACTACAGTATACCTATATTATATTAGTTTGTAAGTGTTATGAAAATGACTACTGTCAGGTGTATGTGATTTCATTTCCGCACAGATGACTCAGAAATGATAAATAAAAATGCATTTTTGTAAAGTCAATTTTTATCTGTAAATAAACCATTATCTAAAACTAGATAAGTAATCTATTATTCTGAGAATTCAGTATTTGTGTCAATGAATTTATGTAAATTGGTATATAAGAATTCGATTTAGATACTCTCGCCAAACTTAATTATTTTCTTAAATAATTCGTCGGTTAATTAATGTCGGTTAGTTAAATAATTATGATTCAATCATATCATGATTAATTTTTAAGGAGTTGTAAAAAAAAATTTCGATTTGCTACTTGGTTCGGGCTCAGTCTAAAATCTGAGTTAGTGGTCAACTCGCGCCTTTAACTCGCGAGAGGGCGCGATTTTGATTAATCTGGGTTATGAAAAACAGTTAAAATTTTTCCATTAGGGAAGCCAGGGCGAGTTGCTAGTATAGTAGATACTGTGTTGAAAATGTAGGGCATCCAATCTAGTTCGATTATTATTCATAAGTTATTAGATCAACTTATAATACCCACATTTTAAAACGATTAATATAATAGGGGTACGCAGACAACGATTTTATGTGAATTACAGTACACCCATATATAAATTGTAAATGCGGTCCGTTGCATATATGTGTCGGTCGTCTTGATATCAAACCACTCAAAAACTAATTTAACGAACGATAATAACTAATTAAGCGGCCGCCTTTAGGGTATGACTATACCCAGTGTATGTATGATTAAGTCGCTTAAGTATGTCCATAAGGCAGTCTCAGTCGCGGCACCCGGAAAGGAAATTGAATTACCATTATAATGCGGTCGCGTTCGTACTCACCAGCAATAGTAATAGCAGCTGATAGGGTTGTCACAAGCAGAGAAATTTTTTTTATGTGTATATATTAAGTTTTCAGAAAGTGAAAGTGCAAATACAAAGGTTTTCGTTAATGCGTTAATCGTTAATGCATTATATTTTCATAATAAAATTTCCTTAGTAACGGCTAGTTTTACTTTAGGTCTGGTTAATCCGCTGATAGTGTCATATTGTTCCTCAAGCTATACCACACAACCAAAAAAACAGTAATATGTAAAAATACCTAACATGTTTTTTGGATCTAATGAAGGCAAAAAAAATTAAGCCCATAACAAGCATTAATCAATGAGAGTTAGGAATTAAAAAATAGTTTTCCATTCTCCTGTGGAGTAGAATTAAAATAATTGTGTTATGTTATGACGTCACTGTTTAAAGATGTCCTTTCAAAAATGGATAATTTTTGAAATGACTATTTTAATTTGCTAAAGTTTTTTTATTGATAACATTAAAACTCATATGTAAAAAAATATTATTTCCAAAGAAAATTGTTTCATAAACACTTGAAACGAAGGTACTGAATTATTTTTTGTCTTTATCTATTTATGCATAGACGAAAATTAAATGAAATAAATTTTAAGTACCGTATTTTCATTAAAATGACCTAAATTAGGTAACGCTGTGACATCCCTACCACAGACAAGACAAGCAGACGTGTGTAGTGGTGCACTAACGGATACCGGATGGATGTTTTTGGTATTAGGAAATATTAACAGACTCATTTACCAGGTCTCCTTTAACGGACCATAATAGAAACATATTATTTTATGACAATCGCAGAGATTGCTTAGTGAGGGAGGTCATAAAGTAATATGAAATTAAGGAGGCAAGTAATACTTAGGAGACCAGTATACTAACACATATTATATTCAGATCTAACTACTCATAAAGAAAGCAGATAATTATATTGATGTAAAATAGTTTGTACAATAAATATTTTTGATTGTAGATATAACTTAAGGTATTATAATTTTTATTTATTCTTTTGAATGATTCTCACAATAGAAAATATGACTAATATTTTTATCTGTTTATAGACGCTATAAATATATGTCTGTCTGTTTGTATTACATTCTAATCTATATATCTATATCTATAATTTTATAAAATTAAGTCACTCTCCGCTTCTGTTTTACCGCTATCTTCTACTAAACCACCCATCGGATTTTGATACGGTTTTCACTTTTTTAATAAGTAGATTCTTACTTGATATTTTTAAAAATGTTTTGAGCATATGATTTAATTATTTTAGTAGATTACGTGTTAGTAGTAGGTATTTTATAATCAGAATTATGCACAGGGAGAAATGCATATTTAAAAATAGGAATGAAAGTTGTTTCCAATTTGAGTGCGTTTGTTTTCCAAAGCGTCTTCAATAACACGTTTTCTGCCTTTTTTTTACGTCTCAGTAATTTATTTACCATAGGAGCGCAAATATATGTTGAGCATAAAAGGGTCCGGTTACTTAAGAACCTACGAGGATCCGTCCAACTAGTTATCAAGTATGACATGAGGCTGTTAATAAAAAAAAACCCGGCGCCGGGCCTCATAGTTCAACGTACCAGGGTCGACGTACCAACGAACGGTTTACCGTATGCCGCGACCATAAGAAATGTACGCCCAACCAACCAGACCAAATGTGGAAGCACGCGAACTCAACCGACCAACCCAGGCCAAGCACCTCCGTCACACAGCCGGGTTGGTGTATTAACATCCAACCGTGACGTCATCGCATAGCAGAGAAAACAAGTTACAGGTGCCTGTCCTAATGGAAGTCTCAATGACCTCTCCAGAAACATCATTTTTGACTTTGCGTTTTCGTAATGTAAGGACTCATATGTGTCTCTCCAAGGTACGACGAGCATAAGCGGTATTTAAAGGCCAAATAGTGGGAGTTCTAAAAATCAGACAATCCTCAAGTTAGGTTATTTATGTATGTTACGATGTAAGTACCTAATAATGGTTTAGTAGAGGTTTCGCACAATTTTGTTTCGTACGAATTATGCGAAGAAGTGACTTTAAAATTAAATATATTTTTAGTCGCTGTTTCGCACAAATATTATTTTCATAATGTGTATTTTTTTCATTCCATTTATGCCTTGGTTCTGAGTTTTCAGCAGATTACGATTTCCATCCCAACCTTAATCGTAAAATGAAAGTTGACTTCGTTTATAAAATTTTTGGAATGATATAAATTATATTTTATTATTATATTATAAATTATATAAACTGGAAAAAAAGGCGATTACAGTTCCACAGCAAACATAAAAACTTCACTGTTTATTATTTTATTGTATGGCCAATTCACTTGAATTACATTAATATAATTTCCTGTTCTGAACAAATTATGTTAGGTATAGGTAATTATTGTTTAAAATTAAATTTTGTATCCTAAATATTTTTACGAATACTGTGCTGTGACGTATATTATCTGGCTTATTCCCAGTAGTTCTGTGCACAGAGATAAAGAGTCTCACTATTAGTTCTGTACACTATAACACTACTCTAGACCCAGGCTCCGGTCGTCATTATTTATTTACATTATTGTAATTTTACCATAATAGCAGAGAGAGATCTCACTATACATATAAATATATTATATATGTACCTACTACGATTTTGATAATATTGAAAACAGCTCCAACGTACCTAAGCGTAAAGTACCTACATAAATTTTGAGACGTAGGTAAGTAGGTTAATTGAATAAAAATTGCTGTTGAGCCATTAATAAAACAAAAAAGCTAGACAACAGCTAACTTAAGCTTTAAGCTAAGCGAAGTAAAGGTCTGATCTATAGAATATATAGAATCTATCTATAGATGTATAAAGATTGAAATGTTTTAACACCTAAAAAAAGGACGAGGACGAAGTCGCGGACAAAAGCGTGTATTATTATATTTATAAAGTTTTGTAACCCTAATGACAGTATAGTGTCTTGGAACTATTTTAATCTCCTAAACACCTCCTAATTTATGATGAATCGAGTATATAAATGAATTGTAAATGTTTTTTTTAAGTTCCGGTTTAATCTGATTTCATTATGGTATTGCAAATTAAAGTTCAAAGTACTACGTAAAAAAAGTTCTAATTTTTTACTAACTGAGGTAAACTAAGAATTAAAAAGTTATTTTGCTTCATCATGGCCGCGATGCAGCTAGTTCGAGGAAGATAAGTTACCTTTTTTTTATGTGAAATAAACTTTTTATGCTGCTCCCGTAGAGAACTTTATTGTGCGAGTATATCTTATACCTTCGTCGACAGCATGACAGAGCCAAAGTTAAGAATGCCAGTTTATACGTGGCGAATTTATAATTTGAACTTTTGTTATGCTAGGAGCGTTCGTCTGTCACGGGTTCGAATCACTGAATCCTTTTTAATACCATGTGTGAATAATTTAGATGTAGAAATAAAATACTAGCAGTATATATGCAGTAGAAGTAATCCTTCAATATAGACTGCTAACTGTAGTAGCGATTTATTTAAGGTCTACGGGTTCAGTCTACGGGTCTAAGTCTCAAACAAGCCAAGCCAAACAGAACAAGCCTCTGTACCACGAATTTTCAACACTATGGTGTTGTTAGTTCGCTGGTTGTTCGACACTATTAGTAGTGCTGTTCACTTCGATATTTTTGAGATTTCTCGACTGGTAGACTCGAGACTCTCGACTCGACTGGAGATTCTGAATAAACGCGTATTATGTATGCTATCAAATATGAAAGAACTTGTACTGAGTAGTCTACTTGACTGTAAATAAATAAATAAATAAACACACCTTAATACGGAAGGGGGAAGTTCGTTATCAAATAAGCCTTATTCCTTCTCAAATATTTATTATATGTGTTTTTAGTACAGATTTACAATTTACAAACAAATAAAAAAAAATTCAAGGCAGATAAACAAATAAACTAGTCCACATACAATACAACTCAAAAGTCATTGATTAATTGTCTTGATTATTATAAAAATGGATAAGATTGTGGCCAAAAGTATTTTTCCTAATAAGGCAAGTTTTATTGGTCTTTTTTATCGCAAAAAATAATTACTGCTTTCAATTATTAAATTATCGCTTAATATCATAAATAACACATTATACATAGATTAAAGAAATCCCTGATCAATGTCGGCTGAAGATAACTACATAAAAATGGAAACACGAAACCCGAGACTAGAGATAAAAACTGATTCTATAAAAAATTCATAAAAGACGTCTTTTTTGAGCTTCGCAATTGCGTAGTGAGAAAGTATATAATTTGTGCAAGATATAGAATACTTTATACTAATTTTTGTAAAATAAAATAAATAGTAAAAGAAATCAATAGTAACAAGTTATTTCTAAAAGAAATAAATTGACTGAAAATTTTTCAAATTATTAGATTCGAATGCGGATAACTTAATCGTAACTGTTGAACTATCTTATAAATCTTATTAGTTTTAAGAATACCTACAAAAATTACCAGATCGAATATTAATTGCAAGTTAATGCAAGTTTTCTTTAATTGTTTAAAAATTAGCAAAGTAATTATTTAAAAAGCAAGAGATACTCTCAATTCTAAAAAGGGACTTTAATAAACCAAAATTTCAAAATTCAACATAATTCTGCTGATTTTTGCGACTTTTTGGCATCCACTCAAATGTTTCCTCACAAATTTAAAAATTGTTTAATTAAGTATTCAAAGACATTTTCATGTAATTGTTGTTTTTATAACATCGACAAGCAAGAGATAAGAGTGTGAAGGCACGCTTAATTTCTTCTAATAAACGATGAGATTACAAAACAAGTCCGGTTCGCTGCGCGTTTGTTATCACACATTATCAACAAAACGCTTTTTGTATCCGCCCCTCTGAACCACGAATTCAGATGCACACAGTTAAATATTGCGGTGCAAAATGAGGATTCCACCTTGATACGATAAGAGATGATAACAAGGTCGACTTACCGGGTCGATGTCCGCATCCCAGACGTCCTTCAGGTCATTAGAGATGTCGAAGTAACATTCCATCATGTCGGAGCCGGGGTGCTAAGGCGGCGTCCGACAGTCACTTGTTGAAAACTCCCACGGGAAAAACTTGTAGCGGGAAACTGTCACACACCAAGTCTCTCTCTCCGTGCGTCTCCTCGGGCCGTGCGAATTTCGGCAAAACCTCCCAAACACCGTTTCAAACTGTTCGCCGGGGCGATATTACTCACACAACACAACGGCGCATCACAAGTTTACGTTTCACTATCGAACGCTCGTTTTGTTTTTGCAATAAAATAACTTTTATAAAGTTTCACTGCACGCGAGGAATGTGAAATAGTACGGCGAGAGTATGAGTCATGCAATCGCGGCGGAGTGCGGCCGGCAAATGCGAAGTTTACTAACTCGGCCCGTCCCCCGCTTCGTCCCGCGAACCCTCTACGCCCGGTTGATATCAGCCTCCCATTCATAATACGATAGGGGGTAAAAAGTACGTCATAGGCACGGAAAGGGCTGCCCACGCAACAATAAAGTGTTAATTATGTGGGTATTCAATAAAGTTTTGTAAGTCAAAAGCTGAAGCCATAGCCACTGATAGGACGATTAAAAATAATAGCAGACAGGGGCCTGACGTAAACAATTCAAAATTTGAAATTGAAATAGGTTTGTGTTAATTTTACGTAATATATAAAGTACCTACTATATAAAATGGAGAATCAAATTTTAACACGGGGTGGCGACGAATTATAATCAACTTATTTATTTTAATTACCTATATAATTATTCAGTACACAATAAATTTTACTAATAATAATCAATAAAATAATCAATGATATAAATCACGATAATAATTTAATAACATTTTATTAATATTATTAAATTTAATTAAGTGAATGAATATTCACAATATCAAGTGAAAACAGTGAATTATCGGTGTAACTGCAGGGGTAAAGATGTATTCAGTGGAGTAAATATTCAAACAATTCAAAAGATAAAGTTATATTGTTAAAAGGACGTTCTCTGGAAACTGGGCAGATTTTGTATCGATAAACAGTTCCCTGGCTAACTTTTTTCATAGGTTAATAATTTTATTTAATTATTATCATTAAGGAAACTTGAAAAGCATAAGAAATACTAGGTAAAAATGAAAATTAATTGTATTAGGTAAATGTTATTGGGGCAGTTTTAAATATGAGCCAGGGGACTATGCGTAAAACTGAAGTCAACATTTACATTAGTTTTTTAGGTAAATATACTACATACTTAATTAAAAAATAAATTCCTCCGTTTATTTAATTAAAAAATAAATACAGTAGTTTTTAAATATCTTAACAGTGCTGTCACTGTACAAAGCAAGTACAAAGTGAAGCACCGTAAAGGCGATGCGTTTTTATGTGTGCGTTTCGGGGTTGCCAGTCGAAGAAACTTTCCCTAAATAAGTACGTTTGACTTTGTCCGTAATAATTAGTTTTTCTTAGTTATTTTTTAGTAACGAAATTAGTTTTATGCCAAAATGTTTTATTACACACAGGTACTTAAACTTAGATGGAAAAAAATACACAATGTCTTCTATTAATATTTCGATATGTACGGTGGGAGTAGAAATACCTTCGTCAGTTTCAAATTCATTCCTTTATTAAGTGGTAGACTCTTAGTACCTTTTGAAACTAAAGCACTAAGTAGACTACTGCATATGAAAGTACTATAAATATGTAGTAGGTGAATTATTTTATGTGTCATCAATGTTTTCGCAGCGTACACCATCACGACACACACACGCAAAAATACGTGTTGACGACACGTCGCGGGTTCGAATCCCGCTAGGGGCAAATGTTCATGTGTTAACATTTTACCTTTGTACCTACCTGAGTCATGGATGTTTGTATTTTATAATATGTATGTATTTACAAAAAAAAGTAATATATGTAATATATCAACTGTCTGGTATCCATAATACAAGCATTTGTTGCTTAGTATGGAACTAGATGGTGCTGTGTGGAATGTGTGAAGATAAAAATAAATTAAATAAAATAACTTTATAGGCAAATTTTTAAATAGATGCATTATTTTATGTATCATCAAATTTTTGCAGCGTACACCAAGTGACTTTTATAGGGAAATTTTTGATACCATTATAATTTTCGTTGGATCTCTATTTTTTTTTTATATAACCAACGTAATGTAACTTTCCAAATGTGAAAGAATTTTTAAAATAGGTTTGGTAATTTATGAGT
The DNA here is from genome assembly GCA_944738685.1 of Synanthedon myopaeformis. Taxonomy (NCBI): domain Eukaryota; kingdom Metazoa; phylum Arthropoda; class Insecta; order Lepidoptera; family Sesiidae; genus Synanthedon; species Synanthedon myopaeformis. Next base: position 9,296,229 of record OX122917.1, read on the forward strand.
GTATCAATTACAAAAAAAAAACATACAAAAACACAAAAAAAATATGAAATCTTTCCTCTTTATTAAGATTAGTGTTGTTTTCTGCAAGTTCAGTGTCGTCATACGAATTCCACATGGCTATTTCTTCTTGTAATACATTGTCACAACAATGTGTCATGAAATAATATTTTTACAACATTCAGACTCGATGTGTTTCCGAGCTCATATAACCCAAATCTTTTTAAAGTTCAAATGAATAGACATCTTTTAGGTGAGCTCGCTCAATGGTCGGCCTCGTCTTTGCTGCACGGCTAGATGCTGGCCAATAGCAAATCCATTATTAATAAAATAAAATGTAATATCGTGTCCACATTGGAATATTTAATTAGTCCATTTCAGTACAAATCGTCACGATATAAATCCCACAGATTGCTGCGTGTGTAAAGTGTCAATCATTGAATTTGACATAAAGTAATTTATTTCTATTTAATTGCCGACATTCCGAACCATTGAACCTGCAGCAACCAACATAATATTAAGCTATCAATTATCGTATTACTTTATTATTAAAATATAAAAAATCGATAAGCAATTAATGTTGAAAATTTGCAGTAAACATGTTGTGCAATTTATCCATCAATAGTCCACTTTTTGAGTGCAGAAACATTTAAGTGAGGACAATTTAGACCACAATTGGTATTTACAATGTATCCTCATGAAAGTATGCATATAAATTATTTATGTTCCTTAAAATAACTTGTAAGCGGAATTTAGGTTCATTCACAATAAAAAAATCAATTTATTGTATTAAATTTATTTAGGCCTTTAAATAAAATACAATACACGATATCTATGAGAGATTACGAAAATATTTTAACAATAATTTGAATACATTTATATGTCCCTATTTTGGAATAATATATCACTGTTTTATGACTTAAGTCGTGTACTATGACTCATGTAGAAACCAAAGCATAGCGGGAGATTTATTCGCATTTGTTTTACTCTGTGGTTCACGTTATACAAGGTGGCGCCATCTTTGCTGAGTTGCGAACAAGTCGAAGTTACTTGTGTCCATTCCTAGAGGGCGGTGTAGTGAATAACGAGGGCACGTGCGAGAGAAGTGCCGACACACCTCCGTGCAATATACACACCCTAGGCACGCCGCATTTTACTAAGTAGTCACTGAACTGAGAACAAAAACATTTCTTTTTATAACTAGCTGGTGCCTGCGACTCTGCGACACTTTGACCGGGCGTTCAAATTCAAATTCAAATTCAAAACATTTTTATTCGAAATAAGATTTATAAAATCGCTTTTCGCGTTAGTTTTTTATTTTCTTTTTCTGGATGCAAGGTATGTCTATGTCTTTTCCTATCTCCCCGACGATGTGTATAAACAATTTCATGATGAACGGTTCAGTAGTTAAGGCGTGAAAAGGTAACAAACAGACAGACAAGAGTTACTTTCACATTTTTAATATTAGTAAGGATGTTTGATATAATATGGCTACAGGGAGAAAGAAATCCCAAAGACGACATTTCTTCTATAGCTGTGCAACAATCTGCATTTTGCTGCAATAAACTGGACAGCACATCTTGTAGCAGTAATTACCCGTTACCATGACTAATTCCAATCAGGCTGACGGGTCACTTGATGGTACGTGGCTACCGTCGCCATAGTGCCGACCATAGAAGGATTAAGGTTAAGGGATAAGGAAGGGATGGGGTAATGGGCTCAGGCATCCCTTACTCACTCACCGAAACACAACAGCACATATGCTGTTATTTCACAGATGTCTTCTGACTGCGAAACGCAGTGTTCCCTGCCTCTACTTGCCAGATTTAGACCAGAAAGAACTATGAAAAGTGCATTTCCAAAGTTGATTAAGCCGGGACTCGAACCCGGAACCCTGAGACAGAAAAGTTAAAAAGCTCACCAGCTGTGCAGTTTCCTCTTCAGCAGACGCAACTACGATAGTTTTGTTTAATTTGATCGCTTCCTTTATAATTCTGTTCGGATGAACTCCTAACGATGGCAACTCGTGTTGTCCGAGATGAACTCCGCTGTACGGAATATTTATGCTGCCTTCTATACAACTCTTTTCATATCTGAAAACCAATACACATGGTATACATTAGTTATTTTTATAATATACACTGTTTTGGGATAATATATGATGTTGATGAAAACACATTCGTATTGCAGAAGAAGCATCTATAAATAATTTTATAAAATCATTATAATTGAGACATTACATTTTGAAGTAAATAAATGCGCGAGGAAATAGAGCTTCCAGGAAATCCCAACTTTTTTGCCTCATGTCATACATTTTAATACATACCAAAAGAAATAGCTAAAGGTCAGTCAGGATTCTGAATTATAAGTGTTTTAATACACAATTTTATATACTTACAATAAATTCGATCTGATATCAATGACGCAACATTTATCTTGACAAATGAGTGAGAAGAAATCGGAGAGACTGAGGCGCGGACATATCTCAGCGAACAATACGTCCATAGGTATTTCTACTGCATCCTAAAAATATTAATTGTTATATTTAATTTAAAAAAAAAAAAAATGTGTGGCCGCGTGTTTTACGTGAATACGTGTACGTTACACAAGTAATATTTTCTTTGAGCGTATTATATGTATGTTATCTCCAACGAATTTGAATCCGTATTAAAACAATATATTATAAATGCGAAAGTATGTTTGGATATATGGATGTTTGTAACTCTCTCACGCAAAAACTACTGAACCGATCACCATGAAATTTTGCATACACGTTGTCTGGGACACCAGAAAGGACATAGGGTACCTTTCATCGTTCAACGCGGACCAAGTCGCGGGCACCAGCTAGTACACTATAAATACCAAAAAAATTGTTTGATCCTAACTATCGAGTGATGTAATAAATTTTTTTATAGATGATAGATATGTAGCAACAGCATCAAATATATTTATTTGTTTTTTTTTTTTTTTTTTTTGGTTGTAAGAATATTTTGTGTTTGTTATTTTTATTTTTCTGTCGCTACGCATGTAACGCGCGCCTATCATTTGTTGTTCAGCAAGTGTAGTATGGATATTTTAACTAGCTTCTTTTGCTCACAGTCTAATGGTACTAGAGCAACTACATATCGATTTTCTTATCATTAATTTTGTAAATTGCCTCCCACCATTTAAGCAAGACGTAATCACATCAAAATACATGTAAATTATTACATATACACAATAGATAATATTGCTAGACAAACAAAAAGTTTGCTATGAAGCTTTTTCTTATGTAAAGATCGACTGGCAGACTGAATGATGGTAGGTTGCTACCATAAGCCTAATAACGCAAGCAAAATGCCATAAGTTCTGTAAGTGCGATGTCGCCATTACTAACTCACAGCAGAACACATGACAATAACTTATGATTTTATTTGAACATTAATGTTTTATTTGAAATTAATCAATTCAGGTCTTACCATCGGATCTTTTATCTCCGGTTCGTTAGTGAATCTTCTATAACTTATACTCTTTGGTGAATTCTTACACATCTCTATTGATTCCTGTAATAAAATGAAAATATTAAAATTTAATTATCAACAAGCATAGGAAACCGAAAATCGATAACTCATAATAACGAGGTCGTTATAATCACAAATTTGAACATGATATGAATCGTGATGCACAGGTATTAATAATAATAAGTTTATTATTTTATGCAAGTTTTCTTGTTATAATAATTCTAAGAATGTGATATTTAATAATAATAAATAGCGAAATATATTCTCATATAATTTTATTTCTAACTACATTATATAATACTAGCTGTTGCGCGCGACTTCGCCATTGTAACTTTATAAAATATAGCCTATGTTACTCGCTGACAATGTAACTTTCTATAGGTGAAATATAATTTTCAAAATCGACCCAGTAGTTTTTGAGTTTATTCATTACAAACCTTCTCTTTTTATAATATTAGTATAGATTGTATGAAAATTTCATGTTTACGACTTCACTGCACCAAGTGTATTGAGATTCATTTCCTTAAAGTGAAACTTATTAGGACGACATTAAGTAGCAAATTACCTTAACACATTCTCCTATATCAATTTCGGGCAAATCTGAGAACAATAATATGCATTCATTGAACCCAGACGTGAGGAGGGTGTCTCGCAACTGTCGAAGTATTCCCACTCCCATAAAGAGGGGTAAGGAAGGACCTTCCACTAGTAAGGCATCCCACAGGTGAACAATTTTATGTAGTGGGAATACATCTGGAAATACACAACAAAGCAAATATAGATATAATCAAAAATATTATAATCGATGACTAGGATTGTAGTTCATACTAGATTAGATTGGATATAGGAAAAGTGAACAGGACAATGATAACTTAAGAAACTAACTAACTAGCTGTGTCCCGCGGTTTCGCCCCTTGTTTAACGTATTTTGAAAAGGCGAATACATTTCGACACTTCTCGGTAATATTCGTTTCTCGTTATATGCGGTCTCTCTCGGCATTGACTTCGTTTTCGTTTAGGGTTCGTTCTTACATTTTTTTTTTTTTTTTTTTTTACTATAAATACAATTTAAAATACAAATGATACATAAAATATCTAAAGCGCCTCTTATTAATAAAAAGGATATTTTTACTATCAGTTTCAGTAGAAATTAAAAATGAATGAGAAACTGAAACTTAAAAAGCAAATTAAAAATAATGTACTTACGAGAGAACATAGTGAGGAACCAGGGTATAGCAAAGAGTTCGGGCACAAAGTTGATTTGGTGCAAATGCGAGGCCAACTCGGGCTCGTGGAAGGCAGCCATCTGCCAGAACTTGGCCAAATACTCCTTGATCACTGCACTGTTGTCCTTCAGGAAGAACTTGTGCAGGAATTTCGGAACAAATGCCGATAAACAGGCAAAGGCTCGGGCTACAACATACGTATTTCTATGTGTTAGTGAATGGTTGAATGATTTAATATGTTATTAATATGTTGATTAAAATTTGATCTATGTGTTCGTTCGTGGCATAATTCTAAATGTAAATTACCTTTAAACGAGACCTACATGAATAACTTCATTGCGTGGTTAACAATTTACATTGAATAAATAAGTGATAATAATACACTTGTAATATATTTTAGTACTATCGCACTTTTCGTACCTTCATTACAAAAGTTGAGATACAAGAATGGTGCCGTAAGCGAATCCAGCCCCTGCCAGTAGACATATTGAGGGTTTGTGAGAAGCCAAGCCTTAAGTAGCCTTTTAAGGGTGCGGTGCCCTGCAGAACCGCACAGCAACCAGCAGTACTGGTGGCATCGGGGGATGTCTACGTCGATCTAGACATCATATTAGTTCATTAGTTAGATTACTAACTTTAGATTACCTATAGTGGCATAACATACATAGCTTCACTGGTAGACCAATGACAGTATACCACGGAGACGTTTTCAGGCTTGCTAGCTTTCGTCTTTTAAAGACAAAAAACATCAAAATTTATTTAAATTTAGTTATATGAGAATAAATAACAAAAAAAAGGCGTATCTTCTTGTTATCTGTAAACATTGACTAAGGGACTGTGTTTTAATTTTATTTTATAGTATATTGTATAAAAACCAGTACAGTCATTTGAAGATATATTATGTGTTTATTTATAGAATGTATTGGTTACCATGCTTAACTGACCTGTCTGTCAGTAGGTGTGGGAGTTTCTTTGTCGATTCTTTCATATTGCTCCTCAATGTCTCCAACAACTCCCAGTAAGGCGGCCCACACATCGCCACGGACCAGTGGCGGGATATCGATGGCTGCCTCTGCTCTTATAGCGGGAGCTGTGTGTGGATAGCCCTGATAGTAACATTATAACTGATTTTTTTTTATGTAAAAACTGATGGTTGGCTACCGTCACATATTAACACAAGCAAAACCTAGTCTATGGATAAAAATTAAGAAGGGGATACGACTATATGTGATGATTACTCTATGGTGATTTTCTGTAAGGCGGTGGTTACTGCTTAATAGGGATATTTCCCCGAACATAGTTCGCGCCTCCTTTTCTTAGGTATTAAAATATTTATTAAATATCTATTGCTCATAATGTATTTTTGTCAGACTTTGAATTTTTAATTTTTATCTTTAGATTATTCTTCGGGAACAGTACACTTTTATACTTTTCTGTATCCTTGATAATGTACGCAAAATTTTATAATAATCGCTTGAGTATTAGGGCGTGAAAGCACAACGAACAAACTCACATTTATAATATTAATTAAGATTCATACAATAAAACTTATAATCTTAAACTTATTTTCTACAATATACTTACGTGCAATAGTCTCTGGAACCATAGCAGTCTATAGAACTGATATTCCGTATCCCGTTCCCTTATAATCCTCGGCAGAGAGACGGCGTCATACTGTTTTCTACTTTCATGCATCAGCGGATAGTAGTCATCTATTGGAATGTGACTTAAGCGAGTTTTTAACAGATTTAGACTATATTTCGCTATTCGACGGTCAAAAAGAGGTGCAGTCTTGCCTCCTATTATACCGCCATCGAGAAGTATAGCTCTGAAAATCATATGAACGTCATTACGATACATATTTTGTGACAGAAACAGATTGAAGAATCTACATAAAAATAATTTCATTTTTGAATTGATTTTCAGGCGCACAGGCTATTGTTACACTTATTGGTAGGTGGCTACCGTCGCCCATAAGCATAAGCACCATAAAAAGTGGAAGCAAGTGAGAGGATGAAGGATCAGAAATAAGGGGATAGGAGAATCAAGAGGAGCTCAGATTAGAACGATCCTAATGTCTTTAGGTTTTTAACCAATAGCCATGATATAATTGGTCTAATTTGAATGGTAACAGCCCTCGCTGAAACTATAGGGCCATAGAGGGATATTTTAGGTTGGGAGGGGAGATTATTATTATTATTATTATTATTATAACACGTTTGGGGCGACCTAGGAGTAGTTTTAGATAAACTTGCACTAATTATCTTCAAAATTAGGTCTCATGAGTCAAAAATATATTTTACAATTAATTTAAACTTAATGTCTTAATTTACACAGCACTTACTTAGGCAGAGACAAAATCGGCGGACTGTTTTTTATAAGACCATTCTTCTTTAATTCGGCTGTAATATCGCCACCAGCCAATTGCCACCAATGGTACAAATATTGTAGCTTACAACCGAGCAACCCTCGGGGTGTCTTCGTTTCGACTACCTGCTTTGTATCAATTGCTGACAATTCCTCCAGCAATTGTTTAAAAGTGGCCCGTTCACTTGGGTAAATTTTCAGACATTTCTCTATTATATTTCTTAGATTTTCCGGAACTTGCTAAAACATTTGTAAGATATAGCCAAATAGGTTAACATTCTGGTCGCACAATAAGTATAAATTTATTAAAGGTGTCATTAAAATAATATTCTAATAGAACTATTACCCCATGGTAATGCATTACTGGGGATTAAAAGTTTCCTACTGAGTGTACCTTTGTATCTTTGCAAAAGTTTCCTACTTAGTGTACCTTAGTATCAATGCATTCAAACGGTATATCTAAACATGGTGGAGTAGCTATTAGTAGTCATGTATCTGTTAATTCAGTTTATTATTATCATTGGATTATACCTCTCCATCTTAAATATCATGGAAACAATTGATATAATTTCATAAAAAATTATAGAACTTTGAATAGGATGTTCTAACAACATTGAATAGAAGCTCGATTCAATGTGCTGAATCTTGTACTTTGTTTATTATGACAGAATAAATAAATAAGTTTTCCATTAGTACACACATACGACAAGAAAACAATAATTACTTTTTATTCTTAAAATATATAAATTGCTTATTATAGTTAGATATATTAAAAATAATCATTATAATACCTACCTTATAAATTTCAAAACAATCATGTTCCCTAGCTATTCTTTCTGCTGGGTTATTGGCATGGACAAGTGTAAGAATTCTTCTTAGAACTGGCCCAGGCTTCAGATTGTTCCAAAGTTTGCCAATGCAAAGCTCCATTAATATAATACCAAAAGTCCATACGTCTGCAGCTGGTCCTCCACCACTCAATATGGTTTCAGGGCTTAAATATCTTGGTAGCCTTGAAATGCAGAATTAAATTTTATTAGCAGTTCTACAAAAATAACTGATTTTTTTAGCATATTATAACACAGGTGCTGTAAGTGTACTGCCAAATCTAGTAGGATGAAGGATAAGTGATTCTGTCTAAATTTATGACTGTGAAATGCAGTGTGCTCTGCCACTACAAAAATACCCTGAAGAGACATTTTTTATTGAAACCAGGATCTCTGAGTTAGAACACTAAGGCTGTTTTATTATGTGGATAATAATAATATTAACATAACACAACAAAATTATGATATTTTAACAGATTCTTGTATAACCTTTTCAAAGTTTACAAATAACTATAAAGTGGTTCAAAAAAAGATATATATTGTCCGTTCTATGGATTTTTAAATATTACTTTCTTATTGTGTAGTGAGAAAATTATAAAAAATATTACAAAAATAAGTAAAAATATTATTCTGCTGTTGTACCAAATATGTATTTTACTCACCCCAATGGAAAAGAGACTTCATTACCACTATTGGTCATGTAATACATCCCATAATTGAATAGTTTAACTCTTCCATTGTAGTCCAGAAATATATTATCATGGGATAAAGTTCTATGTGTGATCTTTTTGTCATGTAAAAATGATAATCCTCCAGCTATTTGAGCACCAATGTGTATGATTTCTTCAAATGAAAATTTTGATGTAAATTCCAGTAAAGATTTTCCTATAACCTCAGAAACTATTATGATTCTCTCTGAAATATAAAAAAAGAAGCTTAAAGTGAAAAGGCATGATGACTAACATAGCAATGTTGCAACACAAAATTATATGTTCTATTAGAAATTATAGACTTAGGCGCTGTCCTAATTGGCCACGATCGTGCGATGCATGGGTGGTTTCGTTTTTTCGTGTTTTTTTACAATTTACATTGTCGACAAGTTCTAAAAAATATAGTATACACACTTACTCGGCTTGCTCCTCACGGTCCACCACTATTTTGTGTTGAGTAGTCATTGTATGCGTAAAATTAAATCATCATCGCACGATGGGATCGTACAATCCTGGCCAATTAGGATGCCTCCTTATAGACCACTTTCAACACACCCTTGACTTCACACAGATTTGAAATTGAAAAAAAAAAAAAAAAAAAAACATTCTTAGCAAACATTATAAGATAAACCTATGTACCAAATTTCTGCTTACTAAACTTAGTAATTTTGGCTGTGTTGATAGTCAGTCGGGATAAATGATTTTATGAGTATTAGATTAGTTCAGAAATCATACAAAATGAGCAGTTCCACAAATTATATATATATGATAATTTACAACCAATAATTTTCTAACTTAATCAACAATAAAGTAAGTAAATTAATTAATATGGATAATTACTTAAATAAGTAGTCTTTAATAAATAGCTGAATATATTTTCCAGTAGCAGCGACCAACCCTTACAAAAGGCAAATGTGAAATAACAGCATGTGTACTTTTTTGTTTTGGTGTGTCAGTACTAGAGTTCATCCGTATCACCTTGTCCATTACTCTAAAGTTATAGTTGGCATTCACATCCTTGTGTGAATATGCAACAATTGAACCCTACCATCAATGCACCGTCGAGAAACCCGACTACTTACCATAAAAATAATAATACTATTAATACTTACCATGTTTCCCACGAATAATATCCAAATATGTGCACAAATTAGGATGTTCTATGGTAAGAAGTCGTTGCGCTAAACCCAAAATGGTAACAGAACTGGGAGTGAGTGGTAGCCCATTACTCCCACAGGATTCATCTGGGTGGACTTTTGCAAAATATGTGCAAGCGGCGAATTTACTGTCATTCTCGTTGTCAAACATCTTTATCACGAAACTTAACTACATCGACAGTCTTTTCTTATTAAGTATATTATTTTATAATATTATAAAGAGGAAAGATTTGTTGTTTGTTTGCATTGAATAGGCTCCGAAACTACTGGACCGATTTGAAAAATTCTTTCACTGTTGGGAAGATATATTATAAGTGAGTAACATAGGTTAAATTTTATAAAGTTACGCGGGCAAAGCCGCGTGCAACAGCAGCTAATTTATAATTATTTTATAAACCTAACAGTATTCATTTTACTGATTATGAGATGCAATTAATTAACGTAATGATAAAAATTACCACGTATATGTATGCAATGTACCTACTACTGTTGAAATGAATTGTATTTATTTATTTATATAAATACAAAATCTATAAAAAATACTATTCAAGCTAAACTCAACCCGTCAATATGTTGTCACTGTCAATGTTAAAAGATAAAAGTATCCTACGCTCTCCACAATTGTTAAGGTATGAATTATATGGAGGGTGGTAAGGAAACTGAAAAAATGGCCCTCCAACAAGAAAATAAGGGTTCTAAAAGTGGCCAGAATGGCGCTAGTATAGCATATCTTCTATTCTTCTATCTATCTATCTATCTTTATCTATTTCTATTATTTCTCTTAACTAGCGCTATCTTAATTTACTCATATTCTGGGACCTCTTTTTATTTTAATACATATAGTCGGTCCTCCTTACCTTATCCTCCATACTATGGATCTAACATTACAGATGTATGGTAATGTATGTATGGTATATGTATGTCCTAAGTGTATGTAAGTGTAAGTGAGTCAAATCAAATCAAAATATTTATTTATCAATTAGGTTTCTACAAGAAATTCTTATGATCGTCATTATAAATTTAAATTTACCAGGGTTTCGGAAAAAAAGCCAAGATGACGATCAGAAGAAACTGAAAAATTATAGCAAATATATATATATTTCTTTGTCATTTGTATTGGATTCTCCCTCTACGGTATTGGACAGTCTGTCCAGTGGTATGTATATTTCACAAACTAAATAGAAGATACTGGTATATATTACAGATTGACATGACCACAGATTATAAAGTAATATATCTAAAGACCTCCTAAAGATAGATAAGACAGCAAAGTGGCTATCCTGTAGTCGTAAGAGTTTAGTACGCAAGACAATTCACCACAAGACGGCACTGTGTATGCACTAGTGATGATTCGTTTATAAAATATCGATATCGATACTAGTGTTGTACATTCTATCGATAGTCTAATAAAGGGATATTTATATACAGTGACCAGCGCCGACCAGCGCCCTACAGCATTACCTCACCGTGCTCGTCATAATAAGTGCGAGTAGTAAACAAAAAGAGGCAGCTGGCGGTGAGGTTCATTCTTCTTTATAAAATAAATAAAGCGGAAGTATTTAAATTTTTCTTTATTTTTTTATTCATTCATTTCATGTGCTAACTTTTGAATTGGCGACATCTTCTGTTTTTTAATTTTCTTTTCGATTACTCCGGACAAAATATTATGATTATGCTCCAATTAAAAATTTGCATTTTACAAGTAATTTATATAAAATTGTCAACAATTAATGTGTTGTGATTAGAACACCCCAACAATTTAGGCTGTTTGCTCAATCCAAATATCTCTTAGCGTATCATTTCGAGGAATGTTAAATAGTTTTGTATCGTTTTTTGTCGAGTGACATACCAAACGAGCAAACAAAGAAACACAGCATACGATGAAAACCATTGTGTAATATCCAAATCACAACAGCATAATCGAAATCCACATAAGAAGAGCCAGGTCACATAAAAGAATCCAAATTCGCTATTCCAAATCACTTATAAAACAGAAAACGCACGCACGCACACCAAAAATTAACCGACAACAAACTTCGAAGTTTGAAGTGAAGTTGGAATTCAGGCACGCCGGTTGAGGGGGTATGCCCGGTCCATATTGTTCTTGAGTCAGAGCACCCACGTGACCTACCTCTGAAGCGCCCTCTCGTGCCATTCCTTGTTGAATACGAAACGCAGTATTACTTAACCAGTACTATTTACTCTATGGATTACCCCGCTTTGTTCGAGCTGTCAATGCCGTGGACATGACAATTTACAGTAATCATTTACTTAATAAATACTTTTTCGCATTTTTGTTAATATTCATGAATATTTCGTTATAAAAATATACAATGTGCTAATTTAGGTTTTCTGTGAGTATATTCGAATTAATTATATGTTTTTCTAATAATTTTACATGTTGCTATTTACTTATATATATTTTATAGGTACTTTGTTTTCAAGATGGCATGTATAGAAAAAACATCGGTATTGGACATTGATTCTGAAAGAGAGGAAGGCGAAATTGTCGACGAATTAGATGAATTGTCGGATATATCATCGGAAGAAGAGTACTTATTGAGACAAAGACTTCATGTTTTAGAGAAATATAATAATGTCCTTGAACGTAAGGCTAAAGGATCTCCTAGAAGGACAATAGGTTTGATTAATTTTGGTAATCTATAGAATTAATACCTATAAGGAATTATAACTCTTTACAATTAGCTAGGGGAGGGGAATTGGATTTTTTTACCTCTTTTTACTTCTTAGTAAATAATGGATAAAACAGCTTATTAGTCCTAATTTGACAAGACAATTAAAACTTTTATACTAAAGCTCAACCTTGACGCATTTTTAAAGATTTGAAATTAACTTATTGTTAGAGGGAGAAAAAGACACAAGGAATTTTATGAATATATTTTTTTATTTAAGCTCATCAGACGAGCTGAGAGTCCATTTGATGGTAGGTAGGTACCTATAACACTAGCAACGCCATAGATGCAGCAAATGCGTTGCCGACCATAGTGGGATTAAGACCCCCTGCAATCTACAGAATTTCTATTGGCCGAAAGTTTGCTCAGTCTTTTAATCGGTATTAAGACATATGCAAGTGTACACATTACAAAGATTCAGTATCAGCCTGAACAAATAAATTTGCTGGGCTAGAAGATTGCCTTCAAACCAAAAATCTGCACACTATCAGCCAATTGATAAATTAGTATGCCATTATTCAATGAGCACACACTGGCCTGAGGAGTGAGATTGTTTTTAAGTAAAGGGTCATTTTACTAAACATATTTAATTTCTAATATTGTAAAGAGTGTATATGATAACTTATAAAACAATAAAAGGGAGTAGATTTTGATTTTATGTAATGGATCCTTGAGAATACTAAAACCAATACTGGACTGATTCTAAAAATGTTTTAAGTAATAAGTAGATTATTACACTATCGGCAAGTAACATAAGCTTATTATATACTGTTTTGATAATATGGTTTCCGCTCGTAATCTCCCAATTTTTATTATAAAGATTTATCTTGTTATAACACCAAAACTATCTATGTAGGTATATCAGCAAATTGATGGATGTTTATAAAATATTAATTAATCATTGTATTTGAAAATGTGAACATTACTATAACTAGGGAACATAAATCATTAGAAGAGCCAAACATATTTTTATGTGAAGTTCAGTGGCCAGCAGGCTTGTCTGTTTTAATAATTTTTATTAATAATGTAATAAAATTATAGGTTGCAAATACAGGAAACATGTTGCTTTACCAGATTTATCTGATATTTCTGCAACTGAACTTGATGAGATTAGTTCCATTAAATATAAAAATGCCAAAGTTAAAAATTTTGATTCTCAATCTAAACACAAGAGAAGAAAAGAAACAAATGTTACAATAAAACAAAAAGAGCACAAGAAAAAATGCCATAGCAAAAAGAAACCAGAGAAGAAAGTTTTAAAAAATGAATCAAGTGATGAATCTGATGATGAATTTAGAAATAGAAGAAGAAAACTTGCAAATGCTGTTAAAATTAATAAACCAAATAGTGATGTATCTACTTTAAGAGATAGATTGCAAAATATGCTTTGCGTTTCTAAAAATGATATTCAAAATCATGGGACACAAGAAGTTAAAGACAGTGCAGACATTAATTCCTTCAATACATCTTCCACAAATCCTTCCACTCCAAAATTAGAAAACGTCATCCATGTCACAGATGACATGTTAAAAGATACTGTCGATGGTATAGCAGTTGTTGAGGAGAATAATTTAGAAAATGTAAATATTAAAAGTTCTGAAGTTACAGAATGTATTCATAATTCAGAAACTGATAAAACACTAGAAGAATCGGAACAAAGAAAATCTATCGCTGATTCAGACGAAGATTTAGAGTTACTTAGGCAAAATGCTCTTCAAACTAAAACAAAAACTGCTCAACAAGAAATAGTGGCTCAAAAAAAATCATTTTCTGATGATGAGGATAGTGATACATTTGAACTGAGATTGATTTGTCTAAGATCGGCACTATTAAAGCAGGCAATTGAGAGGAAAAGAGAGCAAAAATTAATAAAACGGATATCTCTTTCGCAATCTATACACAATGACATTATCACTGAGGAAATTGCAGGTAAAGTTGATTCTGATAATAATACTGATATAGAGTCAGTAGATATGGATATAGGTTCGGATGCTGAAGTCAAAGATATATCAAATCATCGAACGGATGTTAATGTTGAACAAAATGATGTTAAGGTGACAGAAAATGTCGACATTCAAATTTCAATACCCAAGGAAGATGAGATAGAAGAAGATGAAGATGTGTTACGTGCAAAATTGCTGACTTCTCTAAGTAAAAATTTTCCAAATCTCATTCATCCAAATCTATTTAGTGGTGAGAACACAAAAATTGATGAACCAAAACAGATTGATACAACAAACCCTAGTAGTAAAAAAGAAGAGAATAAATTTATAATCAATGTTGCCGAGTCAGATTCAGAGGAAGAACACGAAGCCACTGAGAACTTGAAAAAGATGCACATGAAATTAGCGGATCAAGTAGATTTTCAGCAAAAATTGGACATGTTTTTAAAATCAACTCGATTGGAAGTGGAAAAGAAGCAGGAACCGGAAACCAATCAAGATCCCGCAGTTCAAAAGCCACAGGAAAAGTTTGTTCCTAAGGTGGGGTTATGTTTTACAATATGTGTCGAATTTTTAAGAAAAGGTAAGCTAAAATTATATGTCTCAAATTCTAGGCACTAACTCACTTGCCGAAATCGGAGCAAATTGAATACCAAAATTTAGTAAAACGAATGGCGGAATTAGAGAAAATAAAACGGACTAGGCAAGCAAGTATGAATATTCTAAAGAAGCAAGAACACTTAAAGGATACTTTAAAGCCACGGAATGTTTCCATAGACACAGAATTAGTAAATAAAAGATTAGATGAGCAAATAGCTTCTTCAAGGTATTCCAAATTTATTTGCTATTGATATCATTTGTGTTACACGATCTAAACTTATATTTATTTTATGATCTATAGGAAAAAGATAGCGGAAGAAGCAGCAGAAATGCTACAATTAAAAGAGGAAGGGAAAAAATTAATTCAGAAGCACAAAATAGTATCAACAGAATTAAAAAATATATCCACAGCTATTACTTTAAACAAAAGAAAACAAAAGGCTGCTCAATTGAGATTAACTAAAACAAGAACTCAACACCAAATGCTTTTACAAAGGTACTTTCCATCTAATTTACTATATTTATTATATTTAAATAATAATTATAAATGGCTATAAAAATATTAAGAAATTTGCTCATAAGTTGACTGGTACTTAAATGTTTATTTTTAATTTTTACTTACTATCACGAAATAATCTTCCTATTTAATCTTAATGCACTTTTTTTATAAAATAATTATTTAAATTTTAACTGAGGATGAATGGTTAACTTTTGAACACATCTATAAGAAAAATAAAAAACTAAATACTTAGCTGCATGAGCAATTCTTTGGTTTGTTTAAATGTATGATTCTCCCTTAAAATATGTTTTCAGTTCAACGATCAAACATTCCATTACAAATGACCACATATCACACGCCGCTTTACAAACCAACAATACTTTTTCCACAATGAAGTTACAAAAAGAGAATAATCCCACAAAAAAAGATTACAGGAACCCACTGATGCAAAAGAGTTTAAAAATCAGCGTTGTTAACGACTTGAAATTTGACGAAACAGTTACCAATGATAGACTATCAGTTAAATTAGATATCGGTAGTAATAAGAGAGTGGTTAAAGTTCCCAAAGATGGTGTCGTCAGTGTTGCCAAAGAGAATTTTGATAGTGTAAATAGTGAAGAAACAAGAGCGGAATATAAGTGTACAAATCCAGCTCAAATACACGGGGATGCCAGCTTAACGGTCCAAATAAAAGTTAACAAGGGAAATGGAGACGAAGATGCGGTTGACAAGAAGACAAACGACTATGAATCACCACTTCTCGCTTTAGGAGATGCAACGTAAGTGTTTTTGTATAAAAAGCATGCTTCTGGTCTAATTTTAGTTTTGAAAAAAAAAAAAAAATAGCTATAAAGTATAAAGATTAACTTGATATTTTTTCAGTTGTCAAGGTCAAGCTGATACTATATCAAATCTATACTATGCTTTGCCTGTATCGCGCCTTGACATTTTTTTTAAAAAGTTGTCCAGTATTAATCCTTGACTACTAATGTTTTTATTAGGCAAAGAAAAGCAAGAAAGTGCATGTTTTATTAAATATAGAATATGTGTTAGTGGCAGGGGAATGCGTACAAACATCGCCGGTGTGGTGTAAGTATGCATATAACCTTCCACGCGTTAGAATAATAACACATAGGAACACCATGTGTAACAATTTTGTGTTCTATGAATAATTTTGTATAGGTACTATGCAAGGATTAGGATAGACTCATGGTCACATATCTCTACAGTTGTTTATGTGTTGTTTTTCTAAGCTCCTATTCTATAGCATAAATTATGTTATAATAGATCATTAATGCAATGTTTTTACAGCTGGGAGGAGGATCCAAATGGGGTGTTGTGTCCGTTCGATGTCGGCGGAAACTGCAAAGATCCTGATTGCAAATTTTTACACCCCAAAACCCTTCACACTATACAATGACACACTCAAATTACACACAAACACATACAACACAACACATATACACTATACATATTACACACATTATTAAAACACACTCCTAGTCTTTTGCTTCATCTTCGAGGAGGATTCAGCAGAAAGTGTAAAGTATTAGAATTTATTTTTGGCTTTTTAGTTGAGTCGCGCTTGTTTATTGTATACTTCGTGACCAACTTCTATTTTACGAATTTATGTGTTTTAAAAAAAATTTATTACAATTTGACGATGAATTAAATTTTGAAATGTTATGTATCATGTAAATTACATTTTATTGCGCTACATACACGTGTTATGGGGGAAATTGTCTGGACTCTTTTTTTTTCTATCTCTACAGTTGTGCATTTAAAGTGTGGAAAAAAGAATGCGAGTTTTGCACTGCAATGTCTTCTTGTCTCTTAGAATAATTGTAACTTTTATTCACTTTAGAATTTGGACGAAATTACAGAATTGTTCTGAAATTCACCCACATTTGGCGTCTGGGGCAACTAACTTTTTTTTTAAAATTTTTTTTTTAAATATATTTTTAACTTTCCTTTAACCGCGGGCAATATAGCTACTATTATTTTAAATACGTGTGGTAAAGAGGTCAATTCATTTAAGACAAGAGACTAAAGTTTTTGTTTTAAATTTCATATTAGATTCAAAGTGTTTATAGTATAAAAACAATTCTCTTGTAATAATATACAATAAATATGCGATTTTTAGTTGGCGAAATCGACGCCGAGACAACATCGTCGCGCGGTAAGTTTCGAGTACATTATAGTGTTAAAGTTGTGATGTGTTTCTTAGTCGCCTAGAGACTTCGGAAATGGCGGATTTGGTAACATTATTTTTAGTGTTTCTTTTTTTATACATACATCACTTAAATAAAAAAAAACAAATGTACAATGTATATTTAAATAAAGAATAATTTATTATTTTGTACATTCTTGTTTTATTTGTAATAAAAGCTCTGAGCTTAGACTAGACTACTTACATAAACGCTAATCCCACACACATTTTCCAAATATTTAATTCTTGTTGAAATTTTGCTGGATCTCAAATCAAGGTCTATTTTTTTTTTCTACAAGTTAACTGTCATTTGCTTTCGACCTGTTTTTGCAAATACTCTGAATGAATGGAGAATGAAAATCTAATTTATTACAAGGAATTGTAAATATGAGAAGGGATTTGTTGTCCTGACTGATTATCAACAAACAGCCAAAACTTAAAGCTATAATTTGGAACATAGGTTTAATTTATAATATGTATAAGAAAGGGATTTTTGAAAATTTCATCTCCGTGCGAAACCAGGGGCGGGTCGCTAGTCTATATACATAGACTAATCAATTGAAGTATGTTTGTCCTTTATGGACTCCAAAACCGCTCAACCTATTTTAATTATGTTTTCACTTATGGAATGAGGGGATGGTTATAAAAATTGCATACCGGGCGAAGCCGGGAGTGAGTCATTAGTGTATTTTTAAAAAGGCTTTACTTGGGCTTGAAGATAGAATGCTTCTTTATTATAAAGTCAAAACTAATCTTTTACACCTATTACATTATATTAGTCATTGATAATAAAAGAAAACTCAAAATTTAAATCCGATTGGTCCGAACTTGCAATAAAATTAATAACAAACGTATTGTTAGTCATCTAGCGTTCAGTAGTAATACCAATACGAATGTATATTTATTGCATATCAAATTAACTTATGACATACAATAGATGGCGCTGTGTTTTTATATACCGATTTTTCCTAAACTCGTCAACATATTACAGGCTCGAAACAAACTAATTGAGAAAGATAAATCCGGTCACTTACGTCCCTTATGTAATCCGACTGGTAATCTGCTTAGAAAAAATTGAAACTCCAAATACGCTTATAAATATTATAATCATTATTAAAAACACTGACCTTAGATAAGGTTATTTCACGATATTCGTACCAGACAAATTGAAAAAGTTTTTGAATGTGGAACAGTGAGCGTATACCACATACTCCTAAAACTAACCGTCTGTTGGTGAACTCGAGTCTTAGTCAGCTATATTACCAACACAATATGACAAAAATAAATAGGTAACTTTATTATCAAATTTTACTTTTCATAGGTTTGTGAAGTTGGAGATGAAAATATCCTTTTAAATGTAATGCCCTCATAGTTATTGGGTAATGTAGAAATAAAATAAACAATAATTTTACAAATAGACATTTTAATTCAGACATTGTAAAGAAAATACAAAGTAAACTTTTCTTTCACACATACTTAGGTAGATAGGTACATTTAGATAAAAATACGTATATATTTCTGAATAAAATTTGATATATAAGTAATTTATTTTCAATCTCGAACAGAAGGAAGTTCATTTCAGACTACGTAGATTTATAATAACAATTATTATTTTATATACTTCAACATTACAAGAACTGTGGGCGTATAGAAGACAAATCATTATTATGTGAGTTTCCAATTAACAGTAGGTTTTTATCTTTAGGGACATCACTCACAGCGCTATCTCAAAACTAAGCAGAGATACTATTGGTGCCAATAAGTTACCTACTTCTTAAGTATTGGCATTTGGCATTTTGTAGCTCTTTTATTAAAATCACAAAACCTTCCTGCTTGGAAATTCACATAACAGAATACTTACCACAATGGACAATGCGAACGATTTAGTGATTACTTATCTACACAATTTATATATTTTTCATAATCAATGTAACATTTATTTTTATAGGTAGGTATTCTCTATATAAAATTCTATATACTTTCATAAGATTTGTTTTGGTGTTTCCAAAGCTCAAATTTATGCTAATTTTGAATTTTTTATAATACAAAATATGACGAAAAGAAAACTTTGTTGTGGTTGGCACTAAGTAAAATAATGAAAATTGTGTCTTTTATCGTTGTTTGTTTTGTGGTCCTTTTTACAATAAAAATTCCATATTTTACAATTAATTTAATTACACTGAATATATATTGAAATAATACACAGACTAGGTTCAATAACATTTCAGATACGAAAAAAAAAACACAAATAAGTAGGTACCTCTGTAATTTGTATACTTTATTAGTTATTTCGAAAATTTGTAGATGTTTCCTTTTTAAAGGATTAGGCTGAAAATATTCGATTTTATACTGTGATTTTGTGGAATGCTAACAAGTGTTGTTTCTTAATAAATATTTTGCGTAAGTATTCACAAAATTTTAATATTTAATTTTAACATATACCTAATATGTAGATTATGGTAGATTATAATATAAAGGGGTATTGTAAGTATAATCTTTCTGTTCTTATATTTTTCGTAATTATTAATAAATAATAATAATAAATCACACATTTTAAGTATACACATGAAAATATTATTTGAACGATTTACACCGAGGGGTTAGTTACCTTATGTGGATATGTTGAAAAGAAAATGCCCACAGTTTTTTGGACACAATAGATGAAATACTTATAGTATTCAATTGAATTGTATTTCAAGCCTATTTTTGTTGTGGACAAAAATAGGCTTGAATACATAATATGTGCTATTCATTTCATTCATCATTGTGGCATTAATACATAATATGTGCTATTTCATGAACTAGCGCAAATTTGTTGCAGACCGCATTTTACGAAGTCAAATCGTAGTGACCTAAGTTTTATTATCGGCGCAGGAATATATTTTATTGAAAATACTTGTTAAGTAAAGCGGACCAACAAAGTGCTTTATCAGTTTCGATAACAAATTCCATTCATTTCAAATTTAGGCTTAGATTTGAAGTACCTAGATAATGATTATTGATTGACATAATTGGTCATCGCTAAGCCAATCATATATAGGTAAGTTAAATATGCATAACATTTTAACCTTTGTTAAATATCACATAGGTATTATTATGTTCTACCAGTAAATCTGTCTCTCGAAGTCAAAGACTTTGTAACAAGAGTGGTATATAACCTATTTAGTTTTGAAAGTTTTGAAATTTTTTTTTTTGAAATTTAGACGATAAGCAAATGTCATATCAATTTGTCAAGTAAACATGTCACGAAATTTAACTATCGCCGAAAGGGCAGAAGTTATTTGTTTACACCGTTTGGGTCGAAACGTAAGCCAAATTTCGAGAAACTTAAATATATCGCTGTATACACTACGTTTCTGGATTACAGAAGGCGAGGAAGGCAATCTTCAAGATCGCAGGCGGAGTGGTCTTCCTTCTGCGATATCACAAAGATAGCAAGCAAATTGAACTTTCAAAAGAAAACAGACCTTATCCTTTTGCAACATAAAAAGAATGTTCAATCTTAGGGTGATAAAGTACTTTACTGGTCGAGCATACATATAAAGTAAACAATTATATTTGTCTAATTTAAATATAAATAGGTCACTTGCCGTCTACGGTATGGAACATAGGTAAATATAAACATGTGTAGTTAATATTGAAAATGGTTTAAGTCTTTGTTAATTGGACTAAAATGACGGGTGTTCGAAGACGGAAATAGTTCCATATAAAAGTTGTTGGCGATTACAGTAGCCTATATTTGGTGGATATTTGCTAAACGATTTTTAAACAATTCTTCAAATGAAAAATGTTTACATTCCACCGGAGAAAAGAAATGCCGATGTGGACAATTTTTTTTCGTTACCACAGATATTAGGTATCACAATCTAAACTAACAAAATTTAAAAATTCCAATAAAAATGTTGGTCCAAGAGACAGGACCGGTCTGTAAGTGAGTAAGTGTTTATCTAAGTGTGTGCCACATGGCGACTGCCTTTCTGGTTTCGTGCGACATCTGTGCCCAGTGGCGGCCCTCGGCAGCCGGTTCTGCGGCGCCCACGCAACACCATCCCACCACCAGCCCGTTGCCACCGCCACTCACCACGCATACCTACCATCAACACATATACATGTTACTGAAACAATATTTTTAAACCGGACGCAGGAGCGTATGTATCTGCCGTAAATTTACCATGATTCGCTTAGTTTTTTTTTTTCTAGATAAAACGTCAGGCAAGGGACAAGCAAAACCATAGAGGACGCTAGTGCTCTGCGGCAAGAGAGAGGTTGCAAGAATTTATTTAATTATTTTATTTATAATATTATTTTTTTCATAATTTTTACACCATTAACACATATATTATGTTACTGAAACGATATTATCAAATCAGTATGCAGTAAATTTGGTATGATTTGCTTAAGTTTTTTTGTAGATAGAATATCAATCAAGGGACACAAACAAAACCAGAGAGGATGGGTGCGCTGCCGACCCTGCAAGAAATTATTTACAGCCTCAAGTGTGTAGGTACATTTAGAATCGCCAGAAGTCACATTTATGACGGGGAGGTTTATAGATTTCTAAAGTTGTGAAAAAAAAATAAGTACCTCTATAGAAGCCTCTTGCAAGTTAGCAGAGGGAAGACTGAAAGAAAGCGCTTCATTCCACACGGGGTTGTGGATCTCTTTGCGATTCGTTTTCTTCTTCTTAACTCGTTTGCCGTTCACCAACAAGTATACCTTCACATAAACGTCTGAAAGCGATTTCAAAAACTACCTTTAGTATCAAAACCTACTAACGAATGTGTATTTTATCATTATTTATTATCATCTATTTATCATAATAAAAATACTAAATATATATTTATTATATTGAACGTTTATATTGTTTATAATACTGCCCTGATTAATTATACTTGGTCCATAATATAAGAACAAGCAAGATAAAGAGATAGGTTAGCTATGTAGGTATTTTATGATGCAAGATTGTCACTGCGTGTTACGTCGCCTATTGTTTGTTATGGTGTGGACGCGTACCTAAAGCATCTTTTCCCTCTTGAGGTGGCAGCAGATTCCTCGCCTTTAACACGACGACGGTGAGCCGTTCGGCCGACGGCAAGTATGAGAGGGACAACAGTAGCTCTTGCAACTCTTCTGGCGGACGTCTCTCGCGGGACAACTCTGCCCACACTTCTGCGCCGCCAGCTACCTCCACTCGAGACAATGGCACCTTGGCCGAGCCCATCACCTCGTTCCGTGAGAACCTAAAAAATAAAGTTACAAATTACCATGCATGTGAAAAAATCCGGAGAAAAATTAGAATTTATTTAAAATAGTGACTAAAAATGACCTATCATAGTCGAAAACTTGCAGCAGTAACGTCTTGTCGCCAAGTTCGTCGTGGGATACGGGGAACTTGAAATGCTGATCAAAGAACGGGTTCGCTTCGTTCCTGTGGACCGGCGTCTGCCTCACTCGAGTGTCTACTTCGGGTAGGAGAGTCACGCGAACGTAGGGATCGTTGAAGCCACCGGCCTCGTAACCTGCTAGGTCGTGTGCTGGAACAAATGAGAGAAGACCTCGAAAATATGCTTATAAGTTTTAGATAAATATTCATCTAAAGTTCTTTCTTTCTCTTGGGAATCCTGTATACTATTGAGCGTTGATCAGTTATCTATTATTTTGTTATCCTAAATAATATTATAAATGGGAAAGTGATTTTGTTTATCCTTAAGTATACTAAACCCATTACACGTTGTCAGGGATACAGATAAGGTCAGTGTTTAAATAATAATAAAAAAAACAACACATTTGACAAACGCGGTTTTACTTAAGGTTATCTTAAAAATGGGTTTGGATTCAACTCGAGTTTATTAAATGGCAGCGGAAACTACACTACAAAGTAGGTAGTATAACAATAAACGATAATATAACAAAAGTGACCACCGTCTCCTATAAATACAAACTGTAATGCGTTAAACGTAAGCGCGCCCTCTAATAGGTTGTTTCCGTATTCGACAGATTCTTTATTGGACAGATTCCTAAATAGCCAAGGTGAGGATAAAGGAATGGGTTACATATATCTTCTCATTAGATTGAAACTGTTGTGTCATTTCAACTTACCTTCAATAAGATGCACTTCCAAATCGGATCTGTCGAAGTCGTACTTCAGGCGTAAGTGGAGTCTTCCTAGGGATGGCCCGGCTCCTTCTAACTCGATGACGAGCGGTGCTTCCCGTTTAGTATACAAATCCGGCTGTAAAGCGCCTAAAGCGCTGATCGCCGCTCCGGCGCCAGGACTCAGTGGACCCAATCCGCTGCTGCTCTCTACCAATGAATTGCTGCGATCTATTCGCCTAATGTATAAATAAAATATTATTAATTCAGCAACTTTAGTACTGCTCTAAGCGGTTTGTTATTTAAATACATTGATCACACCACTACCGTCATTTACTTAGGTACGTCTTAATTAAACTATACAAGATGGTTTTGTAGACAAAATTCAAATTTATATTGTAATTTTTGATAGATAGAAATATTTCATTTGCGCTTATTGTATTCGTTACAAAAGGCTGCTGACCATTTTTCTACATTTAAGAATGTTATACTTTTCTGACGGCATTAATCAAATTATAAAAAAAGCGTTGAATCTATTTGGATTAAATTTATCCACCTCTGTACCTAACAAAAAATAACCCATCACAATCAATTCATAATTGGCGGAATAATCGCATAATAACTATAAAAAACCATAGAGTCGAATTGAAAACCTCCTGCTTTTTTGAAGTCGGTTGAAAAAAGCACCCTATGACATGATTATCTATTATTCAGTGCCCATTTCCCCTATCATATCTTGTCATTTACCTTTAATCATATGATGGACAACAACACCCTTTTATCATCCTAGTATTGCTTGTGTTTTAGGTGACGCGACGGTAGCTGCCATTAGGTGGCTCATCAGCCTGATTGTCAGCTTTATAAAGCCTTACCTTGGTGGCATTAGTAATGGCGACAAACATCTCGGAGGCAAATGTCTTGGACTAGAAGGTACTGGTGAATCGGCGAGTGAGGCCAAGGAACCGTGTGCCATGGGTGCGGCACGGACATCCAATGACGCCGCCCTCAGTGGCGACGGAGATCGAGGGACGCCTGTACCGCCTGCTTCTAACGTGCGACCGTCCGGTGCAAAGGTGCGTATGGCAGGCGACGAACCGCGGTGACTCTGAAATTTATTATCAGCTATGTAAACTACTAATAATTCACAGAAATCACTAGAAAACCGTTTTTTTTATTACAAAAATAAATAAATAAATAGTAGCACTAGCCAGAAAAAAAAAGCTTTTGTTATTATTAGCAGTTTTTTGTTTGTATTGCAAATTTGAAAGATATATTTTATTTCACTGTGCGTTGATTGATTGTGTCTAAAATAAGCCGCAATCAGTGCTGATATTTCTTTGGTATAATTATAGATTTATTTTATTACAAAATAAATGTATTCGAGTATTAGAGAAATGTATCTTATCTTTACCTTTATAAAATACTGCGTATATTTTTCGTTATAATTCATTGTTATTTCCTTTGAAGATAAAATGTTATGTTTGAGCTTATACGTTGCAAAAGGAATAATAACCTAATTGTGTTTTACCGAAGGTAGCTTTTATATTGAATGTACACGCCTCAGTTGGGCCTTAGCAGTTTATTGCATAATATTTCCTAGGCTACCCAAAGGATATATAAATATTATACCTAAGCACCCGATATAATATTCCGAGAATAAGTCATCCCGCAAACCCACAACCTTTGTTGGAAGCATATAAGAGTATACTATACGATTAGTTTATGTGCGAGGTTGTCCCTGCATGTTCTGACTACTAATTTTTCTAAGGGAATATAAAAATAAAGAAGCTTATTAATATAACACTGTTCATACGGTAGTAAAGTCGTCAAGATATTTGACGAGTAAATAAATAAACTAATAATAATAGTAATGTTATAGCGGTCTTATAGCGAAGTGTCTCGACCAACAAACACCTCAAGAGGCTCTCACTAGATGAATGGATCAAGGGACACATAGGTACAGACACGGCACGAATTATCAGGAACATCCTGACCTGACTCTGCAGCCCTAACCACCGTTAGCTTGAGCCTTGCCCTGCTACTAGCGGATATCTAGTTTTAATTTTTTTTATTATATATTTTTCTATATATACATATTACATATATTGTAAAAAAAAATTAAGAAAATAAATAAATAAGTGCACTAGGTCTCAGGGCAATAATTATATTATTATATATTAATAATAATTAAATAATGGTAAAAAGTAAATATCAGAATAATTCTAACAACATAGTTAAAATTTTTAAATATTTCTTTTATGTTGCATTCACAAGAAATACGATTCAAATGAGGTTAAAATGTTTGTTGCGTAATATTTTTCTAAAGTGGAATTTAATGTCGACTTCACGGCACGCCAACTTTGTACGGTGTAGAAGCTTTTACCGTCGCTTGTAAGGTTTTAGTTGCTATCATAAAAGTTTCTAAATGAAAAAAATAATAATAAACAAGTAGGTATATATTTTGTTTTACAAAGGATATAGGCACATCTATCTATACTATTAATAAATATTCTCTTATAGAAAAATAAGTACTTACTTAGAAAAAGATAGAAAAACAATTTGTTTTGGGTAATTTTGATAAAAATTTTAACATTATCTACTTCTAATTTTTTTTACATTCAAATTTTTTTAAGCCTTTAGATAAGTATGACGGTGGAAGTTAAAGAGTTATTGAGTAAAAAGATAGATTACGAAATAAGATAAGAAAGTATAAAATAAATAACGGAGTACATATGTGCTGTCGGCTACGTCGTAGATGTCTTCTAAATTTGTAAGGTTTCGTAAGATTTACAGATTTTTTAAATTTCACATTACATAGAAAAAAATCTATAAAGTTGAACTGTTGTTTAAGGTTATTAATTTTGTTAAGTAGCCTATGTATACCATCAATAATTTTTGACATATTTTAAGTTTAATGTATAACTTAAGAATTTTTCAGAAGATATGTTTTATTTTTTTTTATGTTAAGATCGTCAGACAGGCTGGCGGTCCACTTGACGGCAAATGGCTACAGTCGCCTATAACATAAGCAACGTCATAGGTACTGCAAGTGCGCTGCCAGCCATATTAAGATTAAGGATAAAGATTAGAAAGAGCTATGGCATTACTCACCGAAAAACATGAATAGCACACGTGCTGTTATTTCAAGGTGTTCTTATGTAAGCGCTTACTAATTAAGTGGCAGTAAAATCCGTTGCTCAGTTGGGAACAAACTGGTATTAAGGTAAGTTCATTCAAAAACAAAATATAAGCAAAGTGGCTCATTCTAAATTAGGATTGGTAGTATTTAGACACAAGATGTCCATACATGTCTCATAATTCATTCTGTTTATATCGTACCATTTGCGTTGTAATATTCAACAGGCTTTATTCGGACGACAGGCAGCGTGCCAAGTAATCGCTTCGCCTTGTCTAATACCCCATTCAATGAGCATTTACGACAGGGTATACAGTATATATTTTATGTCATAATTGAATACCCAACAGGCATATACTTTATAATAACGAGATTTGTTACTACTTATTATATAATATATAATAAACTCTAAAAAGTGTAAGGTAATGTTGTATAAAACATTTTAAATAATTCTAACAGTAAGGAAAATGTTAGATAACTTAACATCTTGATAGAAATACCTACTAAATAAATAAATAAAAATATCTATTACGTAATAAAAATTAATAAAATTATAATTAGTATTTCGTACAAGCTTCTTGCTTCACTATCTCATATGAGGCTCATGTATTGTATATTGTGATAGTTACTTAAAGTGGGTCTGAAATGTACTTACAGTAGCTCTCGAAGTACCGCTGTCAAGGCTGCTTTGAGATGATATTGAAGGCGTCCTTGCAAGTCTGGCGTGAGGTAAGGAGCTCGCGCTTCGCGTCTCTGCACTCAGCGGTTGAACTCGACATTGCTCCTTTGGGATCAGCATTTCCTGGAAACATTAAATAAATACAATTAATTCAATACAAGCTTTATTTTTCAAAGTAGTTTTAAAGTCAGAAACCGCAATATTTTTTATATTAATTTTATAATTGCTTTAATTGCTTATTTCATCCATTGGTTGAAATTCGACCGCTGTCTTAAAAAAGAAAATAACTTTTTATTTTTATTTTATTATAGCTCGCTAATAACACACCACAATGCTCTGATATTTGAATATTTATAATAAAATGTTAAGAATGTATTTGCCTTTTTCCCCACTGCTGGTCAAATTTCGACCACAGTGAGCTAAATGAACACAATTCTTTTAATTGATATAATAACTAAAGCTCGTCAATAGCTACTAAACAAGCACAAAAGAAATTGAATTAAAGTTATGTAATGAACTGTGGAATTTTCTACTAAGCGAGCATTCTACTACTTCTACTAATGTGTTCGACATTTGGACATTTATTGAGAAGCTCAACACGTATCTAATTTTTTTTTTTTCAAATAATTAGACATAGTATGTCTAAATATAATAGATTATATATTATTATTGAAAACATGTAAAATTTTCTACAAACACACAACAATACAATCGATTCTCATTAGTTTAGGTCAACTAAGCATTATAATTTTTTATTAATTTCAAAGTTTTTAACTTTTTTTCAGCCAGTTTCTCTGCCAGCAACTTCTCTCGTCATTTGTTTGTAGTTTTTAAACTAAAATTAAAACGTACACTGCGTTCCTCATTCACGGATAAGGAATAGATAGAGGATATATTATATTCTCTATTTATTCCTCATCCTTTATCCCACGTTCTTAATAGGCGACTTACTAACTAGTCTGGTCTGTTTGAATAATTTGTATAAAGGTTTATATGAACTGCTTTTGAATAAAGGTCATATTAAAAAAAAAACCACTACGAGAAACATAATAGAAGATTTCATGTAATTAAATAGTACTTCTTGTGGCTTTTACTCGAAAATGTCACGCACATTTACCCAAATATTTCCAAGGAATAAATCTAGAACACGATATGCCAAAGGTCGACGAGTCAATTAAAATGTTTCCACGGTGTAACTCGGATCGCGTGGCGTAATCGATGTAGGGGTTAACCTAACCACGGCACGTGCGTTTTGTAAAGTGTGTGTGGTGTAAGTAGGTACATTGTTTGTACAAAACTCTGTATTAAGTGTGTAAATATCGATACATATTACTTCAAATTAGTTATTTTCACAACTACTCTTCCTTCTTGATCCCCGATCTTTAATCCTACTATTGTCGGCAGCACGATTGTTGCAGATATTCGCAACCGCATCCGCAAATGCGAAACATCCGCCTCGATATAGACATCCCCAACCGTATCCGCATCCGCAATAATCAATGCGAATCTTTTGCGGATGCGGAGTCCTAAATCTGGCAGATATCCTCGGGATGTTATTTCTATCAAAATTTTGATTAAAAAAATGTTAAAATGATTAATTTCAATCATTTATTTCTGCATTAAAATAGAATCTATTAAAAGAACTTGAAATCCGCATCCATATCCGTGTGCGTTGATATATGTTTAGCGAGTTTCTGTTTAAGATTTTAAAGAAAAATATACTTATCTTCGATATATTTTCTTACTAAAAGTGTTTTTCTTGAAACACCATAACAAAACAAGTATGAACTTATAACAATCTGTATGTGTCAAGGAACATAAAATAATTATTGTTATATTATGTATATAAAAAAATATTATAAAAATTCGTACAGTGACACGTCGTCACGTGACTAGGTAAAAAACTCAGTAAAATTAGGTCTTGAAAGGCTGATGGGTATACATATATTTGAAATTACTTATGAGGTTATTAATTTTATTAAATTTATAGTTTTATTTGGTACTTTTTTTTTAATTACAGAAATAATTAATTATCGATTGAATCTGGATCTAAAAAAGTTTTGGTATCTAAAATTTAACAATTAGGTACTTCCCATTTATTAAAAATTAGCTTTTGAGCCATTAGCGTGATAACTGATGATACATACCCTAAGTATCCTAAGTATCCTAAGTTCTTCCTCAAGAATTAGGCTATCGAATGCATTATTTTTAAATCAAGAGTTTAACTCGTTCAATCAAACGAACAAATTCTTCATCTTTATTACATTTGTATAGATTTCTCTTATTAATTTTCTAATCATAATTATTCAGTGATCATCAATTTATGCATAATAACGATAGACACTTGATAGAACAATTATTTATTGATATTGCTCATAGTTCACATAAATACTCGAGAAGGCAGTTATTGCAACAGATCGTTATTTTAGTGCTTCGAGATGTGTTGATGTTAAAACTTGTTTACAGTTAGATAAAGTAAAAACATACAATGTTATATTTTGTTCATGTATATACAAGGTTAATACTAAGGTTTACATAAGCGGTCAGTACGCTGGTTAAAGTAACAGTGAGAAAGATCGCTAATTGGTATATTTATATATAAAATACTGAACATGGTTTAATCAGTCTTTTTATATTCCTAAAAATACCGAATAAACCATGAGGATAGATCGCGAATAAAACTGATGAAATATAGTTCTGTACTATCAAGATGGGGGGCGCACTTACAACCTCTTAATTATAGGGAAGGTGAAATGTAAGTGTAAAGAAATTATTAACCCATGTCATAACACAACACAATATATATATTGTCTTATAAAAAATTAAAATTTAAGTATTTTACAAGCTCTTTGTCGATATGAAAATAATTTTCCGCCCACTTTTCCTTGTACAAAAAAACGCAATACCTTTATTGGATTTGGAAAATGTCCACTGCTGAGCATAGGTCTCAAGAACTTTTCTTCTCCACCCCTTTGTTTACGACCGACACTTGAACTTATTAAAAAAAGCAATATAATTTAATTTACTTACACTCGGACTGCTATGTGATTTGTCATCGCCGAAGCTGTCCGTTGAGTTATGACTTTGGCCACTGCTAGCGCTTGATGTTCTCTCTCTTGCCGCTCGTGCCCAAGACTCCAATCTCTTCTGCGCCGCCCATACACTCGGCGGACCCAATCCACTCATCACGATCACTTTTATATCATCACTTAACAACAATAGGTTTCACTAGGCTTTCAGTCTTCACTAGGCCGTTATTTATCTCAATGAACACGAGTTAAATGGTTGTTGCATTTAATTTTATATTTTATTATGATTTCTAGCTACAAACAGATAGTTTTTAGGAATAGCACAGTGTTGATAGTTACCGCTGAATAATTATTAAAATTTTGTTTTAATAGAAAATTTAATCTCATTTACAAGTTGAAATCCGTTTTAGGGAAACTAGGTCAGTAAACCACTGGCAAATGCAAATTCTATCAAGCAAACATAATGATTCCAAATTCTAATTTGGTTACTAAAGGGTTTCGTTAACAATAAAAGTAAAAAGTAATGTAAAAAGGTTTTAATAAATAATTAATAGTACGAAACGTAACCGTTCACATCCTCAGGTTTGTTCGATATGGTGATAAACTACTCAAGCTATTTTAATTGTTGTTTCAGTACAGCTTCTTTTTTTATTTTATTTACTTAATTTATATTTCGAAACAGAATTTATATTACAGTATAGGTAAAAAATATAAAAATTAACTTATAGTGTAAAGGCATATTCACATACAGGACATAAATATTTCTTCAATATAGTTCCCATATATAAAATTATGAGGAAAGTCCATATTTTGTATTCAAGTGTGAAAATTTTTTATGCTAAGACTAAACCTTGGACTTTAATGTACTTATATAAAAGTTGTCATCAAATCAATCGCAATACATTCGTTATGTATTACATAAAATCGGAAACCGTCTCACTGGGACCTTCCGGAAAGTTTCAAATAGATCAGGAAAGAAATCCCGTGAAGTAATAGTAACTTATCTAATATTTCAGGCCAGCTATAGTATAGTACAATATCAATAAGTAAATAGCAGTCGTCTACAGTTATGAACTATCTCATGCTTATATAAATAAAAATCAATGTATGTTTGTCTTATATGAACTCACTTCGTTTTTCACTTATGGAAAGAGGGATAAACGAGAAATGTTTGTGTGTATAAAAATTGTATAATAACCAATAAATAAATGAATAAACCAAATTATTTTTCATCTTTCTATTTATGCAATATATAAGCTCTTAGGTACACATTGACTTAGTCTGATTAACTAATCACGAAATCTCATAAACTGCTGAAGATTAGCAATTTGGATTACATTGGGATATTCAATAATGTAAAGTAATACCTATTTGTTATGTTTGTTTCTTTGAAAAGTTTGTAGAAAATTCAAATTTAATATTACGATTTCTTTTTTGTTAGGGTTTCCACAAAGTTCTAGAAAGATAAAGCTATTGTATATAGGTATATGGTTATTATAATGTAAAATGTCGAGGCTCGTAAAATGCTAGACGCATTTTATTCACGTGTTATCCTGTGATTTATGATAGGTAGCGAGATTGCGGTCTCCGAGTGAACTGTTTGTATATTTCTCTGTAGAGAAAATCTGAAATAAATATGGTTACAACCGTATTAAGGCTCTTAGTGCCGTCAAATGGGTACTTTCTTAAGACTACTCCTCGTTTATGGCTCGACCAAAAAGCTTAAAAAAAAAGAATTATCAAAGTTTATACATTTGGTACATGTATACTTCTATACTATTGTTTTAAACAAACAGTGTTTTTTAGCTTAAACTCCGTACAGCTCCTAAGCGGGTACGGCGCACACTGTTTTAGCATGTATGGGAGGAGCGGTCATAATCGAAATATAAAAAAAAATATTTAAATTTATTTACTGGCCATGAAAAGAAAGATAATTAGTTACTGCATATTATTTGTAACATTGATGGTCGGTATCATTTGTTTTCCTTGAGATATCAGTGTCGCTAAATGGCTTACTGCTGAATCATTTCTATGTAGCGCATAATTCCTGAAGTTTAAAATTTAAATTATTTGTTTTGTAACGGAGTGATTTTAGTCGTTTAAAATGGAAACTGTAGCTAAGGGTTCGTAGTTTAATATTATATTTTTTTTTTCTTTAAGCAATAAGAAATTTTGTATTTATGACAATTAATGCAACAATTTTTTTTTCACTAAAGACATTTTTCATCTAGACATTTAGCAAGGTTCTATACATTTCTATGCCCAAGTACATTAAGGAGTATTGTATCTCAAACTTTCTATTTTTATATTCTGCAAAGAATTTCTTTGGCATTTTGCGGCCGTCATAGAACATTAGTTCAATAACTAGAGTCTCAGCTTTTGGACGTGCGTTTTTAAAGTGAATTTTTGGGATGTTTAAAGACAGAAAAGGAACATGTCATTAAATGTGATTGGAACAATTAATCTTAAATACCTAATAAAACAATTTTAGGTATTACTACGAACTTAGTAATCCAACATTTATTAAAAAGATCTCGCTCAACTTTTTCGGGATTTTTTGCGTCTTACTAACAATTTTCAGTGGCTTTTTAAGCACATTGTTCTGCGACTTTTTACTTAAAATTTTGTTTTTATTTTTTAGGTATAAAATTATTTAATGTATTAAAATAATCGAAAGTGTAATTTTATGTCACTACCAATAATAATACGGCACATTCAAGACGTAAATAGTTTTGGCCAAGCGTCTCATACACGGTAGTACAGTATGCGGCGGGTTCGTTAGAAAATGTGACGGAATTCAATAGACGAATATGTCATTTTGAATCAGAAAGCCAACACTCTTAGTTTTTAGACCAGCCGGTTTATCTCTACGATAATCAAGTCAAGAGCTTTGTAACAATGGAAGATTTTACGCGAGCCCTAATAATCTTAGTCATAACAATGTAAGTTTATGTATTTCAATTTTTGCATTTTCCAATTTCGCCAGACAAATTTCAAGGTTGCAGACGGTAAACGCCTTGCGTGGGCGCCGCACAATCACCGTACTACAAGTCGGAGCGAGCCACGCGATTTTGTGGGCGTCTATTTGCAAACACAGCGGGACTTCGCTACGTAACGTAATAGTATTTCATATGTTTGCAAAATGAGCTCTTCTGAATCTGAGAACACATAATTGCTTTATCCTGACAGCCAGAATAATTGCATTTTATGAAAATCATATACTTATGTTTACATGTACTTTGTCATGTGACAAAGAAATGTAGGTAATTTCAGTACCTTTGTAACGACATAATGTCTAATCTATTGTCTAATACATAAGAGTATTATAAAATACAATCGCTGTCTGGCTCTGTCTGTTTTTCCGTTAATTTCTTTTAAACCTCCCAAAGAATTTCAATACAGTTTTCAGTAATGGAGAGAGCCATAAACGAGGAAGGTTTTTGTTATAACTATTATATTTTCATGTTTAGGCATTATACAGTTGAAATTAATTATATAAAATAGCCATAAAAAGAGAAAATGTGATTTCTTCTCTCGATATTTTGTCACGTTTCGCAACAGTGCTTATGTGATTTTGCTACAGTGCTTTAGTATATAAAACGTCATATTTTTTTTTTTCAACAACCACATATTTCAGGTTCTTTTTCAATATAAGCCAAGTAATAAATATTTATCCCAACTAGCACAATAAGATTTCATAAGGAATATGTGGTTATATATTTACTTGTATTATAAATGGGAAAATAACTTTATCCGTCTGTCACATTAGCCACAGTAACGAATTTGATGAAATTTAATATGGAGAAAGCATGACCTTTGAGGAAGACCTTTTAGAAGTGAAGAAAACTTACGGCACTAAAAATGATATATATTTTTATTAATAAAAAATATGTATACCTACACAATATTTTGCGATGGGATTTCACCGCATTTTAGAATAAATTGGATCTTTATTTAAAATAAAAAGGTCTAGAACATTCAGGCAACGCAGGAAAACCTAATTAGAATATGACAGAGCACTTTAATTGAAAAAGGCTTTATTAAAATCTTCTTATATAAAGACGCAATCTCACTTAATAATTTTGACCTTTTCCTACATTTTACACACAAAGTTGTTTCTTTGCGTATTAAAGGCTTTGGCAAAAGTGCTTGGGAGTTTTAAGTAGTCCATTTGTATTAAAGATGATCTGCTAAAAGTATTATGCGAAGATTGGGCGTGGAAGATAACTTCTTGTGTTTTGAGGCAATTTCTTAAGTAACAGTTTTTATTAAGAATTTCCCTATCATTTTATTATCTTGATTACATCACCTGTGTATTTGTTGGTAACGGCAACATTAAAGTGGACTGTCTGTCTGCCTGTACACATTGATCATTAGAAAAAATAAATAAAAGTTAGGTAAGATTTTGGTTTTCAGACTTTGCTTAAGATATACGTATCTTTATAGCAATCATGACTTTCATAACAAA
The DNA here is from genome assembly GCA_944738685.1 of Synanthedon myopaeformis. Classification (NCBI taxonomy): domain Eukaryota; kingdom Metazoa; phylum Arthropoda; class Insecta; order Lepidoptera; family Sesiidae; genus Synanthedon; species Synanthedon myopaeformis. Next base: position 9,331,362 of record OX122917.1, read on the forward strand.
CACATTTCATAAACATTAAATGTGAAGTCTTCCAAGGGACCGCTATACATGGGATGCTGAAATTAATATTGCTCTGGCCGCGCATTTATAATGAGTTAACAAGGCTATATGGAGCGCAATGGAACGTGAAATGACGGAATTAACAAGATTCAGATGAGTCTTGTTAAAACGTCCTAATTACATTTAAATTCGTTGACAAATTTATAATAAATTAAGTGATTTGAATATATTTTTTAAATATACATTTTGAGTTTATGTGAGAATTTCACCTAGACACACTAAATTTGAGCACTAAAAGGAAGATGTAGACCGTGAACACTATAGATAAACACGTTTCAAAGAGGTAATACTATGATTTGTGAGTTTCGCCGCGGAGTACGCTCGGCGCGGCCGATTGCTCGCGCATACTGCCGCCCGGGCGGATGGTGTTACCAGCATCAAACCAACCCGATTCCCATCATAAAAAATCTGTATTTTTATAATTCCATATAGTGATAGATAATGTATGACTGTGCAACTGTGCATTGAATTAAATGTATCTTAAAAGTGAATTTGTGTGATAACTGTCGTAATTGTAGCAGGACTGATTAAAAATTAGTTTTCTCGTTATTATTCCCATTACTTTTCATATTGCAGGGTTATGTTTTTCATCTAAAAATTTTCATTTTATTTAAAAAAAATACCAATTTTGATTCTAAAGTTGTTACTTAGGTAGTTTATCTTGCTTAATAAGCGACAAAATAAAGTCTTTTTCATAATAGTCTCATGATTTATCAACTTTTCCCTATGTTACGAGTAATATTTTCTTAGAGCAAAATATATATTTTTAATTTTTTAAAATGCACTATGGATGCAAATTTAAAGACGTATTCACGTCAAAACTAAAACAAATTTGAAAGTAATATATTAAAATACCTTACATTTCCCAAACACAAGTCATCATTTTCATATTTATTAATGAATATGTAAATTTTATAATCTGACTTTTATAAATCTGAAATGTTCACAGGAAATTAAGGAAAACTTTTATTACCATATTTTCCAGTGTAAGTTAAAAAAATAGCCTGGTTTTGAACGATGTCGTTTCCATTTATTAGGCTGTAGTGCGGAGGCTGACAACCCAAGCGGGCGGCGGCGCATTCTGATCGTGTCACTTTCTCCAACTGCGATCAACAGGTAAGGAAGGTCATGAGGGGCGTCTTGGGAATTCGCGACACTTCTTTAATAAGCCTCTGCCATAAATTTTTTGCTGACAACTTAATTTCAGATAGTTATTGAAAATATATAGGTTTTAAATTATTCATTTACCCACAAAAGATCCAAAGGATGAAAATTTATCATTTATTATGGAATAATAAAGATTTTTATGTGCATACTGGATTAATGATTTTATTTTGTATCTTTAAAAATACGATACAAAAACAAAAAAATGCATTTAATCCAAAACCAACCTTAAGGTGAAGAGATTACGTACAGTTTTCCTTAAACTATATGCTTCAACGCTCCTTAAATTAATTCAATAGTGAAAATATTACTATATGTAAGTAATTTAAAATGTATAATAGCTACGAAAAGCAAACATTTTTAATTTTGTACAAATATATATCGATAAATATGTATTCTATACTTACTACTATTATAAAGAGAGAAGATATGTTTGCAACTCAAAAACTCAAAAACTACTGGACCGATTTTGAAAATTCTTTTACCTATAGAAAGCTACTGTATCAGCGAATAACATAGGCTATATTTTATAAATGTAAGACGAAGTCGCGTGCACAGCTAGTATAAAATAAAGTCGCTGCCATTTTTGTCAGCTATCTTCTAAACCACCTATTAGATTTTGTTACGGTTTTCACCAAAGGAAAGAGTAATAATCGTGGAAGATTTGTGTATATAGATTGGAGAAAAGGCGTAGACGGTTCGCTAGTGTATAACATATATAGTATTGCTCTTCAAAAAGTTTAAGTCATTCTTATTATAGTCTATTATTTCCATTTCCAATGAACTACACTATGCAATCTGGATTGATCAATTGAATACATTCCATTATGTAAAATATTGCTAATATTAAGTGCAGTTCCACAGTCAGTTCTAACAGGATTAAAAATCCTATCTTATAAAATATAGACTTTGTTATTTCAGAAGCAACTAACAGATAAGTAGGTACATACATTTTCAGACTAGCCGTTCATACATTTTCATACATTTTCATACATTTTCAGACGCGAGTTCGTTCGCGTGCAGATCAAATATAAATATATAATTTTATATACAAAAACATATATTATCAATCCTGATCTTAGAAAATCCCCTTTTTATCTTAGTTAGAAAAGATTGGTCATTATTATACTCGACTGTTAGGCATAAAGGTGATACCAACCATGTTTGCGAATATTTTTCAATTGACAACAAAACCAAATAATTAAAAATAGAAGATATCTCCAATCACCGTCACCCGCGAAAGCCCACAATGCCACAGGAACTCAAAGTTGAAAAAGTTTACAACAATAATAAAAATAATAGAAAGAACAACACAAACTCTGTATCCGCTAACTGGAGTGTCGAGACGGAAGTCGGCAACATTGCTTCCGGCAACGGAAATTCGACATTTATGTCTCCGACAGACTTGAAAATGTTCTTAATACAAATATTTATATAAGTCTTCAAGGGTCCTTATTTATAAAAAAGCGTATAAGGATAAAAAAAGTACATGAATATGCCTAGAAAAGTAAATGTGTTAGTTTAGTGCCTCCAGCAGATTCCAACAGAATCAACAGCAAGGGCTTTAAAAAGAATGAAAAAAAAAATCATTTTTAGATTCATATTACTTTTACGGTGATTACCCGCAATTAGTATTGTTACTTTTTTAAGGACTAGCGACCTACCCTCGGCTGCATGGATGCAATGTTCATCTACAAATTATTTACACAAAACTTCCACGTTTATCGCTCTCTACATTACTCAAAATCGTATCAAAATGCATTGGGTGGCTTTATTTTGTAGTATAGATATATATGTTGCTTATTATAGTGGCATACCTTAGCCAACTTAGATATTCTACTGCGAATTAAATTTCATTAGATCGAATAGTAATTTTTAGTATGAATCCGAATCACAGGATATAGAAAAAACAGTTATTGCCAGCGGCTTCATCCGAGTTAAGTCTGTGCATTCCGAAGGTCCATTCTCAATATTTAAATCGTATTAAAATTTCCGGATTTCGCAAACTAAATCACACACATGTTAATTAAAATACAAATAATTTGATACGAAAGTGGAGGATCCTTCCTAGGTTAATTCAAAATGTTGATTAGTAGAAATAAAGTTTATAGTTTCCTTAATGATTATAGCTTCACATAAGTTAAGTGTAGGTTTCGTACAAATGTGTACAAACAAACAAGCAAATGAAGGAAATGTGTTTCAATGGAGCCACTATTGACGGTGCCACCCTCTTTTTCCTGTTTACATTCTTAGTGTTTTCCTCCTGTGTTGGCTTAGGACACAAGACTTCGATCTCTTTCTTTACTAGCCACAAACAAGTAGTTAGTGAAGAAAGATATAGAAGTCGCGTTTTAAATCTTAGTACACAGATCATAATTATATTTAGTGCAATGAGGTTTTCCCAGTCATAAATTAAGTATGCGGCTTGTCTGCCGGTAGTAGGTAATAGAATATACATATTTTAAACATTAAGAGATACGAAAATTTGAACTTATGCTTCCAATTTTGAGTTAAGAAAAACTGCATTAAAACTTTTTTAAATTACGCTCATACCCAACCCAAAAACGAACCCGGTCAAACCTCTGTAAAAAAATTCGCAATTATTTTTATTTCTCGTACCGTAGTTGATAGAGTTGGTCGTCAGGTATGGAACCTTGCAAGCTAAACTGTATTATGCAATTTGTTTTAAATTTTGTATGAACTGTACACTATTACGTTGGCTATATAATATAAATAAATAAATAAAAGACATGTCTACAATTTTCGCATGAATCCCAAACAAAGGTTTAACAGCAGTAAAACGCTCGATGAATAAAAAAACACAACTTTCACCAGTAGTTAAATCCTTCCTCCAATACAAAGCTTATTACGAGTAATTACGTAATTATGGAAGCTTAAAGATCTTAACTCTCTGAAGGCGTGGATTGCTTTAATGCTTTTTGAAAAGCCTTTGACGAAAATCTTTATGGATTTTAAAAATAATATAAAAATAATTATGTTTCGATTAAGGTTGTGATAAGTCTTGAAAAAGAAGATAGGTCCTATTTAGTGAAATTGAAGTTTTTCAAAATTTTAAATTAGTGAACCGATTTTGATAAAACTTCGTTACTATGTGTAATTTGGTCCAACTTAATACATATGATAGTTTTTATTTTGAACCCTAGTGAAGCCGGGATCATGTAGCTAGTAATAAATATGATATAGGTAAGTGTTTCCTTGTGTAAGTAAGTGATCATGTAATCAAAACATGATCGATGAAACCCTATAAGGATCGCAATCGAACATAATATGAGATCAATTATTTTCAATTTATTCTATAGTAGTTGTAGATTAGATTTTATATGTAAGTTCATTATGTTACGTCCCGCATATTAATTTATTGTTTTACGTTAAAAGTTAAATTTTATTCTAGTCCTCGTAGTCTTGCAGTACCAATAAGACTATTAATGATAATTGGGTGAAATATTAAAAAAATCTACTTATAATTAATTGCAAAATAATGGAAAGCGTCGCCTATAACACAAGCAATGCCAAAGGTGCTGCAACTGTAGTCAAACATTAGACTACCAGATGTCTTTATGGTCTATGGAGTGTTTGTACAGTGTATAGTTGGGTAATAAATAATTGGGATATAAACCATTATGTAGCACGGGTTGACTTTTGTATGTACATATTAACATCAAACGTCAGCCCCGTACACAATAAAGACAGATTCTATTAACTAATGTCCGAATTTTGGCGTGAAAGGACCGCGGGTCGCGAGCGCCTGTTGAGCGCGGCAACAAGTGCTGCATCGATCAGAGTGACGCACGTATACCCCCTCCCTCTACGTTTAGCCCCCCACCGCTAACCTCCCCTCCACCCCACCCGCTTTACTCCCCGCTCTGCCTCAGCTGAGACCAGCCCCAAAACTGATTTACTGGAGCTATCTTCTATAAAATTTACTTGTTATTGATTGTAGACCTCCTGCCGGTGACATTGGCGCACTGAAGAGTTACGTGACCTCCTTTTAAGAGAACCTTTTACTCACAATAGTCTTAAAAAACATTTTGAAAGAAACACCTTTTGAAACTTCAATTTATGAGGGATAACTTACCCACATCTTTCATAAAAGGCCACCGCAGTTGCTTTTTTGTGTCGTTCTACTAACAGTATCTTAAACGCATTTCTTACTAGGGTTAGCAGAGCTTTTAATGAAAATGCTTGCTAATCCTAGGAAAAAATGCTCCGATCCTATGGAGTTCAATCTACAAGAGTTAACTAGGATCTGATTTAGGTATACGTGTGCGAAATTTTATCTAAATCAGTTCAATGGTTTACATATAAACATGCAAAGATCCATTTGTTTACTGCTACAATATTTATTTTAAATGAATTTGTTATAATCGTAGTATAATCACAATGTTATAGCGACTAAGAAACATTTGTAATATTGCAAAAACCATTTACAGAACATGAAAAGATTGATATCGTCAGATATACTCGTAAGTAAATAAACAACCGAGTATTAGAAGAAACGCGCCCCTTGCATTACGATCCACTCCCCGCCACCGTCGTTCCGAGAAAGGAGTCACTAACCTCGCCAAGTGCGCAAAATCGTATTCAATCAACAAAATTATTACCTATGGATTATCTAATATGAGGAAAGAGGAATACTTAACTATACTTAACCTTTCTCAAAGATTAAGTATAGCAATCCAGAGAAGTGATGCAGCCAGCATGTTGAGTACATTGCCCAAATTTAATTACTTTAACAATTTGTAAATAGTAAGTTTAATATAATAAAATAGTATACAATAGTATATTTTTTCTTGTTTATTAGGTTAGTTTTAAAGTTTTAATTTATTGTGATTTAATTATTATAGTAGTTTCTTGAATAAAAAATAACGCCATTTGTAAATAAAGTTAGCTTAATACTATAAAATTAAATATTATATATAGTTATAGGTTATCTGCACATCTATAATCCATATACTAATAATATTTATCTAAAAGTAACTCTTTCAGTGTTACGTTAACTATTCAACCGATCATCATGAAATTTTGCATACAAATTTTTAGGGACACAGAAAAGGATATAGGGTACTTTTCATACAGAAAAAAGTACTGTTTCGGATGACTCATAAAAATAAAAATCTAACGCCTGGCAAATCTGTATAAAAATATAATTTTAAAAGAATATGCGACTTCGTACGCTTTTTAACGCCGACGAAGTCGCGTTCGCACAATATTATGAAGAACGCTACGAGAAAACCTAGCCATAGCGCGTAGCAAGGCTACGAGTTTCCTACGCTCTGATGAAAAGACTCAAAATTAACATTTCCGTAGTACAAATTAATAAATGTTTTAATAATAAATCCACTAATTATAATAATAAAACTCTATGTACAATTAAACAATATTATGATTCAAATCAGAACGTATACCCGTTTGTAGGTCAAGTACGTGTAAGAGATAACTTAATTTCAATAGGTTTCAACAAATTTAAGCACATAAGCAAATTTGGTATTTATAGCATGAGTATTAAGTATTATAATTGAGTGTAAATTTGAAACATGTGGTATCCCCAAGGCGACGCGTTCGGGGCCAGAAATCTCATTAAAGGGTCCGCTATAATTGAGAGCTCTTAACATAAATGAAGCTTTATTTTATGTTTAATTAACTTTGATTAAACTTAAATAAGTACTTTCGCAAACTATACTTACTATTATTTTATATTAAGTAAACGTTTTTTTTTTTTTGTAGAAAAAATATTAAATTATGAAAGAACAAAGTAGAAAGTAAATTATCTACGAAGAAGAAATATGTGTGAAATATTTTTTTAATAATCTTTTACAAGTAAATCTATAATAATATGTTAAATGAAACGATAAAATGAAATAATGATGATTATTATTATATAATAATTACTAGCTAGTGTCTGCGATTTCGTACGCGTTGAAAAATAAAAATATTCAAGTTTATTTCTAGGATAAAAAGTATCCTATATGTTAATACATGTAATAAATTATCTCTGTGTAAAATTCATTAAATCGATTCAGCCGTTTTTGCGTTATTGAGGAAAAAACTTCCAAATATACAAACATAGAACCTTTCCCATTTATAATATTAGGATCAGGATAATGTTGATAAAGTGATAATATTTAGAATCCGTTTCCTAAATATTATCACCGAATTCTGCCATTATTGTGTTGTGTAATTCTGCCATCTATCGAAAGTTTCTTGAATGAACTAAACGTTATTCTTCAAGTTTGTTTCAGCGGATGAGTGAAAACATTCACAGTTTTTGCAGAAATTTTTAATTTCAACGTTAGCCGACAGATGGAGGCTCTCTTTCGAGCATTTCACTACGAGTAAATGGGCGGAACACAAATTGAAGCAATTTAAATTTTCATTTACCCAATTTACGTTAAGATATATTTTCAATTTTTACTAAACATTTCATTAGACAGGGAGCATATTATAGAAGTATTTTTTAATATAATGTTTTTTTCGTACAATATGTCTGAATATACGGATGGTGTCAGGTAACAAAAGGTGAATAACAGATAATCAACAGTTAAAAGTGGGACAAAAGGCATATTGAATTGCACGGTGCATTAAAATTTAAAACTAATATTGGACACGAATGCCTCTAATTATGTACTCGTAACTCCGCATACTAGGTACCTACCGTTAAAATCTCTGGTCTAAATAAAAAATAAAATAAATGTAAATAAATGTAGTCGAAAAACTACACGATAACTGTGTTATTTTTAATGAATAAAGAAAAAAATAATTTATTTGAGTATTCCAAATAAATGTATTTAAATCTATTTAGGTTTTTATCATTATATTTTAAAAGAAGAAATGGCCTTCCACTATATATCAAAACTGTCCCCATTCAGTAGTATACTATGACATACTAACTAGTATATTATGACATGGGATTGTCAAAGTGCTGGAATTAAATGCAGCCATATTGTGCGTATAATATCCTTATCCTTATCCTTACCGAGTATAAATTGAAGTTGCTGTCATCCTAAAACACGCAACGGATTTTGATGAGGTTAGAATACTAACAGTTAGATAATTTTTTATGGAAGATTTTCATATATAATAAAACCTAATTAAGTTTTTATGTAGGTAAAAACTTAATTAATTAGTGAAATGTAGGTAAGTGAAGTGAAAAAAAAAAACAATATTTTGCAACCAAATCGCAGACACTGTTCGCGTCTGTCTGTTTCTTCGCTAATTACTTCTAAACCACCCGACGGATTTTGATACGGTTTACATTAATGGAAAGAGGGATAAAAGAGGAAGTAAAAAAATGCATCCCAGCGAAGCCGAGAGCGGGTGCTAGTTGATTATAATTCCCATTCATTTGCCTTTACTTCACAAAAAGTGACGCCTCACCGCTCACTCGGGAGAATGCTTATTCATGCGACAACGTTCTTTAGCGAATTTATTTAAGGACACCAATTTTATCTTCTAAATATGTAATATCAGGCACACAAAAATAGATTGTTTACCTCCATATTATGTAAAAGGGTTCGAAGAGATTCAGTTACTTAAAAGTGTTATTAATATTGTAACTAGTTGTAAAGTTCCATGGTTGCCACAACAACGGTCAACGTATGAAAATTGTGTTTTTTTTTTACAAAAAAAATCGGCATCCCTTGGAATTTTAGGAATATAAGATCATTCCTCTGTTTAAATGCAATGTTGTGTAAAAATTTCAAGTTTAGCAATCTTTGCTTGAATTTGTTTATCCGTAATGGACTAGCGTGATAAAAAGAAGGAGAGATAGGTGCTTAGCAGTTGATAAAAGAATGTTATAATTATGAATGTACATTTTAAAATGCACCATATCCCTGTTTGAATATATCTGATGAACTTCTGATGATATGTAGGTATTGTTTTTATTTGAAGCTAGTCGTTAACTAAATACTGTTTCCCCGATCACCATCACTATGAAAGCAAGTACCTATGTATTTTTTATGGAAAACGATTACATATTGTCAAATTTTAAAGAGGGTGAAGCCGCCTGTTTGACCCATCACCTTGAAAGTTGGCACGTATATTATATTTTTTATAACGAAGGTTTTTATGCTGTCAAATTACAAGACGGGCGAAGCCGCATGGTCCAGTTGGTATCAGTATAATTAAGCTTTGTTGCGATCAATAACTATGTAACGTTGTATTTTCTGTTTGTCAAAGCAATTGACGTAAGTAGACGTAATATTCATATGATACTATGTTCGCCTACCTGTCCTGATAACGTATTTGTTATGTTCGCAAAAAGAAATAGCTACATTATTATACAGACAAGATTACTATGCAAATAAACATGAATAAAAAATTATATTCGGCGCCAAGTGAACTCGATGGGAGGTTGCTCATAATGTTACAGGACAACAACAAAAATTATCATGTTCGATTGTAGCGCTTCATTATTCCATTCAAGTGTTACCACGAAAACTCGACAAATTTATTTTGATCTGTTAATTTCTTCGACCATTCAAGTTAATTAAACATTTTTTGTATATTCTAGGCAAAGAATTTTAGTCAAGTTTTTATTCTAGTATAATACGATGTAGTAAGGAGAGTAGATTTAAAAAATAAAACTAATTTGATGATTTTTTTTTAAGCGAGCATTAATTTCAAATAGTTTTTCAAATAGTTAAATACACCCAAAATTGTAGATACAAGGTCCTGCACTGCACCTCATTTTTTTTGTTTGTTTATTTCTACAGTACCTACTCTTCATATATTTTTCTATTCTTTTCTATAATTTTAATTAAAAACTATGGACAAGAAAAAATTATTGTCAATGTCAGGTAGGTATGTATGTATTTTTTTAAATCGAAGTGAATTTAATAAAATAGAAAATATCAAAAAATCTTATTTGTTTTTTTATCTTTTAATTTTATTTTTTTCCTTAATTTTATGTTTTTTTATGATATAATAATCCTTATTTCATTTTATCGTTTTAGTATTGTATTAAGGTCTCAGATATAAATTAATTTAGTTTTAAATTAATGGATGTTGTTATTCATATTTAATTTTTGTTAGCAATAAACTGGCTGTAATAACCCCTGTCATCAAGACTTAATAATCAACCGGTTCCCATAACAAGTTCAAAAACAGTGAGATCAAACAAAACTTACACTGTGTCCTATGTCCATAGGTGCCAGTATTGGAGGCTCGCGACGCTTCGGTCTTCTCCAAAACAGGAGAGCTGCTACCAGGAGAACAGTCCCAGCACCAGCCATAGCTCCCAAAGCAGCACTCCAAGCGTTGCTATGATCTACATCGGTTGTCACACCCATTCTAGCCTCAGGGTCTAGAACGTTTCTAATTTTCGTAGTATGTTCCCAATTCATATCTTTCTTTGCCTCGATCTCGTCGTAATCCCATGGTATCCCGCCGAGCTCTTTCCCTGCCCACATGTTATCTGGAGATAACAATATTAGCTACACACATGTAGACACCTATACAACAACATCATCGATCGCCTTATCACTTTACGCGTAGGTAGGCTTTACGAGATGTGAGTTTTTTTTTACTGGAGTTTTATGTAAGTATTATTTCTATTGCAAAAATAGAATTAGATATGAAATTTCAAACATGTAAATTATCAAGTAATAGACTAAAACCAATACGTTTTAATATACAATACTCACTGGTGCCCGCGACTTCGTCCACCTTGAAAAAAAAAATGGTCTAACAAAATATATAACTATTAAATAATATAACGCCTGAAACATTTCATGATGATCGGCTGAGTAGTTAAAGTGTGAAAGAGTAACAGACAGACAGAGTTACTTTCACATTTACAATATTAGTAACTATGGATAATTTTTAGTAGCCACCTGTGTCGAAAAAAGCTCCTGTTAAATTTTTTATTTTAATTGATAATATCGAAATAAAAAAATTATGACATTAGAAGGTCTTCATTTTAACTAAATGATATACTTATAACTTACTTAAAATTAATAACTTAATTTATAAGTTTAAATAACCATTTTGATTATTTAAAAGAAATGTAGGATTGACATATTTAACTATTTTTTTATATTGGGGATTTTTTTTTTAAATTAAATGCAACAAATGCGACATTAACATTGACAATCCAATGTTTTCTAAGGATGAAAATTAAATTAATCAGCCCGTTAAAGAACAGCTGTTGAATGTAAAATCGAGATTAGAACCGGCTTTAATGTTTCCGCAATCTTTACATATTGTGTCAAACACGTTCTCATAAACATTATGGGGTTAATACGTTTTTAACAATACATATTGTGACACACGATCGCCAATGCGGTATTCAATTTGAATAATTAACAGAATAAAATACTAATTCACTATTAATGAAGATGCTCCTTGGAATCGTTACCATATGGTACAAAAACCATAGTCTGTACAAAATATTTAAAAAATTAAAATTAAGACTACTTACCCTTTAATCATAGATTAGTTGTAATGTGGAACAATATTGTTGTTTTTTGTTATTTGCGTATGGACACGTGCTTTGGGCGGGCGGGAGAACGCGACTGGGCGACGCGGCGGGCGTCAACGTTCTTATCATTAGCAAGGACTTGTTTACTCGGCGAGAGTGACGGAGGCTTCGTGATCTGTGTCGCGATGTTCGCTTTATTGCAAGACGCAATCCCATACTATACACACTGTAATACCATTAACTGAGCTATGTAAGGAAAATGTTCGAGTCGTGTAGCTGAAAGCATTCATTGTATACATATATTACTATATGTTGTTTCATGAACCTACTTCTAATAAAGGGGTGACGGCTAATTAAACGCAAAAGCCTTACAACCGATTGTATCTAAATAGATCGTATACCGGACTTAATGATGCGTATATATTTGTTTGTAATTATAGCTTTATTTGTGATAAAGTGATATATTTTTTATGATAAAGTGACACTGACGTTTTGTAAGTATCTGATTGTAGGTGGCAATCATGGGCCATCACAATATATTAAGCAACATCGAAGTTCTTTGGCAGCCCCTTGGTCGATTCGTTAGGTGCTTCCTTTAACTTCCTGTCTTAGGGGTCCCGGGCTATATTTCCGGCAGTGTCAACTTCGAAAAGAGCGTTGATGATTAAGAAATAATATTCATGTTGGTGTAATAATTGTCGAAATAATAATATTAATACGAATGCCTACAAAAGTTGGCAAAACAGAACAACATGTACCTACGAGTAACTACAAAAGTATTCAAAACAAGAAAGTTGGCGAGTACGTCAACGCTCTTCGAAAATTATCTTTTTGCACTTGGCTTTGGCCTGAATTTTTCAAGTAGTGGTAGGTAGTCAAGTCAATACTGCGTTTCGCAGTCATTTTGGGTAGCCCGTTTGGTGGCAGTAACCACCCCACCTTACACTTACAGAAGACAACCGTGAAATTACAGTACGTGTGTTATTGTGTTTCAGTAAGGGATGCAGAGCCCAGTGGCGTTGCTTGTGTTATAGGCTTCAGTATCATCAAGTGGACAGTGAGTCTATCTGAGAATCCACTTTTTCTGGCATTAAAAAAAATCCTCAAAAAGTATTAGCAATAACATAGAAATAGGGAGGCTCCGACATCTTTTACCCAAGTTTCGAATAACAAGTGCCACAAGGGAGTGGTTATTGCCGCCAGACGGGCTGTTCAGTTTATGGCTACGGAACGCAATGAGTTATACACGTCAATCGTCATGTAATGTATTTTGCGATGAATTTTTATTAGATACTAGTTGTTTCCCGCGGAATAACCCGCCTTGAAATTTGACACCATAAAAACATCTTCCATGTAGAATACACAGACTTATTGATGGTGATCGGTAAAACGGTGTTATAGTAACGTAATATATTTACATAGCGATTACATATACTTATAGAAATATCTGTTTTCATAGAAATACAGAAGGATATTTTATTGAAATCGGACTTGAGCTATGTCTTTACTATCTTAGCCGCTGCTGGGCATAGGTCTCTCCCATTAATGTCCCAGTAAAACCGGTCAGAAGCCGTTGACCCGTGGCCCGTATACCGTCAGTCCATCTTGTGTGTGGACGTGTCAATCTACACTTGTCGGTCCGTGGTCTCCACTTCAGAACCTTCTGGCTCCAGCAATGGGGAAGAGCTGTAGGGGCTTGTATTAATGGGATAATAAAGAAGAACTAATACCCATATAATAAAGCTGTATTTATGTGTAATATTGGAATTATCAATAAAAGGGAGATTTATCTCTAAGAACTACGCATCAAGGGTGGAATTTTAAAAAGGGCTGACAAACAAATTTGCATTGCTGAAAGACTATGCAGTGTAAATATTCATAGAACATCAGGATATAGTCGAGGTAGTATAGGAGGTATGTCTTTGAAACTTTCACGGTGTTGCCGTTATATTATAATAATAATATCATGGGATTGGTATTTCGATTAAGATGTACCTACCATTCGCCCTTATGGTGTAGTACTGTTTAAATGACATACGTACCGACTCGTACTTATTTGAATTCGTCATCTCCATGGTGTAACGAAGTGTCATTTTGAAGTTATTTTATTTAATGTTGTGTTAGGAAAAAGTCCGCAGGTACCGTTTAAGTTTTAAATGAAAAACATTTTTAAAAAGATTCACAAAGAACTAAAAAGTAATGTCTGTTTAGCAGATATTATTTAAAGGTTCTTATTCTATTTAGAACTAATGACACAACAAAGTAAATTTTTCTTTGGACAATTCTGCAGAACCAGTATTCGTATTAGAAATTCAAATTTTAGTGACTGTATACTACGTTAAAAAGAGTATGACCAATAACTAATAATTATGACAAATGTCTAATAAGGTAAAAAGAGAAAGTCTCGTAGACGATTTACATTTATGATTTTCCATTTTTTGAGTATGTATACCTACACTCAGTGAGATTTGTAGTACCTACCTATAAAATACAATAAATTAAATACAGAATTTACTACAAAAAATAAAAACAAATATATACTTAGTATAAAATATATTTATGTGGTCTTATTTATCAAAGTCCAGGAATTTCTAGTAGTTATGCCCCGCGTATAAGCTAGAGATGTCAACGTTATCGTATTACGTACTCTAATGATGTTGAATAGTAACATTTTTTATCAATTCTTAAAAGCACATTCGTGTGTGGTGCCATTGAAATATGTTTGCGTTAAGGGCGGTGTGCTTTTAGTAAAATACATTTCTCTTAATATATCTACTAGTTTATTTATTTCACTAATAGAATATCTTACCTAACAACTAGGTAACTATTACTTGTTATAGTTTCGCAATTGTTACTAAGAAATCGAATTGTAGAAAAAAAAAAAATTCCTACCCTCTATGCTATGCCCTTAGTAAGTATGCTACATTATTAAACTGTTTTCTCGTTTGAATATAAGTATCATGCTACCTTTGCGAATGAAGATATTTGGAGATAAATATGAACTAAATAACGGAAACCGACCAACAAATTAATTAATTTTTAATGCCCTTTTGTACCTCTATTAGATACGAGTATTAAGGCGCGTTTATATGAATTATTTCGTCAGCAAGCCGCGCCGCCGCCGCGCGATCGATCTGTTTTCTTTAATATATACGAAATGTTGTATACCTATATTAAAGAAAAAACTTTTTCCTAAATTTAATAGAAATTGTCATCAATTTTAAGTTTGTTTCAATTTCATGTGTAATATAACTTCCCCGCCCTCTAGATGCTAGTACCAGTACTAATGTTTTAACATACAAAGTCTAGTAGTAAGAAGTTCGAAATGTTTTAACAAGATGGCAGCATTACAGAAAAATAATTTAAACAAACAAAACAAAAATACATTTGTTTGTATCTCTTAGTTTACATTTATTTTATAAATTATAATTACAATTGTACATTTGGACTTATATAATGAAATATACACATACAATACATCTATCTGAAATAAATAAACCTAACTTTTCATGAAGCCAGCTCTTCTTTCTTCTCAAATGGAAATTTTTGTCTGAATCGTGCAATACCAAGACTGACAAAAGCTGAAACAATTTAGATTAAATTTTTAATTAAGTAAATAATTAGGCATTTAAGTAAGTAAGCATTTACTATTTATATTTACCTAGCAACCACTCCCGGCTTTGCACAGATACTATTTTTTGTATCCGTGCAAATCCATGCAAAGTATAGAAGATGACAACGAGCCATGGAGAGAAACATGCTTGGCATAAGAATTCAGGACAGAGTGGTTGGTTCAAAAATAAGATTGAGAACAAAATTTACAGATATCCTAGCCAGCTTTGACTCAAAAAAGTGGAGATGGACCGGGCATATTATATAGTTCAAAACAGGAAATAGAGTTCAGAGAGTTAAATTACTATCTGTTACCCGAGGGATAGGAAGAGATCTAGGGGACGACCAATTAATAAATGGAATGACGAAGTGAAACTAACTGTAATACCACACTGGACAAAAGGAAGCACAGGATGGAGAGCATCGGAGGCACACCAAATTGAGACATTTATAAAATAAAATGAAATAATTGTAAAGTTTTTGGAATATAAAGGCTTTATTATTATAATTGTAGACCAGATTACATAAAGATATTGAAAACCCAAGATTTTATTTATGGAATTATTCTTCATAGAAGTATTAAGTAATAAATTTATAAGCATATTTGAAAATATTTATTTGCATTACAGTTTTCAGATTGAATTGTATTATTAGAGTAGGAACAGTGTTTTGCTGTATAAATAACCATTAAAGTGAAATTAAGCAACTAAAATCCAGTCACATTTGATGAAAGATAAGATTACGGAAGAAGATGGGAAGAAGACAGTTAGATTGAAAAAGAATTGCTTTGGAATAGGTAATTATATTATTAGGCTTTTGATGGATAGTTATAACAGGTTCAAGATATTTTAATTAGACAAAATAGATTGTGTGAACTACTTACTTAAAGATAATGTTGATATTACAACTCTGCCGGCTAAAGTTTTGTTTTTCCATGATATGTTGGCGAGGTATGCGCCGATCCCCGTTAGTCCTACAGCACCCACTATTCTACAGGCCGTACAATCTCCAGGTTTCGCTTTGGTTTTAACTGTTTCTGTAGTCATTTTAATTCTTCAAATTTGAAATAACTTATATAAACAAATAAGAATCCAATTGTTTATCTTTTTCTGTTGTTCCAACTTCCAATTTCCAATTTTGTCGTGTTATGGCACAATATGGCCCCATGTTTGAGGGAGTCGTTCGAATTTGTTGAATGGATTTTTTCTGACAGTGACACCTGACTGAACTGAAATTATGACATTGACTTACTTGACAGCTCGTGTGTGACTGCCACTGCCATGGCCACTGCAGTGAACAAGTAAGTGTGGATATTCCTGCAAGTCTGTACAGACAGACCATACTTAATAATAGTTTAATAAAAATTAAGTTCCTAATATGACTGGTCATTTAAGTATATTGTTATTAATATGCAATTAGCAGTTAGAAGAACTTAGTGTCAATGATTCAATTGAATTTACCTATTTAATATGAACTTATTATTATGCTTATTGACATAATCAATAAGCATTGGAACTATAGTGCGTTTTTCGAGTTTAATCATTTTTTCCCTAAAAATTTGCCATCTTCAGATTTTCCAGAAACTCAAAACATAGCCCATCCACAACTCGTTTTGCTATACATGCTGTATTGAGCTTTCTAACAATGTTCTAATAATGAGTAGCAGTTGCGTAGCTACACTTTTAGCACCCTGGAGCAAAATTTTTCAAGTGCCCTCTCATTTTTTGAACGATCGATTGTAACATTGTATCATTGTAACTTTGCGAACAATTAATGTACATGCAAGTACCTAAAACAAATTAAAATTAAAATTAATTTATTTTCAGGCAACTGGACCCATATTTTACATTTTTATATACATTAGTTATTATATCTAGACAGTTCCTACTACTCCTACTACAGTCTTATACTAACAGTAATAAGATACAAGATGAAAGAAAAGATAATAAGTAAATGCCTAAAAACTAACACCAACATGTCTATTACAACAATGTCGGATATATAAACAATCTAGCCTATCAGCGATCATTGTTATAACTTTGTTAGAGCTGTCCTGCACCCGCCTAACAAGTGATGCACATTTTTTACACAAGTACCTATACTAAATATATTTTAGCTATTACTACGAACTTAGAAATACAATATTTTTTTAAAAGTTCTTGCTCAACTTTTTTCAGGATTGTCTGGCTTTGCTTCTTAATAACAATTTTCAGTGGCTTTTTAAGGACATTGTTCTGCGACTTTTTACTTAAAATTTTGTATTTATTTTTTAGGTATAAAATTATTTTATGTATAAACATAGTCGAAAGTGTCATTTTATGTCACTACAAATAATAATACGGCACATTCAAGACGTAATTAGTTTTGGCCAAGCGTCTCATACACGGTAGTACAGTGTGCGACGCTACGCCCCTGACGAGTAGATAATCCTTTGATGTTTAATTAGGTATTAAAATTATCAGTTGTTGTTTTTATTTAGCTATAAGTTTGATCTATAATTGCCATTGCTTATTTAATAAGCACATTATTATGTAAATGTTATCCTTGTAAATATGAAGGCATACCTACTTAGGTACGTTGTAACCATTACCAATGTTGATAAGAGGCAATTTTTCTTGCCAGTAACGGCTGCTTCTCTTGACCTACATTCTACTATGTCTAATTTGTTAAAAGAGCAACCTGCAAATGAATATAAGTGATAACTTGTTATACTTAGGTATGCGTAAATATTATTTATAAATCTTATGAAACAGGCCAAACTTAGAACTGGATACTCTAACCAAAAATCCGGAACCAGCCAGAGACCCTCGTTCGAATGAAAAAATCTGAATTCCGTCCCAAGGTCCACCAGTCACTGGTATGGCTAACAAAAAAGATTGACTGACGTTCTTGATAATACCTAATTGCGCATGCTATAGTAGTGATAGGACACACTGCGGATTGCGCAATCATAAACTGGATAGCCCGTCCGGAGGTAGTGACCAGTTAAAAGACTACCTACGGTGAAATAGCGGCTTATATATTTTCGGTAATATCTATTTTCTAAAATAAAAGTAGTCTAAGTTACTCCTTATAACATCCGCTATCTGCCGTCCAGACTAAATCGATTCAGCCAATTTTATTTATTAGTATAGACGTTTTTACTTTTGTTTCAACTACAGTAGAAAGCGGATATAATGACTTCGGTTATAATAACAAATAGGTGGAAATCAGGAATCACTATGACTAACTAATATTGCTTATAACGACTATCCGTTTATTGTGACCAATTTTTGTGATCCCTTGAAGGTCACTATAGCTATCGCTATTTTTCACTGTGTTTCGAATTATATTTAGGCAATTTTACATGTATAAGAATTGTGATTTTAAATATTTTTAATAAAATTAATATTATTAAATGGTAGATGTATTAAATTATTCACCATAATTTCATACCTACTTAATATTCCAAACATGGCGTGCGTCACAAACATACGTGGAAATTTAAGGGATTTAACCTAAAAGTTATGTATATTGTAATACTACTTACATTTCGTGTTGCTAATACCTACTATCTACTCTCTTACATTCAAGTAAGTTGGGTTTAGGGGAAGGCCGGGTAAATTGAATACTGGCCACTAGTTTAAAATTGTTCGTTTGTAATTGAAAGCGTGTATTGACGATTATAGCGTTGCTCACTACGTCGACTCGCGTGATTCGACTCAAGTGTTTTAATGCATACTTACATAGTAAAAATATTATTTAGTGAGGTATTTTTTCTATAATTTGTAACGTTTTCCGTTTCATGTCTGTCTTTACTTTGTAGGTCTTGGACGAGCTCTACACCGTTTGAAGGTTATAAGGAAATGAAAAAAAGAAAATTCTGGTGTTCCGGGAAAAAGTATAGATTTACTCTAAAATTTATTTAAGATATTCACTTTGCCTGGGGTTCCCCTACATTCCAGTTGAGCATAAATTGCGCAATTTAACCGCAATCCCTTCGTACCGTGAGTGAAAGGAAGGCAAGTAGGTGACTTACCGATATGTCAGTGCACAACGTTATTCGTACACGTTAAATTAAAACTCATGTAAGTATGGAATAAATAGAGTACTGTGTAAGTTTAGACCAATAAATAGAACGTAAGATAGGCCAGGCACTGAGAATATGTGCTAATTAATTTAGTATCCATATCAAGATGGCGTGCTTTTAAGTAAAATGGAAAGAAGCCTTGGATTTTGTAATTATCTTGCGACTTTTAATTTATAGATTGGTAGCCAAACAAAATCATCGGTGCTGCAAGTGCGCTGCCGATCTTAATAGGATTAAAGATAATGGTCTAGGAAGGGATCGGGAATATTAGGGGGGATAGAAAAAATACAGAATACCTAACCTACAACTTTGTGATACACATTTATTTAGAAAAGTAAAAAAAAAAACAAAATTTATGCGCAATTATAAATAAATCGATCTAACTACGCGGTCGAACCTCAGCCTAATTAACTATGTACACTCGTACTTCATTTAGCTTCAGTAATATAAATTAAATTACTTATGTATAATTAATTACAAAATTTGTGAAGACATTCTTTATAATGGGAATAAAGTCCCATCCTAGATTTTACAAAGGAGATCTAGTGAGATATATTTCCTCAGAAAATACAGTTTTAATCATGTAAATCTATTGAGAATTTTATTTCGCTGTTAGTAGATCTATAGTTAATCCTTTTTCAAGATAAGCATTTTTTCCCTTTTTAAATCAAAGTTTTGTTAATATGTTTTGACTAAAAATTTTTATGGTCATATAGTTTGTACATTAGAATACCTAATGTGACCTAACTATGTAGTCTAATATCATATAGGCCGTCTGGACGAAATTTTAATAATGTAAATAATATATTATAAAAGCGAAAGTAGGTTTCTTATATTTTCATGCTTTATCTACTCAATCCATTCATCAGGAATGGACATAGGGTACCTTTCATCCAGAAGAAGTACTGTTCCTGAGGAATCATTTAAAAATAAAAATATATAAGCAATAGAGATTGAACAAATGTTTTAACATTTAAGGTATAGGGGCGCGGACGAAGTCGCGGGCAAAAGCTAGTAGTTTATAAAGATACGTGAATGAAGTTTGGAGTAGGAGCTGGTCTTGAAGGTACCTATAGTACTAATAGATATGAGAAATATTGCATGTCAATGCAAGTCACATTGTTTTGCAAATAAAACGCATCATTGATATAATTATATCAATTTATTGAAGACCTTGACGATTGTTATGGTTGAAGCTAGAATTATCATGAAGCATGAGAAGGTAACTTACTCTTGTTACGCTTCATTAAGACGAACAAAATGCATTAAGACAAGCCGATAAGTTTGGACAATATGTATTAATCCTTTTGAAAATCCGACCTTTTGAAAATAAAGGAAAAAATAGGTAGGAAAAAATAGGAAAAGATAAGATTAATATTAAGATTATTAATATTAACGGAAAGAAGCCTTGCATTTTGCGATCACTTTCGATTTGGTTTCCTCTAGTAGCAGTACTCGTAGTCCGGTGACGGTGAATACATCTATAAATTTGCTGTTATTTTTACTTACCTTTCTCAATTGATAGCCCTAAATTGGCAAAGTTGGCAATAGATACATAGGAACACTGCTCGATTCCCTACATTTTGCCCTTTAGAAGATAAGTTATGTCTGGCAAGCCTAGGGATCTTACTCAGTACCTACTCTACAAGCAAATGGGGCGTGGACGTAATTGCGGGCAAAAGCTAGTACATTTATATAATTAAATAACAATGCAACTGGCAATGAAGATAACTATTTGTCACTTGTCATTCAACTTGTATAAAGATTGCGTTCAAATGAATAGTCGGCGCGGAGTCAGTCAGCAGAAGAGCAGAATTCAACCAGTCAGTCTCCCTTCACCGCTCGATCACGTTACACCTGCGTTGTGCGGCTCCATTGTCGCGAACGTATTTACAAATACAATTCACTGTTTACAAATATGGGCCCGTACAAACTGTACCCGTCTATCGGGCCCCAATTGTGAATGCGTCAATGCATCGGAAGTACATACACATAGCGGAAACTATTTTGTACTGGATGCTTCCTTTTTTGTGTAAACAAACTGAGTGCGATTATTAAATGTGAATGTTTAACATTGAAGTTTGTAATATAGTGCAACAATACCGGTTTCAATGGTTGAATCTTGGTAGAATTATTAAAAAAGTGCAATCTCTTCGTTATTAATTTTGAAATGTAAGTATATATAAATAGATAAATAAATAAAATTAAAGGAACACTCAATTACATGTTCTTAGATAACCAATTTATTCATAAATAAGGTTTATTTCTTTTTATTTCAATATTGTGTGTCATTGTTCATTGATTGTATATTTTTTATAATCTCGTAACTAGGTATGAATAGTTTTGATCCAATTAATATGGAGAATATCATCAATTATTTGGTTCATTATACCTATCTATGTAATAATTATTTTCTATGAGCGACCCGCTACCTGCTTCACCCGGGGTGCAATTTTTATATATAAAAATCTTCCTCTTTTCATATGTGAAAAGAGAATTAAAATCGCTCTACCCGTTCTCGAGTTTTTGAAGCGTATATAAACCAACTTAACATTTTTATATATAAGTTGTATGTAAGTTATTTGATTTAACTCGTGATTTCGTCTCGATAGTTTTTCTGGATGAAAGGTACCCTATATTATCTTTTCATGTACCCCTGACAACTTGTATGTATACGAAATTTCGTGAAGGCGGGAAATCTTAACAAACAAACTCACTTTCGCATTTATAATGTATGTAGTCAGGATAACCCTTCCTATTCTGGCTATGGTTTGAAAATCGATTTCAATTTAAAGTTAGTCGTGAATTCTCGATAGGAATAATAATTACGTTTTGTCTGTATGTATGTAACGCTTTTATGTAACATTGTGATGTCACAATTTAACCTAACACAGAGCACTTTCACACTTGTATTACAACTATAGTAAGCACGAAGTTGCGTGTTGAAAATATTAAAACTAGGAGTATATAATCTATTTATTTATTTATTTCTCAAAAGGTACACATAGAGCACAAACAAAAATCTTACAATAGGTATAGGTAACAAGGCAATTTTAAGGCATACACAGATAGATAACTTGAAATTGAGACGATCGATAACACACGCATAGCAACTAAACAATAAATAACTGAAAGCAAACAAAGAACAAAGACCAAAATCAAAGACTAATAAACTGTTATAACTATATCTAAATAACTAGAATAAAATAATTTAAAGTAAAACAATAACAGAAAGAAAACAAATAGAAAACTGCTCAGCTAAACAGTATAGTCGTCAATTTATGCTTAACTTCCGCCGATTTACAATTAAATATATCAATATCAACACCCAGCCCGTCCAACAACATGTTGAGGTGCCTATTAGCTCGCTAAAGAAAGCTATTCTGTCGATAATTAGAACAAGCAATTGAAATTGAAATCGGATTGTATGACCTAACAAATATAGTGGGAACATTAAAATTAATCAACGAGAGAATATCAGGCCAGTCCACACGACCATTGATAACATTAATTAGATATGAAATATCAGATATTTCACGGCGTATATTAAGGGGTAACAAATGATGACGCTTACAAATACTACGGTAGTCATTATGGTTATAAGGTTGATACAGTCCATATCATAGGAATTTAACAAAGCTTCTCTGAACTCTCTCAAGCCTGTCAATATGTATTTGATAACAGGGATTCCAAATATGCGTTGGATATTCCAGTTTACTTCATACAAAAGCACAATATAAGATTTTCAGGGTTTTAGCTCTAGTAAACCCAGCAGTATTCCGCATTACAAACCCTAACGCCTTAGTTGCACTCGAATTAATCTTGTCTATATACAGATTGAAATGCAATTTGTAATCATGAAAAACCCCCTAATCTCTCATTTCCGATTGAGATTAAAGAATTTGACCCTGTAACTTATAAGACAATGGAATATTTATATTTTTACACGAAAATGTTATCGTAAAACATTTAGAGGGATTCAGATCCAGCCTGTGGATAAGACAATAATTATCTAGGCGCCGTAGGTCAGACTGGAGGTTGTCAACATCTTCAATGGAAGTGATTCTACAAAAGATTTACACAGCTTTGTATTAAATATTATAATAATCCTCATACGAAATCGTCTAATTAGTTACATGAAAGCAAAAAAGAACAAACTTGTCAACGTTATTATTTTAATACCCAACATTCGGGGAATTCCTCCTGGCGAGGTTATCGTACTACGACGTCACATGGACGTCACTTACTGGCGATGACTTAAAACCTTATAATAAATGTAGTAGGCAGCTAACTCATTGGGGTAGATTTTTTTATATTGTATTCAAAACTACATTTTAGTTAGTTTACCTGCTTGAAAAGTTGAAGGTTGAAGTTGAAAAGTTGTAGTTTCCATAGGCAATTTATTTTTAATGAATTTAGCAGTTTAACATTAAAATTCGCATTTGTTAAAATGGTGTTAATGGATTTTAATGATAATTAAATTCCCTTAAATTAAATTAAATAATAATTTTAATTAAATAAATTAAAGAGATGCACTCTTCTCTATCTTTAAAACAAGGTCTGTCTGTATATCCGCTAACTCTTCCTAATCCACGCAACGGATTTTGATGCGGTTTTCATCATCAGTTAGATAATCTTTCATGGATCCTATATATACATATTATTACATATATAATAATTTATGTACATATATAATTAAACCTAATTAAGTTTTTATGTGTGTAAGTATGTATGTATTTTGCAATATTTCTTACAAAGTTAACGCAGCCATTATGTACCTAATCTTTTTTGTTAGTATTCAAGGTACACACATAAAGTGAATAATTTAAAACGAAGTAAAAGTTTTACATACTAATGCCAAGTCGACTATTATTTTAAAATCACGGCGTTATAAAAATCTCAGACGGACTGTTACTAAGTCGTAATATTGAAAGTAAAAGTTTGATTGGTTTGTTTACATCATATTAAATTGACGTTACGTATCAGGAAATCCAAGTAGATTGTTATTATACGAATTTACTTAGTATATAAAATGTATGAGATATTAAGAGTTTTTAAATTTGTAGCAATCAAATTTTTGGAGCCCATGGAAACAATTTTATATTATTAAAAATAATTTTTAACCTTACTCTTGGAGCTGTTGGGAATGAAATATCAGACTTCGCACTGATGCTCGTATTAGTAATAGAACTATTAGTATTAGTAATAGAATATAACTATTAGAAGACAGACGTGGACACCGACTTTATTTTATAACATGTACTTATGTAGTTATAGAATAGATAAATAGATATAGATGAAAAATATTAAGTTATTGATAGTTTGTTAACATTTAGTTATACATAGCTTTTTATAAGTGTATGTTATTAAGAGCAGAGTCTACAGCTAATAAACATTGTATGCTGAAAAGGAGATTTCATCTACTAACCGCTTTCTCTTAAAATATATTTATTTTTATTTTTATTAATACGTCATGTTGTATTGTTGTATGTTGTCATTTATTATTAAATAAAAAAAATATGTTGTCTTAATTAAATATTGTGTTGAATATGTCTTGCAAGAAAACATTATTCTGCATGCAAAATAAACTCGGAAGTGCAAGGTTATAATAATGTTTACACATGTGACTTGCAGCAAGTCCCGCAAGCTGCTAAACTTGCAGAAGTTAGCTTGCCATGGCCGTTTACACATAAAATTTTGCTTGCAGAACTCATATTCTGCATTATTGCAAGTCTAAATCTTGCTTATGAACGACCTTGGAATTTAATTTGTCTTTCTATTAAGTTGGTGTGAATTATAACTTTGTATAACGTTTTCCCTAAGCGCTATGCCTGGACGAACTAAGTAAGCAATTAGACTGTAGTTAAAACTTTGATAGTACACAACCTTTAGTGAACCAAGGGTATCAAGAGACATTTACATGTGAGTAACACACATATTTAAATATTTATCGCACAGCTTTAGGTGGCTGGCTAATATCGAACTTGCCGCTTTCAAGGTTAATAACAAAAATTTAAAATTCTAACTACTGAAATATTTTCTAGTGTTCATCTATACCAATATTTCAGGCGGAGACACACCTTTAAAACGCATTGCCATTAGATGAAACGCGACGTGTGCTGAGCGAATCGAGTCGTAGATTATTGTCTATTATTTTCTATGACCAAAATCACCATATGAACTTCCGACGCAACGCTATGTCTGATCCAATCGATCCAGATCGACGTATCTGGTGGTGGGGATAAACTAGCCATCCGTCGCAACTAGAGAATCTGTAGAATTGGAAAGAAGTTCTGTAAAACTTTCTTTCCACCAGTCTATAAAGATCAGTAAGACCGTTAAAAAATTGCAATATTAAACATAATTTTATACTAACCGATCGATGTTGCTTGGCATAAAGTTAATTAATTATAAATTTATTATAAATAATAATAATTTATAATAAAATTATATAAAGTTTTTATTAAAATAAAATAAAATAAAAATATATACTAATATTATATCCATATTAGGGCCTCTTTCACTAACTACAAGTAAAGTGTTGATTAGTTACTTTTAGAAATAATTTTATGTTTTATTAAATTATGCACTCGGTTTACTGCATCCTTCGATAGGCGAATTACTTCTTCAGGAGTAAGTATGTCATTATATACCTACAAACAAAACAAATAAATAAAATAAAACAGAAAAGTTATATGTAATTTTTTTGCTGTTATTTACGCCCATTTTCTGAAAAAAAAAAGAGAGAGATTATATTAATCATGTGTTAAGTAAAAGTAATTATTCTTGAGTCGTTTCAATATCATATACAATGCAAAAATTTGAATTAAATCTTCTTTAACATGTTCGTCGAGTCATTATTTGACGAGACTTGCGCACGGCAATTTATTTTGATATATATGAAAAAAGATGTTAACTGAGAAAAATTATAGATAAATTGTAAAAAAAAAGTAAGTATATAATTGAGTATACCTACATATTCACTGGCACGGGGGCTTAGAAAAACAGTGCCAAATTATATAGATAAAATATTGATTACTTAACTGGCCAGTAATTTTCTTAAATACAAACATTAACTGTCCAAATTGTACGTTGGCGAAGCCAGGGCTCAGAAGCCAGGGCTCATCGGTGTAGTCATAAATAAGCAGTTATATAGCCTAGTTCGAGTTCTCGGTTCCCGAAAGCTCTGTTATTAATGGATGAAGCACCGGTGTTAATAACACCACAAAAGAAGCCATAACACATTAGAGTACACAGCGTTTACGTTGGTTTTACAAAAAACTTCTGTTAAATAAAAAAGTGTGTAGGAAAAACCCATTAAAAGGCGCATCAAAAAAACTTAAAAGGTTAATCGTACAAAGATAAACAACAGATTGAATCAGTGTATTCTATTAGTTTCCAACGATCCGTCCTCAGCTTCGCATGGATGCAATTTTTTCTGCAAATTATATACACAAATTCTGGTAACAAGCCAATGTGCCAGAATTTGTATACACCTGTATATTCGTCGTTATAATACACAGATATGTATGTCGGAATTTATGATACTCATATATATTTTCTGTTATATTTTTAATTTTCCAACTCGGACAAAGTTGCGGGCACCAGCTAGTAAAAAATATTTTATTAAACATTGTATAATAACTGTAATTTTCTCCCCCGGTGAAGTCACACACGCTCCTAATCAATCACCATCGAAAGTTTGCCTCTGCGAAAGGGGTAAAATGACAAGATGACACATTCGCAGTCTAACTTATAATATATGGTTCTGTGGGTACGTGATTACCATAACTTATATGTACATTGAACTTTATTTACACTGCAAAAGTTTGAAATTGAAGTTTTACTGGAATTTTCTGTTTTAATGTTAATATTATATTATAGTACACGTATAGAATTAACTGAGTCCCTCGATTTCAGCCTCTGTTAAAAGAAATCTTATTCTCTCTGTGTGTCTCTCTCCTATGTTGGTAATCTCTCGATATTTTATCAAAAACGTTTTTGTTTAAAAACTATGGAATATTATCCTGCCTTATATTAGAAATGGAAAAGTGAGTTTGTTTGTTTGATACGCTTTCAGGCCTTTACAACTCAACCGATTATCATATTTTGCATACACTTTTTCAGGGATACAGAAAGGACATAGCCTTTTATCTAGAAAAAAGTACTTGAGGGATCATCTAAACAAACGCCTGACAATAATATACTAGCAATAAAGATTGAAGAAATGTTTTAAAACTAAGAAAACGGGGCGCTGTATTTTGTAGGTTACTACCTAATCAAAATGTTATTTCAAGGCTACACTATAATATTATATTTTATCGTTTCAAAATGTAGAGAGATGCGGGAGAATTTTCACTGTTGACCATAAAAGCTTCCTTTACAACCGTTTACAACGGGATTACTTACTTTACTTAGTGTACAATGTAGAGGTTCGTTCAATATAAGCTAGTCCCAGTCCAGCTGTTCGTAACCATGTCGAAAATCATTGTTTTTTTTTTTAAATGTCTCAAAAGATTTAATCTAAGAAATTGATTCTTAATCTATACATAAAATAAAATCGTATTCGAACCCTATCTGTAACTTAAATATTTATTTAAAAAAAAAAAATACAATTTGTACACGTTGTACTTATGTTACCGAGGCAAAAAAAAATAGTTTTTAGAATTTTTGTCTGTTTAAGTGTGAGTTTGTGCATGCTAATCTCAGAAATGGCTTAACCGATTTGGATGCGGTTTTCTCTGATGTATTGTAGCAAGCTTTCCCTAACTTTTAATGTTTCTTTCTTTCAAATCAAGCGTATACGAAAACCGCGCATGCGAACTTGCGCGCACAGCTAGTTTCAAGTAAATTTATAAACAAAAATTACAGAAATAACCGTTTTTTGTATCTCCTAAGATTTACTCATAAAATACAATTATTTATTTTTTGAATCCAAACACGTAATGCAACTGATATATTTAATTTTTAGAATCTCGATAATCAAGGACAGTCCAATTAGTTAATTGATAATGAAAAAAAGAATAAAAGGGGGGGTTTTTAGGGAATTGTTTAAATGTACCTTTAAGCCTTCGTTACTGTAAACTATAGAGAAGTATCGAAATTAAAATCTTTTTATTTTTTTACATTCATATAAACAAAAAAGTTAGTTATACATTTTGAACTAAAACATATTTTATTTTAAAATTAAATGAAGCTCATGTTAACAGTCTAATTAGTTAATTTATATTGAAAAATAGAAAAAACAAAACGGTTTTTTCGGAGAGTTTTTAAGCCTTCGTTGTAAACTATGGAACTACGCTCCATAGCTCGATGAGCTAATTTTAAACTTATGGATCAATCCTTTTAATAATTATTATTATTTGCTATCTTTTTTATCATTCCTTTCATTACAGTACTTTGATTTCAATTAGCAAGAATAAATAACTTACCTTTACATTTTCTATTGTAAGTTTCGGACCGCTTTCATGGTACGTGTCTAAGCATGTAGCTGTACGGAAAAGTTTTCCTCTTTTGTACAGATGCTGTTTTTACTCCACTTATACGTCGTAGCGGAGCCTAATTTTACTCGTACCTCCAACTGTGAGGTTAATGGTTCATTACGAACGGACCTTCCGGCTACGAGTATCTCTGAAAATGTACGGCTATTTAAAAGTTCATTTTATATCTTCGTATAACATTGGATGTTACGAATTGACCAGGTTATAATAAAATACTTGATGCTGTATTTTAGCGACGTTAATTTCGCTTTTAAATTAATTATTATTTCCTATTACATTATATAAATATTCAATTGATATTAATATACAGTTAATTGTATATAAAATTGTTTTTAGGTTATTACAATAATATTATCTGATATTAATAAGTCTGGGTTGTATGATTATAAGTACAACAGATTTTGTATTAAAATTATAGTAGAGTACTTATTTCATACTCGTATGAGCACACTGATAAGGCAGGAAATTAGTAATGGCGAATGAAATATTCATAGAAAATGTGAATAAGTGTGAGATCATAAGACTTTTACATCACAAACAATGCAATACATTACTTAAAGTTTTTTAAATGAAATAGCCTAGAAATGATCGACTGTACAAAATAGAGAGTTTGAAATCGGTTCTCTTTGAAAGTTAAATAAAAAATGTATGCAATAGCTGGAAATCGGGCACAAGGTCTCCCATATTGCAGATACACTCCAGTCTAATTTGACTAACGATGTTAGCCGTCGCGAACAATCGACGGAGTTTGCGAGTTAATTCGTTTGTGTCCCGAGCGACTAATCCGCTGGTGAGATGTCGCAGATACACACACAGAATACTGATTAATGCTCGTTTACTAATGGGTTGCTTTTTATTGTTACCAAATAACAGTCAAGAATTATTTGGAAGATACTACTGAAGATAATATTATTATCAAGTAGTGGCAAGGCACACTGCGTTTCGCAGACATTTGGACAGTAACCACCCCTTTAAAGAACACAGTCGTGAAATAACAGTATGTGTTTTGTTATGTTTCGGTAAGTGAGTAAGGCATGTCAGAGTCAATTAAACTAGGGAACGGTACTTTTAATATATTCTATATTTCATATGGAAATATAGGATTATTTTTCCATGTTCTTTTCTGACAACTAAACGTTGTCAGACGTTGACAAAAAACAAACAAACAAACAAAACAAGTGACGTGTTATTAAAGGGTACATGCTATAGGTATAATACTGTAACCTCTTATCAAAATCCGTTCAAGATTCATCAAGTTTTTTGACGTGAAAAAGTATCAAATACATTATGACAAATATCTATACATCATTATATTAGTAGGATTTTTTGGTTATACTTTACTATACATACGAGGCCGAGGATCACTGTTTAATAAAAAAAATATCTTATAGTATTTACAAAAAACATATTTCTTAGAAATAAAAACAATATAAAACGACAAACGCTACAATTGATAACATCAAGGCTGTGAGATAAATCGTGTTAGGTAGGTACCTAATACAATTGAAGATAAATTTTATCGTGCAATTTTTCACGGCCACGTATGTTGGATCTCGCTCAAGCGACATATAAGATATATTGTAGAGATGAGAAAAATGGAAACTATTGAGAAAGAACATTAAAACTAAAGGAAATTTAAGAAAATATAATGATAATCATAAGTGTTTCTTGTAGAAACCTAATTGATAAATAAATATTTTTGATACATTTTTATATAAAATCATTTTATCTGAGAGAATTGATTCAAAAGTATACTAGTAAGTATACAAGAGACAAAGTAAAATTTTCCGAATTTCATACCTACCCTATGTACTTTCCGTACTTCCGACAATGGATATGCAAAATTTCATGACGATAGATTGAGTAGTTATGGCATAAAAGCGTAACAATCAAACAAGCAAACAAGCCATTGAATCATTTATTTAAACTTTATTTTTTATTTTCACTTATAAATGATTCCTCGGGAACAGTATTTTTTCTGAATGAAACGCGAATGCAAAATTTCGTGATGATTGGTCGAGTAGTTAAGGCGTGAAAAAGTAACAAAGAAACACACGTTCGCATTTATTAGGTATATGTAATGTAAATGTTAATTTAACAGTAGCTAAAAAATATTCAGGAAGAATATCGCGCACAATTTACATAGAACGAGGCACAATAAGTTTGTTTACGACTTGGCGTTTGTTGGTTTGTTAGGTTATTATACATTCGGGTCACATCGCGGTTGTGATGCGGTTCGCAGGTATAGGAAGCAAATGTATGCTCAATTTGTTGGCAACGTTCATGCAATATTTAAATTGCATTTAATTTTAATTTATAATTTTAAATAGTATTTCGTTATTGATAACTCTGTTGAGTCAATAAATCTTAGATCTTTCTAGCCACGCTAGATAATAATCGTTGGACTTTAGCTGGTAGGAGTCCGGCATAACCCCGCAGCGTCCCATCCATGAGAATTTCTCGACATTAAAAATTATAATATTGAAAAAAAAAAAAAAATTGAATTTATAATGAAATTATAACCTTTAATAATAAATCAAATATTGAATAAGTGCTGATTTTCAAGTCACTTTTTGTTTCCAATACAAATCTACAAAGTTTTTTCAGTGAATTTAACAGTTAACGTTGATTTTATCAACTATTGTCCAACCGTATTGTTCAACTAGCATTTGGCAACAGGCAGCTGTGAGATTATTAATTTATTGGCAGATTTATGTAGTAATATAGTGATTCTGCTATCATCAACTTAGCAGCCCTTGTGGCGGTAGTAACAATGCCCTTACGAATGTGCTGTTGCGTTTCAGTGCGTTTCAGTAATCCTAAGGTTTTAATAGTAATTTAAAAGCGACGCCAACTGCCATCAAGTAGTAGCTACCTACAGCATTAGAAGATATTATAATATAAATAACGAAAAAGGTTACTACCTAATGTTTTTCAAACAATGATTATTTGGTAGGTAGAAAGGTAATATTCCCATTTAAAGGCCTCAAACCTATATAAATACTCGTACAATACGCAAGCTTTTCAATTTCCTCCGACAGTGTATTTGTATAGTAAACTGTAGGACGGGGAGGTTAGTAATCGTTTCACTTCCCATTTCACAAAGCTTTCGTCTCGTGAAGCCGAAACAAAATGTTTCCAAATTCATAATTGCAAATAAAAAGTCCTCTTTTGTTCTAAACGTTTAACATTTCGATTTCAGTTGAAGTTTTAATTTAAAATATAGCTTTTTTGTTTCTATTTCTGGAACGATGATAATAATTTTTGTATTAATTATTATCATTGTTAAATTGATTATTTTATAATTTATTTTATATAAAATACAATACAAATTTCTTTGTCAGAAAAAATAAAATATATAATCGCATTTCATTATTACTGCGAATTTCATTAATACTAAGTAGCTGGCACCAAACGGGCTGACCCGGTTTGTTAATCTTTATTTCCTAAGTTACATTTACTGAAGAAATCGCTAATTTTTCTTAATTTATTTGATTTTTTTAATGAACACACGTTGAGTTTTCACCATAAAGCGACGCGGTCCTCTGTTTTCATAAGTCATAGACATTTTAATCCAACAAGGCAGGATCAGTTAAAACGAAGACATTGTTCGTTATTATGTTAATGTTTAATAAATATTCCATTCTGTTAACAGAATTACAAAACAAGATGGCTCACGGAAATAATACGGAAAACAGCAATTCTACAATGGAGATGGGCACTAGCGATCAGGTGAGACGCATTGTAATTAAATTAATGCATATTATTATTTCAGACCAAATAAAAACTATAGACAGAATTTTGCAGACAACATAGTGAAGCCGGTTTTCTGTTCCAAGTGTTATCTCAATTTTTGTTTTTTTTTTTTATTGAAAATATTGCTTTCCAAATTTACTTACGTACGTGTGAAATGTGTTTCAGTTCTGCTTTTTGTTTTTAAACCCCTTTCACTACGCAATTAGGCATTTGCACTAGTAAATATTTTAATAAGGCGAGGCGTAGTTTGTTTGCCTTTGTGTGCGTGTAACAGTTTCACTGCTGTCCAAGGGGCTCTATCTTTAGTTCTTATTTTATCTGAGATTATTATACTGAATGATGCTGACCAATTTGAGAAGTCTTCATAATAGATGCTAACTTTATTAAATTGTTTTGTTTCAATATTTTAAACCAATTATCGTTGAAATGCATTCCTTATCACCCATTTTTCCTATTTTATTTTATATTGGACGTGAATTTGTATATTACATGTACTCTCTACATTACATTTGTATATACATATGTATAGCAATATTCTAGGTACATAAATTTTAATTCACAAATACCTACACTACATACTGAAATCCAATCCACTTCCCCTCTATGTAGTAGCCATTTTGGTTTTTTTTTTCTTGAGATAAGTATTATCTATTCAAAGTTTTGGTCTTACTGAGACAAAAATAGACTTAGGGAAACAATATTGTTTACTGTTTACATTTTAAAGATTTCGTTAAATTCTCGTAACTTTAAAGAAATATATTGAACAATAAAAAAATACTACAATTAAATGTAAATTACTGCAGAAACAAGCCCTATGACCCTTTTAATTTTTTGCTAGATCGACAGATTTTGAGCTGTATACATGTATTAAAATATTAAAATTTATGTACCTAGAATATCGCTAGTCCATAACCGGACACATTGTACAAAGTATATGTAACTCAATTAAATTATTATACTTATTCCACTATACATAGTGTACCTTATACAATTTATGAACTAAACATTTAATACATCATTATTTGTTTGTCCATTAATTTATCAGTTGAACTAATATGAAATTAATTATTGACTTAACATCTCCCGATAACCCGTTTGTAGTAAAAAAAAAACTAACTAATATTAAATTCAGTGACACTAAACTACTACGGATAAGATTCATTAAGTAAATTATATTGAATAGAGTTAGTCGTGTTTGTTTAGATGTTAAAGCATTGAATATTCATATAAAAAAATTTATTAAACAAGCTATAATAAAGCAGTGGTATTTTACAGTGTTACTTTTTAATGTGAGCAGTAATTATTAAAAAAAAAAATTGTGTATATTTTTCTGACCTTGTATACTGTGTGTTATCGATAGGGTGTTATACTATATACTTATCTATATTTTAAAGAGTTATATATTAATATTATGTTATACTAATATTTTAAAGAGGTAAATTTTGTATGTATGTTTGTTTATATTTTTAATTTTTTTTTTGTGCAAAGGTCGGCACGCAGGCTAACTGTCCACTTGATGGTAGGTTGCTACCGTCGCCTATTAACACAAGCAACTCTACATGTGCTGCAAGTGCGCAGCCGAATTTAGTATGATATTAAGGAATTAGGACATTATTGGGAAATGGGCTCTTGCATTATTTCTTCTGTGAAAATGTAGTGGTCTAATTACCCAATTCATGACACGAACCTCAAGTTTGCCCCGCCAATAAAGTTATAATATTGCAAGAACTTTAAGTTATTAAAATTTTAATTTTCTAACTGTTTTCATATGTTAATTACTTTTATTTCAGGTTCTAGTAACGACTAAAAGGAAAAAAAAGTTAACATATGTTGTCGGCGGAATGGCGATGTTGGTGACGGTGTGTGTAGTCGTTATTTTAATAGTGATGCTATCTGGCAACGAGGCCGGAGTAGCTGAACCCATCGTTTCAAGAAGAGTTTCAACGGTACCCAATGTTCTTGAATCCGCGATAAACTCAACACAAGTTTCGACGTCAGACAATGGCTTGAAACCCATCGAGTTGGGCGACATTATAAGTGGAGTTTTCTCGCCGCTAACTTTCAATGGCAGTTGGACTTCGGGTACGGATATTTACTTATTATTTTAATGAAAGGGTTGTTCTAAACTTATAATGTAGGTTTTTGAAATATAAACTAAGGGTGTAGATGGGAAACAATATAATTTAGGATTACAGTCTAGTTGTAAGAGTATTAATTGTGTTTAGGCTAAGTTAATATAACTATATAAGACTCCTAATTAGCTGAAAATGTAATGCATTAATAAAAGCCCCGACAGCTTGATTAAGAAGTAAAGAGAAATAATATTTTTAATCAATAGAACTTAATTTTAATTTCCTTTTCCTATAGTTTGTTACAAGGGAAACCATTGAAATATGTATTATAATATTAAGTATTATTAACGGTTTCAGGAAACGAGATATTACATCGGAGTGCTAATGGGGACCTCGTTTTGTATAATTTGGAAACTGGAAATAGTACAACACTTATTTCAAACACTTCTAAGGTACGTAATTCCTTTTTTGAGTGAATAAGTTCAATATGTACTATTAGGCCATTATTATTATTAATTTGGAAGATAGTTCCAGGTGGACATAGGCTATATATTATGTACACTGAGCTGAGCATTCTATATTTGTAATTTTGAAATATATTTTCAGATCCTTGAACAATCGACACGGGTAATGGAACTATCTCCGGACGGTAGTTATGTAATTTTGGCTTATAATGTAGCACCTGTGAGTATGCCTTGATTTTAACGCCCGACCCAAAAACAGGGTTTTATAAGTTTGAAGTGTGTTTCTGTGTATCTGTGAAATCGTAGCTCCCAAACGAATGGGTAGATTTTATCCGTGAAACTAACGTGATCAGGATGGTTTTAAAGATCAATTCAGGCATTTAAAGACTATCAACCCATTTTCTAGGGGATTTCACTAACTTTAACAGGCTACAAAGTTCCGCGGAATTTAACTACCAATTCACAAAATACTCGAGAGCCCTAAACTCGTTGGACTTTATACTAAATTTCTTAATAAATATATTATGTTCTCCTTTTGCTGTCGCCATCCTTATTGTTTTTCTTTCTTACTTGTCATTTAAGTGACGGATTTTTCACGCGATTCTATATGCAATAAATAGATTTCCAAACGCAAATAAAATACCCATAATTAATTCTATTAGAAACATTAGAACGTTTGTTGATACAAGTGAATTTAAAACATAAAGAATAAAGATTGTTATTTGTTAAAGAAACAATACTTTATTAACACATACACTTAGTCTTGTTGACGCAAGTGGAAGTTGTCATTTCATAGTTAACAAGCATAATTAGCTGGCTAATTAGTATAATATTTTGTTGTGAGATCTGTTTTAATAATTTTGCTTTAATTTGCAAAAATAAAGATAAACGAGAAATTTTTAATTAGAAAAGATACATAAAGTTGTTATTATTATTTAAGGTGTATTTCATAAATGAAAGTGTCTTATGAAAATTTTCACACACACATACACAAAAAAAAAATAATTAAAAAATAATAATCACAAAACACAAAAAAAAACAATACTAGCGGGCATCGGCTAGTATAGTATAAATACTAGCCGATGCCCGCTACTTCCTTTGCGTAGACTTCATCTTAAGATATGAACATTCATTTTCTTCAGTTTAATCTTTAATTTAAAAATGGAAATCTTTATACTCTACAGGTGTACAGATACACTTTCTTGGCAAAGTATGGCGTAATCGATATAAGTAGTGGTTACGTGAGACACGTCTCGCCGCCTGGTCTGTCTTCTAAAGAAGCGTATCTACAGAATTTCGTTTGGGCCCCAACGGGAACGGGATTGGCCTTCGTCTACTTAAACAATGTTTACTACCAGCAAAATTTGACCTCTACCCCTCAAGAGATCTCCAGCAACGGCAAACTGAATGTAGTGTACAACGGGATCCCTGATTGGGTTTATGAAGGTGTGGAAACAATTTTCTTTTTAGATTTTCGACATATAAGGGTCAGCTTACACAATGACGCCGCAGTAAATATAAAACCAATCCACTACACAAAATGGTATACAGTTCAATGAGTACGCGATGCATCTGGCGTCGACACCAATTTCACGTATTAATGAACTGCGTACCTTTCTGCGCACCAAATAAGCTCTATATTGTATTGTTACCTTAAAGGTGCTACTCCACATGCTCGATCGGCCTCGATCGGGACAGCCATTTGGCCATGGCAATTCGGTGCAACAATGCGTATTCGCTTGGTACCGATCGATATCGATCGATACTGGTGGTATCGCCTTTATCGATCGAGATATTATTATATTGTATCGACTGGACGTGTCAATCGAGGCCAGTCGATCTCGGTGTGAGCTGAAGCTAAAGGCTATAAATTCTTTGCCATAACGCAGTTTCAACACCAGGGACGTCTAGTACTTATAAGTATTAATTTATAAATTATTCTTCAAAAAATAAATATAGTTGAATATAAATATTCATTAAAATAATTATAAAACAACAATTTTATTCCAGTATTTACAGTGCAAATTGTTTCGCTGTCATAATAAAGTTTTGAAAGCGTGAAGTTTGGTTTTAACTAATTGAATATAACAAAATACATTAAAGTATGACAAAACTTACCAAGTATAGTCTTAAAACCTCTCGGCTATTTAATTATAATTTCACTGATTCGATTTCTATTTCAGAGGAAGTCTTTTTATCAAACAACGCTCTTTGGTTCTCACCCGATGGAAATAAATTGGCTTATGTTACCTTCGACGACAGTGATGTAAGGGTAATGCGAGTCCCACATTATACTGTGCCTGGTACAGATTTTCAATATACGCAACACCACGAGATACGTTATCCGAAGGTATCGTACAAATCTTTTGAACTTTTAAGAAATTAAAATAATGTCTACTATTAATGTTAATATAACCGCCGCTTATAGACGCTGCTGATTGTGTGAACGTTACCATTAGGAAGCATTACGCAGGTTAATGAGCAATTGAGGAGGACTTTAATATTATTATATGAAGAATAAGTTAATGTTTATAATGGTTATGTTGACATTGGTTTATTGTAATCCTGATATAAATATAATATCAAAATAATATTATAAATGCGATGTTTGGATATTTGAATATTTGTTACTCCATAACGCAAAAACGGCTAAACGGATTTGATGAAACTTGGCACAAAGATAGATTATCACCCGGATTAACATAAAGAATACTTTTTATCTTGAAAAAATTATTGATTACCGAGGGACGGCGCCACCGTCGTTACATTTTCTTATATTATTGGTGTAAGAATTTTCGCAACCGGATGAGTAGTTTCTAATATTACCTCCTACATACAAACATACAAACTTTACCTCTTTATAATATTAGTATAGATAAATACAGTGCTTTATTGGTTTCAGCCTGGTACGACGAACCCTACAGTAACGATTACACTAAGAGACCTTCAAACTGGAGCAAATAATGTTTTTAACGCGCCTGATGATCTTGACCAGTAAGTTCTTGACAATTTTTAATTTAATTTAAAATTTAATTTAAAATAACTTCTAAGTTTTGTTTTGTTGTTTGTACTTATTGTGATGACTGGCGTATGTACAAGTAACATTACAAGATTACTAGAATTAACATACTTTAGTATATTAATTAAGCAAATTTCAGACCAATACTGAAAACGGTCCGTTTTGCAACCAATGATACTATAGCGATAATGTGGACAAATCGTGTACAAACAACTTTGATGGTGGTCTTATGTTCTCCAGGACAAACTGAGTGCAAGGAGGTATGTAATTATTAGAAATTTCAGCTTTGTTTTAATAGCTAGTAGCGATGAATGTCATAAAAGAAGAGATTATATGTGAATTTCTATCTTTGTATAGAAAAACTCTTGTTTATAGAGACAAATCGTAAGCGTACGACTAACATCAGAACTGAAAAGTATGACTGTAATATATTTAGAACTGTAAGGGGAAATTTCAAAGGCTTTTTGCACTGCTATTGAGAATATCTTTTTTCCCTTATATTTTTTTATATGATAACGTTTTACGTATAGGCAAACGGTGCACTAGAACGGGATGTTGCCTGTAAACTCGTGCATACCATGGTTATACATGGACTCGTCCATATACAGGAAATTATTCAGAATATGAATGAACAGGAGTTCATTATTAACACTACTGATTAAATAACTTCAGAAGATAACTACCCCTCCTAATGTTTGTCTTGCAATAATTGTAATATATGCTATCAGGGGTAGTGCACTACTAGAGACCTTGAAAGAATTCTTCTGATGTTGCCTGTGTCCTTATATAACGATAGCTATATCACATCGGGTAATCCGCTTGATACTTTAACAATTTACCCTTTATTCCCACCACTTCTATAAGTACAGTTTCTATAATATTTTTAAATAAAATGTTTCAGATATACAGATATACGGAAGAGAACGGTTGGCTTGACAACAACCCACTTATGTTCAATAAAGAGGGGAACGCTTTTATAACTTTGCAACCGCAAGTGAGTATGATCGTAGATTAATTTGTTTGACCCAAATCGTTTCTTCAATCGTCACTAAGATCATCTACATTTTAGATCTACTTACTCTTCATTTGAAAAAAAAAAAAATATCAATTAATTTGAAAAAAATTTGAATCAAAAAAAGAGACGTGAATTTAAAAAAAAAATACATTAATTTAATAATAAATTAGATTTTCGCCCACCCCAAACAAAGTTTATTAAAATCAATGAACCTATTATATTTTAATGGTTTTAATGACCACACTACACCATTATACCGTCTGGGTTTTTGAAATCATTGGTGCAGCGAGCTTATGATACCCATATTAATTATTACTTACATATATTTCTAATTCCTTTGCAGATCGTAGACGGTGCATTATTCAGACAAATAGTCCAAATATCAAGTGATAAAAATTCGACGAACGATACAAATTGGATCGCGGAACCACGTACGAATTCAAAATATACAGTCGGCGAAATACTTCTTTGGACCGACAACGACTTGATGTATGTCATGTCTGTTTATTGTGTAACAAATTTACATAGTATACTCGTAATTTGAAGTCATTTTCCCCGTCTGTCTAGGTATATGGCCGCTAACTGCCTAACCACGCAACTGATTTTGATGCGGTTTTCACAATAAATTTAGATGCTAGATTTTTACGGATTTTTTTTATATATAAATAATATTGTTAGTTATCATATTATTTAATTAAGTTAAATTCAGGTTTTTATCATAATAAAATGAAAACTCAAAATTAATTAAGTTGATGTTGATAAATGTTAATATATAATAATAAATAAATAAACACACTAAAAAATGTTGATAAACGCACGTCTGCACGCGTCAGCTAGCTCAATGGTATTCAAATATATTATTTCGATGTATTCAAGAAAGAAAGAATCGCGCTACTGAATCAGTTGGCGAAGTGTAATGTACACAACGCCATCTACTATAATTACCGGAAACAACATACAACGCCATGTTATTTTTCCTGTCATGTATAAGAGATGGCGTTGTATACGATTTTTTTACTTTTCCAATGCGCGCGGAAACTTTTATCATGGAAATATGTTAGGTTCTTATGAGATTTTGAAAAAAAAAACACGCCTCAACGAGAGATTATCTAAAAAAAGAACCATCTGACAAAAATATATGAACAATAAAGATTGAATGAATTAATGTTTTAACATAAAGATAGTAGATAGTATATTATAATAAAATTTTAAATAAAAAGTAACTGGGCTTGTGGGTTGACTTTTTATTGCTTTATTTTGTTTTAAAGCATTTAGATACCTTGTTTCGGACATAGGCTTTGTTTTAATTTTAAACCCCTTTATATACACTAGTGGATGAAAAGAGTATTAGGTATTCGGTAAGTCCACTATGGGGTAAAATACGGAACGAAACATAGTAATAAGGGGTTTCTTTAAGTTTTGAAAATAGAATATATAGTAGGTATATTTTTAATTTATATTTTTCTTTACTTACATTACAGATGGTACAAAGCAACCCACGTAAA
Organism: Synanthedon myopaeformis; assembly: GCA_944738685.1. Taxonomy (NCBI): domain Eukaryota; kingdom Metazoa; phylum Arthropoda; class Insecta; order Lepidoptera; family Sesiidae; genus Synanthedon; species Synanthedon myopaeformis. The sequence goes on from OX122917.1 coordinate 9,372,039, forward strand.
TGACTCCGCAGAACAACACGTGTATTATGTAGACTCCTCTGGTAATGAGACCTGTTTTACTTGTGGTATCAAGAAAGACGATGGCGGCGAATGTCTATACAACGATGGTCTCCTTAGTGCTGATGGCAGTCGCATCACAATAACTTGTGGTGGTCCTGGAGTACCCCAAGTATTCATATATAATACGGTTAGCGTTCTTTATATTACAAAAGTTTCGCAATAAGTTGTATAGTATCCTAATTTAACTAATGTTGTATAGCATTTCATAGCAAACAAGAGATCCTTTTAGTTATTAATTCTTGCATCTGACTGAGAGATGGTAAAGATTGCAGGCTAATTTTGCAATACTCTGAATTCATTTCCGAACAGTTGTTCGGTGATTGGTTGACTATAGTTCAGGATAGGACATTTACGACACATAAGGTAACACATAAATGTGACCAAAGACGTGTCACGCTGTTGCGTTAATGAAAAGGCTTGATTGATTGATTTTCTCGGACACAATGTGCAATGAGAAAATCCGTAGGAGTACCTATTTACTGAAAACATCGTCATACCAAAGGATACAAAATTGTAGACAGAATTTTGGGGATACTATTTGCGGACACATAACTGGTTTTATAAACACATGGTTTTGCCATAATTATTTTGAAATAATAATTTTTATTTTTATTGAAAATATTGGTTTATGAGTTAACTTAAACATGAAGTGTGATAACATCCTGGTTTTTATTTTATTAAGATTGGTTTTTACATATTTTCACTAGTCAATGGAATTTTCAACAAACAATAGAGTTTGCTAATGTAATTTTATTACTTGTACGTTTTCAGAACAGGGACTTATTGAAAATTTGGGAAGACAACTCGGAAACCGCCGCAATCGTGTCAACTCGAGCAATGCCTAAGACGGTTCGTTTGTCAGTACCAACAGCTGTGGGATATCCTGACGCAGATGTACTAATACAAGTGCCACATGATTATTTATCAAGGAAAAATATACCATTACTTGTACACGTGTGAGTACATATCTATAATTACATATGTTCCTCACTTATCAAAAAGATTCGCGGTGGTCACGTGACTATTATATGTACCTTAATACTTGCCTTACCTTAATACTTTTGTTCATATTTACAGTTACGGTGGTCCCGACACGGCATTCGTAACGAAGTTATTTAACGTCGACTGGGGAACTTCATTAGTAAGCCGATGGGGAATTGCGGTTGCTTTCATCGACGGCAGAGGATCAGGACTAAAAGGATCTGAATACATGTTTGCTGTTAACAGGAGATTGGGGACAGTTGAAATTGAGGATCAGATAAACGTTACGAGGTAAAAACATTGTTTTTCGATTTAATATTATTTTCCAAAAGCAATTGATAATAAACAATAGTTTTAATAAATAACTCATAATAATAATAATAATAAGGGCCAGCAGACGATCCAACAGAGAAGAGGAGTTTGACAGGGGGATGTGATATCTTCAAAACTGTTTACCAATGCGTTAGACCCAAGCTGGATGCGAAGGACAGAAGACCGTGGTGGCGAGCTTTTGAGCGAGATTTGAACTGAGTGAACGATTTTTTTTGTCAATTAACGACGTTTATAAACACCAGTGGGGGGTGCAAGTTAGTTTAAGACTGTGTTACATCTGTCTGCCCCCAATCGTGGTATTATTTCGTAAACAATAAAAAAGCTTTATCTATTGCAGATATCTTCAAGAGAATTTGTCGTTTTTGGATCGTAATAGAACTTGTATTTGGGGCTGGTCTTACGGAGCTTACGCAGCTTCTTTAGCATTAGCTCGTGGCGATGACGTGTTCAGATGCGCAATTGCTGTTGCACCAGTTGCTGATTGGAAATTTTATGGTAAGCTTATCATAAAAATATTATTAGATTCTATTTCATTTACTTAGTTATGTTCTATCGACGTTTAGAATACTTATTCAACACTTCCTAGTCTACACAAGTAGACATGTTGCGCGATTTTAGTCTCTGATACGTGTCTCTCGTATATAATATACATATATTATAAATTATTATTTATGTTGTATTTCAGATTCAATATACACAGAGCGCTACATGGACACGCCGCGAAACAATTCGCGGGGCTACCTGGAAGGTTCTCTTCTTACTGAAGAAATGGTAAGCGTAATTAACATAAATAAAAGATTGTCTTTATGTAAACTCAAATAAGTGAGTTAATTGTCCTTGATGGTAGGTCTCTACCATCGTCTACTAACACAAGCAAAGATGCAACGTTTTAATTTCTTAAATTCGTTAACTGAAGTTCATATTTAATGTTTTTTTAAGGTAAAAGCATTTAGGAAGAAGCGCTACTTCCTTGTCCATGGTACAGCCGATGACAACGTGCACTATCAGCACGCCATGTTGATCTCAAGAGTGTTGCAAACACAAGACGTGTCCTTTACACAAATGGTAAATAATATATTATATTGAATAATTAATTATACACTTTTTGTCTAACTTCTGATAGAAATATTTGCTTTTTTTATGGCTTACAGCCAAATAACCAAAATTGTCTTAGTTATGCAGTAGTTTCATAAAAAAACTTTTAAATAATATCAAGGAATTGAAAATATCCTAATTCCAACTGGTCATCATTTAAAATTAAAAATTAAAAAGTAACCAATGTCCTTGCTCAAAACAATCTCACACTAACCGTGAATTACACCATCTAGTTGAATAATGAATAATTAAACTCGTTTTGGATGCAAGTACCATATAACTCAGAAACTAAAGTGTTAATTGTTAACCCATTGGAATTTCTCATCAGTTTAATCAAGACTCCATGTTAAAATGTGATTAACTAAAAATAAATCTATGTATCTAACCATCCAACTTTTGAATTAATATTATTGTTTCTATCATTTAGGTATATATTTTTAAAAATATCCCAGAATTTTCAATTCAATTGTATTTGTCATAATGATTCATCTGTTGTCATAGGTTTTATTAATTTTACAGAGTTATACGGACGAGGACCACGGTCTAATGGGTGTAAGACCTCACCTCTATCACGGTCTAGAAAAGTTCCTAGAAGAAAATATGCTGTAAATACTTATAAATACATTTGTAAAGAGCTGTATAAAAGAGATCTTACATTATTATAGAAAATTATAATCTTTGTTCACAGTGATCGTCCTTTATATTATATAAATTCAATTTTAAAACATCAACGTTCCATAAATTCAACAACACCTAGTTCTTTTATGAAAGAATTAAAGTTATCTTTAAATATAACCTTATCTTTTAAGATAAATTAAGTTTCTTAAGAAATAACCTACTTTAATCCAAGTACCCCTAGTATTTTTACTCGTTGAAATAAAATAATAAAATATTTGATGTAAAGCGTGTCTTTACTACATAGTGTCTATTTCTTTAACAAGTAAACAATGTTTATTTTAAAATATAATTTGTTTACATTATATCGCGGAAGGAGTGCCTTCTGGTATCTCATTTTGAGAATAAATTCGATCACAATAAATCAATTTTAAGTAGAGTTCAGACGATAAACTTGAGGTTTCTAGTGGTGTGAATAGGGATTGTTAGATGTATAAATATTTTTAAGTTATTTTCAGAAATCTAGGATTTAATATTGTACAATATTATGGACGTATTTTACACTGAAATAATGTGTTTATATACAGTGTTATCATTATTAGCAAGAAAATAATTTAGTAAGAAGATAAATTAAAATCTACATTTTGCATATCCACATTCATAACAGCCTAGTACTCGTATGTTATGTAGTATTGTCACATGGAATAAGGTTATAATAGAATGTTGAATTACATATATAATTATTATTGTATTACAAATATTTAAGTATTACCATAAGTCTTTTTTAAATACTATAAAATGTTTTTCGTCCACGTTAAGGACCGTGGCAGTTTTATTTTCATTATTAAATAAATTTGAAAACATTAATTTTATTTAAAAATATAATTTTAATTTTATAATTCCTTAAGAAAATCGAAATAATTCTATATTTAATTTAATAGTCAGGTTTTAAGTAATGATTATAATAATCTATGTCTCAATTACGTCACAATAGGTAGGTAGATAATATGTTCTCTTTTCGAGGTTGTCTATGAAGTGATCTTCAGCATGGAAATTTCATATAAATCAAGACTAAAATGAAATGTCTTATTTATATGTAAAACATAGGTTATATGTAAAAGAATGCAAGTGTTCTTGTAAATTTTCAAAATGTTACTTAATGTTACCAAATAAAACAGATTAAGACAGGGTTTGTCAAGTAGTTACTTTATATAATTATAATTAAGTATTAGATACTTAAGTGAGTTTAATTCTAAGGTAATATTTGACTATAATTGCAATAAAAACAAATTTATGTAAATAAGCAATGATTTTATGTAACTCTTTATTAAATTGTATAATATTTTAAATTGCTCTTAATTATATATTAAGTTATAGTAACTTGCTAGCATTGTAAGATTTACATGAATATTACAAACGATATAGATATAGTTATAGGCAGATCAAAAGAGCCTTTCTTAAATAGAAAACACCTACACGAGATCTGCATTACATATCAAGTGTGAGTGTAGTGTATCAAGTGTACATTACATATCAAGTTCGAATTAGTTCAATATAACTACGAATCCATGCTTTTTTCTTGAAAAACTGAAGTATTTTTTATGTAAATACGAAAATACAATTTCTATCTCAACATACCTACTGTACGACTGTAAATTATGTATTTACTGACCATATATATAAATATTTTAACAAAGCCTATCTTCATTTATTTTATGGTAATGGTCGTAAAAGATTGCCAGTGTCTAAATCTGATAAAAATACTTTTGGCTCTTAGAACAAAACAAATCTAACGTCAATCATTGTTGCACGCTTTTTTTTTAATGTAAACCTCGTGAAATGAAAAGATTAGTTTCTTTTCCTCAGGTGTATGCAAAGAAGCATTATGAGATTCTACGCAGCATCTCATAATGAAGCAAAGAAACAAAGAAAAGAAGCATTATGAATTATTTTGATAGTCGTACTGCGATCTTTTCAACTTGCATATAAAAAACAACAATACATTTTAATAATCTCTACAAACAATACATTTTAATATTCTAAGAAATAAGGATATTGTATGTTAAAATAAAGTGTACCTGTAAAGTATGTTAACCAACAACAGTTCATGAAACCGATTAAGGATCATTATAAATATTTTTTAATGATTGGTCTCATTGGTGATTTTACAATAAGTTAGTAAAAAATGTATGAAAGTGCCAAATTCGTTACAAGTATTTTCAAACTCATATTTAATTTAATTAAAATTAACTAGTTTTATTTAATTTTTAAGTTAAACTACTAATATATTTTTAAGTGAAAAATGAGTTTTTGCTTTGTTTCCATGGCTAACATAAATTAAGTAGACCACTCACCATCATGCGGCTTGTTTCAATGGTATGATCAAATAGGCTTGATGAAGAGTAGGGCTTGATCTTGTATTGACGATATTTCTGAAAGAACACGCAATGATTTTCAATTTGGCGAATGTGTTGCCATTATGACGGTCTTTATTTTTAATAATTTCACTTATCAAAGAGTTATTCCTCCTTCAATAAATTATTGTTCTCCTATTGGCAGAAATTCGACCATAATCATTTCGAATGTGGTAAAAAACTTATTCATAAAGAGCCACTAAACAAAAAAGTGTGGCCTCTTACCTATTTGTCTTTACCTATTGAATATATAATGTACTACAACATCAACTCAACGCGTGCAACAAGCACGCGACTTTATAAAATATAGCTTATATTACTCGCTGATAATATAGCTTTCTATAAGTGAAAGAATTTTCAAAATCGGTTCAATCGTTTTTGAGTTTATTCATTACAAACATACAAATCTTCTCTCTTTATAATATTATTATAGATATTGTGACCACTCGTAAATCACCATGTCAATTTTTTACGCTTATTAATAAGCAATGTTTTTGTATATTTTTTGTAGTATGTAAAAAAATGTTTTGTCCGACCAAATAAAAACTAGACAGAATTTTGCGGACTACATAGTGAATCGTGCCACAATATAATATTATTAATAATAATAATAATATTTTCATGGAAAATAATGGTTTCCAAGTTAACTCACGTGTGAAATGTGATCTGATTTTTATTTTTTTGAAAACTAGTTTTTATACCTTTTCATTTCGAAATTCGGCATTTTCACTAGTAAATATTTTAATAAGGCGAGATGTAATGTGAAGTTAGAGTGAGTTTAAAAAAATCATACAAAGAGTTACTATGTTTTAACACTGTTATTGTATTCTTAAATTTTTTAAATTGTATTTATTAGTTTTAATATATCTATTCTAGAATAAGTACCTACTGTCTTCAACGCAGAGTTCAGGGGATTTTTTGTTAGTTTTATTGAAGCAACTCATTTCGTCTGTTCAAAATATAGTAGGCGTTAACACATTCGCTGGCTTTGCAAACTGATGATCATGTAAGTTTCTGGAAAGTAATATGGTCAATAGGAACCAAATAGTCTGATCAGCCGAAAGATTCAGTGGAAGTTCAGTGCCATGACTGGCATGCGTTATAGCCATATTATTACGATATGTGTTGTATTTTCACATATTTTTATTGAAGTTTATTACATGTCAATCATAATTATATATGGAAAAAGAAATATATATTTTGATTAGCCAGTTATAACAACAATATGATATGGTTTTATTATTACCTTTGACTCCAACTAGCATTTTTCTAACGAAAACGAAGACCACCAGACGAGTACTCGTAAGCTTCGAATTTTAGAAAATTAATAGCCAGTAGCTCTAATAATATTAACAAAGATGATTGTATTAGTTTTAGTTGTTTATTAAAATTAAAAAAAAGTCTCAATAAATTAAATCTTTTACTAATTAATGTGTAGTTTTTTTTTTAACTATTACATGGGATTTTATATTTTATTTTATAACAAATTAAGACAACGACGCAAAAGATCTTTCAGCAATAATTCGTTGCCTACAAACAAAACAAATGGCCAATTGAAATAAAGGCCAACCCTTTGTCGGCTGCGACCCCTTCCCATATAATTATATTGACTACTAGCAATGAACGCAAATAAAACATGCTTTCATTGAATATTGGTATTCGCCCACATGTCAAAATACGACTGAGGCGCCATGGTTCGACCGCGCGTAATAATTTGAAATTCTTATGGTACTTATCTACTTACTACAAAAAAAAAGAAACACAAACTAATGAGAGAAAGGCTGTTTTGTGAATTTTATATGTTTCTAGTGCTTGCGACTTCGTCCGCGTTTAAAAATTAAAGATATAACGCCTGACAAAATATGTTAAGCAATATTATACCTGACATTATACTCTTGCCTTGCCAAGCGTGGAATATTTAGCCTATGTCCATCCGAAAATTCTATTAAATCGTATGAGTAGTTTCGAAGATTACCTCCTACATATAAACAAAAATACAATCTTTACATCTTTATAAGTTGTAATATATAGTACAGATGCAATAACGACTTAATACTACATTAATCAATTAATTAATACCTAAGTACGAAATTTCCTTATCAAATTCCATAATCTCATTTATCATTTATATCACTTGTGATATTTGAAAACCATTTAGTGGTGTGTGAGTTCGGCCATTGGCCGGTGTATTAATAGTCTTAAGTTGGTAAGTGGAGAAAATGTAATACAAATAATCATTTATTCTGTGACGAAAGATAATTTACTATTCGCCATATGATTCAACCTAATTTATTTCCCGTGCACACTTATATGGAATTTAGAAGCGATGTAATCCTAAAAATGTTTTAATCTACAAATATGTTTATATTTTTATAATATATCTACATATTAGGTAAATAAATGATTTTTTTTAAAAAGCAATAAATAAATAAATTAATAATCATATTAATTAATTAATTAAATAAATATTTATTTGCAATATCTATTTATATACCTAGATATAAATCATTTATAGGGTCTTAATTCATATACTGCAGTTTCAGTACATAGTATGTATACCGACAAGTACATCCAAGTATTTGTTTTTTTTTTTTTTATTTATTTTCAAATGATTCTGCCGGTGACTGAGTATGAATGTGTATTTGCAATTTACACACTTTTATCAAAAGTGTATATCATCTTATAAATAATAAGATAAATTGTAAATATCTACAAATACAAGTGAATTGCAAATATTAGGCTTAACCTTGTAGGCGTGAAAATATTAGATAGATGCATGTTGGAAGTTATCAAGGCAGAGGTAAATAAGAATGAATCAGTATGTATCTCACTGATAGTAAAATACACGGTTTTAGACCAACTAACAATAGTACGACACGGGTTTCTTTAACGGTTCTTTAAATTTATAGAATTCCAATCATATGTAATAAAATTGACTTAGATATGTTTTGTCCTATCCGTTGCTTTCGGCGATAAATTTTGATAAGACATTATTTTATCACGAAATAAATAGTTATGATCGTTAAATATACCTAATCATAAACTAATTATGGTGATATATATTTTTTTATGTTTTATATCTAATGTAAATATTATCATGGGGAAATGCATATCCCACTGGCTGACGATAAATTCTGTTCCTTATATAATGTCTACTTTTGAACATCCATCTTTTTTCTTATCCAGCATAATATCTGCTGCTGTCTTCTGTAGGGAATAATATTGTCAAATAAGAATCTCCAAATCAATCAATAATTTTATTATCTTTACATCTATACTAATATTGTATAGAGATAAAATTTGTATGTTGCATGTAGGCGGTAATCTTCGAAACTACTCATTTAATTAAAAAATAAAAATATTTTACCAATATATACTTAGGCTAAATATTCCAAGCGGGTGAAGCTGCGGGCACCAGCTACTCGTACTTAAAAATATAGATCCAACGCTTGGCAAAAGTAAAATGTCAGTCGTTATATCTGTATATCGGAAGCAAGCTACTATGGAGAGTATGCGTCCATTCTATACGACCTGATCCAACCGGAACTGTTCCACTTGCGGACCACGAGGCGCGGATAGAGGTTTCATCCCTCGTGGTTGATGTTCCTCGGACACGCACGAAGTGTTACAGTTCCACCTTTTTATCCGAACTGCTAGGGTGTGGAACTCACTGCTTGCGTCTGTGTTCCCTCAAAATTACAACGTCGGGGTCTTCAAATCAAGGGTAAATGGGCACTTACTAGGTAAGCGTGGTCCACCTTCGGCCGCATCTGCACCTTACATCAAGTGACATCGCCGCCAAGCGCTACCAATTATTCAGTATGCATGATAAACATCTGAATGTTATCATGTTGGAGTTGGATTTGTAACATACGAGTATAATCAAAAGCGAAACTTTTTTGTTTTCTTTGATGGGACTTAAAAGAGCCTGTTAAAGCGATTTTTTTAAAAAATAAGGACAAGATAGTATACCTACGGTGTACAGATTAGTTTTTCATATTTTGTCAAGCTTTTATTATTCAACGCGGACTAAGTCGCGGGCACCTACTAGCTGGTTTTTTTGTATCAAATTATATATTTTGATATATAGTTGGCATCAATATTGGCCCAATAAAATAATATTGACACAAAAATTTCGTAATACATAAAATTTAACAAGATCAATCATTAATTCCAGATAATTATACACAACGATGTCTAATGATGCTACAGCAGAAGTTGGTGTTGCTGATGTAAGTATCATTCAATTCGATTTAATAATTGATAGATTCGTTTCATGAAATATTTATATAAATATATAGTTGTACCTACATATTTCTCCCGCTTCTTTTGTGCTCGAACTGTTGTGGTAGGAATTTGGACATTTTTTCGTTAATTTCACTTACCTATTACAAATTTAAAATGACGGGAAACATATTGCCTAATTTTAAATGTAATTAGTACATCGTGGCAAGACACACTGCATTTCGCAGTCACTTTGGGCAGCCCGTCTGGCGGCAGTAGCCACCCCCATACAGAAGACCACCGTGAAATAACAGCATTATGTGCTGTTGTGTTTCGGTGAGTGAGTAAGGGGTGCCAGAGCTCATTACCCAATCCCTTCCTTAAAAAAAATGTTTCCTCAAAACTCAAAAACTACTGGACCGATTTTAAAAATTCTTTCACCTATATAAAGCTACAGTATCAGCGAGTGACATAGGCTCATTCCCTGCATAGGCTATTCATAAAGTTACGCGAACGAAGTGGCGTTAACAGATAGTTTTATATAAGCCATAAATATAATAATATTTATATTATTATAGTAAAATTTCAATAATTTAATAGTTTAATATGAGGAAAATAATAAAATTTCAATGCATTGTTTTCAGAATACAGCATTAGTGGAATCATCGGGGAAAAAAAAATTGTACATTAAAATTTTTCTCGGTGTTTTGCTTGTGGCAGTAATAGGTGTCGCGATAGCACTTATAGTAATATACTCAGGTAATGAAGGTCAAGGTGGTCCTGTCGATCCTGAACCACCAACTACAGAAGGTCCTACAACAATAATACCTCCGACAATCCCACCGACCGAACCGCCAGTGACAGAACCGCCAGTTACAGAACCGCCAGTGACAGAACCGCCAGTTACAGAACCGCCAGTGACAGAACCGCCAGTTACAGAACCGCCTGTAACAGAACCACCCGTTACAGAACCACCGGTGACAGAACCACCAGAAGGCGATAGTTCTATAGACTTAGATGAAATTCTAGATGGCTCGTTCAGTGCACCGACATTCGAAGCCTCTTGGACTTCTGGTAAGTCATTCCTATTCCCAATAGGTGCCACCTAAGCTCAACATGGCACATGCACGCTCGAATTGTTTTCTGAAATAATCTTTCCATTCTACACTAATCTACTAATAAAGAGACTATTTTGTTGAATTTTTGGTTTGATTATGAGCTCATAATGAAACCAAAAATTCAACAAATGATTATATCATTACCACTCCTACAATATTCAATGATCTGGAGAATTTAGACTTTAGCATTAAACATTTTCTGTTATAATTTGGCAACAGATCCATTTCTTTTCCTAAACTAATATTTTTTCGATGAATATTACAATGAATATTTTTCTCTTTTTACAGGAGGCAGCATATTATATCGAAACGTAGCCGGCGACTTAGAATTATATGATATGGAAAATTTCGGATATGCATTAGTTGTATCAAACTCAACTGGTGTAAGTATTTTTGACTTTGTAAGAAATTTTGGATATTTAAAAAGTTTAAGACAAATATTTAACATTACTAACTTTGTAACGCATTTTAGCTTTTGGAACGAAATTCCCGTGTGGCAGAATTATCACCTGAGGAGACTCACATAGTTTTAGCTGTAGATGTGGAACCGGTGAGTAAATACGAGTATATAAAACATATTAAATTCCCTTATGTCGTATGAACAAACTAATGAAATCACCCTAGCTTACTTAGACAAAATAAGCAAACGAATTTTGCATTACCTATATTTTGGTTATGCGCTTAATAATTAATAAATACTCATTATGTTTTATTTACTGACGGTCCAACGTAGTACGTAGCTACTTCAAAAAGACTGGATACCCCTGGAGAGATAGAAGTTAATTGAGTTTATAGTACACCTAAACTGTGTACCACCAATTGTAAAAAAAAAGTGCGCTGCTGATCTTTATCTTTACCATTTGACGACCTGTAGGATGAGAGAGCGAGTTTATCGAAAGACATACACTTACTGTCATTTTACTGTGATCTTTCTGTAAGGCCTTGGTTACTATCGCCAATTAAGTTGCACACTTTTGGACACAAAAAAAGTGCAGATTAGACTATTGAGGTACTCACCGTTTTACTATCACTTACCGGCTGGAGTTTCATATGGCCTTAATTTTAAAGCTATTGTGCGAATAAATTGTAATAATTTAACTTTCTGAATGAATTTATTGTTTCAGGTGTATAGACACAGTTTTGAAGCCCAGTACTGGGTGGTTGACGTTCAGACTCAAATTCCAATACAAATAGGCCCATTGTCAGACAGCGTCAACGATAGTTTTTCAAGAATGGGAGACCCAGAATTAAAACTTCAAAATTTTAAATGGGGTCCTACTGGCACATCATTTGCTTTTGTATATTTGAACGACATTTATTACCAAGAAAGTTTAAATTCTAATTTAATACAATTAACAACAACCGGAGTTGAGGATGTTATTTATAATGGTATCGCAGATTGGGTGTATGAAGGTATAAAGCGTAATTTTTTTAATAATAAATTTATTTTCCTTTGTAACTATATTTTTAAAGCTAATTTATAAAGTAAGAAGAAGAAGAATTTACAAATTACATATATAGTTAAAAAAATGATACAATGTGGTAACAATTTAATACGCGTCCGTTCAATAGCTTCCTTGCATTTGGAATACAATGCAAATTACAAACCATTTGTTCTTTCTTAATTGCAAGTCCAAGTCAAGATAACCTAAAAACTGCTAGTTAATAATGTTTGAATATGTTTTGTTTTAGAGGAGGTATTCCTATCAAGTGATGCCCTCTGGTTCTCACCAGACGGCAGTAGACTTGCCTATGTGACCTTTAACGACACCGATGTGAGGGTCATGCATGTTCCGCATTACGGCGAACCAGGATCCCTGGATGATCAGTATACAGTACACCATGAGATGAAATTCCCTAAGGTACGAATTATACTTACTAACAAAGTTCAATGCACAACTAAATTAATTGTGTAAACATTAATGATTTTTGTCACTTGTAAAGTCGTCACTTGTAGTAGGCAAGCTCGAGTGCAATCATGTAAAGTAAAAATACTAACTCTAAATTATATAAGAGAGAAATTCTTATTGAAAATGCAAGTAATAGTTTAGCAGATTAACGGGAAAGCTTACTAAATTTATTATTATTAAAGAGGACAACTTCCACTTGTCAATACGCACGGTATTACCTAAAATATTCTTATTTTCTTAATATTACTGGGGATTTCATTTTTGGATTTTTTTTTTATTTGTTTAATTGTATTTACTCACTTGTTACTACAAAATCATTTGGAAATATTAAACAATAATTTCATATAACATTTTTTATAGGTCGGCACTACAAATCCAGTCGTAACAGTCATCCTAAGAGAATTGTCAGAAAATGGTACTAGTACGGAATATTCTGCCCCCTTGGATCTTGACGAGTGAGTTCCATTTTTCCATTAATGTCTCAAAAGTGGTTCTCTGCCTATTCGCTGAAAATTGTTCTGCCGATTATCACTTGCCAACTAACGTTTCGAAGAATTCTATTTCGCGGAATAATCATTTGCCAACCTTTTTTTAAAATTTTGTTTTATTTCCCAACCTCACAGTTGCCAACTGTATGTTTGGTCTGCTTTTTAAAATGACACTTTTCAAAATGCCAACTTTCAAGCAGCGACTGTTTTAGTTAGCGTAATATTCATTTAATTATTTATTGTTTGCTAAAAAATAATTAAATGAATGTTGTATAAAGTAGTAAACATTCCGGAACCTAACCTATTTGTTTCCAGTACAAATAAGGGCTTCTTTCACCAACTACAAATTAGTTACTTTAAGAAATAATTTTATGTTTTATTAAATTGTGCACTCGGTTTACTGTATCCTTCGATAGGCGATTTTTTTTTTATTATTTTCATTTTAATGTTTGGGTTTTTACCGTACAAACAAAGGTTTATCATCTCCTTCATTCCCGGTTACCGGTGATTTTAAATGGCGGTTAGCCTACTTGACACATGGTGAAAGAGGCCCTAAGCCTTGTAACATATTTTGTAATAAGCGCACAGTCGTTTTGCTACAACCAGTATTCCGGTTAATATAGAAAATATATTAACCAGTGCTCCACCAGAACCAAAGGAAACAAAAATACTTGGATAAAGAAGAAAGAATTAACAGAATTCTTGAACACAAATCTACATACTCAGAGGAAAAAATATTAATGTGCATTGCTGCCAATTTAAAGATTTAAGGTTGTTTTTGAGATTCTTAAATAAAAAATGCATGTAAAAGTTAGTTTATTTTTTTATCATTATATCAATGTATGAAACGTCATTCGTCTAATAGTTGTTTGGCCTAGTGAAAGATTTGACAAATGATGAATGCCCTAAATGTTTTGTGTCATTATAATAATAAGCTTAACAATAATTCAACCAAATGAAACGTTATCATATAAAAATTTGATAATCGTTAGTAATCAAATTGAAAAATAGGCGAAACGTTGGTTGGCAAGTGTTAATCGGCCAAACAATTTTCGCCGAAAAGGCAGGATCCCTTCAAAAGTATAATATGTATATACTTAATTTAGCAGTTAGCCGTTTATAAATGGAATAAAATCTCTTAAACCCTACCAGAATGGAAATGCATGGAAATTCTTTTACTCTTCGAACAACTTCAAATAACTGTTTTAATTGTTTAAATTATTACGGATTCTTACGGAGATTGTTAAAACGGTCAATGATTTTTTAATGCAATTTCAGTCCAATTTTGAAGTTAGTGCGGTTCGTGACGAACAATACAGTTGCTCTGATGTGGGCTAACCGATTCCAGACAACATTTAGAGTTGAGATCTGCTCTCAAGGAAATACCAACTGTGCCCAGGTAAATTAATTTAAATGTATAATTCAAAACTTATATTTGAAACTTTTATCTGAAAATGTTAGTAATTAGTAAAATAACTTACTTTATTTAAAAAAGATAGCTGGTGCCCGCGATTTCGTCCGAGTTGAAAAACAAAAGATATAACGCTTGACAAAATTATGTAAAGCAATATAACTCCTGACATACATTGACGCCTGATATTATACTTTTGCCAAGCATGTCTTTAGTGTGATGCCAAGTGGATTTTTATTTTAGATAGATCTTTATTCTAAATACGAATATTTAGCCTATATTTATCCTGAAATTCTATTTTAACTATTGGTGAGATTTTTTTAAATCGACACTTTTTTTTAAATAAGTCACTGCGGCAACTACGAGATCACAGATCACTCAGATTGTTTATTTATTTTGTGGGTTAATTTTTATCTAGGTATTACATTGACAGATGCTAAATAAAATATTATATTTTATATTTCAGATTTACTCATACTCGGAAACAAATGGATGGATTGATATAATTCCGTTAATATTTAATGGTGCTGGAACTTCTTTTATTACTATTTTGCCACAGGTGAGTACCTATTTATTATTACAAAAAAAAAAAATATTACGATTTATTTATATAATTTCAAATAACTTTATAATAAATTTTATTGAAATAAAACTGAAATTTTCATATCTTATTCTACATTTATCCACAGACTTTAAATAAATAAAACTACGACTTTTGTTGATATACCAATAAAATGTTATGCAACCTATATCTAATCGCCGTACTTTCACATTATTATTTTCTTGAATACCGATAGTTGAATTTTTTTTCTCTTCAAGACAGTGAACGGCGTTCGGTACAGGCAAATTGTAGAAGTATCTGAAAGCACAACAACATGGACAGCGCAGTCACGTACCATTATATCAGCAACAGTGCTCGAAATATTACTCTGGACTGCAGACGATGTTATGTAAGTAAAACAAAATTAAATGTTACAATACTTACTTACCTATATTTCTACTGTAACAAAATCATATCATAATCTACCCGAAGCTTATTATGTCGGGCGTGTAAATGAAGGAATTTTATTAGAATACTTAAGAGCAAATATTTAAAAGTCGATTAACAGTTTAATAAGGCTTGCCCAATGAATTATTTAATTTTTTTTTTTTGTAAATTCATCGTTTTATAAAACCGTAAACCGTTTTGCTATTTCAACAAATATATCACCAATGCGTTCGAGGTGTGCGTTAAAGGTAATCCTTGCTCGGCGTTCCAATATAATCTGGGGAAATCCCTGTATAGCACCTTGCAGGTTTACTTTCTGCGGATTTGGGATGTTATGGTAAAAATATAAAAAAATGTATTCTTCTCCTCAAAAAACAGATGGTACACAGCAACGCACGAAAACGACTCGGCCGAACAACACGTCTACAATGTTGACGCAAACGGTGTCAATACTTGTTTCACGTGTAACATTATACGAAACGATGGTGAACAGTGCCTTTTCAATACTGCTATCATTAGCCCTGATGCTGAACACATCACAATTAATTGCGCAGGACCTGGCATTCCACAAATTTTCATTTATCGCACTGTAAGTAACCGCATTTGAAAATAATTTAATTCAACATGAAAATAAATGTAAAAGTAGGTATGTCTATTCCTTTATCGCACTTCATCGTCTTCGTTTTTAATCGATACGGTATTATTTGTAGGTAAAGTTTTGTAAAAGTATTTTATCAAACTGTACATGGAATGTAACAGATGATTTACAAAAATCTTTTTATAAAGTTTTTATTTACTAAATTTGAATTTTCCTCCAAGCAAAAACTCCTGACATAATTGTTACTTTCCCTACAATTATGTATTTGTTATTTAATTTTACATTTTCTTTTAAAAATTTCGTAACAAGGTTACTAAAAAAAAACCAGGATTATGTAAATTATGTATTTGTTATTTAATTTTACATTTTTTTTAAAAAATTTCGTAACAAGGTTACTAAAAAAAAACCAGGAGTATGCACCAAAAAATAAGATAATATTTTAACATTTTTTCTACAGGATGGAACCCAAATAATTTTATGGAATGACAATGCAGCAGTGTTTGAATTGGCGCGCAATCGAACTTTACCGGAAACAATACGGACATCAGTTTCAGTGGTTGATGGATATCCAGACGCAGATGTATTATTACAAGTTCCGGAAGGATATCAAAATAGGACGGATGTACCACTCTTAGTTTATGTGTAAGTACACTTTTATTAACGTACGGTCTTTAAGAAACATAAGTTCAACCAAGCGTTATAAACCGTTGAAAAACTGATAGCCCGATAGGCGAGCGGCTGAAGAATGCAACTAAATTTAGTTTCGGGCTAATTTTTATGTTATGTAATAGTCAGGACGTTAAATAATAGCCTAATCGTCAGTGTAGTGCAGTTATAGTATATAGTAAAGCCAAGGAGATATAGTAAAGCCAAGCAAACAATGTAAAGAAACCCCGCCCTCTGTTCTTTACCCTCACACGAAGCGACCGGCGCTATCTGTTTCTTGGTATAGGAAGTCATCTTGACAACCTTTGAAAGTTAGTTTACATTCTTTGCGTTGCCTCGTTGGCCTTGCTTTAGTTAATTTTGTTCCCTAACTCAAGATTTTGGGTGACAAAATTTTGTATAAATTAAAATTAGTAGTCCCACATGATTTACAGATGTATTTCCCTTTACAATAATAGGGTTCATTAGTGAAATGTGCGGTTGTATATTGCTCCCCCTGGTCGTTCAGGCGTTATTGGATACTACATAATATCAAAATATTGGCCTTTTTAATGGCCCCGAGGGCGTATAATGAGCTCTTTATTACAACATATTTCTAGGCATTCAGATTACATATGCGTATGGTATATTAATAAACAAAATCATCTTTTTTACTAAATAATTTAACAGATTTAGCAACTATTATGAAAAAAGAATTGGGAGTTCAAAATATATTTTTTTAAATTAGGCCTTATCAATTAAAATTAAATACATCGGAAAAACACTGGAAACGATCTAAATATATATTTTTTGTGTATTAGCTTTCCCACTGCTAGGTACAGGCTCATTTGATAAAGTGTTCATTATACCTATTTAAACCAATTTAATAAAAAACACTCATAGTTGCAGGACGATTCAACAGCCAAACATTTGATTCACTAGGTTATCAGTGATGTGTAATTTGACCAATTCTTAACGAAGAACGAAGTTCTAAAAATTTAAGAGCATTATTTATATCTTTTCAGGTACGCTGGACCTGACACAGCATTGGTCACAAAGAGATGGCGAGTGGATTGGGGAAGTTCATTAGTCAGTCGCTATGGAATTGCGATAGCTCAAATCGACGGTCGTGCGTCAGGTCGAAAAGGAGTGGACAATATGTTTGCAGTAAATCAAAGACTTGGAACAGTTGAAGTGGAAGATCAAATTGAAGTCACACGGTACTTATCGAATAACATACGTATTGATGCTGTCACTGATGCGGCCATACTGACAGATGATTTGCTTTCCCTAAGTTTGCAGACCAATAATTCATAATCATTTTCTAACACAGATACCTCCAGAATCTGACGTGGGTTGACAGTTCCCGAACATGCATCTGGGGTTGGTCTTACGGGGGTTATGCAGCTTCACTAGCTCTGGCTCGAGGTGGCGACGTATTCAAATGCGCAATCGCTGTAGCACCAGTAGTTGATTGGCGTTATTACGGTAATTATTAGATTTACATTTAGGTATATACTCTCATCAAAATTGTTTGGATATAATTATAAAATACATGATAGAAATCACAAAATGGCTTGGTCCATGTGAACTGTCATTTAAGTAAGTCCATATAATTTATTATATGGACTTACTAGCTGACAAACATTGTATTGCAAAAAAAAATTTTTTTTTTGGTGTGGGCTACCCTTATTACTTAGGGGTATAAAAATAGTTTACGACCTATTCTCAAACCTATACATAAAAAAAATCATAAAAATCAGTCAAGCCGTTTTGGAGGAATTTGGTTACAAACACTGTGACACGAGAATTTTATGAGATATATATAAATGTATAAAAATATATAAGTGTATATAAATGTTTTATATAAAATTGATCCTCCATTTTATAAATATTTAAATTCTGCATTTCTTGAAATTTCTATTTTAGTTAGTTTGTACTTGTAAACACTGTTAACAGATATATATAATGTGATAAATTAAACAATTGTGTTGCTTTGTAAATTTAATCAAAGAAACGACAATATAAGTTTAATATTATCGATTTCTTCATTTCATATTGTCAAAACAATTAGTTTGACACATAAGTCAAAACACAAATTAAAATAGTATACATAAAAAAGTATTTTACCTGCAAGATAAAATATTAAATTAAGACATTATTCATATTATATTTACACAAATTTATATTATATTATTATAACCTTTACGTATATAAAAATATATCTAATGGTTTTACCATTTAGATATGTTTATTTAAATAATTAAACATAGTTAAACTATGTATATATTATATTATATATCTGCAGAGCAATAGTAGACCTACAACGTTATCCTTTTTTAAACATTTTTTTATTATTTTTGGTTCATTTTTTAAAAATATATAAAATTTATAATCTTTTTTAAATAGATATTTTTGGATACAAAATAACATTAACATCAAAAACTTTGTCTTTTTAGATACCATATACACGGAACGTTACATGGGCACGCCAGAAACTAATAGCGTTGGCTACACGAACTCATCTCTATTGACTGATGATATGGTACTGTATTATTATTATTATTATTTCTTACATGATCATAAGGCTGGCCAAAATTATAATAAGACTGGCCATTAAGGCCAAAAAGTTCATTATAAAATAAATGGAAAAACATTAAAACAGTAATATCTAACTTTGTTAGTAGCATTGGGTATTTCTTTTTTATTTTATCAATTTTATCTATACTAATAAGTATTATAAAGAGAAAAATATTATTTGTAATGAATAAACTTAAAAACTACTGGACCGATTTTAAAAATTCTTTCTCCTATAGAAAACTACATAGCGAGTAATATAGGCTATATTATAAAGACAAAGTAATATAGCGCGGACAAAGCAGCATGCAACAGATAGTAAAATATATACAGACAGAATACAGAACTTAAATATAACAGTTGTTTTTTTTATTTTTTAAGTATTTATTCAACAAATATGAAAAAGATAGTGTATGTCACATCAAAATGTGACTGGGACGATGAGGAATATTTGTTAAGTGTTGAAATAATTTCAGGTGGAGGCCTTCAGAGACAAGAATTATTTCCTAGTCCATGGAATAGAAGACGACAACGTTCACTATCAACACGCCATGTTGCTCTCCAGACTTTTACAAAGAAGCAACATCTATTTCGATCAAATGGTAAGTAATCTGTGGGTTATATTTGTACACAGATCACTTTAATACTATGGAATTAATGCACGAAGACATATTAATGCATAACATATTAATGCACGAAGACCAAAGCAATGTATATCGCATATAAAAATAATTTAAAATCATATATATAAATGTCATATTAAGATTAAATGATAGGTAATTATTTCATTTTTTTACTTAGATTAGTTGTTGTATAATGTATCAGATCTGAAATTTATTTTATCCTACTAATGTTCTAAATGTGTATTGCGAGGATGTTTTTTTTTTAAAAACAAAAAGACTGCGGAATCCAGTGTGATCTCTCACTACTTATTTACTCATGTAACTGGGATTATTTTATCAATTAAAGTGTTTATTTATATAAACATTTCTTTTGACAGAGTTATACCGATGAAGCCCATGGATTAAATGGAGTTTTAGACCATTTGTACGAAGCAATGGAGGATTTCTTAAAGGAACACCTTAATTTGTAATTTAATTATTTAAGTGAGGTCCGTTTAAATGTTTGTTGAATAAATCGATTTTTATTTGTTCTTATTTTATTTATTTATGACATACTAGTGCCCCGCTCACGGCTTCGTCCGGAGTGCAAGATTTATACATACAAACCTTCCCTGTTTATCTCTATTTCCATAGGTGAAAACCACATCAAAATCCATTGCATAGTTTAGGAGGAGTTAGTGGCCATACTGACAGACGTTGAAAGCGACTTCAAGTTATATTATGTAAAGAAGATGAGCTGCCTTGTCTATTGATGTTTTTTTTAAATATTAAGTTGAATTTTCGTTTTGATATTTTTATGCCAAAAGGTGATGTCCTGGCCAATTAGATGAATAGCCAAATAAATCCCTGAGTTACCATTAAGTTCTCAGTTGCCAAATAAAACCAAATAAATTAAGTTCACTGAAGTTGCGATTAGTCGATTTACTACTAGTTATAGATATAGATGATATTGATGAACATAGTGATTTTTTTACAGAAACTTCAACATGGCGAGTTCTAAATCTCACTCATATCTAAATTCTTTATTACAAAAATCAAAAAAATACTAAACCTAATTTTCCCTTGACTAATTTGTCAAAATAAACGTAAATACATGTCGCGTTTCAAATAATATTTGAACGGTATTCATATAAAAATGCAGAAAATGCGAGTCAGCGTTGTATTGTAGGCACATTTGATAAGTTAAAAGGTAGGTTAAAAGCATAAATTGCCTCGGCGATGATAAATCCATTAACTTTCAAAATAAGAATCACTTAGGCCTATAATTTGATTCCGTTGTATTATTTTATAAAGGTACTTTTTGTATAATAATTCTATTTAACAGTTAATTTAAACACTTCTGTGAATTATCAAGATTTTTGTTTCGTGTTTCTGTCTCTGCCCAAAATCCTACTAATATTATCAACGTGAAAGTTTTTGAGGATGGATGTTTGTTACACTTTCACGCAAAAACGGCTCAACGGATTTAGATTTATTGGGCAGTTTGGCTTTGACGAAATAATATACGATATATGCGATATAATAGAACAGTGGGTCTTATGAATGATGTATATTATGTTAGTTAGAATCCCAGGCATTTGAGTGTAGGTATTTCAAATAAAAAGTAAGTAATCATTTAAAATTCTCTAGTCGATGTTAAAGTGATTTAATTTAAAGCTTTACAGTTCCAATTTGTTACATACATAGTAGGTGTACTCAAGGGAACTGTTCCACTAGAAATCCACAGCAGGAACTATTGAACTATAAAAAAAAAAACAAACATTTCAAAAAACTAAGTTACAAACTGTTCAATTAAAAGTGCAAGAACAACACAATTTTACCTGGAAAACACTGTTACAGTACGTTTGCAATTCAAATGAAGTTAACAACTGAGCCATCTATTTTTGATGACCTCTCGTAAATTTCCTGACACTGTTAAAGAATCCAGACAAGTTGTAGATGAGTCAGTAGTTAAAACTTTGAATAAGGTAACATCCATTCTTAACAGGCTACCCTCGAAATAATATATCTTTGAGTTCTCTGCAGGCTACAGTTTGTTTTGACGTAATATTTGCTTTTAATGTTATGTATTACTATAAAATAAAATCTTAATATACTGGGTTATTTTGTAGACACCATCCAAATTTTTATATACATTGAAATATTAATTGTACCATTGTACCAGTGTACCAAACTATTGTACCCATTCTTTGCTGAATATAAAAAATACGTATTAAAATATTATTGATGTTTTTCATGTTAATCTCGTCAGACAGGCTGTGCTGAATTCCAGACATAAATTCCCTCCCTCCACTTGGCTCCCACGTCTAGGATCCCATGGGATTCTATGATATTTTTTTTTTGGCTTTTGACTCCTATGCTCATTTAAGTAAGAAAAGTTAAACAAAAACAATATGCTAAGCACTTGTACTTCCCCGTTTCCCTGTATCCTAAAAATAAAAAATATATGTTGAATATGCCTACTGCTTATTCTTCACTTCAGGAGTACCTACAAGAAGTTTCCCTGCAAATTGCCCTTAATTAGAAACGTCAATCTGGTTGTTTTTATTCCACGTTCCTTCAGAGTATACCTACTAATGTGCCGATTAAGCTTAATGATCTGCCCTAAATTTCGTTGAACAAAAGTTTGATTAGAGAAATGTTATATGTCCTGTCAGGATGCTTGATGACATCTCTTGTTTTTCTTATGAAATTCTTATGAAAATCACTTGATATAGGCAGACGGCCCATTTGATTGTAAGTGGTTACTGTCGCCTACTAGCCTGTTAACACATGCAAAGTAAAGAGTGTTCTAAGTGCACTGCTGTACCTAGCCACTCTGACGTCTTTTACATTAAAAATGCATATCAAAACCGCTACACTGTTCGTCTTTAGAACATTTCTCTGAATATTGATCATGCTTACCACATTTCCCAAGTCTTCATTGACACTGTTCAGCAGCTCCCAGGAAACTCTTTACCCAAGGTTTCTGAACCCCGTGGTATACTCTACCGATAAAACAACCGACAATTCATCGGGCGGAATGCGTGCGTCCTATTAGTTTCAAGTAAGTTCAAGTTCAAGTTTTTTGTTATCAGGTAATAATTAGACAAAATTCTGTTATTAGACAAAATTGCGTAATCTCTCATAAAGAGCCATTTTATACAACGCGACGACCATTCATTTCATTCTACGCAAAATCCTGAAAAGTTTTTTAAATCTTGTCAGGTCTATGGGGAAAATGTTATGAATGGATGTCCATTACAAACACAGTTTTTCCGTTGAAATATAATTCCGACGGCGGCGGGCCTGAGGCGGTCGCAAATCATCGCAAAATGATTTATGACTCTTGATTTTGCGAAGATATTTCATAGCAACGTTCCATCAAGTTTAGACAGACTTATCAAATGGCTTTTGAAGCATCTAAAGTTTGCATCATATTCGAAGGTGCCATAATTTAAAAAAAAAAAAATACTAACTTTTCCTAGCTTAACCCTCTTCCCATAAGTGTAAACCCTATTAAAACCCGTTGGGTGGTTTTGAATTAGTTAGCGAGAAACAGACATGACGAATATACCGACAGATGTGGAAAGCGATTTCAAATTATACTGTTTAAAGGAGGTCATACATATGCATGCTCAGTCAGCAACGTTCCACGGTTGCCATAACAACGGTCCACGTATGAAAATTATGTTTTTAATAAAAAAAATTGGTTTCCGTTGGAATTTTGGGAACAAAGTAAATTATAAGATTATTTCTCTGTTTAACTGTAATGTTATATAAAAATATCAAGTCAATCCGTCAAGCTAGTGTTCGAGTTTTTGAAGCATACACAAACCTACATAGCATTTTTATATATAGATTATTATTTATTATAATCTATTTATTATACACAAATATTATTTATTAAAATTTTGACTCACTAGTTTATTCGTATCAATAGCGTTTAAGTTAGAAAATGTATATCGAAACGAAGAACGAAAGTAGCGTTTTCTCTTGAGTTTCATCGGTCGTTGCGACCTAGTTGCGACCACATGGCGAGTAGCGTAGATATGTCAGATAGCGTACGACACTGACAAATTGGACGACAGGTGGCGGCGTGACCCTTTCTTTCTTCAAACATGATTAGTAGCGAGACGAGATGGTGGTGTGATGCGTAAGCAGATTTTTTACACATTTGTAAATTCAATTTAGAGTTACAGGTAATATATATGTTTTGCTAGAATTAAGAGCAAACCATCTTAATCTAGAATTAAGGTGGTGTTCTCATTTTAAAAAGCAAATGAACAAACCACATTTAGTTTAAAAGGAAAACATACCTAACACATTATCAAATTAACAATAGTTCTAGTAGTTTTTAAGTTTATACATTCAAACAAAAATACAAATATTCGCTCTTTATAATATTAGTAGGTATAGATTACCTATGTGTTATTCAACAACAACAACAATATTTAGTGATCAAAAATCAAAAATGTTACAAACTTTCGAGTTTATTAATGTTACCTAGTAGGATTGGGATAATGAATGGATTGGGATTCTGAAACTCTCTGATAAGGAAAATAGGTATGAATAGGAATATTACTGCTATTTTAGTATTCATGTGAGACTAAAAAAAAAAAATTTATATAAATATTATACAGTCAGCAAAATAAACAGATTGCATTTATTTTTTGTGTAATCCCTTACGTAAGATCAATTTTATCAAGCGGATCTAGCTTTTTATTTAAATGGGGATTGTTTAAGAGATTTTGAATAATGATTGTGTGCGGTCGTTAGCTGAACGATATTTTATAAAGTTGTCGCATTACATCCACCTGCTTCGGAAAGTTTTCTGTGCCTAATGACCTGTTCAGTTAAGCTGAAGTTCCAAGTGTACTTTTTTATAGTTTTAAAATAGAGATAAAACTATTTTTTTACTTAAATACCGAACTATTTAATGAGTCGTTTGATTTAGATTGTATATGTATTGGTGGTGTGTAGTCCATTTGAAATTTGATATTTAATTATTTTTGTATAAAAAAAATAATAATGTGCTCGTGACTTCGTCCGCGTTGAAGAAAGAAAAATATAATACCTGAGAAAATATCTGACATCTTTATCGCTGTGACGACAGTGGCGTCCATTTTTTTATATTTTTGACAATCCCTCGAAAAGCTTACATTTTTTCAGGATAAAAAAATCCTGTATTATACTGTACAAGGATAATAAACTATCTGTGTGCCAAACGTCATCGAAATCTGATAAGCTGTTTTTGAGTGAAGGAGTAACAAACATTTTAGGGAACAGAGGTACTTACCCAATAATCTTTTCACATTTATAAATCCACTCGCATTTATACTATAGTTTCACTGATGGGGTAAGAGGGCAAAGTTCAATGCAAAGAGCAAACAAAGGGATAAGGTAAATCGTTCAAGGGTAAGATTTACTTTTAATGTTTATAATGCCTATAGATAATTTAGGAGAGACATAAAATTAATTATATTCTTATTCATACCTCAATCTATTTTAATACCATGTTAAGTTAATTAACATGTATGTATATTACATGTTATGTTACTAATATGTTAATTATTAAACACACACCAGCGACATGTTTACAAGCTACGTCTCATGCAAATTAGATTAGTAGCTTAAACATCAGCACAGACTTATCAACAAACAACTTTGATCCATGTTCTATTTATGCGCACAAGTTCTAAGTGAAACATAAGTCTGAATTATCCAAATAATAACCAAAACTCATTCTTTTACAAGTGGTCATAGACGAGAGTCCCATTGGTTGAGTCGCCGGGCAGCCCGTTCGGTGTATGTAAACACTCTCTTACAGAAAGAAGACAATAAAAGTAAAATAACAGCATTAATTTGTAAATACTATGGAATGCAGCAAACTAGTTGCACCTGTGGCCTAACTTATATTATAGGCGACGGTAGGCTGACGGCCAGTGGACTGTCAGCCTGTTTAATAAATTTACATAAGAAACTCTTAAATAGGTATGAGCCGAGTTTATGGACTACGATAAGGTATCACTGGAAATTAGGTTGAGAACAAGTTGGCTTAAAGGCAAACGATTTCAATCCTTATATGTAAATAAAAGGCACCTTAAACTCTACAGTCACCTTCCCAAAAATATTCAAAGATATTAAATGTTAATGAACAATTCACTAAAGTGAAAATCAACTCGATGTTAATTATTCACATACTGCTCTAATTTTATCTAATTAATGTTGAAGAGTCGCCGCCAGTGCTGACAAAGCTAGCGTCGGATGAAAATGTATGGACCATTTTATTCAAACAATGACCAAAAGTAATTAATTACTTTTTCGGGATATCACACCTATTAAGGAAGAACCGGACCCTTATGTGAACGCTGCCATCCGCTGTGTACGGTCCTACTATTGGTAATAATGGGAGTTTCCGTTATCCATGGTCCTACTAGTCAAATTTTTTAAAGAGTTATGTAGATAGAGTCTTAATTTTATGTCCCATACCTGGAAACGATGGGGTAATTCCACTTGAAATTATGAATTGGGAAAGAAGCACAATTGTAGGAAAAATTGGAAAATGATTATTTTATAATTGTATGATATCGAAACTGTAATTTAATATGAGTATGTATATATTAACGCAATGCGTAGCCTGAAAGGGAGGAAAGTTGTTCTTTAATGATATTCTTAAAAAACCAGCTGCTATGCTGCGTCCTTAAATTGGCTTTGAAATTTGAAAATCTTGAAATTGAAAAAAGCTATTTTTTTTTAAATTAAGGATATCCATGAGAATATTTCAATAGGCTACACAATCGCGATTTACTTTCTCATAGATAACCATTGATGAAATATATACTTTTCGTCTGGTACACAGATGGGTAAAGGACGACCTCTCTTCGGATCTTAAACCAATAGGATTTTTTATTAAAAATAAACAAGATTTGCACTGCCGATTCTATTTCGATAAAGGGTAGGGATTTATACTCGTATGTGTTAGTTTAGTTAGATAATAGTAAGCTAGACCATGTTGTTTTCATCTGATTTTGTTCCAGACTAGTAACCAGACGTTTCTTAAGTTCATTAAGTGTTAACTACGAGTATATTACATTTAGACGCTATGATCTATCTCGGCTTAGTTCGGAGAAACTTCCTCAAAAATCAAAAACTTTACTAAATATAAAGTTAATTAAGTAATTTTAACTAGGGCTTTAAGTTATTAGTTATTTATTCTTGTTATTCTTTTAGTTCATATAAGAATCAATACTTATAAATTGTATAGACTGTGACTGGTGGCGAGCCTTGGAAGAGGCGTACACCCAGCAGTGCAAAGACCTAATGATGAGGATTATTATTTTCATATAAATTAAATAATTTTAAGAAATTGCTTTTAAGTTCAGAATAAATTAAATTAATTTATAGTTATACATTTTTTTTTTCAAAAGTATCTACATTTTTTTTTTCAAATGTAGGTGGATATTCATTGTTTTAACGTACATAATATGAAACATTCTATTGTATTCAGACATCGTAAAAATATAAATTTTAACAATGAAAGCAGCTTTCAAAAGCGCTTCGCTTTTATTTTGATGAAAATCGCGATGAATGAAAGTAAGGCATATTCGTGGCAACATCACTTCATCACATTTGCATAAACACAGGAAATATTTATGCATGTAATTCCTAATACTTAATTGAATAATTTCGTACATTATATTAAATATAGGAAAAGGAAAAGGTTTAGTAGAGAACTGCGGAAATCAAATCAAACCAAACCAATTTATTTGTAACTTATAAAATATAATTATAATTAATAAGCACTCAGAGAAAAAAACAGTAACAGCAAGAAAAAAAAGTTACAAAAGATCGTGAAGTATAACAACACCTGTGAACATATAACAAACAAACAAACTTATTTTCGCATTTATGATATTAATTGTTTCCGTGCATTTATAGAATTATTATCTCTCTAAGTATATTCGTCTTTTTTAAATTGTGAACATAATGTAATACGATAAACGACAGCGGCTGACATTACCTTCTGTACATGCTTAAAATTTATGTAATCATAAATCCTAATTTGAATTTTAAAAATGTTTATTTTTCGGCTAGTCCCTCTTTAGGTATGTACATGACTAGCTTAAACTTTGACCGATGATAAGCACAATGACTGTTGCCATGATAAGAACTAGCGAGTTATTTGAGACGATAACTTATACATATTTAAACAATGCTCTGTCAAGAGCTCTAGTAGAGAGAAGACACGTTAATCAGTTATTCTCCAAAACAAATTAAAAATGAACAGTGGGTATTTAAATAACCTGTGATAAAGTTATGGAAATAATAATTTTTTAACTGACATTTTATTTTATATTTGGCTAAAAAATATTATGAAATTATTCTAGATATAATAGCGGTTCTAAAAGAAGACAACGCGTTAATTGTATGTTTTAACGAAGACCTCTCTATTCGTTTTGAAGACTGTTGGTTAAGAGATCACTGCAGGTAATAATCACTTTAAGTTACATTATTTTCACTCTTTTTTCGCTTTTAGTCGATATATTACTCGTTAAAAAATGTTAATCAGTTATTTATTCAATAAAAAGGTTTCACAGAAACACTTTTCATGGTTACTTTATATTTTAGCAGGGTTTCGAAAAATTCTGACGATCCTGAGAAGAAACCCCGAAAGAAACTTCTTTCTTTTAATCGCAAAGTCAATCTAATTACAAAAGTTAAACTTGAACCTATACTAATTAAAATTTACTAATTAAAATTACTATTTCAGATGCTCCACGTGTTATCACGCCAATACATTCCAGAGAGCTCAACACATATTAGACATACCAGAAGTAAAAATAATTAAATATGAATTCGACAATTCTGAATTGCGTATAATATGTAAGTATTTGGTGGTCTCGTATTTTTATTAAAACGTAATGAGGCAAGTATAGTCTTAATTTCATGACAAACTTGTTGAATTTTGAATCTATTTGTTGTAAAAATTAAATTCATTTGTAATATAGTTCCGATATACAACATGAGCTCTTGTTTTTCAGTGAGTAAGGTATACCAGAGCCTCCCTTATGGTACCTTGACTCCTATAAATGTCGACAAAGCACTTACAACCAACTTCCTTCAAGTGAACATTAGACTTATTCAATATTTTAATAGATTAAATAATATTTTAGGGATTGATGAGCATGAGTCAATTTACAAATCTGATTTTCTAATCAAATTTGACTACAATTCATGGATCGAAAGCAGAAGACTGAAACCAAAGTTATGGACCGGTAATCGAGTTACGGATATAATATGTAGAGAGCCAGTCGAGAATTTTCTTAACTCCGTGGAGGGATCAAAGCGTGTATTTCAATCGCTTTTAAACTATGGAATAGCTGTTGTAGATGGGGTAACTTATGTTTAATCTGAAATGTTTTCGAAGACGTGCCTAAATTTATTAGAATTGTCTTTTGAAATAACTCCTCTTAATATTCAGCGCGTGAGTGGTATAATTATTACAGTTCAAATAGATACGCTTTGGCTAATATTTGTGTCAATTTCTATTCTCCAGAGCATCTCTTTTTAAAATTTAAAAAGTCTTTTGTATTAGACTTAGATACCAAAATATTTTGGTATAGGTACATTCTTACTTAAAGATATTTATCACTTAATTATGATCTGACTTCAGGTCGAACCTACTCTAAAAGCAACAGAGACTGTATGCAAAGCTTTAGGCGGTGTTCAGCATACCATGTTTGGAGGGATGTGGACATTAATTGCTAACGCTGAGCGCGCTGATACTGCCTACACAACATTGCCTTTGGCAGCGCATAATGATAACACATACTTTACGGAAGCAGCCGGGTAACTTACCATTTGGCACAAAATTTATTACGTGAATTAACATAGTTATAAGATACTTTTTATCCTAAAAAAATTAAGGTTCCCGTGAGATAGTCTAAAAATATTTAAAAAAATTGGCGCCACTGTCGCCGTGGTGGTGACACCGTCGCCACAACGATAAAGATGTCAGGCGTTATATTATTATTCACATATCGTCTTATTCAACGTGGGCGAAGTCACGGGCACATGCTTAGCTTCTATTAGATAGAAACGGACGTTTTTCACTCTCGCAAAATTCATTGTGATTTGCACAATAAAGGAGTTAGTTATTTTTGCCCAAGTGTCTTCTATCTGCGTGACCCACTTCATCCGGGGGCCTTTCTGTCATTATTATTTCAGAGGCTATTCGAAAAAGCTTTCATTTGTTGGTTGCTTTCAAATCCTGTTTAGAAATACGTTCACGGTTGCGCACCCTTTCACCCCATACTATACGTGCCAAAGGCTTCATGAACAATAGCAGACGAAATATATAAAGACCTTTGAGATCGTGGCAGTCAAGCACACACAAAGCAAATAATAACTTACTATTTGAACGTTATATCGTGATTTTTATGACTTTTATTATGAACCAGCCAGTGCCGTCGACTTTGTCCGCCTTGAAAAATAAAATATAGTATACCTAACTGAGAAAATATATGAGCAATATAAAGCTTGACATATTCATTGCTGTTATACTTTTGCTGAGCATTGGATTTCTATTTATAGATGATCTCTTGGAATTTTTTTTAATAGATGAATGGTACCGCATATCCTTATCCCTGCTGACTGTATCCCATATTCTGTATCCCTGACAACGTGTGTGCTAAATTTCATGGTGATCGGTTAAGTAGTTAGGGTGTGTAAAGGTAACAGACAGACAGACAGACAGAGTTTTACTTTGACATTTATAATTATTAGTATAGTATGGAAGAATCGTCCGTTTAATCTAATGTATGTAATGTATCCCCCATTGGTAAAAAAAATCCCATAAACGGTTTTTTTTTTTTTTTTCAATTTCATGGCGATAATGGAGATACTCACATATCTGACAGACAGGCTGACGGTGTCCTCTTGATGGTAGGACGGACAGTCGCCTATAAACACTAGCAACACCGAAGTGCATCCAAGATAAAGATTTTGGATAACTTTATCCGCTTTGACCCTGATAAGAAAAAGTGATAATAGCAAGTGTGTTTTGCTATCCGTTACTTACAACATCGAAATAATATCTTACACACCGAAATATTTACAACTGCACTCTAGCTGTTATTTTAAAATAATTTATTATTGTCACAATACAGGTAATCAAATGTATACATATAGTAGAATTTAATGCAAAATTTACGCTGCTTGGGTGGCGTTTACTTGTTTAAAAACTTGAGCATTGAATGATTTCTCACCCATATGTATTTTTTTCACAATAGCTATAAGAAAATTAAGGCATAGTATACGAGTATAATGCCCTTTGAGTTTTCTTTCGAACAAAGGCCGCGTGGCGTAGCGGCTCGAGATTAAGCTTTCTCTGTGAAAATGAATGGCAGTATTAGATTTTGTCGCTTGCTAAGATTTATTTAAATTGCTTAAACCTTTAATGAAATTGGCTTCCAGGGAGTTTTATGTTCTCCGATCATTGTGTTCATCCAATATTGAAAAAATAAAGTAGTAAAGATAATTTTTTACTACTCAAAATTCTTCTTGAGTTGCATGCGCAATAAAACTTTTGATTCAGTAAACATATAATTCAATCCTTTTTATTTTTATCCCGACAATCCTTAGGAAATAGTAATTTTTCTGGACAAAAGTCTTTTTTCAAAAGTCAAAATTTCAAGATAAATATATTCACATTTATAATATCTTAAAATAAATATACCTATAGGTACTTACGAATATTACAAATTTACAGACTTCAAATCTTTCATTGTTTGGAACATTCGAATGGTACTGGCGGAAACACTATTCTAGTGGACGGTTTTTATGGGGCCTTGCGACTTAAAGAAGAGCATCCCGAAGATTACAAATTTCTGACAACCTTTAACTTGGAAGCTGAATTTTATGATGATGACCATCATTATACACATTCAGCGCCTGTAATAGAAATAGATAGAGACACCGAAGACATCAAACAAATCAGGTGAGGTAACTGAGAAATATAAGTATAAGTAAATTTACTAATAAAACAAAATTGGAATCCCACAGGCTCATTTTGTAAGTATACAAATAAAAATGATAACTTAAAATGAAGAGATAACAGTACGACGTCAATCATATCACATTAAAAAAACATTTAATATGAAATATTATGTCTTATAATTTCTTGTTCTAAATTATTTGAAAGAAAAATATATTTTTCCTTATTTTTCTATTAATCCCTTTAAAGTATTTTAAAAAATTGTAAATTTCTCCTATTACAGGTTTAATGTATACGACCGTTCAGCGATGGCTTTTCCAAACAGTGAAACATGCCGAGCATATTACCGTTCACTAAAAAACTTGGCTCGATACTATCGTGATCCAGATAATCATTGGGAGCTGAAGTTAAAACCGGGTATGTCGGGAAATGCAAATTTAAACTTTTTCTCTGTTTAAATAGGGTAACAAATTAATGTACTGAAATGAATGCAAAGACGTTGCTTTATTAGATAAGGCCAAACGCGTTAAAAAAATTAACGCATAGAATAAATTTATATAAAAAATATATAGGTCAGACTGCATAATGTACAGGTATAGGTAAATATTAAAAAAATGTAAATATTTAATATATTATTGTATTGTATTTTTTAAGGAACGGTGATAGCTATAGACAACTTCAGAGTACTACACGGAAGAACGGAATTCAGTGGAAACCGAACATTGTGCGGCAGCTATGTGGCACGCTCTGATTGGCTGAATAAGGCACGAAAATTAAAGCTTATCAAATAGAAGAAATGTATGAATTTAAATTATTCACAAATGACTGTTGCGAATATTAATACATAATTAAATTGATACGAAAATCCCCGCTCTATGTACATTGTACGCTTTTAAACTACGCAAAAAAATTTAATGCGGTTTTCACTAATAGAAAGAACTTTAAAAGAGGAATGTTTTTATGTATATAATTTGCATATCAAAATTGCACCCTTGCGAAGCCGGGAGTAGGTCGCTAGTAAAGTATAAATTCGAAAAATCTATAAAATCACCTAACTCCTGGAACTCCCGGAAAACTTTCCACATAAAACTACCAAATGTCTGTACTATATGATTACAATAGAAAATATAGAAGTGTAGTCCGACAGTTCTTCGGTGTGCGCAGTCCTTAATATAAGCTCTGTATACCTAATACATATATATAACTTTTCATTGACGGAAAAGAACTGTGTTTTGAAATGTTTGAAATGCATATTATTCCGTATTCGTGAAAGAGAAAAGAATAATGTTACTCTGGTATGGAGTTGGTAGACGACGGTGTCAAATCGTATCCGTAAATCTCATATGTCCCGCAATAAATCTTATCGCTCTTCACCCCCAAATCACGACGCGATACTTTATTGGATGTTACATGGCTATCGCTTGTAATATTGTCATTGGATTATTACATTTGATTTATATGAAAGCATTGTATGTGAAATTAAACAAAATATAATAAAAAATAACGGACCTCCTCATGTTCTTCGTGATTCATCTAATGTCTAGTGAGATTGTTGTTAGATTTTATTATTACTCTACTTTGATCACCAAGCTGAAAAACCTGTTGTCATAAAATTTCCCTTTTTTAACTTCTGTTCGTCTGATTCTGTCTGATTAGATATTAAAAGGTAGAGTTTGCCATGAATAATGGGAAATATATGATCAAGTCACTGTTTCAAAGTTTTAAATATATAATATAAGTTTTGTAGACATATCTAACCTCTTAAAGTAATATTTTTCCTATGGAAGTCTAATATCGGCGTGAGTCAGCTCGTTTTCATCTAATATCGCGTGTTTTATTAAAATCTCTTTGCCTCCAATAATATTACGGGTACTTTTCATAAAGTAATATTTCTCATATATCTATTTACAAGCCTCCTAACGAAAATCACATTTATTTTAATATTATTTAGGTATCATGACAATATCTTACTAGGAAGGTTTATGTGTACAATTTGCAAAAAAAAAATAGCATAAGTACGTGCGAAACCGGAAGCGGTTCGCTATTCATCCATAAAGCATTATTTAGTGTTCCAGCATTTTATACTTGGTCAAGATAAAATGTATGTCGCCAAATAATTAGTTCAAATGTCTATTTTAAAAATATGAAACACTCGCAACAAGATAATTAAGTATTATTGAATTTAGAAAAAGGCTTAATAGCCTTTTACTATTAATTATTAATTAATTAGTTTTTCAGCTTAGACTTTTTCATTTATAATTGCAAATTTTCAGGTATCTCTTTTTGACTTCGGAGATAAATGTTGGTTGGTAGTCAGGGATTGTCACCGCAGTTCTGGCGACAACCCCAACGTCCTTTGCACTAAATCATAATAAATGAGTTAGGCCTAGTTTTAGGAAAATTGATTGCTATGTAATAATTTTTCTGAAAATTGCAGTGAAGAGGGTATTAGAATGTGAATATATATTATATATAGAAAATATTTTCATTTATATGAAAATTTAAAAAGAATTTTAGTTCTTTTTATACCAATTTCATTATTCCAGTATACAAAAGATTTTTAAGCATAATTATATTATAGATACACGTAGCACACTTGTGAACTGTTGTTAGTTTAACTGTAAAAAAAAAGCTAAGAACAGTCAGTATTTAATCAAGTCATCCCAAAGAAAAAAAAAAATCTATTTTCAGGCCTTAGCATTAGCGAAAAGTCATTCATTACCTTTGAGGGTGTAGGTAGTTCATGAATTCACCACAAACCGCAGTCAATTGGAACACGAGTGAAGTATGGGCAGTACGTTAGTATTGTTAAAATCTAATAAATAACTCATTCGTTTTTGTAAGAGAAAAATAATATTTGTACACCCTACCTCCATTTCGTTTGAAATGTTAAGCCTACTCTGTTTGATTATATTAGCTGTAGACATTTCATTTTAAAACAATATACAAATAAATGCTAACTTATCAGATTTCATTATTGGGGATTTCGTAAAGTCTCTTTACTTAGAAATTCGAATAATAAATACATACTTTGTAAGCTTAAAGATTCGAAATCCACAACGTATGAAGTGGTGTGAAAACCAAATCTCTTACGCGAAAATTATTCTGAAGGCTTTTAGGGGATCGACGTAACATTTTTCGTACATGGCTTATTGTTTCTAATTTTGTTAAGAGTTTCATATAAATTGCGTAATAAAAAATACATTCAAATATATGACTGTAAATGTATGCACATTTTAATATTGAGGCAATGCTGCATTTTAGCGATTCGGCTACAAATGCGAGCACTTAAAATCTGCAATTTAAAATTCTTAATCTACTTGTGGGTCTGTGTCAAAAGAGATTTCCTAACAAGATATTTTTTATGATCGTGCCTTACTTTATTTATGTAATGGTCATCTATTAATACAAGCAAAGCTAAAGGCGTGACTGTAGCATCCCTTACTGACTCACTAAATAGAACACTAATACTTACATGTTGTTATTTCACGGTGGTCAAAACACAAGGTTACTACTTAGCCCAGTACTACTTTATAACGTCCATTACCACTTTATAACGAAAAAAAAAGGATTTACTGTAAATCCGAGCGTCATATTTGATAAGTTTTATACTAAGAAGCATTAAACCTTTTTCATCAGTAAAAAACCACCCAGCTTAGCTACTAAAAGGTTCTTATATAATAAATGAATTAAAATGGCTGCAATAAAATAGAATACGAGTTACAAAATGTGTATACACGCTCATAACTAAAGACACTGGTATATGTGTCGAATCTTTACCGTATATAACAATTATTATATTTTATAATATTAAATCAGACTAGATGCCATATTAAGGCGATGAATGTTTGTGCGAAATGTCAAAAGGTTCTTATAAACAGTAGTACGGCACAACACAATAGCACATTACTCCACATTACCCTCTTATATTATTATAGTTTATATACACACCTATTCATCTTCATAATCTGTACACAGAATATAAGAGAATGCGACGCGTTTGGTGTACAGTCAGCAAAACAAAGAGATTATTTACAATTTTGTTTTGATCGTTTCAAGTTCTTCTCTCTAGTGATGATCTACCACGCTGTAATAATTTATCACTGTTAAAACTGTCGATAAATAAATTCTCTCATGCACCTTTGGCTATTTGCAAAAAAATCACCCTCATTTTTACACTTTAATTGTATAATTTACTTCAATTTTGACGTTAATTTAATATAAAACTTTTAAATTAAGTAATTACATTAATTAACAGCGTAATAAAAGACACAGGGACCTTTGTATTTCTGCTACGTTCCTTCCATTTCCATAGGATTTTATTCGTATCTATTATTATAATTATATTTACTGAAAGAATTTTTTTTAAGAATCCTTAAAAAAATTGATGGAACACCTGTATGGACTAGAGAAATTTCAAAAAAACGGTTGCGTACACAATGCGCCAATAATACGTACGGCGAAAGAACTACTGCTTACATTGTCTCAAACCATATCAACAGCCTACCTTCAGATCTATGTAACAATATAACAATTAAAAATATTAAATTTAAGTTAAAGCAATATTTTTTAAATTGTAATTACAATTTAATGTAGTTAGATTTTATTAATAATTACAAGTGATAACACGAGTTTAAACCTCAGTGGTTTTTAGTGTTATCATTTTACATGTTATTTTATATATTAGTCTTAAAATTGTTAAAATTATAAATAAAAAAAAATATATAATATAAAATGATTAATTTTTATTTCCTGAACGAAGCCGGGAGCGGGCCTCTAGTTATGTATATATGATGTTTTAATAAATTTAATTGAAAAGTGTTGTGTTTTGTGCTTTGTGGCGAATTTGTGATGTTGACCGTACACCGAGAATATATTGTTAAGGGGCTTATAAAGTAAGGCGAGCCAAGTTCTCTGTGTACCCCTTCCAGTGTCAATTATCGTATTGAATATTCATGTTATTATAAATCGCTTTAGCTCACTCATCTGTGATCCGTGAACCTTGGTTATTTAATTGTGTTTCAATAATTATCTTTATTCTTTAGCCTTTGTGATATTAATGGTTTTTAATTAATTTTATTCTGTAGTCAACAAGTATCAAAGTAAATTATGAATGTCTAATTATTTACATGGAAGGCGAAGCAGTTTTCTTTAAGAACACAGACATTTAGACATAACTTTCTTCTTATTCATATTCAAAGCTACTCTTTCGGCAACTCGATTAAGCCATTGAGCATTGTATTGAGGTCTCTTATCGACTTCGTCAAGACCACAATATCGTCGGCAAACGGAATAATTTAAAAATTTAATTACAAAGCAATATGTAGATTAAAATGAAAAATAAATAAATAAATATATCATAGGGATTATTTGTGTGAACTTTTGAAAAATAATCCACTTCATTGTGGATGATTTTACATGTTAAATAAAATATTTTGACAACATACTTATAAACAGACATTTTAAGCCACTGTTAAGGGATTGAAAGGCGTCTCAAACTTGTGGCGAAATAATTCTGTTCGGGTTGTTTCAAGGAGATTACACCCTCGTCAAAACCGCAGCCCACAGAATACTTCGAGACTCGATAACTGTCTTTTATTTTAAAATTTCATTGACAAAGTATTATTATATTTCAATATACTTACTGGATGGCGAGTGGGAATTATATTATTAGTATTATTTTTGTAATAATATAAGGTTCTCTTCTATAACGGACACAATAGACATAAATTTTGACGAGCCTGTTGGATGTGTGGTTAAGGCGCTTGCCTTAATGCTCTATTCCAGGGTTCGATTCCCGGCTGGGACAACTTTGGAAATAACTTTTGAAAGTTGCCTCTGGCCAGGATCTGGAAAGTAGTGGCAGGGCACATTGAGTTTCGCAGTTATTTAGGCAGCCCGTCTAGAGGCAGTAACCACCCACTTACAAATGACCTCCGTGAAATAACAGCACTACTGCTGTTTGATTTCGGTGAGTGAATGAGAGATGTTAGAGCCCATTTACTTATCTCTTTCCAATCCCTTAACTTAAATCCTAATAGGTATAGTCAACAGCGCACTTGCAACACCTGTGGTCTTGCTTGTGTTATAGGCGACGGTAACCACCTATTATCAAGTGGAAGTCAGCCTGTCTATCCATAATAACATTAATATTCAAAAATATTACATCATCAGCAGCCTCATGATTCTATAAGATAATTCATTTACCCCATAGATGTTTACTTCGTAAGGTTATTTGCGATATTGGCTTTGATTATTGTACCGAATTGAGTAATTTTATTATTAGGTAATTATAATATTTACTTCATATCCATTATATCAATAATAACTTGCTGTGACAACGTTCGTTCGGTTGTTTCCGTATTCGACAGATTCTTAATTCGACAAAGTAATTATGTGGAGAAAACTGATAAACTATTTTAACATAAGAAGTTTGAAGCCGCTAATCTGTGTAACTACCAGTCAAGTTTAAAGAATTATTGTTGCACTAGTTGTTGCCCGCGATTTCGTCCGCGTTGAAAAATAAAAAGATATATAAGCAATATAACGCACCTCTTGTTTCTATAACACTTTGCGTTCGCGTGGATTTATTTTAAGACATGAAAATATAATGTCATTATCAACCTACAAAGATCAAACCTTTTCTTCTTACAATGTTAGTAAAGATGATATTAAAAGCTTAAATTAAATTTTGACGACACGTTTGGTCTAGTGGCTAGTAACCCTAGATGTTAACCAAACGGTCGCGGGTTCGAATCCCGCTAGGGGCAAATGTTTATGTGTTAACATTTTACCTTTGTACCTGAGTCATGGATGTTTTCTATTTATAATATGTACGTATTTACAAAAAAAAAAGTAATCTATGTAGTATATCAACTGTCTGGTATCCATAATACAAGCATTATTTGCTTAATGTGGAACTAGATGGTGCTGTGTGGAATGTGTTAAAAAAAACAAAATATATATGAAAATTTAAATAACGTTATGATCAAACCTTGAGTCTAAAATGAATTTCACGTGACCTGCAATCCTCATGGATTGCATACGTCATGTCTTATGCCATCATAAGAGCTGGTGTCCACAGGGTTCTGTCCTTGGACCAATCTTATACACAATACTGCAGACCTACGCTTTGGAACTTGTTATTGTTATAGTATTGTGTCCCAACATGTCTCTTTATAAAGTAAAAACAACCCACGTTCCTTAAGAAACTTAAAGAAGTTGTGATATTTTTATAGTTGTTAAGTGTTTAAATTGTATACAATGTAAGAATATTATCGGATAGTGTTATCAATATTAAATATTGATTCGCAGTACAGGTGGGAGTACACACAACTACGCACTTTTACCCTACTTTCATCGTTAGATTTTTAACGAGTTGTGAGAAAGAAGATATCGATCAATAGATGTAATAAATAAGTATTTGAAGACTTTTAAGAAATGTGTTAATAAGAAAATGGATTTTAATTTTTCATTTATAAAATATGTTATACTAGCTCATGGCCGCGACTTCGTCATTGTTGAAAAATGAAAAATATAACACCTGAGAAAATATCTGAAATATATGATGGTGGCGCCAATTTTTAATATTTTTAGATGATCCCTCGGGAAGCTAACATTTTTCCAGGATAAAAGGTATCATATATATTAATCCAGATAATAAACTATATATGTGCCAAATTTCATCAAAATACGTTAAGCCGTTTTTGTGTGAAACAGTAACAAACACCCATACATCCTCACAAACTTTTGCATTTATTATATTAGTATCTAGGATTAGGATTTGAATAGTATCAAATGTTTTTTTTTTTTTTTTTTTTTTTCAGACGAAAAAATCATTATATATATTGAGCATGTTTACTATTAATTGAGTTTAATTATCTATTACTAAATTATGCTTATAATCACATAAACATAAAGTTGAAAAAATGACCTCAAAAATAAATAACTTACTTTATCGTACTCGTGCTTAAGATTAAAGCGCCCAAAGTACTGAGCATTATGCAAATATTCTTAAATAA
The DNA here is from genome assembly GCA_944738685.1 of Synanthedon myopaeformis. NCBI lineage: Eukaryota > Metazoa > Arthropoda > Insecta > Lepidoptera > Sesiidae > Synanthedon > Synanthedon myopaeformis. Next base: position 9,412,117 of record OX122917.1, read on the forward strand.
ATTAAAGAAAAGTTCAGAAGTAATTTAAACTCTCTTTCCAGGTGTTACAGAGACATTATCCAATTGAAATGTAGGATATTAAAATAAAATTTCCCGTGTTCTACGCTTGCTTATAAGCCAAAGTATAATTCCTTCGGGACCATTCAGGGAATCGCAAGGAATAAAATCTACCACGAGTATCATATTAATTACTTCTTTTCCTAATTAATGGATTGTTATGAATGATATATTAGAAATATACACAGATACTATACATACACTAGAGAGTATTATAGAATATTACATGTGTTGAAAAGTCCCGGGCCTAACATATAGATGGCGCTAGTTTTATTGCATTCACCTCTTTTCAGTTAGTACTAACCTTCAAAAGACAGCTGTTAAAATTTCATGATATTCTATTCATTAGTTTGTGAGTTAATGGGCTAAGAGTGATGTTACTTTTGTTATTTTCAAAAAAATGGATCAAAAACAATTTCGTATTTTAATTTTACACTGCTTCTTGGTGGGAAAAAATACCGTTCAAGCGAAGCAATGGCTTGAAAAGTGTTATGGGGACTACGCTCCATCTGAAACAACAATAAAACGTTGGTTTGCTGACTTCAAACGTGGTCGTAGAGACACCGATGATGCAGAACGCAGTGGATGTCCAAATGAGGCGGTAACACCAGAAAACATCAAAAAAATCCACAAAATCGTTTTCAATGATCGAAAAGTGAAGTTACGTATGAAGTAGCTGACATCGTAAAGATATCAAGAGAACGTGTTGGCTTTATATTGCATGAGTATTTAGCTATGAGAAAGCTCTGTTCAAAGTGGGTGCCGCGTTTGCTCACTGTTGACCAAAAACAAGAACGTGTTGATGATTCTGAGCAGTGCTTGGCCATGTTTAAACATGACAAACCGGAATTTTTGCGTCGATATGTGACAATGGATGAAACATGAATCCATCACTTCACTCCGGAATCAAAATGATCGTCATCTGAGTGGACAGCAACTGGTGAACCTCGTCCAAAGCGCCCGAAAGCATAACAACTGGCTGGAAAGGTTATGGCCTCGTTATTTTGGGATGTGCGTGGTGTAATATTCATCGACTAACTTGAGAAGGGAAACAGCATCAACAGTGAATATTATATAGCGTTATTGGAGCATTTCAAGGCCGAAATTGCAAAGAAACAACCGCATATGGCAAAGAAAAAAATTTTGTTTCATCAAAACGCACCGTGTCAATCAAAACTGTGGCAAAATTACATGAATTAAACTTCGAATTGCTCCCACTTCCACTGTATTTGCCAGATTTGGCTCCCAGCGACTACTGGCTGTTCGCAGACCTCAAAAAAAAATGCTCACCGGTGAGAAACTTCGCACGAATGAAGAGGTTATCGCTGAAACTGAGGCCTATTTTGAGGCCTATAAATCGTTCTACAAAAGTGGTATTGAAATGTTAGAGCGGCGCTGGAATGATTGCGTTGCTCTCAATGGAGTGAGTAAGGGAAGACAGAACCCATTTCCCTATTCTTTCCTAAACCCTTTCTAATCTATAACCCTACTGTCGTCGGCAGCGCATTAACAGCACCAGTGGCGTTAACCACCTACTATCAAGTTGACCGTCAGCCTATCTGTCGCCTTTAGCATAAAAAAAGTTCCGGCCTTGCTATAAGCTTTCCCAGTGCTATCGTGCACATAGCAATTTTGTTGGTTTTGTTATTGATATTCAAATAAAGCAGCGTAGCACAGAGCTGCTAGTATTAACTCTGTTATAATGTCAGAGCAACTTCCGCCAATAATGATTCCGAAGCTTCGTTCAGTCAAAAAGTCTCGCGATTTAATCGCACCATCTTTCAGGCAATTTATGAGAAGGAAGCTTGGAACGCAAAAGCTGTAACAAATCTAATTAAATGTTTTCGTAATGTCAATGCCATCCGGCAAAGCTTCCATTCCACTTGTTAAAATATCGATACAGCCAGATTTATTGCTTTTAAGTCCGGTCAATCCATTTAATTGCGATACTAAATACGGCTATCCTCATACTAACTCCTAATTAATATTATAAATACGAAAGTGAATTTGTTGGTTGTGCTTTAAACACTTAACTATTTTGCAGTTGTCAGAAATTTTTATACAGAAAAGGACATTGGGTACCTTTCATCTAGAATAAAAGTACTGTTTCAAAAGGGATTATGTAATAATAAAAATAAAAAACTAAAAGCCTGATAAAAATAACTATATCGGAAATAAAGAAAGAATAAATGTTTTAATATCTAAGAACAAGGGGTGCGGACGAAGTCGCGGGCAAAAACTAGTCTTTATTATAAATGAATTGAATGTGTTTGCCAATACTAATTTCACAAAATTATAATCACAGAGCTTGGAACTATCAGTACAATGCAACGCCTTTAATTACCATGAACGTCGGTAAAGTAACATTAGTAACATTCAGTAAATAAGTGAATGAAGTTTAATAAAATTTTTGATAAAGTTTTTAATCACTTAACATAATCAACATATTTGAACTATCATTTTAAATTTGCATTATCGCGCTTTTGTTCATGAAACAGATTTAGTAATGAAATATTAAATATGATATACTTAACATAGTAACTACTATACATGCAAATCATGTCCGCTTAAGAGTCACATATGCGTGACAGACGTTGGCCTCATGCGTGAACAGTCGTTTTATTAAAATTTAAATGTAAATTTCTACTCTTATTGCGAACACAGAGTGCGCACCAGAAATTAATGCCGAGTGAAATTATTCTTGCTGGGAGCGAATTATTTCGTAATATCTTTGGGTGTCTGCTTCGTTTAACATAAAAATTTCATACATGAGTGATCGCATTCAACAATTTTCATAATGAACATAGTTTTTCAACAAATAACTTATGCCATGTGGACAGACAGAACAATGGGAGTTGTATGTAAATGTCAAACTAATATAATAGCTAGTTACGTTTACGTAACAATTTAGTTTGACTAGCCCATTGGTCCAGTGGTTAATGTGCTTAGTGCTCTGTCTCAGGGGTCGTTGGTATGATACCGGGCAGAGCCAACTTTGAAAATGAACTTTTTAAAGTCGGCTTCGGTCTGGATCTGGAAAACATAATAATGTACATACATGAATAACATATTAACAATATTTAGTAAATTAAAGATGATCAAATTTGTTAAAATTGTCATACTGAATGTGTATGAAAGTATTTATGCATAATAATATTATTTATGCTGAAATATTTAAATTAAACCAACTCTACCATACTTTAATATCAAGGCGAAACTCTAACGTGGTCAATAAGTGTGCACTTAAATTTTGCGTACCCATAAGTGCAAGTGACCTGTAACATTGTAGGTCGTAAATAAAGCGTTTACAACCTGTCCAGATGTCTTGCAGAATTAGTCTGGTGACTGTTAACTACAGAGAATTAACACGACCTACAAATGAAATTGGTTGTTACCTAAATGATTTCCAACAAAACAACCTAATCTGGTTAGATGTGGTAAACGTGACTTATTACAGCTGAATATTTAATGAAAGGCGGTGTCCTGAGTATTAATTGGGTAACTATAAATTTTGTTAAGTACACACCTAAAATATTAATTTAGGCGAATGAGATATTACCTTAGGGGTTTCGTGGCTATAAGCCTCTGTGCTCGATAGATTATCATGCTTCATGTCAGGATAGATATTAGTTATGGATTTTATACAGTCCACAGTTGCGGATTTAGAGGAATGGCCTCTGACATCCCTTACTTCTATTATACTAGACAAATAAGTTAAAATTAAAAAAGTAAATTAAATTATTTAAGTTTACGACAAATACACTTCTACAATTATTATATACTAGCTGGTGCCCGCGACTTCGTCCGCGTTGAACGATGAAAGGTTCCCTATGTCCTTTCTGGTGTCCCAAACAACGTGTATGCAAAATTTCATGGTGATCGGTTTAGTAGTTTTTGTGTGAAAGAGTTACAAACATCCATACATACTTTCGCATATAATATTAATATTATTATTACTTATTATAATTATTATGTATTGCTAATCGCAAACTCGGTTCTCAGGAAAAGAAAAAAATTGCCGGGAAAGACGTAAAATCCCCGGGGAAGACGTTTTTGATATATCAAAAATCATACAATGCATTTTTGTCTGACATCGAGAAGTATATAATATTAAGGTTTAATTTAAAGGATATAAATTTAATTTTTGGGAAGTTTTCTGCTTGGAAGTTGATAAATTGGTTTAATATCTGCTGCTTAATTGGATATCAATCAATGTGTCTAATCAAGGGTCTAATCAATCTTCTTGGAAAAATGGAACACGTACATATGTATTTATTTTAATATATAAAAAAACTGTATAATTAATTACAAAATTTAAATCTAAGTGCTTATTAGTATTGAAATTTATGAAATAGAATATATCTCTGTTCAAAAGAAGAAAATATCTCTTTTTAATAGGTACATTTTATATAATATGAAACAGTATGTATTTTTTATTGTTTTCTTAATATACTTCGCTGTGGCTCGTTTTTTTTTGTTTCATTTTGACTTCGGAATAAAAAGTATATATAAGTAAAAACATCTTTTGGTAAAATGAAAATGAGTAAAATTTTTAAGTCAATCCATCAGCTGGTTTTTAAGTTTTGTGGACACAAACATTGAACAAGACCGAAACAAGATACATTTTATGACGAAAAAACAAACTTTATATTTTTTAACCTTTTGCTAACTAAGATCCATTCTACGTAATAATTTGGATAGTTTATTTTTATTTCAAATTTTTCAATGATAAATGAACAAACAAACTGGAATAATTGTATTAGTCAGAAACCTCTTCGCACACAGTAAATATTCTCTAAAAGAGACGTAAAAGTAATTTATTTTTTATTTTAGTATAACAAAAATAAAAATATATGGGGTAATTACTTCTACATAAAATAAAATAACTGAAAAATACTTCCTCACTTCCTCAAATTGTATCTCTTATAAAAGTTTAAATTATTCTAAGTAATTTAATAATCCCGGCGCTGCTAGGAAGGTAAGGGTCCCAACAAAAAATATTGGCGAGATTAAGTCAAGGGTCTTAACTGAACGTAGATTTTATTGAACATTAAAAGGAACAAGTGAAATTAAACCCGGCCCCGGGTCGTAATCCTCAATTTTGATAATCGCAATTCGGTTTTATCTTGCGAAATGCCGGTCCGATTATCCTACCATTTAATTTGGATATAGGAACATTCTCAAATTGCTGTGCTCGCGGGCATGAATACGCTTTTAAATCTGATTGCACTCAATTTTCGCTGAATAAAATATGTTCGCGCATTAACGTTTAGCGATGAGCCACATGTAATGTATACGTAAAACATTTATTGAGCTAAATGTTAATTATTTTAACATTTGAAAAAATGATAATTTTTTAACACCTGTTTGCAATACATAGTTAGCAAAGTTTAAATCAATCTTTGCTAGAAATATGTGTTGAGCTAGCAAAGTCATTCATTCGTCATTCAACAGGACACATAGGTATGGCTTTTAATGGCATATACTTACTAGTAGTTTCCTCGTCGTAGGCGTAAGTCCGTGTTACATTGTACTGTAAGCTTTTGCCTGCGATTTTGACCACGCCTCTTTTTCTTAGTTGTAACATTTTAGTTATAATTAATGTGTTGAGGTCGAGACGGGGTCGAGTAGTTCAAACAAATCCCTTTATAATTTGAGATAAAGATGATCAAAACTCCTGTCAGCCATCACGATGAACACGTAGATAACTGCACGTATAATAAGGTTTTTAATACATTTAAATTAGTTTGTGAAAGTTGTGTAATTCGTGAGGTATCCGTGAGAGTGACACGTCACAATCCAATCAAAGTTTGTTAGACCCTCATCAATTCGGATGTCATGTCGCAGCTCGAAAGTCAGAATATGCTGCCCAGATTCACGGATGCCATTCGGTTATAAAGAGTCTATAAGGGGACGTTAACATTCGTGTTATGTCTTCTTCCAAACATTTTTTTAAACAATTTTACAGTATCAATTTTATTATTTAATTTGCCTTAATTTTTAAAATAATTATTAAATTACACCTCCTGAAAAAGAGCACAGTTCAACCAGTGGATATTTATCTAATATTCATCATCAACAACAACAATGTTAATCAAGAATAATTTGAATGTTTGTCTGCATGCAGGAGGTAATCTTCGAAACTACTCCTCCAATTTAAAATAATCTTTCACCAATAGTTAGAAAAGAATTTTAGGTATTTTTTTATGTATTTGTGAACTGTTGCACGCTGTAATGTTAGCTGCTAAATAAATAAATAAATGTATACCACGCGGGCGAAGCCACAGGGACCAGCTATCTAAAATTCAGTCTGCTATTGTGTTTCAGTGAGTGTAGTTAGGAATGCCAGAGCGCATCCTTTCCTATTCCCAACTATTAATCGTACTAATGGTCGGCTGCAACTTGCAGCACCTTTGTCGTTGCTTGTATTATAGACGCTGACAGCCATTTACCATCAAATGGATCATCAGCCTGTCTGAAGACCTTAACTTAAGAAAGAGCAATAAGAATTCTGAATTTAGCCAATATTTTTCCAAACTCTCTTAAAACGTGAAATTGCGTATAATACGGAACTTTTTCCTTTGAAGGGAGTCAAAGGACCATATTCACACTTTGAAGGACACATATTCACACTATGCACGCTTTGAAAGCAAATTCTGAATAAAGTAAGATTTAATAGAACTCCTAAATATAAAACGGTAGAAGTTGAAAAGCGATTTAACTTGAACGAGTAATTATATTTACCTATAATTTTACCTCACTTTACAGGGTCGGGTCGATCCTCAAGAATGTTGCAAAAGTTAAATTAACGTGTAAGAAGTTACTTAAACGGGTAATCGTACACGTAAAGTTCGATGAGAAGAGGGTAAATTGTAAATTAAATAAGAGAAGTTGGGTTTATTTGAAGTCGATATTAAAATGATTCTTCGATTTAACCTCCAAACTTAATTTATTAAAACATTTATAACTAAATTTATAACGAGAACTGAGAAACCATGTAAGAGTTTAGAAGCAAAAAGTTCATTTTTTAACCTACTCGATAGATTTTGACACTAACACAAGCAAAAATAAAGTTAAAATTAAAATAATTTATTAAAAGTATTTATATTTTTAAAGAATGATTAAAATATAGGACACACTACTTTATTAATTTAATACTTATGTAGTGACAGGACGCAATTATTTAGGCAGTTCGTCTGGCGGCAGTAACCAAATTCTTACAGAAAACCACTGCAAGTGTGCTATTGTATTTCGGTGAGAGAGTAAGGGCTGCTAGAACCAATTTTCTCATCTCTACTACTATGGTCGGCAGCACACTTGCAGCTATGGAGTTTGACGGACGACCTGTATACGTATAACATTGAGAACCGCAAACCTGTATATAACATTACCTAATATAACTGTACTAATCAGGAAGGTGTACATAAAACATATTAAATAAATAGCTAAAAATAGTATTTACAATAAGCCTAATAAACCTGAGGTCGTTAGCTTCTAATAAATCATTGTGCCAAAAGGCTTTATTGAAAATTGGTATAATTAATCAAAATTCTCCCGATCGCTCAATATTTAACCAATTGATTATATATTATGAAAATGAATTGAAAACTGCTTTTTACTATCCGGTTGCTCGCAGATGTTTTAATAAAATAAAACTAAAGTAGTTCTTGTCTTTGTCGTTCTCCATAATAAGTATATAGTGTGAAATATAATAGGCAACGATCGTCTAAGAATACCAGATTATCAATCCCCCCTTGGTACAAGAAGTTAAAGTGCAAGTGATATAGGGATATATAAGTTAAAATATTATAATAAGGACATAATAAAATAAAGAACAATACTTTTACAGCAAAACATTTAATGTGGTGGCAGAGCACGGTGTGTTTCTCAATCAATTGCGCAGACCGTCTGGTGACAGTAACCACCTATTGACAGAAGACCACGGTGAAATAACAGCATGTGTGCTGTTGTGTTTCGATTAGTGAGAAAGTGACGCCAGAGCACATTTCCGTAACCCCTCCTAATTCCTTCTCTTTAATCCTACTATGGCCGGCAGCGCACTTACAGCACCTGTGGCGTTGCTTGTGGGCGACGGTAGCCACTTACTATCAATTGGGAAGTTAGCCTGGCTGACGACCTTACCTTAAAAAAAGTTTAGGAATTTTATAATTAAATTCGCGTATATATTTTTACTCTAGCTATAGAGCTCTTACGTATATTATTATCACTGAAACAATTTTGAATTAGTCGACATAACCTTAGAATTGAACGCAGATATCGGTTGTGAATTCAATTGAGATAAAAGCGTAGACAGATGCGGGCTCTAAATCCATTCCCGGATCTGATGATAATGTAATTTGATGGTATGTTGAATACCTTTTAGATGTAATCATAATAATTCGATAATAAATCGAATAATTATGGTAAAAAAGTACGAGTATTGTTATCATCCACATTAACCTCTTGCAGACTTCCACTGCTGGAAAAAGCTTGAATATATTTAAAATTATTGTATGATTGAAGTTCTGTCGATCTTCCGTGGTAATCCTATTAATATTATAAATGCGAAAACACAATGGTTTAATTTCAATTCCTTGTACTTTTCATTCCTTGAGTACCTATGAGTTGACCTTATTTGCGTTCCAGTCACGTATGTCACATACATTCACGCCACGCTGGTGTTTCTGAATGTCACAGCCATCATTCGTGACGTCGTGCTTGCAGTCAAGTATATTCACCATGTCAAATCAACCACGCGTACCATACATACAAGGGTAATTTTTTTATTTATATATATATCTATATTAATTGAGTCAAGGCAGCGCTTGGCCGCGATCTCACTTGATGTAAGGTGCAGATGCGGCCGAAGGTGGACCATGCTTACCTAGTAAGTGTCCATTTACCCTAGATTTGAAGACCCCGAGGTAGTAATTTTGAGGAAACGCAGTGAGTTCCACTCCCTAGCAGTTCGGACAAGGAAGGTGGAACTGTAACGCCTAGTGCGTGACCGAGGAACATCAACCACGAAGGGATGAAACCCCTGTCCGCGCCTCGGTTCTTCTGTACTACGATAAAATTCATACATATTAGTAAAATAAAGATATACAGTTTACAGATAAAGTGTACAGAAGTGTTCTCTTTAAACGATTTTTTTTTAAAGCAAGATATAATCAAAAAGAGCAAAAAATCGGAATAAATTGGAAAGTTAACTGGTGGAGGATAAATGACAAGAATATTTTTTTATAGAATCCGATGAGATTTAAAAAAAAAAACTACTTGCTACTGATGATACTTCTTAATAAATTGACAAAGTTAATTCATTAAGAACTTTCTTAGCTTAAGGGCAGATAAATAATATTTTCTTTTAAGAAGTCATTATAAACTTGAGTGTAATACAACTTATATCGGAGGACCGCCTACGCTGAAGAGTATCAAACAAAATGTACAAGAAACTATTGAGTAAGTATCTAAGCAATTTTAATCCCGCAAGGATAATAAAATTAACTTGTCTTGATATTTTCCCGATTTCAGTAAATGTTAAATTTAATGGAATCGGGAAAATGTAATTGGATTTAATCATTAGCTCAGAATTAATTTGATAGAACATTAATTATTTCTACAGTAATTTCGAAACAGTTGTAAACTTTTAATATCAAAATATCTTATATGTAAAGACATTGTGTGTCTTTGTTAAAATATATCCAAATTTTTCTGTCCACAAGCTATAATTAAGAATTATAAACTAACCCCCAACTTTATATTAAGCTCAAACATGTTATATCTGCTGTAAGTTGTTAAAGATTTGGGTATCCCACTACTTGATGCTGCAGCATCAGGTCAAGGTGGTTTCACTATCACCATTAGAGACTAAATAATAAGACATTCACAATATTATTATTCTTTCAATAAATAATATTAATGCAAAATATTATTTACTGAATTAGGTAGCTATCGGAATTTATTTGGTACACACACTTTATTAATATTTGTTTTTTATAAAGCCAAGCAGATAAATAAAATTAGCAATCAAGGCCCCAAAAAATTTTTCTTCTGCTTAACGATCCTACTTCTTAAATTGTGTCATTGTACGAGTAGATACGATTTCTTACAAGCTTTTTGTCGTATGCGACCTTACATCGAAAATTCATTCATACAATATTCGTATGGACATTATGAAAGGGATTCTTTACGCGTTTTATCAAGTGATTAAATTGTGATTTATTCTCTCAACCGCAAAACTGTTTAGTTCAAAATGTATATTCCCCGCTATATTTCGTTTGGGGTTTCTACAAATATGTTGTCGGCTGGTACGATACAATGATACAAATGATACGGTATGATGGTAATGATACAAAGCTTTCTAATTAAACGGAAACCTAATAATTATGGCGGACATTATGAACTGTCCCTTTTCCAAGGTTGTCCCTTGAAAGCGGGCGTATAAACCCGCCCTCCCTTATTATAATAATTATTTAACTCAAGCAAGACAAAGCAACGACGAAAAGGGGCCATTTTAATTATCACGTCACCATCTTAACACGTTACTAGTTTCAGTATTATGCGCCCATTCTAATTTAGCTCACAACTTGATAATGTTAATCCGCAAAGATAATCAGACTTATTCTTATATCTATTTAGAAATAGAAATAGAAAACATTTATTTGCATACACATGACACTCACGAATACATATAAAGATAACAAAACAAATAAAATATTTTTCACTTTAGAATGAGAATACACACTTAAATAAAATCCCATTGAGTGAGCGCCATGGCAGCAAAAAGGTATCTGGCTCAGCATAAGCTGATGCAAAGCACAGCGCTGATTTTACGCCAGTCCTACTTGACAAGTTTCACGCCGGCGGAATATGCGTCGTTATAACACTTATGTAATCTTGTAGGATTTCACCAGTTTCACCTACTGGTTTTCATCTAATTGGACTTTATATGTAGTCTCTTTTTTTTTATTAAACTACTGGTTTTAATATTATTATAGCTGGTGCCGGCAAATTCGTACGCAATGTAGTTCATTTTTTAAAAATCCCACAGGGACCTTACATTTTTCTAGGATATAAAGTCTCCTACAGTTTAATCCAGGTATAATCATCAATATCTCAGATTAGCGTAATAGAAACTCACAAGCAGACAAAAATTCTAACTACAATTTTTTGACCTCGGTAACATAAGTAGAACGTGTACGTACAAATTGTTTTTATGAAAAAATATTGAATGCACAAACTTACTTTCTACAAACTAACTGACTCGCAATCGCAAACTCGCAAATCTATCGACGCGATATCGTCAGATAGGTAATTCTTCATGATCATCAATGGTTTCCACGAAGTCTATTGAGGAGATCTGCTCAAACAGAAAATAGGCCATTGGACCCTATGACATACAGGGCATATTATCACAAGGTAGATAATTATCACAAAACTATCATGACACGTGACAAGATGATGACAAAACAGATATTTTTTAAATGACAAAATAAATACGTTATGACAAGTTAAGTTTAATAAAGTTCGAGTACCGTACATAAAGGTACAATAGGCGAGAATATACGTATCCAGGTGGAAGTTATTACGCCATAAATAGTAATCAGAATAAGCAGTAGTTAAGGCTTTAGGAAACAAATTATATAAAAAATAATAATTTAAATATTAGAAAAAATGTATAACCTAATGGTAATGAATTTCTATTATATTTTTTTATTAAAACAGTACATTTATTCGTAAACAAGCAAAATTAACTTATTATCTTAGACCTACGAGTATGTTTGAATTCTAAAATTTTAAAGTAATTATTGAAGAATCGAAAGTATGCGTGAGCGTCAACAAAAGGTTTCATCAAGCGTAATAGGAATAATTAAGTATGTGTATATATTTATATTATCTGTCTGTATATATATATTTAATAATATCTGTCTGTATATATATATATTTATATATATCTGAATGTATATATTCCAAATAATTCTTTAAAATGAACACTGTGTGCGGTAAAACTCTAATGAGTTTGTGTACACAATTGTTAAAGAAAACGTAACATTATGCTGTATAAATAAATAAATAAATAAATAAATAAATAAATAAAAAATAAATAAAAAATAGCTAGCTATAAAAATACCGCACTTTCTATTGAGACTAAACACGCTATATCTGCTCTAAGTTGATGAGAAGTTGGCTGACCCACAGACTACTAGATGCTTCAGTATCAGGTCAAGGTTACCATGTTATAGAAATACCGCTAATGTAACTATACTAAATTTCACATCAATAGAAGCCGTGGAAATCCCTTCGTGAACTAGGAAATGGGCTTATGGTCTCCAAACGCCTGAACAGATCTTAATAAATTATAGCTATGAACCATCCCAATCGAGTCAGCTTTCAATCTAAAAAAAAAAGGTACCAAAATTGGGAACTACGATTCCACAGACAGATACACAGACACACACATCAAACTTATAGCACACTGTTTCTATGTCGGGCGACGGGGGTTAAAAACTAATGGTGTCGCTTCGTCATTGATACATCCCTCCCTCAATTGTTTATTTTTCAAAGTGATCGTATGATATTTTAGTGTAGATAATCAAACTCCCCTACTACAATCTCTAATCTTAATGTAGTCCGGCCGGATTAATTAAAGTTTCGCTAAACATCGTGTCGACATAAAACAGAAACCTTAATCAGAGCGGGTTAATATCAAATGGAGGTTTAGTTTGTATTAACATTTCAACCTTTTAAAAGGAAATTAAATGGTTTAAACTATGTTGAATAATGTGCAAAAACAAAGATTGTTTAGCGATGTGTAGAAACTTATTAATACAAAAGTAATTAGAAATTCTATTATATACGCGACAGTTCAAATATATTCATAGTACTATAGTACAGTCGTTTGGTGATGAAAACAAAGTTTAATTTGCGAAGATCGTCGTATCATAATAATTTTACAAAAAAAACATGTCATAAATTATAATGATTTTTTGTCTAGTTTAATTTATTGTACAACTGTTTTATCGTAAAACGAGTTGAAATTTATTGTCAAAAACTGCTAAAGCTGTCAAAAGCTAGGAACAAAAAAATGCAAAAAATCGTGTAAGACTGTCTGCAAGTATATTCCGTGAACTCATTAAAATAATTATATTATGATCACAAATTACATTTAATTTCCATAACGTGGTGATTCTAGAACCCGGAGTTCTTAATATTTTTATGAGTTTCAATATTATTAAGATTCCTCAATATTTTTTAGGCTTATAAAAAAAGTATATTTATGACATACACTTACCTATCTCACCATAAATAAATTATTGTTATCAACTCTGGGCCCATACATTTAGTAGCATTTTCTTTTGAGGGAGCTCTTAAGGAAAACATAACATAGAGAACAATCGTATTTTCGGATATTTTAAATTGGCAACCCTAATGCGATATTTTTGTGAGGAACTCATTTCGTTGTTTCGTTACTACTCCCTTCCATTTGCAAAAGGCAGCAAGACTAGCGCGCCGCAATAAATACAGCCGTATTATGGAAATTTCATTCGCTGAGTAAAATATTTTCTACTGTGGACCTTATTTACGGGTGACTCGTCAAAAGATTCGCAGATGGAAATTTGCCTCTTTAATTGGTACGATTAAATTCTTGCATAGCATGTTGCGTTTCAAAAAATTCTTTTTATTTATTAGTTTCTTGAGTGGTATTCAGCTAATTATCGTTTGTATTTCTAATTAATTGCTTTGTGTTTTCGCTGAAATATGTCGTCATCTTATAATATACTAGCTATTGCAAGCGACTTCGTCTATGTAACTTTATAAAATATAGCTATAAAATAAATACTCACTGATAATGTAGCTTTCTATAGGTGAAAGAATTTTTAATATCGGTCCAGTAGTTTTGAAATTATTTATTACAAATAATTTATTTCAAAGTTATACAATATATAACTTTGAAAGTTCATTTACAAAGTTGGCCCTGCCGGGAATTAAACTAATATAATATAAAGGAATCAATTTAATACTATAAATTTAATTTAACTGTATAAAGGAGAAACATAATTGAAAACCGAATTAAAATTCCATAGAGGACAAACATGCATTGATTTTCATTTATACATATTATGTAGATTAGGATGGTTCATATTTGAATATAATATGTAGGCAACGATCTCTTATTATTATGTATTAGTTATTAGTACCTTCTAATAACTAATACAATGATAAGCTATCGGGTTTGCTACTTAGTACACGGTAGTGAAAGTTTTGAACTATGCTTAAAGCTCGATTTGCATGAAATTCACGATTATCACCAGAAGTTGTAACTTTAATCCGTAAGTTCACATTTACACATTAGCGGTTTTTCTAAATAATAGTGATAAAAGTTTTAATGGCAAAATCATGACGAGTCGAAAAGAAGCAAAGCCTTCGAGAATATTTAGAAAACAATTTAATTAGGTCTTCCAAACAAAGCTGTGTACCCTTGAAGAATCTAATTAAGTTTAAGGTTTGTCTCCAATGTCTTTGTGTACATTGGAGTGTTGTCAACAATTTATTTTTTATATAGGGCTTATATTCTTCTTCTTATGTAAAGGTCGGCAAGCACGCTGATGGTACAATTGATGGTAGTTAAGTGCCATTCATTAATTATCTAAGGACAATTAATTAATGTAATAAGATTTCTCGCACTCCCCCTCTACCTTCTTACGTAAGATATGATTTAGTTTTATGTAAGATATACAAAAGGATCAATTTCACTCATAAACTCAAAATCAAACTTTAAGAATTTTATTCAGATCATCAATATTTATATTTTGAATATAAGATTTTGTAAACTTAATAGCAATAAAAAATTTAAAATTTAAAATATGTATAAATTAAATTGAACATTAAAATAATTGATCTCATAATTTTATTGTTTTCACAAAGCATTGCTTTCAAATATCTATATAACTCTATGTTAGAAATCGCACATTTGGACTTAGGCAATGGCAGCCTCTTAGCTGCCATTGCCTAAGTGCTACAAATGCATTGCCAACCTTAGTAGGATAAAGAATAAAATATGATTAGGAGAGGATAGAGAAGTGTGCTCTGGAATCACTTTATCACTCACCCAAACACAACAGCACATATGCTTATTATTTCACAGTGTTTTCTTTAAGAAAGTGATCAATGCCGCCAGAAAAGTTACTTATCCCTTTTATGACTGCAAAACGTTATGTGTACTGCAGTTTTTTTTTTAAATACCCTTAGGTGGCAGGCAGACTGACGGTCCACTTGGTAGATGGCCACCATTAAATTACTGAATTTAATATAATTTCATACAAAAGACGCGAATTATTTTGATATTCCCGTCGGCAAACAGACCTTATTTAATCCCGTTTGGAAACATATCAATAGGGATAACAGAGGGATATTCGTATGATGAGGGTTAGGCAGAGAAACTCCGTGCATAAATTCTTTCAATAGCATCCAGGGCAATCCTGCGACCTCTCATCAGCTCAATAATTAGAGACCTCGTTTCAGTGCCATAAGTCCATTACACAAATCATATAAAAGAGACGCAAGAGATTTATTTTTATAAAATTGCCGATAAAATGTTTGATTTTGTTTCACACATAGACTCTATGTGCATTTGTGCTGGTAAGTCAGATTTTGCCAAATTTGCCAAATACAACAAACATTTCATGGCAAACATAAATTACTTTGTAAAATGTCATGATTGTTTCTTTCGAAAACTATTTCCGAATTTAATTTAAACTAAGGCTGCAGACCCTGCAGGAATTTATTTACATCTTCCTAAGAAGCCCACATTGTAGCTAGCTAGGTGGAATACCTTAGAAAGGGAAAAATAATTAAAAAAATAAATATTTTTCATTAAAATATTATACAGATTTTAGTTTTATATAGTGAGGCACCTATAGTAAATTTCATTGAATCTGTAGTTAACGTAGATCATTGAAGCGTAAAGCCAATGCCGAATACTGGGCACGCAGCCAAGTGGTCACTGCAAATAAATACGGTAAATACTACCGAGTAAATCCGAACTTTAAATGCACTACATAAACAAGGCCTAAGTGTAAATTTTATAGTTACAATTGATATAAGTAATTGTAACAGCTTGATACTTTATTAACAAGAGGTAGGTAAATTTATCTTATTGTCGTCTTATCTTCCTCAAAAAATTTATTATTTTAAATATGTAAGTATTTCTAATATACACAGAAAATCTGTGAGCAACATTGTAATAGCAATAACCATCAATTTAATGAAAAAAGTTTGTTAACAAATGAAATTTCTTTTAGGATTATTTAACACGGTCTACAGGCCATCAATCTTACATTTAACGAATGACACTTGTTATTTCAGCCGAATGAATTTCACAAAGGCTGTTCGCACCAACTAAATCTCAAATAGAAAATAGCGAAAGTCGACAATGAAAATAAATCGGACCTCACAATTCACACAATCTATAAGTAATAAATAAAATTTAAGTGTCTGTGATGACTGCTTCTTACTAAATGTATATCAGAATATATTATACAGAACTTTTAAAAAAAAAATTTTTTTTTTTAATGTTTTGTCTGACGGGATTTTTACTGGCAGATAGTTGATGTTATAAGGAGTAACTGACTACTTCACCTGACATACATTGATGCTTGACATTATACTTTTTTACCAAGCGTTGGATCTTTATTTTTAGATAATGGTGCCCGCGTCTTCGCCCGCGTGGAATTTGTCCTATGTCCATTGTCCATCCTGAAATTTTATTGGTGAAAGATTTTTTTTAAATCGGATGAGTAGTTAAAAAGATTACATCCTACATACAAACAAACATATAAACCACATTTCTTTATAGTATAAGTACATATAAATGTCGAGATCTAACTAGATAATTTTGCACTCAAAATTGCTGATACAACAACTACATTTAGTGAAGTTGATAAAGCTTGAAATTCCTACTAAGTTTAACATTGTGACCATAAATCGTTTATCGCTTGAGTCCTTAATGTATTTTGTAACTACATTACAAAAACGACTTTTACAATAGAAATGAAAAGCGTATTATTCTTATCACGTACACAGATAAGGTTTACGTACCATCTTAAATAAAGAAATAACCGTAAAAATCCCATCTTTATTTTCCCTTGAACGCTTATTTTATTTATTTTTCAAATAAATATGAGAACATTATAGGCAAAACATAGGCGCTTTTACCATTCTTTTTTAATAGAATGTTAAAAACTTATACCTATATTTATGCTTCAATGAAACTTTCAATTATCCCATTTTTTATTTTTTATTTTTAAACACTTAAGAAAAGTGGGTGCGGGAACGAAGTCGTGGGCAAAAGATGGTTTTGTAATGTATTCGTTTATTACAGGCAAAGAGTGTACAAACCTATTCACCCCAAAAAATTTATTATTTCGAAAGATTACGAAGATATATTATTTCGAGGTTTCGATGATTCTCTCTCTCTCTCTCTCTCTCTCTCTCTCTCTCTCTCTTTCAATGAAAAAAGCATATTTGGTTTAAGCATCGAAATAATATCTTCAATATATCTTTCAAGTTCGCTATGTTTAAGAAATCTTTTAATAATAACAAAATTTCAAGCCAGTTGACTTTGATAAACCAAAAAAAAAAAAATTATATCTAGATGTTCTATTTCTAAGAACGTCGAAATGTAAATCACTGAAGATTTTAGTTTAAGTACTAACCCTAACTTTATTTGTATCATCGTTCGTAATGTAATTCAACACTGTAAAGACAAATGCCCATAAAGTAGTTAAAACACGACATAACGCGCGCAAGATAGTAAAATGCCAAAATAACTTTCTTTACGACACAATTTAAAGATTAAAGCATCGCAAATATATCAGGTTATATGAGGAATATCCCGTTTTGAAGTGACTCCCTATATTCTTGAAGTACGTAAAAACTTTTACAGTTGTTTTACGAGAACATTCACATTACGAAGTGTAATATTTTATAACTTGCGTTAAACATTGAAGGAACCTTATGATAGCTTTTGACAAAAAAAAAATGAGTAAAAATTTTCAAGGAGTATTAAAACTTATTTATCGTTATATAATATACAATTTAGCTACATATGTTGAGTAAATATAGGTAGTCTTATCTAGCAGGCACGCGAGCTGAATATTACGTACGTCATACAAGGAGAACACTGGCGTAATTAATGCGTCTGATAACAATAATTACTCCAATAGAACATGGCTGAATTAGCACTATTATACAAGCAAGTAAACTAATAATGCAAATATTCACATAGTTATCTAATGCTGCCCAAGTTTTTTTGGTGACGATAATTTACCTACATATAACTTCACTTTACTGTAAGATTGAGACGAAAACACCAAAGACAGAACCAGAAGACCAAAGAATTATAATACAGGTAATTATGAATTTTCTTCATGACTGTTGCAAGATTCAACATCAGCAGACTATTTCTTACTAGCTTTTATCAGCGGTTTCAACTGCATAAAAGTTACCCTATGGTTCTTCCTAAAATGTCATAAGGATTGCAGACATAAGTAAGTGAACTTTTGCGTTTTAATACAGTCATTCTGTATTAAAACGCAAAAGTATGTACAATTAATAAAGTTTTGAAACTTGTGTGGGTTATACCTTTGGGTCTGCTGAACAAAACCCACAACTCTCCCCCTCTTCCCACTTGCCTCTTCACTCCCCCACATCGTGAAATTTGTCCCCGTTAGCGGTTTTTTAAATATTTTGCGAAAACTTTAATAGATACATAAAAAGTGTCAAAGGCAAAAATTATCCTCATTAAATTCTAAACAAAATATCTTCTATATATTATTTTGATTAGCTTGACGGATTTCAAGTTATAGCTAGTTTTAAAACTTTTAAAGTTATTTTGAAAACTGGCTATAGCTTGAAAACCGTCAAGCTAATCAAAATAATGTATAGAATATATTTTGTTATAAATTTGATGAGGATAATTTTTGCCTTTGACACTTTTTTGTATCTATTAAAGTTTTCGCAAAATACTTAAGAAACCGTTAATGGGGACAAATTTTACGATGTGGGGGGTGAAGTGGCAAGTGGAAAGGGAGGGAGAATTGTGGGTTATGAACAGCAGACCTAATTTATAATGTCATAACATTATTTAGTTATATTATTAATACACCGCACAGTCTATTAATGAATAAATTAAATTGAGTATTTCTTTTCCCAAGCCTGTGATTTTTCCTTATAGAAAAAAAAATAATTAAAAGGATTTTTTAATCTATAATTGGTATTAATTGTTCTCCCTAATTATTATTTTTATGCTCCGCAAGAAGCTTACAAATATAGCTAGGAGCACATCAATTATTAGGTTAAATGCATAGATTGCGTTCACTCTATTACATCTACATGTAAGTGAACCCTTGATCAGTAAACAGTAATAAATTTAGGTCGTTACGTTTACAAACTTTGTTGAATAACTTGTTAAATTTCGTACTCCATTTCACAAGTAGCAATTCCCGTAATGTAGGTATATACCAATTAAGCTGAAAAGTTTTCATGTAGCGACTAAATTTCGTAACTTCGAGAGGGACTTATTTCCTAATTAAATGAAATCCACGTCAACAAACGTTTAATGGAGACTTTGCGGTCCCCCATCCAAGTTTTGGGCCACAATAAAATACAATAGAAATCCCCGGCCGAAGCAGTGACCGTAAATAATGGTTGCGAAATAAAATTATGAGGATTTAATTGTATTTTTAATAAAATTAATGACATAGGGTAAATTTCATGCAGAAAAAAGGTGCTGTTCCCGAGGCTCCCTGTTCATCTACGAATAAAAAACACAACGCCTGACAAAACAGTTATATTGCTCATATATTTTGTCAGGAGTTATATATTTTAATTTTTTTAACGCGGAGGAAGTCGCGGACACCAGTATATGTAGGAAATGTATATAAAGAATATACATATAGATAAGAACACGTATTATACCAGCCAGACACGATCAAGCCTATCAAGCCAATTGGATGATGTATGTGTGTCATTTGTATGACGAACGTGGCTGTTATACACATGTGTTGTAACCATGAAATTGGCTAGAAATTGGCTAGGCTGGACGATACAATCCATATGATACCTAGGCTTGAGCAATTTTGGTACAAATTTAAAGATCTCTTTAAATTTGAAATTAAGATTCATGGCAATAGAATATAATAATCATTTCTTAAGAATTGTTAGTTCCATTCACAAACACGTTCTTAAAAATTTTGTTGTTGTTTGTTACTTAAGAATTTTAATTGACATTTTCTTCTTAAAATAGACTTATACACTAAACACAACAATTAAAGGATATAAAAAAAATTCCAAATTTTTAGGTGATTTTCAACAGGCTGTAACTTCGAAGAAAATGATCGTACAGTGCTCATTAAAAAAGGAAATTGTAGCTTCAAGTCTCTAGTTTTTGAATCCGAGCTTTAAATATTTTTCTCATTAGCGGTTTATGCGTAATTGTCAGAAAACCAACGGATAAAAATTGCCAAAATTTTTGCTCGTCTTGAAATCGGTGTAAAAGCCGTAATAATTTTTTTTGTAATAGCCCTATAAAGCTCTTTTAGAGAATTTCTTTCACTACAACTTGACCTCCTCATGAGCTCTGTATGATGATTTGTCACTGAGTTATCGTCGATCAAAGCGAAAAAGTCATTGTTGACTTTGATAATTGATTACTCGGGCAATAATGGTCGTACAGCAAATTAAAGTAGTAGTAAACTGCAAAACATTCCCTACAAGGTGCTTAAATTGGATTTTGATAAAAAAAATTTTTTCAAACTGAAAAGGTAAAAAACTGCAAATTTAAGGATATTTGGATAACTTGCAATAACTTTGCAAATAGCTTTTCAACCCCAATGTGTCCTGAAAAAACCCTGAAAGTTTCAAGGTGCTGCGACTTATTTTTCTTAGTGTCCGGAATGTTCAAAATTATCGTTTTTGCTGAAAATCAAGATAGCGGGCAATTTTTCATTTTTTATTCCTTAATTTGGGTTTAAATGAGTTTTTTTTTTAGCAATAGTCCATATTTTTCATTAGAAGCCTTTAATCATTAAAAAAAAAAAAAAAATCTTTTACAAAATTTTTTTTCTCTCCTGTTGTAAAAAAAATTTGGTTGGTAGCTAGGCAGCTAGGCACTTTTTTTACCGTTTTTGCGTTTAGTATATTAGAGATTTCTCATTCATGTTCTAATACTATATTACTCTGAGAATAGTTTGATTGGAATATACTGACAAGTAAGGGTTATTCCAAACAGTTCTACTATCAGTTCTACGATAGAACTGTTTGGTAATGTCTCACTTCTGACAAAGTTTCGACACACGAAACCGAAATTAGTTCAATAGCATTGTTTGATGACGACCGACAAGTTTAATTACGTTTCGGTGGCCATGCGCAAATGTGTCCTTCGCAATGAATGTTTCATTTGTTTTCCCTTTGAATCAATCAAACCTGCGAATCTACTGCTAAACTTGAAATTGGAATTTACGCTCGGATAATTTAGCAGTCTATTTTGGAGCTTTGGGGAGCTCATTTCACTATACCAATCCCTTATCCTCAATCCCACTATGGTTGGCAGAGCACTTGCAGCACCTTTGGCGTTGCTTGTGTTGTAGGCGACGGTAGCCACCTACCATCAAGAGGACTGTCAAAAAAAGCGAAGTCATAATAAGGTTAACAAGATTAGATTTATAATATACTAATGGAAAAATTAAATGATCAAAAAAATTTTGGAAATTTTAGTGATTTTTCAAAATGGTGTATCTCAATGAAAAATGTCTAAAAAAAGCATTTTAAAACTGCGAGTTTCTAGTTTTGAGATCTGTCAAAAAAAATTCAGTGCTACTTGTTCCATGCAATTTCAGAAAGTAGCGTGAAAAAAAAATTTGCTGATTTTTTTGATTTTTCTTTTAACTTCACGGGCTTGAATAAAATTTTTCCAACTAAGCCATGGTTTAGACGGGATAGCTTGTTTATTCAGCTTCGATTTGCTTTTTTTAGGACCTCTGTACGATCACTTTTGGCTGAGATATTGAAATTTAAATCAAAAAGGATCTTTTTGCCTTTGATCGACGATATCTCAATTACCAATGGTTGCACAGAAAATTTAAGAGTAGTTCTGAAAAATGGAATAAATTTCCTACAAAATTCTGCTGGTACCTTCCCTCTTGCTGCTCTGCTCTGCTGCGACCTGCTGCGACTAAGCGCAGGCGCAGCCCTAGGCGGTGACTAAGGTCCAGTCCAGTCGTAAGGTCCCCTGAGATGGCCGGTGTACCTCCACTTTCGGGTATGCCGAGGTTCTGACAGGGAGCGTAGCCTTCCCAGCGCTAGATAGCCTTGGCGGGGCACCGAAGTCGTATCATAACGGCCCCGCGACCCCGCCCATCGACGGCAGCGCTAGAAAGTCGTTGGGTTTTAGCCGGTAGGAATTTGGCATAACACTGCCGGGTATCCAAGAGGATTCCCCAACGTTAAAAAAAAGGTGTTCTAACTTCCAGGACTGGTCCTGGCCTCCACTTAAGACCCGGCGACTGAGGTCAGGGGTGAGCCGAAGTTGAGGGTAAGTCGCCTTGTACAAGGACAAGCCTTGCCCAGAATAGCAGCAGCCAGAATAGCCCGCTCCTTTTTCACATCATCACGCTCACCGGAACACAATAGCACATATGTTGTTATTATACAATATTATTTTTATTTTAAACGATTAAGAAAATGTAAAAATACCAAAGTGGTGTGGTGCAAATCTTTGGATAATTAAACTAATAAATAAGTAGGTGATCAGTATAATGTTATATTATAACAATATTACATAATTAATTATAATTAACATTAATTTGAAAACCCATCACATCACGTTCAATGTCTTGTGAAAATTTGCATATTAACTCAATAAACAGAATCTCTAACTCGGTAAAGTTTTAAAGAACTCCTCGGAAAATATTAGCATAACAAAACAGCCCAGTTTTGCTCACGTTGGTAATAGTGACTCGTAACAAGGTCGTAATCTGTCAATTTGGAAACTTAATTGTCGAGACTGGCAAATCAAACCGCGGTGATTAGCTATTCAACAACTCTGTCGAATGGTTAAATTTACGAGGGCTCTGTAAAGGAAGTTAGGCGCTTTATAGGTAATCTTACAATCTTACAATTTGACGCGCACATAATTAAAACAAATTTAAGAAAAGACTTTATCAGACTTATGATTACTTAAATATGGTCCCAACTAATTGGAACATTTTTTTGGTTCATCTTTCTATAAATCCGTCTGCGGATTGCTGATTTTCAGACATTTTTCGAAGATTCTAGGACGCATATGTTAGATACAACAAGATATACCACTTTCCGGTTTCGTTCAGCGTAAGAGCAGGTTCTAACGTCAGCATAAAGTCTGAATATTATCATGCTTTGCATAAAGCCTATATCTTACGATACAAAAGGACTGGTTATCAAAATTATCCCATCGTTAATAGACTAGATTTTAAAATGACTAGGTAGCAAAATGTTTTAGCAACTGTTCATTATTACTTTTAACCCACATATTAGGTAAATCGAAGGCTCGTAAGCAAGATTAAAACCGTTGTGGGCAGTCAAACGTGAGTCGCACTGAGACATTACTGCTACATATTTTATGTAGTGCAGTTATCTATACTAATATAACAAAAATGGAGATTTTGTTTGTCTGGTTGTTTGTTTATTACGATTTCACGCCTTAACTAGTCAAGCGATCACCATGAAATTTTGTATACACCTTTTCAAGAGTACAGAAAAGCAATGTACACTGCAACTACTTTTTGTCATCGCATAAGCCATTACGAAGCAAATGAAAAGAAAAAAAAAAACTAAAGCAATCCCAGCTTAGAGATGGAACATTGCAACATTAATATCAGGTTCCAGTATTTATGGCTTGCATTTGTTCACTATAGATTGGTTTTTAAATTATTCCTTTGTTAGTCTTGTTGCATAATTCCTTTTAAACTGCTGCGTTTGAAGCGTTTATACTGAATGAAATAAATAAAAACCTTATTATTTATATACTAGCTTTTGACCGCGACTTCGTAAGCGCCCCTTTTTAGTAAGCGTTGAAAAATAAAATAAAAGTCCAAAACCTGCCAAAAAATATATGAGCAATAATTTATAGGGAAGCAATTAATTATAGTATATCCTTAAATAATAATATTTAATATTCACACTATTTAGATTAGTTACATAAAACAAAACTAATTAAACTTTGTTAAAAATAAAATAGTACAGAGAAAATGTATGTATTTACATTTTATGACTTTTTTATTTACATTTTATAGGGCAACGCATGAGTGTTGACGACGGTGGAGTCGCCGCAGCCACAAATTTATAGAATCTTTTTTTTATTTACAATTTTACGTTAACTCGAGGCCTTCATTCGAGAACCTTCCGGCTGCAGCGGGCTACTGTGTGTTCTACCCGCTACCGCACAACTTACTGATCTGCCGGGGTATGTCGGTAACTTTCGTTCGTAACTCCTCATTCCTGATTTGATCTCCCAGTGTTGAGCTTTCTTACGAGAACCATAGTAAGAGACCAGGTTTCAAAGCCTGTCATCACTGACGACACACGTTGGACGAAAACTTTTGTTTAATGGTACTAGGGAATTAAGAACGAGAAGATTTCTCGGAGCTTACCGAAAGCTGCCCATTCGAGCTGGATTCGGCGATTGACCTCCTTCTCGAAGTTGGCTTTACCTAATTGCACTGTTTGCACCAAGTAAATGTACTCGCCAACAACTTTGAGAGTGGAATTCCCAACTCACCCCAAGAGGTGAGATCAATATGGACATTAGACATAATTTTAGTTTAAAAAATGTAATGGCATTAAAACATTGGAGCTTACCCTATATTATTAACGCATAAATATGTATGACATCGCGTAATCGTAAAAAAAGAAATGTTGCTAAGAAACTCGCACGTTATCATTGTTCTGTAGCGATTGCATTGTGATGTGCGACATTTTATGACGACACGTACAGCTTTGACAGATGTCACAATACTTAGAAACAGAATCAACGGACTTCGATTTGCTAATACACACTATATTGTATTGTGTAATATTTGCACCTCCATCACGTGTAAATCTTTGATTTTTGTTATGTTATTAACAATTTTTCTTAATATCAAAGTCGACATTTAATAGTTTGACGGGACACTTAAGGCCCACTTTAGTGACCACTGTCGCCTAGTTAAAGGCTATGGCATTGTTAACGTCAGTGTGGGTAGCCAATATATAAAATAATACATATTTCGCTTAAAAAAAAGTTGAAAGATAATTGAAAACAAACGTATGCGTATTCAGTGCTTTGAATACGCATACATTTGTTCAATCAATATGACGTCAATCTATTATAGATCGAAATTGAGCATCAATCTATCAATCTAAGTTAGACCAGACATTTGTATTTACCATTTCTATCCATCGAATTGATTGATTGATCGAGGAATTCAATTAGGATGATAATCTTTTGAATTAAATGTGTTACAGATGGTGCACTGCCTTTTTATGTACTGTGAGATTGCGGTGTACCTTAATAAGGAACCTCGAACCTTGTTTATAGTCTTGATATTGTTACGAGCATGCTGGGGCTTTATTAAGCAAGTAGAGCTATAGGCTATACACTATAGCTATTCACGATAATGTTTACAAAGTGGTTATGTAATTCCGTTAATGCATATGTAAATGCTCAATGTAACAATGGTTATATTATACAAAAGAAATTGCGTCTGTAAGCCTGAAGGATTTGTCGCCCAAATAATTTATTGTAAAATGTTACATTTGTATTTTGTATAAAAATTCGGCTACTTTGAAATCCAAGTTTCTAAATGTGTAATGTTTGTCTATTTTTAAAACAATCGTGTTAAATTAGACATTCATAATTTGTATTAATTGGGAAGCTCGCCTGGCGGCAGTAATCACACAATAATATAAGAGAGAACAATGAAGCAACAGTAAGAATTTACAATAACAGTAACAGTGTTAATTCATGATTGAATACGACAACCCGTGTGTTTCGGGGAGTTAGTGAGGAAACTAATTAGTTAGTAACTAACGAGGAGTTAGTAAGTACCTAGTTTGCCATCACCACCTAGTTCCTTATTTTATAGGCTCTGCCTGAAGTTTGCAGTGCACTTACAATTCGTATGACCTTATGTGATATGTTTATGCTTCAATGATTCTTCTAAGATTTGTCATATTATGTTAATTAGCTTAGAGGATGATGGGGCTGACAGTAAAATAAGTGATTTAGATCAGTAAACGGGGATAAGACTATTTAGACACACAAGTTAAAATTAACGTAGAACTTAGGGGTAGGTAAAATTTAGCCTCTAATTACTATCACACCGAGCTCCCACTGTAATGATAAGGATACACGAGAATTCCATCTATTCGACCATGGTTGAGTATAAGCCGTGCCTTTCACCCGTCGGTCGTTTTAATAAAAACGAGCTTCCACCCCTCTCTATTTACGTGTCAACCGTTAGCTTTTACGACGCATTTACCACGAGGATTCCGTTAAAGATATGCCGCAAAGATGAAAATGATGCTTTGTCTAAGTTCTCGTTCCCACTAAACTAGACATTAACTAAATTGAGATTTTATTTTATTTTTATTTATTTATTAAATATTGAATAAATATTTTAACATCTAAGAAAAACGGATGAAGTGTTAGAAAAAAGCATTCATAAGAGATTGCATTGCAGAATTGCATGTAATTTCATATAAAATGTTTTAATTTGTATTGTAAAATCATAGTAATGACTCGCAATGACCCTTCCTTCTTCATACTTAGTTATGAGTAACTGAAATTTCTTACAAGGCCCATAGAGTAATATTAAATAATAGACAATATTATGACCAGATTATGACATAGATTAAATCAAGGGTGAAATGCAATAAATTCTGAAATTGCTCCAAGATAAGTCAAAGCAACCACACTCGTCTATAAATTTAATGCGGATCAAAGCGAAATTCTAGACCTTTTCGCCGACAGAGATTGCCGAGTTGAACAGACAGCCGTTCCGACGTAAAATGCAATGGAATTAGCTTTTCGGGAAGATCGCTCACAATCATTGCGGTTGAAATCGTGTCGGCTTCCGTGAAAATAAAAGATTCCTTTATTTTTTTCCTTTTCTTCTTATATTGTGGTTGTCTACTCACAAAGACGACTTTGAAGTATGTAAATATACTCGTTTAAAATGTAAACTTAAAATACAAATGCAATATTATATATACAAAGCTATTAATACATAAATCGATCTAATTAGTTTAATTTAACTTAGTGATGGCAAGACAAGGCACCACTTCCTCCGCAAGTCCACCACGGCGGACAAGCAAGCACAGTAGCTTAGAAATTAATGAGGGTATTGTGCAATACCTAAGTTAGTAGCGAAACTATAAACTGAATGTTTTACATTCAAACGATTTTACAGTACAGTTTTTATTAAATTAGAAAACTTTCTATTACACTGAAATGCTAACCTTTGTTCTCGTCGGAAACACTAATATTAATAACCGGGAAATTAACTTTTTGTACACGTATAATAATTGTGAACGAGCTGTTGTTAGTTTTGAAAACAATCTACAAAATAACCGGAAGGGTAAAGATGATCAATCAGTATGTATGGCTATCGGTTTATTTTCTTTTTAACGCTTGAAACTTGCATCGTGAGAGAAGAAGAAATTATTAGATTTTACTGGAAAAATATTGTGTTATTTGGTAATGGGGTTTCATAGATAATTAAGTTTGCATGTATTAAAATACTGTGCATTTCCTAAATACAGGTCATAATTTTCATGTTTATTTATGAAGTCTGTAAAATTTATAATTTGGATTTTATAAATCAGAAATATCCACAGGAAATTACTGAAATACTGAAGTGTAAGTTAATTTTTATATAAAATAAATATACAGCAAAAACTACTTATGAATATAATTATTATTATATTTATAATACGTACGAAACTACCTACAATGTCGTATATTTCCCCCTTTGCAATCGTTTCTGCTACAAAACACTCGGTTACTATGAAACACACGTTCCTTGCATAGCAGAACATAACATATATTGTTACAAGAGCACTCCGCGCTTCAATTAAGGTAGCTAGAACCCGCAGACTTTAATTTATGCGAAGAAAGATCACTTGGTACACCCATGAACGGCATGATGAGATAAATTCCTCAATGTCTGCGACACAAAGGCGAAATTGCTTTGGCACTTCATTATGTTGGGATGAATGCGAAGTGGTCGCACCACCCGCCAGCTTGTCTCAATAATACAGCGGCAGGTGTGCGAAACTGGCTTGTAATTAAAGGATTTGACGAAATGTTAATGAATAAGTATATACTTGCTAATACAATTTTATAATGTGTTGTGCTCGATATCTGGATTCCACGCGGTCGAAGTCGCGGGCAAAAGCTAGTATTTTCCTATATAATAACAAAATAAATATAGAATAATACAATAATTTTACATAGAGCGAAAATTTATATAATGTGATCACAGTCAGTATTAGTAGTTCAAAACTCATTATCACCGATTCAAAGTATCGAATTCTCCTGTAAATAACGTTTCAGTACACAATTTTACTGATGATAAAAGTTTTTATTAAAATAGTTAGTGCAAAGTTGGTAATCGAATATTCTATTTTATGGCTTTACCACAAAAGTAATGAGATAGTATGAGAAATATTATGTTTCGTGCCATATTTACATTTTAATAGGTTTAAGTTTGACAAGACTTATATTAGATCTGAGTTTCGTTTGCTAGAATATCGATACTGTTGAATTGGATTATCTCTGTAATAAACTAATTTAATCATGCTGCCTTCTTCTATTGAGCTGTTGCTTGGGAGATGTTGTGAAGTACTTAGTATCTATACTATACATAGTTTAATACAGTGTTAGCAATAAACCGGACTGTTTTAATTGGCAAAAATGCTATTTTTAACTCGAGTCTAGTAGATAAAGCTATATTCACTACCTTCCTCAATCCACCGTCGACCCGCAGCCCTTATCAGTCTGAAAACTCCATTAAAATCCATTGAATAATTTTGACCAACTAAATAGACATAAAGCGATAATTTATACTAGTGATTCAAAATATTATATGTATATAACTAGATGACCCCGTAAACGTTGTTTTGCCAAAAAAAAAATTTGGAGTATAAAATATACTTTACAACCTATTCTCAGACCTACCAAATATGCACAAAAAATTTCATAAAAATCGGTCAAGCCGTTTCAGAAGAGTTTTGTTACAAACACTGTGAGACGAGAATTAATACACTATAAATTTTATATATAAGATGTAAAATCCTGATCTTATATACTTACTAAAAGACGAAATCTTAAATCTGCATACGCGAAGAGCCCATCAGCCTACCAAACTAGATCCAACGCGTATCCCATTATAGACACGTATTCCTGTAAATGGATTTTCCTATTCACTACGAGTATGACAGGATTTAGGAGTATCATTCACGCCAGTAATGGAGTCTAAAGTTAACTAAACCCATTATGAGATTAGAAACAAAATAGAATTAATTAAGAAATTCGTTATCAAATTCACTTAATTAAAACAAATGTATATTTCTAGCTCTAATTTACAGATGACATTAACTTAAAGGTTTATATACAGTTTATACGTAAGTATATATGTTTACATTTTGACACATTTTGACAATTTGACGCTCTATAAAAACAACTCAGGTTTTCGGTACAAACTTAATTGAGTTTATAGTACACCTAAACTGTGTACCACCAATTGTTTTTTTTATATAAATAAATAAAAAAATAAAAAAATCCGAAAATGATTTTTTTTTTGGAATAGAATTTTCATTTTTCGGTTATTTTTTACAGCGTCATATTTTATTTTTTGGCACTAAATTAGTACTAAATAAGCACTAAAATATAAGCTAAAATTGAAGTGAATCTGCCCATTTGACACTGCTAGTTTTTTGCGTCTTCTTCTTCTTCTTCGACGGTTTCACTCTTGACAGAGTGGTCGTGGTCATCATTTGAGGTGGCAAGCTTCACAACACGCCGCCATTCCTCTCTAGGCAATTTCCTGCTGTCTGCCCCGGAGCGCGGCGCCGGTTGCTAAGCGGAACGCATGGCCTTCTTTGTGTACTTCATTGAACCTTCATGATGACTTTCATGGCGTAAAGTAACTTAATCTATTATTGACCGACTGCAGTAGGTGTATAATATTAGCAAAAAAAAATTAATTAATTTCATTATATTTCTTTCCAAAATACAATTTCTTCATTACATACTTGAAAAAAAAAAAAAATCTTGTTTTGTTGTGAAAGCCGGTATCAATTTCAAATTCATTATTTACCTACGTTTTTTCTCTAAGTATAATCCTGCTTCAATATAAGTACAAACATTTTCACTTAATCCCGCGGAGGATTCTGTAAAAAAAAAGTTTAACATTTTATTCGGTGACCGAGAAACAACAAAGAAAATCATTGGCAATACTTTTAGCAGTGTAAACGTAGACTATTAATAACAGTAAAAGCCGGTTCGAGCCTCGTATAAAGTTTCAGAGCTTACACAGTTTTTGTTTACAGTGCAGTAGTGTGAAAAGACATTATTTAGTGATAAAAATGCAATGTAATACGTCAATTACTTACTCCATGCTAAATGTATACCACTTTAAAGTGATTTGTGTATATGATTAAACCCCTTGTGAAATACAAATATACTTCATTCATAAGAAGGTTTTTATGATAAAAGACGATACTGCGTAACAGTCATTTCATTAACAACACCGTTATCAGTCAAGTATATGGTGTGGACGCTTCTCACCCAGATAGTAATAAGCCCTATATCCTATCCTCATATAGTGCAGTACACAAACTGGGTATAAGGGGAAGATTTCATACTATGATATAATATAATATGCGCTTGTTGTGTGGTTGAACTTCCAATAGTCGTAATGGGGGCTCGCGTGTGTGCCCTCTCGTGTCCGGCGCGGCCTTGACGCGTCACAATCAATTCAATGTCAATAACACGGCCTGGGGATGTGCTTACATCAGATTTATAACCAAGGGGTAGATAAAATATATGTATATAGGTATTTCTTATGTAGTAATAAGTGCGGAATACGTAAGAGCTTAGACAAAAAATCGTAATTTGTAACTAGTCATAAAGTGTAATTGTAAAACTATAGCTTGAGAATACAACACATACAACAAGAGGTACTCTTATAATATTACTAGCGGCCCGCCCCGGCTTCGCACGGGTATTTAACAAATTATTCGATTCCGCACACGACCGCTGCGTAGGGAGCCACCGCGCGAGTGAGCCGCGCGGCACTTTATTTCTTGACATTGACTCCTCTCCCGTACCCTAGTGACGTCTACATCGCATATTGTGGTGCTGCCTAGCTAGTATTATTATAAATATTAACTATAATCCACCCTTATCTTTAATCCTACTGTGGTCGGCGCACTTAAGTCTGTTAGTGTTATAGGCGGCGGTAGCCAACTACCATCAAGTGGGCCGTCGGACGGTTTGTCAAACTTATCATAAAAAGACTTATTGAAGAAGTTCAAACAAAATCAACTACGTTTCTCTATAGAAACAACACGTAAAGGAATATCGGTAAATTGTATTTGTGGTGTAAAAAGTTTTCCCCGACGTACGTGTCTAGGGTACATGCTGTGCTTTTGTTTTCTCCGAATAATCCGCATTGAGGTAATTCGCAGAAAACTAGATGTGACCAAAAAGTTACCTACCTATTACATACTGTGAAGTCGCCACCCTCCTCCCTCCTTTTAAGCAATTTTACTATTATGGATAAACAATTTAAACGAAAACGGGTTCTGGCTTTCTTTAAATTCGTACTTCCTTGAGTACGAATTTAATTCCTCCCCTGATTTGCTGCAAAAATTGGCTCGAATAATAGCGAGAGGTGTTGCCGGGCTGCCGGGTGTTAGATCTTCTTATGTAATACTTGTAATAGTTCTTACGTAATGCATAAAACTGGTCAGATATAAGTGTTCTGCTTGCTTGTATAGGGTAAAGTATATAGTGAACATCCGATAGGTATCTAACATTATTCATGCGCACAACTATTTAATAATTACTCGCAAGTCGCAATGTATACAGTACTGTACATCAATGAGATAATTATATCAGTTTTGTAATGAGATCAGGCCGTCAGTTTTATTTCGTTTTAACAGTTGAAATTTGTACCATTAGGTAACAAGATATTATAGATTTTATTGGGAAATTATCGTGTAATTTGGTAATAGGCTTTCATAGATACTTTATTTCAATAGTAAAATTTATAATTTGAATTTTTAATTCTGAAATGTTAACAGGAAATTACTGAAATTAAGAAAAACTTTTATTAATAAATGGTTTAAATTATGTACTTTTAATTATCATTGTTCATGTAAAATAAATGTTCATTTACAACAGTACTTTATTTTATTTTCTCTTTATATAAACTGTACGCGAAGAAAGTCACCGGTCCGTAGTATAGGTATAAAAGTGCAACATTTTCAACTTTGTACGTACTTATATCTCACAATATCTTGTTAGAGCACATTTTGTTCAAGCCCCGACAACAGTTTTCTTATATTTACTTCATAGCGTGTGTAACAAGAATTTTATAAGACATCTAAAGTAGGTGTCTGTGGATTTTTATGACGTCAGTTGTAAGCAGATTGGATTGGAAGTTTTTCCGTTGCTAATATTGCAGGAGTTTTACGATAAATCTTTATTTTTGTTCAGACGTTCTACCAAGTTTTAAAAACAATAATGAAAGCCAGTGTCTAATTATAATATAATTAATATAATATTTTTAATTACATCACCTACGGAAAGAGTTACATACAAAGATTCAATGAATTGTTTTAAATAATAAGAATTTGTTTAAAAAAATCTGCACCAGATGATAATAGGAAATAAAGACAAATTCAAAACGCTTAGCAATCTATAGATAACGTCTACAAATCTTCGATTATTACTCGTAAAACAATTTATCATTATATATTCGCTAATTTATCTACATGTAATAATCAATCTTTATATTTTTAATACTTGTGAAATACTATTTACTTGATGAAATACTTGTGAAATATTGTTTTTCACGAGACATAAATATCTAATCGAAGTTTAAAAATAAATACATGTAAATTCAGGCATTCGAAAATATCGTATCAATGAAATATCACTGTATATGACGTGATAGGCCCTTATAATAAAAAAAAAATATTGTGATAAGATAAACAGCCAATGTATTCAAATCTAATGCATTGGAATTATGGAGAAATTCGCTACTTGCACGCTTATAGAATATTAGACTAGATGTTGCATGCAACTTCGTCGGCGTTACTATATAAAATATAGCCTATGTTATTCGCTAATAATGTAGCTTTCCATAGGTGAAGGTTTTTACAATCTGTCTAGTAGTTTTTGAGTTTATTTATTACAAACAAAAATAAAAACAAATCTTTTTTCTTTATAATTAGAATATTAGACATAGTATAGACTATATCGACCTGCCTAAGGCTTCGCACGGAGTTGACATTTTCAAAAATCCTTTCTTTGCGGATGCCAGGCGGATGCTTATACATAAAATATAAAAAATTTGGCGCCACCGTCGTCATATCGATAAGATGTCGGGCGTTTTATTACTCATTATACTTTCTGAGGTGTTATATTTTTC
This sequence comes from Synanthedon myopaeformis, assembly GCA_944738685.1. Lineage (NCBI taxonomy): Eukaryota > Metazoa > Arthropoda > Insecta > Lepidoptera > Sesiidae > Synanthedon > Synanthedon myopaeformis. Next base: position 9,445,911 of record OX122917.1, read on the forward strand.
ATTTGTAACCACACCAGCTAGTGTGGTTATATCATATGCATAATAATAATATATGCAAAAGTTTATATGTTTGGATGTTTATTACTCAATCACGCAAAAACGACGGATTTGGATGAAATTTGACACACAGTGTTATTATTTATCTTATTACCTGGATTAACATATAACTTTTTATCCTGGAAAAATGTTGATTCCTGAGAGAGTATCTAAAAATTTTAAAAAATAAAGATGTCGAGCGTTATAAGTATTACTCATATATTTTCTCAGATACTATAATATTTCATTTTTCAACGCACCAGCTAGTGCGGTTGTATATGGACGAGCCTCATATGACTCTGTCTATAGGAAAATACGTACAAACTCCACGTAGAGCCTACGAGTATCTGAGCCGGCGCGGCGTTCCGTCGGATATTGGATTCCGTGGTCTGTTTTTATTTCGCTTGTATGAAGTGAATTCAAATTAAAAAGCTCTGTGGCTTCATTTAAAAAGTATCAACTTATTTACTAGGCTTGCGGTTTCATTAAATTTCTTTGCTCTTCCACATATACACTTTATATTAGGGTATTTTGCTAATAGCTTTCTGTGATTAAACTAATGATGCTCTTTTTAGAGATACTAAGTGTGCCCCACGGCTCGATCCGCCCAAAAATTTTACAGCATATAAACCTGCATGAAAACTTAATCAAATTAAAAAGAAATGGAGAATTATTATTTTTTTAATTTTCATATGTTTCATTCCAATCTGGTTACTAATGTCGATGCGACTATAATAAGTAGTTTGTTATAATCAATATTGCCACATTATATGTAATAAAATATAGTGATTACAGTAACTTGGCTCTGGGCCAAGTGTAATAATAAAAGCTCACTTAGCACTTAAACCTGATCCATCCCGTACAGTAAGAGCACAACCAAGATGCTCTAAGTAGTTTTTCACCATCGTTAACGTCGTCCTAACTCGTTCCGAGTCGTCCCGCAGTGCCGGAAAATGGTTCCAACTTCTCTCTTATATCAAGTTGAATAGCGCAATTTATTAGATACTAAAATGCTATGCAATTATTTCCCTTTATTATAAAATTTTTATTGTAATATACAGTTATGATCGTAGTTTCTTTGGGAATATGAATTATTTTATTATGATGGGGATATAAAAAATATATATGGAAAATGAATATAATTATTATAAACTAGTTATAATTATATGGTATTCCAGTATTAGAAAAGAGTGTATCCATTCCCCAGTCAAAAGTGTCTATAGATGAAAGCCAATTTCCTCGTGCTAAAGAATACCTGCCAGAAAGATGGATTGTGAATAGCTATATTTACTACAGGAATGCCCACCCGTTCTCATACATTCCTTTCGGATTGTTTAGCTTTGGTCTGATATTATTTTTCTAAAGTAATGCCTTCCTAAATTATATTATAAATACAAGAGTAATTTTATTTCCTTATTACCTTAACACACCTTAATTTTTTAACCCATTTACACCTCTTTACACATTATTAATCAAGGCTAAATTGATTGTATTATTTGATTAATTGCTTACTGATCTTACCCTTAATTACATCTTGTCAAAGTATCATTCATTCACTATAAACAAAAATAAAATCATCTCTATATAAGGTTTGTTAAATATTAAAATGAACCTTAATATAATATGCCATAAGGTTGTTATTGAAAAGATTTACTGAGTGTCTGTAAGTAGAACTATTCGTTGAAGGTCGAACGAATGTGTCGGTTTTAAGAAGGTCAATCAAGCGGCGTGTGCGATAAACTAATACAATACAATGCAGTATCTCTATATCACTCATAAGTTAAACATGTGATACCGAAAGTGAATATAAAAATAAATATATATTTAAGTACACACTTAACACACAGAACTCATAAAATATAGTAAATAGGTGTCTTGTATGACAAAATAACTTCTTTAAAGAAATGCTGTGTACCTACTGTATAGTAGTGGTAGAGTGTTGTAATATTTTATAATAATCGGTAATACAATGCATGTTTTAAAAAAATCATTCCTTTTGAGTCATCCGGCAGCGAAAAATTTGGTTTTTCGGTAAGTGGGTGTCAATTATTAAATTTAATTTTTTGTATTATTATTACATTTTGATGTTGCTGTTACTTTCATACAATAATGTTGTTATCATTTTCTAAAAAATGGTGCTAAATAATAGATATGCATATTTATTTTGAATTTATCCTTACATATTATAAAACAAAGTCCTCCGCCGCGTCTGCCTGTCTGTCTGTCTGTTCGCGATAAACTCAAAAACTGCTGCACCGATTTTCATGCAAGGAAGGTTTTAGTATATAATTTTCAACGTGGGCGAAGTCGCGGGCACCAGTTAATATTATAAAACAAATTACCATTAATATGTATTTTCGGCAAATAATTAATGCCATATGAACCATTAAATTTGTCTCTAATTTTAACTTATTTTATTCATTCCGACATTTTACTTTCTTCTTTTCATTTCATCATTTAAAAAAAATCAAATTATAACAGAGTGTATTCAATTATTTTTATTTAACGTATTTTAATGCTGGTTTCACTGTTATAAGAATGCTTAAATTTGTACTAACTAAACTAAATAAAATAATTAATTGCGTTCGGTAAAATTTTATAAAATCGCTGCTGATATAACTTATTTTTATAATTTAAGTTTATCAGAGGAATTATCAGAAAAAAAATCAGAGAAAAATCGCGCGGATCCAATTTTATATACACAAATGTTCCTTGCTTATCTAGTGAAAAACCTAATCAAAATCCGTAACTAAATGTGATTTAGAAATTAGTGGGTAAACAGACAAAGACGGACAGCGACTTTGTGTTATCTTACCAATGTCACAGCATTGAGATAATATGTACTACGTGTCGGAGATTCATTTCCATTTGATGTTTAATTAAATAAAGCAACCTTTCTATTTTTTTAATATTTTAGAACATCTACAGTAAATAAACCAATCGATACTGGAGAGACCAACAAATTAAAGTCATGGAAGGATATTCCTGGACCGTCTTCTCTTCCCATTATTGGACAATTGCTTAATTTTATACCAGGAGGTACGTAACGTATTACCTGTTAATTGTATTTTCTGAGAAAACATAAACAATAGGTGAAAATAATAAGCAATTAAACTGTCAAACACTATTCTGTCATGACAAGTTGCGATATGATATGACTAGCTAGTGCTCGTGACTTCGTCCGCGTTGAAAATAAAAAAAAGCAATATAACGCTTGACCTCGTGTTGCTATAACACTTTGGCCAGGCGTTAGTTTTTTATTTTTTATTTATCCCTCGAGAATAGTCCGTTTTTCTGGATGTACCCTATGTCCTTTCTGGTGTCCCAGACAACGTGTATGCAAAATTTCATGGTAATCGGTTTAGTAGTTTTTGAGTGAAAGAGTTACAAACATCCATACATCCATACATCCTAGCGTCCCAGTGTTTTTAACCAAACTCCTCCGAAACAGCTGGACCGATTTTTATCAAATTTTTTGGTTTTGGTCGGTCGGTCTGAGAATAGGTCGTAAACTATTTTTTATACCCCTAAGTGATAAGGATGGCCCACCACAAAAAAAAATTTATATGGCAAAACAACCTTTGCCGGGGCAGCTAGTTTTTTCTTATAAAAAACAAGTTGCTTCTTGTCGTTTTTAAAATGTGACAAAATTTTCAGGGAAATTGTACAATCTTTATGGAAGAGATTTCATCGAAACAGTTCTTAAAATGTATGGACCTATTGTAAGGCTGAAAGCAACTATCGGTATACCTCCACTAATTATGATAATTGATCCAGAAATTTCAGCGCATGTAAGTATTGATTTAAATTAGTTGTATGAAAAAATTAAAGAGGAAGGAAAAATTCGTAAATTGTTACTCACCATTTTTAGGTTTTACGCTTTAGGCTGATTTACATTGATACAGTAGCTGGCACCAACATCACTGACTTCCGGCGCTGGATCAGCACTGGATCGAAATTTTTCGCCTATTTTTCAATCCAGTGACTGCCCCCCGCACGCCGCACAGCCCGTGCCAGTTGCACTGGGTCCGTATAAACACTACGCGCCAGTGAACGCCAGTCGCTAGAGCCTTAATCGTACATCGAAAATGTCATCTAATAAGTGGTCTGATGAGGAGCGTGTAAACGACGCGATCCAGTGACAGTGCCGATCCAGCGATGCGGGATCCAGCTACTGTATCAATGTAAATCATCCTTTACTCTAAATTATAGAGTTTAGAGAGACTAAATGCATTCCGTCAAAAGAGAATCGAAATGTGACATGATACATTACAAGATCATATGTTATACATAATTATAAAACTTATACATAAAACACAACGTTAAGCGGTTAAACAAAATTTTAGATTCTACGAAACGAGAATTCCTTACCAGAAAGACCTGGATTCCCATCTTTAGAATACTTTAGGAAACAATATAAGTCTAAAGAAGCATCTGATCGTTCAACTGGCCTTATAACCGAGTATGTATAAGACAAACATTTCAATTAGATACAATTAGATATAACAGTTCAGAGAAAAAATGTAGCAACCTTGCAAAATTGTATTCAAGTGAAAAGTTTATTTGATGTAAAAATGATAAATTAAATTGAGATTGTTATGAAAAATTACTTATTTCAGACATGGAGATAAATGGAAAGAATTTCGGTCTGTCGTCAATCCGATCATGATGCAACCAAAAACGATAAGACTATATACTGATGCGTTGGATGAAGTTGCTGTGGATATGATTGCAAAGTAATTATTTTGTTGATTTAACACTAGAATATTCAGTAACTAGGTCATTTGAACTAATAATCAGAATTTTTTATCTAACATTAACAACAATGGTATAATAATTGCTATGTTACAGAATGAAGTCTATTCGTGATGAAAATAATATGATCAAAAAGAATTTCGACCTTGAAATGAATCTGTGGGCATTAGAATCCATCGGTTTAATTGCATTGGGAGAAAGGCTAAATTGTTTTGATCCAAACCTCGCAGAAGATTCACCGGCAAGGACTCTTATAAATTCTGTTCATGACTTCTTTAACGTCACATTTGAATTAGATTTTAAACCAAGTATTTGGCGAGTTTTTCCAACAAAGGCTTTCAAGGAGGGGATGAAACTTTATGAACGTCAAGCGAAGTAAGACCAATTTATGTTTACGTAAAAATATTACTGTCGTAATTATGAATTCATTCTGATCTCAAGCCTACCTTATAATCCACAATTAATTTCACTTTCTCCAATAGATCAAATAGACTTTTATTCATTCTTTTACTTAGATGAATATAAATCTTCTTATTCTATACTTTGATTTGTATAACATAATGTTTCTGTAATTACAGAGGTTCTATGTTTCATAATGTGTCCTCTCTTGTTTAATTTCAGAGCTGCTAAGTATTTTATAGTTAGGGCTATAGAGAAGATGAAAATCAAAGACAAAGATTCGAATGAAGAAAAATCAGTGCTCGAGAAACTGCTCGAAATAGATGAAGATATTGCACTAACTATGGCCCTTGACATGTTGATTGCAGGTGTAGATACTGTAAGTGGAGTACTTATTATTTAATATATAGATAACTAGTGACCAACCCCCAGTTAATGACCATAATAGATATAGATATAGAAATTTTCATCTTATGTAGTTTTTACCACTTAATTTGGCCTTTAAAGTGCTGGCTTATAAAGTGCTCTCTTATAAAGTGGCTCGCTTGTCTTTTAAAATAAAAAGTGACAAGTGGATTTATCAGTAATGTTCATATTTGTGTCTTGGACAAAGAAATTAAATATTGTAATTAAAATTCAGTATTTTAAACTACCTATGTAAAAAAAAGCATTCCGTTATTATGATTTTGATAAAATTTATCATTCAATTCTGTTTTTTTTTTTATCTTGTCACTAGACTGCAAACACAATAATGTTTACACTATATTTGCTCGCGAAAAATCCAGAAAAACAAGAGAAGTTAAGAACAGAAATAATGTCGAAAGATCAAAAGCGACCATATTTGAAAGCCTGTTTGAAGGAATCCTTGAGAATAATGCCAGTAGTTTCGGGAAATTTGAGAAGAGTAACAAAAGATTACGACGTGATGGGCTACAGAATACCAAAAGGTGTAAGTTACTATGTTTTAAAGTAAATTCTATGATTTTACCAAATTTAGATCTGGTCCCTTTTCCTTTAATCTCTTGCTGCCCCCTCTAGGTAAATATTGTAATCTACCATCAACTGGATAGTCAACTAATCATGGTTAGCCTACATATTACATTGGCTACCAAGTTATCTGCGAGGATTGTATGTTCTAAAGCAGGTGTTCTGACGAAGTTTCATTTCTCGTTGGAAAAAGTGACAATTATTAAAATCACAGGGTTACAACCGATTGAATAAAAAATAGTTCTTTACATAAAGCCTAGATCAAGGCTTAAGGATTACGGGGGAGGCTTATGTCCAGCAGTGTATCCTACGGCTGAAATGATGATAATAAGCAAATGATGGCGCCAAAAAAGAGATAGAAATTCTAACAAAACCTAACTTGTAACAATTTTGTATAGATGAATGTATCCTTCCCCCATTCACAAATGGCTGTGGATGAGAGTCAATTCTCAAGACCTGAAGAATACCTGCCAGAGAGATGGATTGTGAATAGCAATGATCCTCTTTACTATAGGAATGCCCACCCGTTTGCATACAATCCTTTCGGTTTCGGTGTGCGTGGTTGTATTGGTGAGTGACAATATTATTTTCAAAAATAATATTAATAACAAACACAATTTCAATACTGTTGTGATTTTTCTTTATTCATATATATTAAAACAAAATTGCTTTAAAAGTTTTTAATGTACCAAATAACTTTATTACACTAAATAAATAATTGTTTTTAGTCTATAATTGTTCTCTCGATGTTATTAACTAATTGCTTTGTTCGAGATAACTATTACAAAGATTATTAATTACTACAATATTGACTATTACAATTATTAAAATTGTAACTCATTATAAACTTATAAAACATTATGTAACATAGGTATTCGGAACTTAATATTGTCTGTCTGACTGTCTGTATATTACGTATTTTGCATTGATATATATAACTTTTACAGTCGTTTTGTATTTTTCAGGTCGTCGCATAGCTGAAATGGAAATGGAGATTTTTCTAGCGAGACTCGTAGAAAATTTCAAAGTTGACTGGGTCGGCGATCCCATTAAAATAAGCAGTCTCACACTCAATTATGCTAAGGGACCATTTAACTACATATTCAAAGATGTATAAGTAAAATTATTTCAGTAAATTATGCTTTATAAGAATGAAACAGGTACAAATAGAGTAACGCTAGGCAAACGTATTATGCCGACGTGGCTTAACGAAGCGTATAATATATAAATTAAACACAAAGGGAGTCAAACCTTTTATAGTAATATTTTAAGTTTACTTACATCATTAGCAGTTTGGATATTTTTTTTATTAAAATATTATTGATCATACACATTATTGTCTTTATTTTTACTTTAAGGAATATTTTAAGTTATATTATTAAAATTTCTTCGAAGTTGTTGTTGATGGACTAAGATTTTTTTTTTAATTCAAAATTCATTGCGAAAAAGGAAAAAGTTTAGAATTTGATAACGTACCTGCACGTACATACTTCTAAATTTGAAGATGATGTCTAAAATCAGTCAGTGTTATTCAACAAATATAAAAATTACTCCTCGATCTAATGTGTATTTAGAATGTTAAAAGATTAAAATGAACCTTATCGTAATATGGCACAAGATTGTTATTGAAAACGACATACTAAGTATATACCTACGTATAATCATACGTTGAAGGTCGCTTTGTCATGGGCTGGGCTTTGTGAGGGTCAAGCGACGTGTGCGATAAACAATTTAATTCAGTATTTATATATCACTCGTGCGTTGAACTTGTATTAATAAAAGTGGATCTAAATATATAGATAAAGTTCAAAAAACCTCATAGACTTCATGAAATACTAAACAGGTGTCTTGTATCAAAGAAATAACTTCCTTATAGAAATGCTGTGTATTTTAATGTAATGTGTTGTTTATTTCATAATCGCAAATACAATGCATGTTTTAAAAAGATCATTTCTCTTAAGCAATCCAGCAGCGAATCAATTGGTTTTTCGGTAAGTGGTTATTTTAAAATCATTTTTTTTATATTATTATTTATTGAAGCTGTTGTTTTATCATAAACATAAAATGTTGCTATTATGTGCTAATAGATGGCACTACACAATGTACAGATTAATATTTGAATTTATAATAAGAAAATCAAGAATGTTTTTTAAAAATACACAAAATTTTAATAAAGCACCTATTTTATTTTTGGAATAAATTTAGAACATCGACAATAAATAAATCAAGCGATATTTCAACTGGAGACACCACCAAATTGAAGTCATGGAAGGAAATTCCTGGACCACTCTCTCTTCCCATCATTGGGCAATTGTTTAATTTTTTACCCGGAGGTACGTATTATCTGTTATTTTTTTTTTTCTGGAACAACTAAAACATAGGTGAGGCAATTAATTATCAGATGTACCTATTATTTTTCGCATATTATTTCTTAACGATTGTATTGTATTATTTTTGACGTTTTATGAGTGGTAAGGGTGCTTACATTAACGCTCTGTTATAGAGTTCTCGGGTTCGGTTCCCGGCATGATCAACTTTGGAAATGAACTTTTCAATGTTGTTTCTGGTCTGGATCTGGAAAGTAGTGGCACGGCATGCTGTGTTTCGTAGTCATTTGGGCAGCCCGTCTGGCGGCAGTAACTACCCCCTTACAGATGACCACCGTGAAATAAACAGCATCTGTTGTTTTCTGATGAAAGAGCCCAATTTCCTATCCCTTCCCAATCCCTTTTCCTTAACCCTACTGTAGTCGGGAGCGCACTTGCAGCACCTTTGGTGTTGCTTGTGTTATAGGCAACGGAGCCACTAACCATAAAGTGGACCGTTAGCCTGTCTGCTAACCTTAACATAAAAGAACATAGCATGAGTACGTTTGATATTTGAAGTTACTAGAGACGAGCGCCGATAAAATATCGAAAATTAAATTACAGGGTTTTTTTGTAGCGTGAAATGGATGAAGTCAAATGTCACTGTACCCAAGCTATGTAAAAAATACCAATTCTAAGTAATAACACCGATAAAATGTTACTTAACCAGTAAAAGTAGTATTTAATTTAATTAATTATGGTAGAAATGCTTTTATTAAATTGACTGAATCCGTTTCCGTTTCTTTTTTTCAATATAAAAACATTTTCTTACTAAAAATAAGTTGATTCTTATTTGATTTTAAAATGTGACAAAATTTTAGGAAAGTTTTACAAAATTTATGGAAGAGATTTATTTGAAAAGGCTTCTAAAATGTATGGGCCTATTATAAGGATGAAACTAACTATCGGTATACCTCCCACAATTATGATCATTGATCCAGAAAATTCAGCGAATGTAAGTTATGATATTTTTTTTATTAATTATTATAATTTTCTGTAAAAATTACATAAATATTTTTATATATTATAAATGAGACCACACTTGTCTTAGTCAGAAACATCTCAAAAGGAAGATTGTTCCAAAGTTTCGGCATACGCCTTTGATAAAGCATCCGCAGTTTAAAATCCACCCTGTGAGTAGCGGCATCGTCGGCACGGTATTACAGTGGTAAAAACTCGGAGTAGATATTAATTGGGTAAAACACATAAAGAGGGTAATTAAGTAAACTCTTCTTAAACTAAACGGTTACAGCAGTTGTTTTGTGAGTAATGGAATGACAACTATTCGAATAGTGCGACGCTGCAATTTGTCAAAAGGATTTAAGCTGATCTAGAGGTTAGAATAGTCCAAAAGTGGCAACGAGTATAATCTGGGCTTTCTAGAGAATTCGACGTTGCTCTGGTGAGAAGTACCTATCTAATGCTTTGTCCTGATCCTGAAAGAAATTAGTGTTAAATATGTAAGAGTTCGGTCGAGATCAAGAATTAATACAATGAGCGGGTTGTGTATGTGAAAATAAAGAAATAAAGGGATGTATAAAGTACGAAAGAAGACGGAATTGGAATGTGACATGTCACATAGAAGACACAAGACATATGACTATTTTACACAAAATGAAAATTTTGAGATGTTTAATATCAAAAAGCTTCGCAGTGGTCACGTGTTTTATCATTTTAGATTTTACGAAGTGAGAATTTGCTACCGGAGAGACCTGGATTACCTTCTTTGGAATATTACAGAAAGCAATATAAGCCTAAAGGAGGATCTGATCGTTCAACTGGCCTATTAACTGAGTATGTATGAGACAGATTTTTAATTTATAATTTGATATCGCCGTTCAGAGAAAAAATGTTGCAAACTTGCAATATTTGATGTAAAAATGATAAATTAAATTAAATTTGCAACGTTTATTTGATGTAAAAATGATAAATTAAATTGAGATTGTTATGAAAAATTACTTATTTCAGACATGGAGATAAATGGAAAGAATTTCGGTCTGTCGTCAACCCGGTCATGATGCAACCAAAAACGATAAGACTATATACTGATGCGTTGGATAAAGTTGCTGTGGATATGATTGCGAAGTAATTATTTTTTTGAACTTATTCTAGAATGTTTTAAAAGACAAGTAACCTTACGTTTAACCGTAAGTTTGAAATAACATAATAAAAAAAAAAACTTTATGTAAAAATGTTCAGCACATTTTGGTTTGACAACGACGATATAATTACTACACTATGTTACCTTTCACTGTAATTGATAAACTAATAATTTTAATCAGTGTTTCTTCATCCAACATTAACAATAAAATGCGATCATTACAATGTTACAGAATGAAATCTATTCGTGACGAAAACAATATGATCAAAAAGAATTTGGACCTAGAAATGAATCTGTGGGCATTAGAATCCATCGGTTTAATTGCATTAGGAGAAAGGCTAAATTGTTTTGATCCAAACCTTGCAAAGGATTCACCGGCAAGGATTCTAATAAACTCTGTTCATGATTTCTTTAAAGTGACATTCGAATTAGACTTTAAGGTAAATATTTGGAGAATTTACCCAACGAAAGCTTTCAAGGAAGGAATGAAACTATATGAACGTCAAGAGAAGTAAGACCAATTTTTATTAAATTAATTATTATTACTCTCATAGTTGTAGTCTCATGGTTATATGTATATAGATAGACTACATTATATAGTATATCTGCTCCCAATCCTACCTTGTAATAAAAAGTATATTTCACAGCATGTAATAGGCGTTTCATTAATTCTTCTACTTACGTGTATACTTACGTTATACTCGTATGTGTTGATGTGTTGTTTCTCTATGTTGATTTTTTTCTATAGTTGATCTATTAATCTATATTTCATAATATGTTCTGTTTCGTTTGGTTTCAGTGCTGCAAAGTATTTTGTTGATAGGGCTGTCAAGAAAATGAAAACAAAGAGCAAAGATTCGAATGAAGAAAAATCTGTGCTCGAAAAACTGCTCGACATAGATGAAGATATTGCACTAACTATGGCCCTCGACACGTTGGTTGCGGGTGTAGATACTGTGGGTTGAAAGTTTTCTATTACATTTATAAAATTGTTTGTCCTAACTTGACTATCAACGCACAACCAAAACAACTACATAAGTCTAGAAAGGTGAAATTTGGAACATAGGTTTATTGTATAACATAAGCATCCGATGAGAAAGGATTTTCCGAAATTTCCACTCCGTGCGAAGCTGGAGGCGGGTCGCTAGTATAATACATAGATAATAAGTCGATATTGGACACTATACAATATCAAATCATGGTCTACATGCATAACGTTTCAAATAATATTATAATTCGCAATATATACGCTTAGATTTTAGAGAAAATTTTTATCATAAGTATTTTTAAAATAATCTCTTTCTAAGTATTTTTTTTTTACTTATGAGCGAGCTGAGCGAATAGTTTGCAATACTAATCATTCTATTAGCAATTATTGGTCAAAGCAGTGTTAGAAAAACCATAGAAAAATTGCTCCATTATTTCAATATCATAAAAACTCACATAAACTAAACAATAACTATATTCAACAATTCTGTTAAAATGTAATGTTGTGTAAAAATTGGCTAGTTTACGAGTTTTGTGGACACAAACGTACGGAAGCTGAATTTGTATATAAGCTATAGATTATTATTATTGCTTTGACAAAATTTATATTTTGATTCTCGTTTTTCTTATCTTGTCAGTAGAGTGCCAATACAATATTGTTTACACTATATTTGCTCGCAAAAAATCCAGAAAAGCAAGAGAAGTTAAGAAGAGAAATAATGTCGAAGGAGTCAAAAAGGTCATATCTGAAAGCCTGTTTGAAGGAATCCTTGAGAATATTGCCAGTTGTCACGGGAAATATGAGAAGAGTAACGAAAGATTATGACGTAATGGGTTACAGAATACCTAAAGGTGTAAGTTCCAAATATCTTGTTAGCCTTACCCTTTAATGCTCTAGTTCACAAGTTGAAAAAAATGATTTATTAGGATTTTATGTACTTTCTCATTTGGTACACTTTTTAAATATTAATTACATCCATTCGCAAATTATTATGTTTTTATCTTGACAATAGGTCCTCTGTACCGTCCTCTGTACTGACAGTGGGTAGCGCTGTACCGATACATAGCATTAAAATCGACCGTTGCTTGTGTATTTTTTTGAATATTAAAATATTTATATTCATATTTTGTAGTTCTGGGAGTTGACATTCTTTTTAAATCTTGTGCTCTATAAGAATCTTTTTAAATTTTAATTTCACTTCAATCGTTCCATTATTTTGAAAGCAAATTAAAATTATAGTTGGCCCAAATATTACATGAGCCAACATGATTGTGCATTGCAGGTTGACAGAACTTTATTTATTTGACTGCGAGGATTTCTAATATTGAATAAATAAGTCATTTAATATAAAATTAGTCTTGATCCAGTCTGCTTCTGATCCGTCCTACTGAAAAATTATAGAGGAGGTCTATGTCGAGCAGTGAACGTCCTTCGGCTGAAATGATGAAAATAAAGCACATGACGGTCCGGTTAAGAAAAGATGTGAACATTTTAACTAAAACTAACTCAAAATAATTTTGTATAGATGAATGTATTCTTCGCGCATTCACATATGGCTATGGATGAGAGTCAATTTCCAAGACCTGAAGAATATCTGCCAGAGAGATGGATTGTAAATAGTGATGATCCTCTTTACTATAGGAATGCCCATCCGTTTGCATACAATCCTTTCGGTTTCGGTGTACGTAGTTGTATAGGTAAGTCTGATTATACTATTTTCCAAAATAATAACAAACGACATTCTTATATTGTTGAATTCTTGTACTAAGATTCTTGTCATAATACCTTTTAAAAGTTTCAAAGTACCAAATAAATTAATTACATTAATTTAAGAATTTTACATTTTTTTAGGTAGAATTCCTATTTCAGTGTTATTTACTACTATTTTCGTTAACAATTAATTTAGTAAACTTACTTACTCGTAGTTACTTGGTTAGTGGAGTTATTAGTGAGTACCTCTGCATCTGCACATTATTATAAAAATATTATAGAAAGTAGATGTTGATCCCAGATTGATTGATAAACATCCAGTAGGTACATTCTAAACCGATTGACCGATCTCGATTCTTCGTGTTTTCAATACTTACATGTGTTGAAAGTTTATGCTTAGAAAAACACTAGATGGCTCAAGCTGGAACGTGAACAAAAGCTAGTTAAATGTAATAAAGTATCTGAATAAAGTAGTATAACTTTAAAGTAGTTATGCATGTATAACTTTTAATATTATTTTGTATTTTTCAGGACGTCGCATAGCTGAAATGGAAATGGAGATTTTTCTAGCGAGACTCGTAGAAAATTTCAAAGTTGACTGGGTCGGCGATCCCATTAAAATAAGCAGTCTCACACTCAACTACGCTAAGGGACCATTTAACTACATATTCAAAGATGTATAAATAAAATTATTTCAGCTAACTACGCTGTATAGTAATCGCTATACAAACATATTACTTATGCCAACGTGGCTTAATGGAGCACATATGTTAATTAAACACAAAAGACTAGGATTGAAATCTATTGTAACAATGTTTTAACTTACCTCTACGTATATCATTAACTGTAATCATTAACATTAAAAAAATATAAATCGTATTCTTCGTTTTACTTTTATGTTATGGTTATGTTGTAAATCAAATTACTAATGTTAATAAAAACATTTATTAATTCCCTTTTTTTTTTTCAAATTCCAAATTCATTACAGGGAGAACCAAACATCTACGGGCTAAAGTCATCAATTATTAAAATTAAGAAAATCCGCTCAAAACATATTTATGAAAAACAAAAACGCTTCGTTCTTAGTTATGCTTATTTAAATTAAATTAAGACAAATATTTAGAAAAGGAATTAAAAAAGTTCTTACAAAACGCATTATCATTTGAGGTGATAATTTTAATACACAAAGAAAATTATGAAAAGAACTTCACAAAGAATATTAAGAAGTGTGGGGTAAAAATTTTAACACTTGCATACAAAGAAAGAACATTTGAATTTGATATTAATTTAGCGGGCAGACGAGTGCCTGTATTCTCATTAACGTCAAATATGCAATGAGTGCGATATGCATATAATTCTACCTCGGCCTATAGCTCTATGATTACAATTAACACCAAGAGGTAGCGCACTCTTAGTGCAATGCACACTCTTAACTTTAATGGGATAAAGACAATGATTTCGAAGTAATATAGTAAGTCAATGGATAAAGAGGAAGGATTAATACCCCTTCCATTGACTTACTGACCCCTTCCTTATTCTTTTTCCAATCCAACCCACAATAAAGATTCCTTTTCCAATAAATAAATTATTGCTCATATATTTTGTCAAGCGTTATATATATTTTTATTGAGTGTTTTTTTAGGCGCGATAGGCATTTTTGAGGTGGGAAAAAACCATTGAACTCGCGACACTGTTACCGTAACCGACATCTCTGTATATAAGTATGTACATATATTGTGTATGTACCTACATAGATACTTACATATGCATGTTGACATTTTTTGAGATGGGAAAAAAACCATTGAAATTGCGACACTGTTACCGTAACCGACACCTCTATAAGTATGTACTTTACTGACAATTCAAAAAATACACACGTAATTGTACAAGTTTTCACTTCTGTTGTTACTCCCGGTGCCATTTTTTTTTTCATAGCCGTCGAATATATAATAACACTATACTATAATACTGACGAATAGCAAATACTCCAACATAAACGTACTACAAATTACGTATTTTCAAAGTATTATATCGATTGAATCACACTCCTCAATAACATTGTAACAACAAATAATATGGAACCCTTAAAACTAATATGAGAGACCATTAAAAGTTAAAAATATATTTGCGTCCTTTTATTGGAAAAAAAATAATGACGGATTTGGTTTCATCCCAATAAAGTAACTTCTAAATCATTATTGTTTTTTTTTTTTTTGTATACATTTATTTCTCTTGTTAATTCATGTATCATGTGCCTGTCTGATTCCTGCAATACTGCAAATTTGTTAGAGTTAATTTTACAATTGTAAATGTTCCAGTCGCACTATTGTATATATAAGTATATACTATTAGAATTTTTTCTAGAATGTTATACAAAACAGGAGCAAATAGTAGTCCAGTAGATAAAGTTGTTAAAGAACATCATCTAAACATTTATTGTGTCGTAATGTGTATATAATGCCTTGAACCGTTACAGAGTAGCGAGAATAATGTTCAGTATACATTCGTTCGGCCCTATAAATTTCGGAGAGTGATTGGCAGAGAGAAATGACTTACCGTCCCAACGGACACACAATGGATTACATTTTGGCAGGAAAAAAAAAACTTTGAAAATCACCTATTGAGCCGAATCAATACAGAACCGCAAAATTGCTTCCGAGACTTTGGGACTTTTAAAAATATTGAGACACATCTGAATCGTCACTTCAGTTGACAGTAATAAATTGTTAACGTGTAAGGATAAGAAATGAGCCAAGATATATTGATAAATTTATTCCGTGGAATATTCAGAACTTTTATTATTGTAATATTTCTTTGTTCAAGTTCAGGTACATTGAGTGTGGTATTGTAAAGGAATTCCTGATGTATTGAAGGGGCCATTTAAGGCTTTTGTTAACGAAACACATAATTTGGGTTATTGTGTTAATTTATATAATAAGACTACTCGTTACAAATAAAATAGTTCGAATATACTAACTCAAGAAATTACTTAATAAAATAAAAATGAAAAAGGCATTATTTTTTTTAGCGTGAGTTAATGTTCCAAAATAAATCATGACTGTACACGAATTCCGCTGTGTTGTTTTTCATTATTGATATTTCCAGAATCGCCTAACGTGTAAGATCGTTACTCAAAGCTAAAACAACATGCGCTGGGTGCATTATTTCCATAAAGGTTTATGCAGTTTTTTTCTCCACTCTTTTGTCTAAATGGTCACAAGGACTTTCGTTTGATCCTGAGCTATTTATTACCGACGTCGTTTGTGTGTTAATTTGGACCCAGCCTTTATCTGACCTCCTTCGCGTCCCATTCAGACCCTCTATTAAATCTATTCAAAACCGCGAAGCCCTATTACTGGAATACTCGTATTTGAGTCGACGCGTGCAATGACAAAGACATTAAACTTCATACCTACCAGTCTTACTATTGAATTAATTAGTCGTAATTAGTTTTAAAAAAATATATTAAGTTTCGTATATTACGATTTATTTAATAATATTACTAAACTATTTAAGTGTAGTAGATTTAAGCTATTAAGTGGTAGCAGGGCACAGTCATTTGGGCAGCCCGTTTGGCAGCAGTAATCATCCCCTTACAGAAGCCCATAGTAAAATAACAGCATGTGTGCTGTTGTGTTTTGGTAAATGAGTAAGGAATGCTAGAGGTCATTTCCTTATCTCTTCGTAATCCCTTATAGTACTATAATCGGCAACGCACTTGCAGCACCTGTCACGTTGCTTGTGTTATAGGTGACAGTAGCCACTGTAAGGACGTTTTTGCAAAAAAAAAAATGGAAAAATCAATGTACTAATTTTATATTTTTAGGACTTCCAACATAATATTTGTCTACAAAGCACGAGCTTTGTACAAGCAGAGGACGTCGTCAAAAACCAAGCCATTGTTCTTTTAACTTATACTTTGGAGAAAGAGTACACTTTTGAGTAACGATTCTTTCTTAATTTCGGTAATTTCTGTGAATATTTCAGATTTTGGTAATGGGGATTAACATTCAAAAACAAAAAAGACTTTTTATACTTTGAATCTTTTTTAATATTTTCAAACTTCAATATCTATGAAACCCCATTACCAGTAAAATCTATAATTTCTTCTTACCTAATGGTACAAGTTTTAACCGTTAAAACAAAAATAATAAAAAACTGATAACCTGATCTCAGTACAAAACTGATTGATCTCCTTTAACCATTGTGTAAAGGTGATTGTAGATGAGAATGCAATATTCATGAATTAGGTATAAGTAAAAATCCAATTGCTTTAAGTTCGATGCAAATGCTGTCGTGAAACAGAGCTGCTGCACCTTCAGTGATGGCTGATCCGATCCCATTTGCAATTCAAATCTTTAATAAACATGGATTTCTTATTGCCAGTGAAGTCGGGAAAATTGTTATTTTGTGTTTTTACAACTCTTACTTACTTAGTAAGACAAAGTACTAGTAATGACACTAACATTATAAATATGAAAATATATTTGTTTGATTGTTACGCTTTCACGCCTTTACTACTCAACCGATAATAATTAAATTTTGCATACAAATTGTTAGGGATACAGAAAGGGACATAGGCTCCACCTTTTATCTAGAAAAAGGAACTGTTCCCGAGATATCATGTAAAAATAATGAATGAAAATTTAACGCTTGACAAAAATATTCGAGCATAAAGATTAAATTAATGTTTTAACACATGAAAAAAGGGGCGTGGATGAAGTCTACATCTTTGCTTAGTATAATTTGAAGTCACTTTCTGCGTGCGTCTGTCTGTATCGCCGCCTACGCCTCCTAAACCATGCATCGAATTTCGATGCAGTTTTCACTGGCGATTTGATAATTTTTCACGCAATATTTAAACATAATATGATAATAAAACCTAATTAAGTTTTTTCTGGGCGAAGCTGGGAGCAGGTCGCTAGTTTTTTAATAACAATGTGTTAGGGACGTTGGGAAAGCCATACCTCCAGACGCACTACATACGTATTCATACATAACGCAGTGATCGCTACCACTGCTATAAATAGGCTTTTCTTTTTCTCTATTACGAAAAGACTCATTCTTTCCATTATTTTTATGAACATCTTTTAGTGGCTTAATGCGTACCTATATGATGTTATCATATTTTATTTAATAATATCAGTAACAACATGGAAAGAAATAAGATTATCATATTTCATGTCACATACTGTCAAAAATAACACGAAGTAATTTCCAAGAAAGTAGGGCTATGAAGAGAAAGAATCTGTACGAAAAATACCAAAAAATCTTTCTAAATCTCAATACAGGTGTTTGATAAATATTCACGTCATGGCATAACACGCCATGAATATTGAGTACAGATCAGAGATTTAGTGGAAAACGTACGAAAAGGCGCGATGGTGTAAAGTATATATCACTCCAAGTATAGGCCCTTGGTGTATTGGCATTCGTTGGCGAGTCGTGATACGCAAATAAATGGGCCTATTTAGTGAGAAGTGACAATGATATAATAATATTTATAGAAAATTATTTAAATTATAATCATAAACTTGATGAGACTTTATCTCGAGAACATATATAACAATCTGGTGCCCGCGACTTCTGGTTGAAAAATAAAAAATACAACCCCTGAGAAAAGATTACATGAGTAATAAAATAACGCCTGACATCTTTATTGTAGTGACAACGGTGACGTCGCCACAATTTTTTATATTTTTAGTTGATCCTTCGGGAACAATACTTTTTTTGATAAAAGATACCCTATGTCCTTTCCTGTATCCCTGACAATGTTTATGCATAATTTTATGATGATCGGTTATGTATTTAATGCGTAGAAAGGTAATACTAGCTGGTGCCCGCGACTTCGTCCGCGTTGAACGATGAAAGGTACCCTATGTCCTTTCTGGTGTCCCAGACAACGTGTATGTTCAGTAGTTTTTGCGTGAAAGAGTTACAAACATGCATACATCCAAACATACTTTCATATTTATAATATTAGTATAGTTAATATTATTATGGTTGTGCTAAAATTACGTAATTTTATATTTCGTTTTAATTAAGTACAAAATATAAAATTAAAATTATATAAAACAATGGAAAACAGTTCAGACTAAGTATTCTATAATGATTATTGCAGTTTATATAAGTTTATTTCTAATACGGATATTACAATGAAAATTTCCATAAGGCGAACTTTTATCAGAGTAAATAAAATATGATTTACTATTAAGACAACGTCCTATCCCGGTTCCATCCCTTTTGATATTGCCTACACCTAAAACAATGGACTCGCGGGTTAAGCTTTTCATTCTGGCCTCCGATAAAAGCTTCCAAACAAATGCCCGAAAGGGGATTAGGCTCCTTTCCCACTCCACTGTTTAACGCCTTCCTAAGCCGCCTGAGCTGGATATATTTTTACTTTTACAGTTTTACTCGGATGCATAATTGAATTAGTTTAAAAATGTTTACAAAATGGGATGTTACCTTTGGAATTGTAGGGACTTGTTGTAAATACTCTTTTGCGTTATACATACTTTTTGGTTTTACTTTTAATACTTTTTATATATATTTTTATGTCATATGTATGTTGTCACTTATATTAATTTGTCACCAATTTGTCATGTTCATATAATAACTTTCTTTGTAAAATATAATTCTTAATCCGTCGTAATCCGTATCTTTAATTTATACAATCACGTACAGCATTAACCAACCACAAATTTGGTAACTCCGACGTGATAATCTGACGTGATTTTAATATAATTTGCACACTACATACGAATAAATATAACGATGGAACAAAATAGCCGTCCGAACATTTTAAATAGTGTGTGTGTTAAAGTACCACCGTTTTGGCCAGAAGATCCGGCACTGTGGTTTGCCCAATTAGAAGGCCAATTCGCCTTAGCTGGTATAACTACGGATTCGACAAAATACAACCATGTAATAGCAAATTTGGATTGTAGAATTATCGCTGAAATCAAAGACATTGTAAAAAGCCCACCCAATACAGGAAAATACGATAAGGTAAGAGATGAGCTAATTTCGCGTTTATCGTCGTCCAATGAGCAGCGAGTTCGGCAGCTCATTAGCAATGAGGACATTGGCGATCGCAAGCCTTCGCAATTCCTGCGGCATTTGTTAAACCTTGCTGGACCAGACGTTCCTGATGACTTTATAAAAACTTTGTGGTCAAATCGTCTGCCATCGCACGTCCAGTTAATAATTGCCTCGCAGTCTAAAAGCTGTTTAGAAGACTTAGCTAAGCTCGCTGATACAGTGATAGATATAGTGCAACCGCAGATACACCAAGTGTCCACGCCGTCGACGTCAAGCGAGATGATCGAACTCCGGCGGTGTGTCGACGGTCTTAGTCGCGAGATTGCGGAATTAAAGATGACAGCGCGGCCACATGCTTCAAGTAGAGGGCGCTACCCAGGTCGGCGCCGTTCTCGTTCTCGGAGCAGCAATCGAAGACAACGTGGTGGTATGTGCTGGTATCACAGCAAGTTTGGCCCGCGCGCGAGTAAGTGTCACTCGCCTTGCAGTTTCAATGAGGGAAATGCCGACGACAGTCGTTGATGACGGCCAGCGATTGTCAAAATGTTTCAGCCCGTTTATTCGTGACCGACAAGAAGACACAGGTGAAGTTTTTAGTGGATAGTGGTTCAGACTTATGTGTTTATCCTGTTAGTTTTATACGTAGTTCACGCCCTAAAAAGGACAAATACGTATTATGCGCCGCAAACGGATCGACAATTTTTACTTATGGTACAATTTCTTTAAAGCTCGACCTAGGCTTACGTCGTGATTTTTCATGGCGATTTGTTGTAGCAGATGTAACAAAACCTATCTTAGGCGCAGATTTTTTAAAATTTTATGGGTTATTGGTAGACATTAGGCATAAACGTTTGGTTGACAATATTACAACGCTTTCTATTAGTGGTATATCCGCAAAATCTTGTTCTGTGTGCCATGTTAAAACAGTTACAGGTACATCTATTTTTCATCACATTCTACAAGAGTACCCAGAGATTACGCGTCCAGCCGGTGATACTTCGGCACCAAAGGTGAAACATAATACGGTTCACTACATTCGCACTACTCCTGGTCCACCGGTGTACTGCCGCCCAAGGAGATTAGATGCAGAACGACTCAAGATTGCTAAGCGTGAGTTTGAACAACTTGTAAATACAGGTATCGCGCATCGATCTGACAGCTCATGGTCCTCACCTTTACATTTGGTCCCCAAAAAGAACCAAGGTTGGAGGCCGTGTGGTGATTACCGTGCTCTTAATGCTCGTACTATACCAGACCGATATCCAGTCAGACACTTAGCAGATTTTTCCTACAATCTCTATGGCTGTACAGTATTTAGCACTCTGGATTTGGTACGTGCTTATAACCAAATTCCAGTATTTGCGGATGATATTCCGAAAACAGCAATAACGACGCCTTTTGGTCTTTTTGAATTTAACTTTATGGGTTTCGGTTTTAAAAATGCTGCGCAGACGTTTCAACGTTTCATTGATGAAATTCTTTGCGAACTAGAATTCTGTTTTCCATATTTAGATGACATTTTGATAGCGTCAGTAAACATGACAGAGCACAAAAGTCATCTGAGACAAGTTTTTGAACGACTACGGCAACATGGTGTTTTAATCAACACAGCAAAATGTAATTTTGGAAAGACAGAGGTAGCTTTTCTCGGACACAATATTTCTAGCAATGGCACAAAACCTTTACCAGAGAAGGTAACTGCCATACAGAATTTTGCACGCCCCAAGACAGTTAAAGAACTTCGTCGTTTTTTGGGCATGATTAACTTTTATCGACGTTTTCTACCACAAGCAGCACTTAAGCAAAAACCACTGAATGCTTTGTTAGCAGGTCCAAATTTAAAAAACTCGACGAAAATAGATTGGAACGAAAATTTAGATAGAGCATTTTTGATCTGTAAAACAAGTCTAGCAGAAGCCACACTTCTTGCTCATCCTCATCCTAACTCGAAAGTCGCGCTGGTTACGGATGCGTCAGACTTAGCAATTGGTGCAGTTATCCAACAGCGTGTAGACGATGTATGGGAACCGTTAGGATTCTTTTCAAGAAAACTAACAGCAACTCAGTGTAAATACAGCCCTTATGATAGAGAGTTGTTGGCAATATACGAAGGTGTTAAATATTTTCGTCACATGTTAGAACTTAAACCTTTCGAAATTCATACAGATCATAAGCCAATTATTTTTGCATTTCAAAAGCCATTAGACAAATGCTCGCCTCGTCAATTCCGATATCTAGATTTCATAGGTCAATTTTCAACAGACATAAAGCACATATCTGGAGAGGACAATGTTGTTGCTGATGCGTTATCTCGACCAGTTGATACAATTAGTATTATAGATTTCGCCGCATTAGCTAATTCACAGGACACCGATCCTGATCTACAGCAATTGCTGAAGACAGGGTCGTCGCTGCAACTTAAAAAGGTAGTGATTCCTGGTCTACCCAAAGAGGCAGCAATATTCTGCGACATGTCCGGCTCAACTGCTCGTCCGTATCTTACGCCTGAGTTTCGTCGTGAAGCTTTTGACTCGCTTCATAGACTGAGTCATCCTGGTGGTAAGACGACAGTGAAGCTACTTACTCAACGTTATGTCTGGCCGGGAATAAATAAAGACGGTCGTGAATGGGCAAGAGCATGTCTACAATGCCAACGTAGTAAAGTTTCTAGGCATGTACATTCGCCGATAAAAACATTTGTTCCACCATCCGAACGTTTTTCTCATGTACATATAGATATAGTTGGTCCCCTGCCGCTGTGTCGTGGTTATCGATATTGCTTGACTGCAGTGGATCGTTTTACGAGATGGCCTGAAGTGATGCCAATCGCCGATATCAAAGCGGAGACCATCACTCAAGCATTTGTTTTCGGATGGATTTCCAGATTTGGTTGCCCAAAACGTATCACGACGGACAGAGGAAGACAATTTATTTCTGACACATTTCGACGTTTGGCGAAGATGATAGGAGCTGAACATTTCATGACAACGGCTTACCATCCTGCAGCCAATGGCTTAGTGGAACGATTCCACAGGCAAATGAAAGCAGCGATCAAGTGTCATGAAAGTGAAGATTGGTTGGAAGCCTTGCCTTTTGTACTTTTAGGTATAAGAACGGCCTATAAAGAGGACATTTCAGCTTCCACCGCAGATCTGGTGTATGGTGAACAATTGCGTTTACCTGGAGATTTCTTCGAGAGCTCAAGTAAAAATGTAATCGATTATACGGATTTCCTGTCCCGACTGCAATTGCAAATGCGAAAACTACAACCTACGATAACGGTTCGTCACGGAATGCCAAAAGTTTTCGTTCATAAAGATTTGAAAACAGCTTCTCACGTTTTCGTAAGGGATGATTCTGTTCGAAAACCGTTGCAACCGACATTTTCCGGACCCTATCGTGTAATAAACCGTGCAGATAAATTTTTTAAGCTCGATATCAAAGGGAAATCGAATAATGTTTCCATTGACCGTTTGAAACCAGCATATATACTAGAGGAGCCCAGTCTGGCACCTAAAACTTCTAGCGAACGTGCTGTTGTTGCACCTCAACAGTCCGCTCCGGAACGCAGAACAAGATCGGGTCGTCGTGTTTGTTTTCCCAAACGTTTATCGACCTAAAGGTCTCCGGGGGGGCTGATGTAGGGACTTGTTGTAAATACTCTTTTGCGTTATACATACTTTTTGGTTTTACTTTTAATACTTTTTATATATATTTTTATGTCATATGTATGTTGTCACTTATATTAATTTGTCACCAATTTGTCATGTTCATATAATAACTTTCTTTGTAAAATATAATTCTTAATCCGTCGTAATCCGTATCTTTAATTTATACAATCACGTACAGCATTAACCAACCACAGAATAATTAAAAATTGCTGTATTTCGGATTTCATTTAGTGGGAGGCGCCAATCTGCCGACAGTAACTTATAAGAATTGCCAGATTCCATTTTCTATCCTCGGGAAAGTTAATCTCTCCATTTTCTATCCTCTAAATCCACTGCGATACTGAATCTCACTGCTGTTAAGTTCAGACGCGCTGTCTCCGTGTCTATCACACATTTGCATAAAAATGTAACAGTTTCAAAAAAATTGGCCATGTATTTACATTTGGGACAGGATAGTTTTTACAATAATTATTTGTCTTAAAAGCGTTGACTCAAAATTATTAGAAACTTTCACAATAAACTGTCGGAAAGTACATGCACGACTTGTAGAAGTAGTTAAGACTTGTAGAAGTTTTAATTCCCATTGCACTATCTCGTAAAAGCAGGCAAGCTATTAAATTTTAAAAGAAGCTTTGGCACTATAATCTCTTATACTTCCAATGTATATTATGGATAAGGTAGTTACTTAGTTAAGCGTTTCTCATATAACTTAGTTAATCTTGGCTACTTTTCCATTTCATAAGTTTTAGTATAATTTTGTCATGAATATAAATGTATTTATGTTGCAAATTAATATTATATGTATTTAAAACACTGTCCATAAATGGGCAAAACATACTCGTATTGTATTTTCTTGACAACTATGTATTACACAAATTAATATCGTTAAACCAGAAAATATAAACAATTATTTGCAACATCTAAGGAATTCAATGAGTTACCACTTTAGATACATTTATTTTATTGTTGACCAACAGGATTGTTGATCAACAGAATCCTTCTGACAGACTCCTAGAAAAGTTCTTTCTTTTGCTTCACAGTCGAATAAATTTGAATTTGAATTAATTTTATTAATCTGTACATTTAAGATTATACAGTTAATTAATAAGTTTCAATCAGTTCTTGAATTTCTGATATCTAATCAGTATCCACCATTTTCTAATGCATAAAAGTTGAAATTTTTCTAAAGGATACATCCCGGTTAAATCAAGCCCACGCTGGAATTAACGCAGTGTAACATAAGGAAAAGGTGGTTGATATAAAAGGAGTGCACTTAGTCGGTAATGGAGCATCACTGAAGAGCAAGTTTTAAGTTGGAAAATTATCTGTGAAGGTGTTGTAAAGAAAAGTAAATTAGGAACATACGTTTTTAGTGCGATCGCGTAAAGTTGTACTTTAAGTGTTAGACATTGAACTGAATGAAATTTAAGTGTTAAATAATTCAAAAAATATTTTAACCATTGTCCTAATGATGAGGAAATGAGAAGGTGTTGCATGTGTCTTTAGATGCAGTAGCAAATACCTTAAGTGAACCATCAGGTTGTATGCTACTATTTTTATATAAAAAAATACCGACTTGAAACGAAATTAAAGATATTGCGAAGGAGTGTAGAGATTAATGTTTCGGATTTCCATGACAAATTGTCGTGACTTTTCGGACTAATCTCTCCTAAGCTAGTCTCTGAACCCCTTAAATTAAACTGGAATTACGTAACGATTGTTTTATATTTTATAGTTATTTAGTATTATACATCTTAAGCCAAATTTTACTCTAGCGGCTACGAAAAAGTTCTCGACACTGAACCTCGTCATCATGTTTAGTATTTGTACAGCTATTACAAATATTATAAATGGTAAGTTTTCGATAGGTGGTGATTCTTCATACATTTTTTTAAAAACAATATTGCCCGTGGGTAATTATCTAACAAGTCTAACTAGTAGTATAACTATATTTATTACGAACAAAAAATACAAAAATACAAATTCTTTTACATATAAAAAGCTATATTATCAGTGAGTAACATATGCTATATTTTATAAAGTTACGCGAACGAAGTCGCGTGCATCAGCTAGTATATAATAATAAAAAAATGTGCTTGGTAATAAATTAAAATAGCCTCCATCCCACGTGTAGATTCCAACGAATCAACAACAATCAGTGAACTGTGAACATCCAACACATCGCTTCCTTGCATCGAATGCACTTCACATTCCGCCAACGTGGCTAACTCGTTAGTGCCAGTTCATTTAGTGTACTGACATTTGGAGAGACTTGTACTAGTTGTATGTATGTACACACGTACCTAATATGTATGCTGATATTCTAGTTAAAATTACTTTATTGGCGTTTAATATAATTTAGTGGAAATTGATACATTAATTTCAACTTTGCAAAGTTTATTAAACGTAGCTATAAAATACCGTAGCTATGAAATAACCAAAAGAAATAAGAATAAAGGTGAATGTTGTCGCGTGCTCTTTGACTACTTAGATCAATGTCATCATCATCTGCCTACAAGCGTGATTTATAAAATTTAAAAGTGATCTCATTTCTAAAACTCCGATATGATAGTTTTAATTAAAGCGTCACCATTCCGGTCTTCCGCAACCATACACTGCCAGGCACTCTCTTGGGGCCATCGAATCAGCGAACGGTTGGTCGTACAGCGAATGCATCTTCTCAGTTATTGTGGGGTCAAGTGTATTTGATAATACAAACTTTATTCAACATTCATTAAAACAGAAAACTATTTCAAATACAGAAATTTTTAAAAATCGTATAATGTGTGTGTCTTAAACTTTTCTTATTTTCAGTTGCAAAATTCTGACGTGGCTCCATCCGCTTGGATGAATTGTGATAAAGAACTCGCGAGTCGTATACAGTCAACAGAAAGGAAACGGAATATGGAACGGAACTGGGAGAATTTGCAGCACAGTTTCACCTTTTTCCACTTTTGTACAGACTTTGCAACGTGCGACTTTGTAGGAACTGTTTTACAAAGGGTAAGCGAACGAAAACTGCATAGTACCTATGTTTTAAAAAAAAACTGTAAAAAGATACTACATAAAGAAAATTTATTAAAGTTTAGCTGTGTTATACGCTAATATAACACAGATTATAATCAAATTGACAATTTTATTTACCAATTTTAGATTCAAAATATATTGTGTTTCAAATTATGGTTATAATATTGTGTCCTTATTTCTAATAAAAGTAAGTTTCTCTTCATATACAAGTTGGACAGAAAAGTGACATCTACATGTAAATTTAAGATGTATTTCATATATCAGTAGTGTCCGACCAAAGGTAAATTTCTGGCCGAAGCTGAAGCCGATTAATCGGCTATCGCTACAACCTTCGCCCGAAGCCGAAACCGAAGGTTTAAAAGCTCTAAGAAATTTTGTTCAAGATTGGCTACAAGCTACAATTAATAAGATAAATGATTTTAAAACTTTAATATTCAAGGTTTGTATCGACTGTATAATATGGAAAGGTAATTTAACTCATCTCTAGAAGTTGATCTAGAGATTATAAAAAAAATACCTTGCAATATATTTGTCGAAAATAATAACATTTCGAAATAATGTGAATAATGTGAATCACAATCAATCACAATCAGATCGATCACTCAGTCTTTGTTTTTCTCGATTAGTGCGAAACTACACTCACTTTCTGAATAAATATTAGTCAATTAAATGCATAGTTTTGAGAATTTTAGAAAATATAAAAATAAAAGTAACCATTACGATAATTATAAATGATCAGGTAATTACTGTATTATCAAGTCAATTCATAATTATAATATTTTACCATTAGATCACATTAAATATTATAGCTAAACATATTTGTATTTAGCCTTCTCTCTCAAAAACTGCTTAATTAAGACTGAAGGTTTCGCCGAAGGTGGTTTTTTTGGCCGAAGCCGAAGACACCATATATCAGTATCTACTACCAGCAGACGCGCTACCCATTTTATGACTCCTAAACTCTGTGTGCCCTGTCATTACTGTATCATTTCTCGATTGACAAAACTTACCTAATCCAATAAATAGTAATGGAACCACCGTAACTGCATTACTGTAATTCGTGGTATGTGATGTGGCATTTAAGCGATACTTAGATTCTTAAATATATTTAGTTAATATAAAACTCCGATCCTCGTCATGAAAATAAAAATAATAACTAGGGTTCAATCTATCGTAAATCCAACATAAGTTTGTCGTTTCTAAATCCTCGCAAAGCTGAACGAAATGAAAGCTTGTCCCGTTGTTTTCGTTTCACGGAGACGGATCAAATGTGGATTTTTGATTGGACACCTATATGATGTCGAGAGATAAGTAACTCTTATTTAAGGTTGTTTTAGCTATTACCCCTCAAAATAAAGTGATATGACGACGCGAGCATTACCATTTGGTGTCATGGAAACCAAATGAGAGGCTATAATTTAAGTGCTTTGTTTGTTTCCTAGTGCCTAGTGTTTTAGTTTTAAAAAGTATTAAGAGTCTACGACTTGATAAAGCAATGAATTTGAAAACTGACTCAGACTTTTCGTACCCGACTGTACATTCTCTAATTTTTAAAAATAATTACATATAATACTTGAATTTTATTAGTAACAGGTATTATGATCTCATGAACGTAAAAAAAACAGGTAATATTATTGTGGGTCTATTTAATGAAGGCAAGTTTCAAGTAACCTTAATTTATATTTTGTAATATACCAAATTGCAAATGAACGCGTTTCATATTTTTTTATTTTCAATCTGCTGCGAATTTGTTATGAAATTATGTTCCATGGTTCATGATTTTAAGTCAGCACGCAACCTTATTTTGATGAATAAATATGTATATCAAATTTGAAATTGCGGTTACCTTATATATACCATAAGGTAACCGCAATTTGGGCGTGAAGAAAGTGGCGGGGGGGCGCCACAGTGCTAATGTTTACATCGTGTCCGTATATAAAACAAGTTTTAAAAAATATAATAGTGGATATAGTTTATAGAAAAGTGACAAATCATACAAAAGGACCAGTAATTCATCTAAACAATATATAAAAAGCACCAAAATTCGCTATCTATAGTGAATATTCGGAAATTAAACGATCTAACAAAGGTGACAAATAACAAATTATAAAAGTGATACAAATGCCAAAATAAACTGAACAATCAATCTACTGTGAGTGATATGACAATTAAATAAACTAATCCGTGCGTTGAAAGTGTATAAACATCTAAAATAAAATGAATAACTGCATTATGACTGATTTAATATTGATGATTTACTGTATACCTCCAACTCATTCGTAATATTAACGCCATCTAGTTTGACGTAACTGTTTAATAATTGCATAGCGTAAAACTCCATTTCATTAGCGCCATCTACTGACAATTGAACGACCGACAATATTCGCGATCGTCGAATTGCTAAATTTACAATAATAGTGTAGAAACTTAAAAATGACCTAATAAAAATTGAACTGACATAATGAAACAATAAATTATAATAATATATTAATAATTAAAAAAAAAAAAAAAAAAACCGACGTTAACAGCTCTGTGTTTTTTTAAATAATTTTTAAAATAATAGTACAAGTATTTTGTAGTGATAATTGTGGAAAGTTGTTACAAAAGACTCCAATAATTATTGACAGTGTTATCCAGTGGCTAACTTTCGGATCTAATAAATTGTAAGACTATTATCAAAAGTGCTTAATAAGTTCATAAACCAATATTAATTGATTACACTTTATTCATAAAATTAACGAATTAACTGCGCAGTGTTAGAACAATTTTTTATAACTAAAAAAAGGAAAGTGATAGTCGGAACTTTTTATTCGTTTCTGGGACATTTCCATGTTATAATAAATATCATAATTACAACGACTAGTATTAGTATCACTTGGTTTAGTAGCCTAATTTGCAGTTTAACGTCTGCGTTATACAAAGTGGAGTTAGACGCATTTAAGCATAACATAACGACATACTTAAATAACGACAGACTACAACATGGAGGAAATAAAAAATATGCTATTAAATATGCAACATGACATGAAACAACAAAAACAAGACATGTTAGAAATGAAAGAGGACATTAGAAATACTATAATCAACAGTCTTAACGAGAAGTTTAACAACCTTGAACTAAAAAATGAACTTTTGGAGAAAAAAGTGGAGGAACAAAGTACAAAAATAAACAACTTAGAAAGGCAGTCTAGACGCAGGAACCTAGTCTTGTTTGGTGTAGAAGAATGCGAAAAGTCATACCACGAACTCGAAGAAATTATAATTAACATAATAAAAACATATATAAAAGTTTCATGTGACAGTAACAACATTGAAACAGCTAGAAGATTGGGAAAAAAAGGAGCGAAAGTCAGACCGGTGATAATAACATTCAATACAATGGGTTTCAAAATAAAAATTCAGAAAAACAAGCGCTATCTACACAATACTTCATACTACATAAAAGAAGACTATCCAATTGAAGTATTAAACAAGCGCAAAGAGTTGCAAATCCAATTGCAGAGAGAAAAGAGGCAGGTAATATCGCCTTTATAAAATACGACAAACTCATTATATCAAGCAATAAACACTCCCCTCGTAACCAACCAAATAAGAGGAACCTGTCCGAATCCCCGGAGATATCTCTTTCTAGTAATCGAAAAGCACAAGGTGTTGGTAAGCAGCCATCGAAGAAAAACAAAGCAACAAACATGAAAGATTACATAATACAAGAGCCTAAACTGATCCTCACTGAGACAGCTACTTCACAAAGCCAAACGAAGACACCACAGCATAATGTAGCATAGCAATCAAAATCGGTCCCTCTTCCCACTCCTCATCTCCCAGTGCGGCTGGTCACCACGGGAGAGCTCGACCAAAACCCACCAAGGAAAACCACTCTAGCGGAAAACACCTTCAAAATTTGTACCTTCAACGCAAGATCACTGTCTTCTGAACTAAAACTTATCGAGCTTAAGACAGCGCTACGAGACATTAACCACGATGTAATAGGATTGTGCGAGGTTCGTCGTCTCGGAGAGAAGATAGTAGAAGATGACGAATACATCATGTATCACATAGGTCAAACTAAAGGCCTATACGGTGTAGGTTTCTTAGTTAAGAAAAAACACAAAGAAAAAATCATAACATTCACCGGAATATCCGAAAGATTGTGCATACTAGAAATCGAGCTAGAAAACCTACGTTTTGCAATAATTCAGGCATATGCACCTACTGAAAACTCATCTCAGGAAGAAATAGAAAGTTTTTACGATGACTTGGCGAAGACACACGAATCCACACGTTCGAAGTACATAATCTCCATGGGAGATTTTAATGCACAAATCGGAATTCCCAAGAAACACGAAAGCTCAGTAACTGGCAAATATGGATATGGTAAAAGAAGTATTCGAGGTGAGAGACTCATTCAATACGCACAAGAATTTAATCTAAAAATTATTAATACAATGTTCAAGCTGAAACCTAAGAATCGATGGACATGGATCTCTCCAGACAAAAACACAAAGAATGAAATAGATTACATAATGACCACGAAACCTCACATAATCTCTAAGTATGAAGTACTAACGTCACTCTCTTTTGGATCGGACCACAGATTACTAAGAGCTACAATTCGCCTAAAATCAACCAGGAAAAGCAGATGTAATTTTTCTAGTAAATCAGGGAGGCTAAAAACATTGGCTGAACAAGAAATATACCTTAAAAATCTTTGCAGTTGTATACCAGAACTTATAACGACGCATAGCAACTACAAAGCGGAGGATTACTATAAAAAAATCGTCCACTATGTAAAGGATAGTTTAAAGAGTATTAAGAGAACAGAAAAGAGCAACATCTTGTCAGAAAGAGCGCTAGAGCTCATGAAGGAAAGAAGTAAGTTACAGAACAAGCCTAAATTAAACAAAACCGACAAAGAAAAGTTAAAAACGCTTTACAAACTGACCAACAGGGAAATAAGAAAATGTTACGATACTTACAGAACAAGCGTAATACAAAAACACATCGAAAATTCTAGATCTGCTAAGAAAGCCAATAAAGAGCTAAACAAATCAGTTACTTGGATTCCATCACTTCAGCCTGGCACTAACAAATGCAAATCACGCACAGAAATCATAAATATAGCAACTGACTTTTACGCTAAACTATACAGCCAACCAGGCATAACAAAACAAAGCGAGATTGTTTGTGATTATCAATGCACAGAAACCCCTTCACAGTTTTCAGAGCCTGAAATATTAAAACAACTAATGAAACTTAAGCCCGAAAAAAGTCCGGGACCAGACGGGATCACAAACGAATATATTAAGTTTGCTAGGACCCTACTACTGACGCCAATCACTATCCTATGGAATAAAATACTGGAAGAAGAAACTGTTCCGCACCAATGGTTGGAATCTGAAATTATATTGTTGTATAAAAAAGGCGACCCAGCTGACATAGGGAATTATCGCCCCATAAGCCTCATGCCTTGCTTTTACAAACTATTCGCCTCCTGTTTACTTGAAAGAATATCCCCAGACATCGATGCACAGCAGCCGATTGAACAGTCCGGTTTCAGAAGCGGTTTTAGCACGGTGGACCACATCCAAGTCGTTGATCAGGTAATAGATAAATATCTAGAATTCCACAGACCCCTCTACCTGGCTTTTATAGATTATAAAAAAGCTTTTGATTCAATATCACATGAAAGCATTTGGGAAGCTTTAGATTCATTAAATATAAATGGAAAATACATAAATATCCTGAAAAACATCTACGGCAACAGCACAAGTAAGGTCAAGTTAGATAGAGTCGGCGCACCAATCAACATTAGAAGAGGAGTCAGACAAGGTGACCCAATTTCTCCAAAATTGTTCATAGCCGTTCTACAGCATGTAATTGGAATCTTACCTTGGGCTAAACGAGGCATTAACATAAATGGGAATTTTTTAAGTAATCTTAGATTCGCTGACGACATCATCCTGTTTTCAGAGTGCCCACAACAGCTTAACATAATGATAAATGAATTACAACAAGCTAGTTCAAAGGTCGGGCTAGAAATGAACCTAGATAAGACAAAAGTCATGACAAATCACCATACGTCACCAATCTTGATTAATAACATACCTCTCGAATTTGTAGAAAAGTACATATACCTAGGCAAGCAAATATCTTTCAATAAAAATAGAAACTCAGAAGAAGTGGATCGAAGAGTAGCAATCACCTGGAAGAAATATTGGGCTCATAAAGAAATTTTCAAGTCACAATTGCCGCTGTCCATTAAGAAAATAGTCATGGATACGGCTATACTACCATGTCTAACCTACGGGTGTCAAACTTGGACGTTTGACGCAAAAACCAGTAACAAAATCCAGACCACTCAAAGAAGAATGGAAAGAAGCAGCATGGGTTTAAGACTCAAGGATAAGGTGAGGAATACGGACATCCGCGAGAAAACTAAGGTTACAGATGCATTAACAACCTCACTTCAAAGAAAATGGAAATGGGCAGGTCACGTGGCTAGATATGAAGACAACAGATGGACTTTGAGAGCGGTAGAATGGTCCGGTCCGCGAGGAAGAAGAACGAGAGGCCGCCCGCACGCCAGATGGGCGGACGAAATAGCGGCTATAGCAGGCCAAGATTGGCTAAACACCGCCAAAGATAAAAAGAAGTGGTACTCCTTGGAGGAGGCTTTTACCCGAAGGGGGTCCATTTAGAAATAACTTTTAATTGTGTTAAATGTAGATAATAATTGCAATGGTATTTAATAATGTTACATCAATTAATTAATTAACTACAATATTGTAAATTTTATGCATGGACTAATAAAGCTTTATTATTATTATTATTATTATTATTATTATTATTATTATATATACCATATTTTTGATTGAGCTGACTGATTTAAAATCTATTTTTATATGTTGACAGGTGACAACAGGCTGACGTTTCACTTGTTGGTATGTAGCTACACGAGTAACGCTATAGAGGTTGCATAATCTAAGAAGATAAGTTAACAGGGAGAATATGGATATAGGTAAATGCATTTATAATACCTACATAAATCGTATTAGTATTATTAAGCTTAGTATTATAAGCTTGAAAGCAATCTTAAATAAAAATATTAAAACCGAGAGTATCCTCTTATAATATTGAGTATACGATAGAAGACGTGAGGCAATAACGCGTCACAGACTACATAGAAGATACTACTGTAACGCGTGCATGCGCTAATTCCCGACAAGAATGCCGGAGCACGCGACACGGCTCCATTACGTATGAACAA
This sequence comes from Synanthedon myopaeformis, assembly GCA_944738685.1. Lineage (NCBI taxonomy): Eukaryota > Metazoa > Arthropoda > Insecta > Lepidoptera > Sesiidae > Synanthedon > Synanthedon myopaeformis. The sequence goes on from OX122917.1 coordinate 9,480,262, forward strand.
TATTGGACGTACTTCAATTTCCTGGCTTCAGTATAAGTTAATCTGACCTAAAAAATACCTAGGTTATATAATACTTCTTAATTTAAAAAAAGAAATATTTTTCAACAGTTATATCTACTTTTCTATATTTAAAAGTTACCTAAATAATACAATTTTTCTTCACATGGATGAAGTTTGGTTCCGCTACTTAGTATATTTAGTACTAGCGGCCTGTTCCCGGCTTCGCACGGATGCAAATTATATACCAAAACCTTCCTCGAGAACCACTCTATCCATTGGTGAAAAGCATGAAAATCGGTGCATTAGTTTTTGAGTTTATAGCGAACAGATAGACAGACAGATAGACGCGGCGGAGGACTTTGTTTTATAATATGTAGAGTGATTATCCTCATCCGCCCTATCTATGTAGTTTAAAAGATCTAAGCAAACACACAGAAGGCCAGACGGCGGTAAGCGACTTTATTTTAAAGCACATTAACATTTAAACATTAACAGAACATTTAAAAAGAATACGCAACCCTTATATTATTATTATTTTGAATATTAGATGTGACTGTAAATTAAATGCTTAATTTGATTAACCTCCTAATGAAGGTAATTTTCGGCCCGAAGCTGAGAGTTCACAGAATTTTTGATTAGAATCTAGTATTTATGTTGAACTAAATGAACTTCTCAATTTGTAATTCATATTGCGTAAATTGGGGCGAAGCTATAATTTCATTTCCCTTTCATTTGAATGATTTAGTCGAGAGGTTGCTCTTTAATTATTCTCCATTGATACATTAAAGTGCCTTGTTTTATTATAGCGAGTTGCGAGTGATGTTTTCATTTATTACGACCTAGTAACAAGCGTTTGTTGTTCGTTCTTTGTTTAATATTATTAAAAACGTTTCGTATTTCCCTATAAAATTTTAATAGGTATTTTATTCTAGATTCTCTTTTATGACTAGAAGTTTAATTGTTTCCTATTCTACTTTTAATTATGTTAGATTCACTTATATAAATCGATGTAGATTACTGAAACGCTAGCAATACCTAATTTCTACTTCATTTTATTATGCACTCGCACTCGCACTAGGCTTCGCATGGGTGCAATTTTTTCTGCAAATTATATAATAAAAACTTTCCTTGCGTAGTTTAAAATATCTAAGCGTACATACAGAAGGACATACGGCGACTTTGTGTTATACTATGTAAATATATCATTAAACAAATTATTTGTGAATAAGTTAAATATTTATTTTACTAGTCATTAATGTCTCCGCGATAAGCCTTGTGACTTTTATTATCTTCTAATCCTATTCTAATTCTATTCTTTATTATCTTTTATATTTTATACAAATGTAAAAGCCGTAATTGGCTGCTAATTGTTTTATTTTTGTCTTTAAATTTAGTAATGTATAAATAAATAAATACTTTTTTACTGATTTTAGTCTATACTCGGAAATAGAATAATTATGGATTATTTATTTGAACCAAAGAAAAATCGACAATTACCAACTACACATAACAAATACTAACTAAATAAATTTTAAAATTATACAATACTAGCTGTTGCACGCGGCTTCGCCCGCGTTACTTTATAAAATATAGCCTATGTTACTCGCTGATAATAATATAACTTCCCAACAGTGTAAGAATTTTTCAAATCAGTCTAGTAGTTTCGGAGCCTATAATTCAATGCAAACAAACATACAATCAAATCTTTCGTCTTTATAATATTAGTAATAGACAAAATCAACCCTAAAACTTAAAATAAAAACGCTTCATACACCTAGTCTCTGAAAAGAATCTTTTTATAACCAGTTTTCTACACCTTATTTGTTGAACTTCTACAGTAAGGCTAAAGTTTTATTTTTATTACAAAGGCAGTAACAGCGATAACATAATTTAAGTCGCCTTATCGCGACGTGAATCGATTTTGCTGGAAAAAATCAGCTTTTTGACTGAAGCATAGACGATGTTCTTATAATATTCACTATTCCCCTTATCGAACCCTGCGGCCCTTACTGAAAATGAACCCTCGATAAAGGATTTATTTTACCCTCTTATTGATTTAGGGGTTTCTAAAATAAAAAGACAAAGTTCGGGACCCTTTAAAATCTGTTGCTCACGTAGAAACTCCATTTTAATATTTTTTTTTGGTAGGTAAAGAATGTGTAAAGCATCTAGTTTTAATTTTACCGAGGAATTTCAGCAGAAATATCAGCTAAAATATATGCTACAGCGGTCCAGAAAGCAGCACCTAAATCTAGCTCTTCTGGACTTTCTACATTCATAGTGTCTCCTTCAGTGTGATGGAACCAAAAGTATCTTTCATTAGCGTTATGGAGACTAGCTCCAGGAACGCCTGTTTTAATAATAACTGCAATATCAGACCCAGGGCTATCTTCTTCAACTAAATTGCTGGCGTTTATTGATTGGAAAAGCTTCAAAACTTCTGCTACAATGCAACGGGCTTCTTCGTTCCCTGCAACTTCCAGACCAAGAGGTGCAAACGTTCCTTCATCAGATTCCATGATAAAATTAATATTGTCACTTTCATTTCTGTGCTTCTCTTCATACGCATAGGCTCCAACTAAACCCAATTCTTCTCCCGTCCAGAAAATTGATCTTACAGTTCGTTTTGGTTTCAAATTCAATCGTTTTAGGATAACAGGTGCAGCCCAACTAATAAATAAACCACCTCCATCGTCCATAGCACCTTGTCCGACATCCCAACTATCAATGTGACCTGACACAATAACGAGCTTTTCCGGATTTTCAGATCCTTTTAAATCAATAATTGTATTCCTTGAAGTCTTTGTACTAAGTGTTGATGACATTTTAATGTTTAACACTACTTTCTCGCCACGATCGTACATCCTTCTTATTAAATCGGCATCTTCAAGAGTAATCGCAGCTGTAGGTATTTTCGTCACATTTTCGCCGTAATTTTGTGAGCCGGCGTGAGGTGAGTTAATAGAGAACGGAGTGATTGATCGCACTAGGGACGCTACGGCTCCTTTTTGTGCCGCTTTCGTTGCACCTTCAGATCGATAAACAACAGTCTCCCCATAGGTAGTAAACACTTGATCGTAAAGAACAATCTTTCCTTTTACGTCGTCATCAGATGTTTTCATCAAAGAATCGAAACTTGAAACAACTACCACTTCAGCCGTTATCCCTTCTGGTGCAGTGCTTACACTGCGTCCGAGGCCTAAAACAGCTATATCTTTCTCCCTTGGTTCCATCATAGTTATTCTTTCATCACCTCTTATCCATTGCGGCACCTAAAATTAAGTTATATTTTATGAGATAAAATTTATAATGCTGACAAAGCGATTGATTACTGCCACCAAATAATATAGAGATACGAGAGCTGCTTTCTCTGTGGACAAAAGTACAATACCAATGTAATTATCTTTAATGCTAATGTAATTGTTGCGATTTAGTTTAAAATAAACAATTATTTCCTTGGGTGATTAAAATAACTAAAGCATAGTGGAAAGTAATTTTAAGCAGAACATTTTGACCAAAACCAATTGGGAAATCGATTAAACAATATTAATGCCAAGAGCCTTGACTGAACAACTAACTCACAATCACCTAGAAGTTGGAAATATTAAACATTATTTGCCTCTGCTGCGTCTTAAAATTATACATTTGTGATCCATAAAGATAATAATGAATAAAAATAATGAGTAAAATAACATAAGTTAATAATGAGTAAAAATAATGAACTTTTTTCTTTAAAAAGAGAAGTCAATTATATGGCAATCATCGATGTTTATGGATGGGCCTTTTCAAACAAAAAAATTCACTCCCTCAAAATCAATCTGATTCTCAAAATCAGATTCATTTTTGTAGGTAAAAATCGGCCGTCATGTAGGTAGAACTCGTTGGTTGGTCGTATTGCTCGGCGGATTTAACGAAATTAATAGTCTAGGTTGTTTGCTATAGTAATTTAATGCTTTTGGTTGCTACTTTCAAACAAAATGAAACCAATGTACTCAAGTACACGTGTAATTTTGCGGATTGTTTTGCCAGTGTTAATTGCTATGGAAAAGGCATATAATTATATAAATTTGAATTAAGTTAAATTAAAACTTAGTCGTAATTATACCAAATTATCTACCTATTTGAAATATCTTTTCTGTATATGAATTATCACTATTGACAAAGATTAGATTTCAAACCATTTATTCTCCTTAAGATTTAATTTATTTTTATTATAGGAAATATTTTAACACACCTACCTCCACGTCTTCTGTGACGATTTCATTTATGTCTTCTTCGAGAGTTAAGTTAATCATGTAATCGATGGACTGTTCCAAAACATCTGAACCTGACGGTCTAGGTCCAAACTTGTCCACAAATTTCGCCAATCTGAAATGAAATGGGAAAAAATATGTTGAATTTTTTTTTTATTTAAGTTAAAAAGAGCTCCCACCTATCTGTCCTTAAAAACAACGAAGTTAAACTAAATCGATATCAACTCACTCATCGTAAGTTTTGCCCTTAAATTCGCCTTCTAACACATATTGCAATATTTCATTTTTAACGGTTTCGTAGCTCGCAATTTCCGCTACTAATTCATCGCTTAACAGCGACCGGCAGACATCCGGATATCTCGGGAAAACTTTCGCATCACTTGCAATAATAATAAAAAGGGTTAGCAATATGAAACTGAAGAGATTCATTTTTATCCCTCTTCTGTGATATTAAGATGTTTCTACCGAAGTAAAGGTTTTTGTATTGAATTTGTAATCTTATCGAACTCAGTTGTCGGCTTTTATCTATCCACTTTTAGATTCATCTGCGTTGATAAAAATGCTCTTCACATTTTAATACTCTAAACGTGATCACTTCTATCTTATCTTCACATATTTTTTATTCGTCTATATAAATAAAAATCAATTGCCATATATGTATGACAAAGCATCCCTTGAGAACGGCATTAAACATTTTACCTTTTTTGTTGTGCTCGTAATCGTCGGGAAAAATTTTTCTTTGGAAAATTCACGGAAAGGGTCTGAAATTTGTATGGTATTTTATATATGAAATTAACAGGTCAACATCAAAAAAAAAATATTCTGCAAGGCAAGGACTGCCGGCTCAGAGAGTTGTAAATAAATTTGAATTAGAAATTCAAACTGAAAACCCGATAGATACATTTTATATCTCATGTAATGAATGGAACGGATTAGTTGCCAGTAGCTTTATTGAAAAGAATCCCTATTTTAATTTACCATGATGCGGATTGTCATAGAATACAATACTCACTCCTCATATGTCTTCCCTTTAAAGGGGCCAGAGACGACATAATCGATTATATCTTTTACTACAGTATCATAAGACGCAATTTCGATTGCAAGGTCGCCGAGAGAACACGAATGTAACTCCGAATAACTTTTCACTTTTGGTGCACTATACACTTGTATCGCAAAAGTCAATATCACAAATTGCTCCACTCTTAATAACATTATTATCTTTATTTATCCGTGTATATTATATAAACGTCCTGTACTCGCGGTTATCAGGAAATGTGTAACTGATGTGCAGTAACCGTTGGCATATTAATTTGTCATGCACTGACAGCAAACAACTACGCAATGTTTTGATAAATACCCAATAAAGAAATGTTTTCATATGTTTGTGTGACGGACAAACAGAGACTGACTTATGATTAAGTATATTTTTAAACCGATTATAGTATGTTTTGATTATTTCAAGGATGCGGATGTAGTTTACCTTACAATAACTCAATAATAGGGAGAGACTAAGTAAGTATGAAGTTTTTTAACTTACAAAATTTTAATATAAGGAAGAGACTAGAAATCAGTTGTCCATTCAAATACATTATCCATCCTATACAATTATTTATGTGAGTCTTGTTTTAGAAAAAAAAAATCATTAGTAGGTTCTTCTTCTAAGCAATGTAATTTTAATTTCTAGGAAAAGGTTAAATGTATAACTTATTCATATAAAGATAAAAAAAGAATGGTACCATGAGTTTCTTTCGGAGTGTCTTCTCATTCTTCTTTCGGGATCATCATCTTGGCTATTTTTTTCCTAACCCTGTTATTTCAATATAGAGTGACGGTTAAAAGTGTTTGATCTATGGTTTCTACCTATTAAATAAATAAATTTCTGTTTCACTATTTAATTATTTCACTATCATTATCATTAGATTTAAGAAGAATTTCACAATGTTGGCTGGCAAGAAAACGGTGAAGATAATATTTTAAATGAATGTGTTATTTTTTAACATTAGGAAGCAGGAAAGAAACGGTATATATTCATGTGATTAATCTTGAAAACGTTGTGGTGTTCCAATTTGCGAAGCTCGTGACCCAATTCTCCTATTTTCCTTTTGCCTTGAAATTCCCTAAATCAGAAGTGACATCATATCGGTTAGAGAACTAATAGCGGTAAGAGTTACACTGAACAATCGTATCAGTATTCAAATTAAAACAAATGAGGACAATTTATTTTAACATAGAATTTCGAATATTGCATGAAAACAAATCTACTTCAAGCCCACAATACGATTGTATAATTTATAAATGAGTATCCGAAAGTAACTTTTATGTCGACCATACTATTGTAATGGGTCCCATTGAGTTGATTCGAACATTCAAGCATAACTATGGACATTAATGGCACACATCCGTTGCGGGCTACCACAATCCATTTGAACCGAGCAGCTTGTCATTTATGTCACCGCGACAAGGACAGCGATGTATGCCAAGCTATATAGAAGAGTCTTTCATACGGATTTACATGTACATTTGACGCTAGGCTAACTGTCGGGCCAGCATATTACTAAATCTCTGCACAATTTAGTTAACCTACAACATCTATAAAGATTGTTGTCCATTCTATAAGATTCTTTTGTTTTAAAATTTTATAAACTATTTAATCCAATTTCACCAGTGTCGTTGCTTGTGTTATAGGTAATGGTAGCCACCTACCATCAAGTGGACCGTCAGACCATCTTTCGAGTTTAATATTAAAAAAAAACCAGTGTGTTCTGGCACTGAGACTACTGCTGTTTCAATTTCCTAATATATTTAAGAAATTAAAAGTTGACTGTTATATTTTATATTTAAAAAATCCTAGGTACATAGTGATTCTCTGTAGGTTAATATACGCTTATGTATTATGCCATTTCCCTGTAGGCTAAAATAGTCATAACGTTTCCCCTTAAAAATGTGAAGTATTAATGTTATATATAATACTGACCTCGTTTTGTCATAAGCTTTTGGACTGTTGCAGCTGATGTGTAATCCAAAGATGTGTTTGACGTCAATATTTGATTGAAATGCTTTAATTATCCAATTAAATAAATAAGGCTTCAATTATTTAATTCAAATTATTAGCAAGGAACTTTGGATGTGAAAAGGGGGTCTGCGTTTCTTTGGGCAATTTGATAAATAGGTACTAACATAGGAATAAACAGCTTGCTATTTACCTAATTCAAATTATCATAATCGGGACTGTACTTTTTTGTAAGATAATACCATCACAGAATATTTTCTTGCAAATGTACGTGAAATCTCAAATTATGTGGAGTAAATCAAGAGTTAGGTCAGGTTTTCGAGCAGGGTGTTTGTTATTGCCATAATTAGCAAGAGGCTAATTAATGAATAGCATTAATTTACTCGTGACTCCAATTTGGCAACTAATTGCTTGAATTTGTGAAAATTTTATCTGTATCACGTAGGTAATCACATTTAGTACCTATTAACGACCCCATAAAATTTCGCCCTTATTGCTGCTCCCTGTTTTTATCAGTATATATGTCTAGTCCTGTGTAGCAGATAAAGACTTACTGGTAGTAAGTAAGGAAATATTTATTAATCATTTTAATATGTTAATAAACAAAACAAAAAATATTGCCTACTAACTGTGTCCGTGACTTCGTATGCGCTATAGTCCATGTTTTGACAATCCCACGAGAACCTAACATTTTTCCAGGATAAACAGTATCCCATATGTTAATCCATTAGTACATCAATGAAAATCGCATTGAAATCGGTTAAGCCGTTTGGATTAGCATGCACAAACAGACAAACAAAAATTTTTTTGACCTCGCTCACGTAAGTGTACAATATTTGTTTTTTTATATTTAATGTACAGACACGGCTCGTTTACGATTTTATTATTATATATGTATAGATTATATTTTAAAAGCAGCATTGAACACGGTATTCCATGTGCTTGTAAAGTTAATGACTATTCTTCAAATTATTGCGAAGTATCTAACCCACTAAATACTTTGTTATAATAGACTAAAATGATTATTTTTGATTCAATAAAATTAAGAGAAAAAACAAATAGTAAAAATCTTTGAATTTAACAGTTCACAGACAATATTCGACCCACAAATATTTATATAAACTTGTTATATAAATGCTTTATAATGGGTAAATGATATCTACATTATTCTCTAGAAGGACCTGCTTAATTGTAGAGGTATGGCAATGACGTTTTTTTATATGTTAAGGTTGCTTAGGTGTGCTGCAGGTCCGCTGCCGATCATAGTAGGATTAAGGTTAAGGGTATAGAAAAGGATAGGGAATTGAGCACCAAGTAATTAAGCATTACTTACTCACTCACCGAAACACAACAGCACACATGCTGTTATTTCACGGCGATCTTTTGTAAGGTTTAGTCTTAAACGAAACATAAATAACAATTTTGAATTAATCCACATAACGTTATGAAACTGCATAAATTAAATCAACATTGATCAAACCACAAATCATGTCATTAGGATCGTATAATTGGTTTACTGATAAGTGGTACTGCTATTATTAATTTCACGCTATATTAACATTTGATTTCAATTCAATTGATTGCTATTTGAAAAGCATCTGAGATGAACCGATTTAAAATGTTTTCACACCTTGAGTGAGTAAAGGAATAGACATGTAAAAAAATGTTTTTTTTTTTTTTAATTTTTGTATCTGTGTAATGGATTTTTCAAATTAATGATGAGAAAGTTACAAGGTCCAATTCCAACTCAACGGTGCAGGTCGAGTCTAACACCACACCACTGAGTGCTTTAATGTCATTCTACTCGTATGATAATTTTTTTATGCATAAGAATCCTTACAGAAGAAAAAACAATTAATCTTCAAAAACATGTGATTCTGCGCTATTGTAATGGCTAGGAGTAGTGAAAATAATACTTAGTCTATAACACTATTTTATATAAGATTCATAATCTTTACTAATATTATAGAGAGAGTAGATTTGTATTTTTGTATTTTTGTTTGTAATGAATAAACTCAAAAACTAGTGGACCGATTTTAAGTATAACCTATTATATTCATAACTAGCGATCCGCCCCGATCCGCAATTTTCTCGGTATTTTTTCCAATTTGTCTCTTTATAAGAACCTTCGTCGTAGTACGAGCAGCGACTGCAAGATTCGCTACACTGCGCTAATTCGTTTGATACAAGATAAGCACCATGGCACATGTTCATATAGAGATGTAACGGATCTTGTGGTCGCCTCTCGTACTGTCGGACTTCAATGAATATTTGAAAAAAAATAAAAATAATAATAACCGAATTGGTCTAGCCGCTCTCGATTAATTTTTTATTTATTTATATAGATGCGATGATACCTGTGATCAGAAGTTGGATAAATTGTCTGATATAAACAGGCAGTTTTTAATTTTCACAACAGTCCTAAATTTCAAATCAACGATTCAATTAATAATTATTAGTCATAATTTTATGTAATTTCAACTGTTTATAAATAAATAAACTGATATTTTCCAATTATAAAACCACCAGCCTCAATCAACTGTAAATCGAATCAATCAACGAAATAACATTCAATTTGATACAAATTCGATTTCAGTAAAAGCATCACACGTCCAGTGAATGGTACGACGAAAATTTCATAGTAGCTACGTGACTGAAATACAGACGGCACTTTTAAACGAACCATGTGTGTAGGCATTTTCGGGTAGATCTCTACCACATGTTTACTTAGGATACTTTTGGCGTGATTCGACACACCTTACATCATATCCGCTATGGAGTCTGGGTTTTGTTTAATATTCCTTTGAGATTCAAATAGAGAAGGAGACAATTTTTATTCACATTTAAAATCATTGGTTACGTTCGTCTCTCTTATCCATACTAATATTATAAATGTGAGAGTAACTCTGTTTGTCTGTTACCTTTTCACCAACACATCATGAAATTTTGTATACACATATTCAAACATACAAAAAAGGACATATATCCTTTCATGCAAAAAAGGAGTATTCCCGAGGGATCACCTAAAAATAAAAATCTAACGTCTGACAAAGCTGTAACGGCAGGCGTCAGGCGTTATGTTGCTCATATATTATATCAGGAGTTATATTTTTTATTTTCAATTCTGATGATGTCGCGTGCCCCAGATAGATTTCAATAAAAGTTTTTTAAATTATGACAAACGCATATTTAAGGACAACAATGAAAGCATATCAATGTGTATACATTTTATAATATAAAATAAATTCGGAGTCCGCTTCTGTCTTATTCTCTTTTGATTTCTTCTGAACAACCCAACATATTTTGATGGCCACTAGTGTAAAGAGCGATAAACGATAAAGTTTGTGTAATTTGCAGAAAAAATAAATATAAATTGTGTATAAAAATTGGTTCGATATTAAATTAAATTAAATGAAAACAATGGGTGTAAAATTAGACACAAATTTTTTGTCTAATTTCATAATTTGCGCAAATATTTGTATTATATTTGTGAATATCATAATTTGTAGGAGTAGTCAATCAATATTTTGACGCAATTATTATGTTTCTACAACTGATTGTTGTGTCCTATTTTTAATTTAACCTTTAATCTTTATCGATAAACACAAACGAACGTCTACAAACTATCTCAATATTTCTGTGATTGTGCTGTGCCAAGTTATTAAATAAAATTATTTAGAGACTCATAATATGACTAAAAATATATATTGTGTTTTATCAATTTTAGTTTTTAATTATGTAGGTGCAAGTGTAATTATTAATCGTTTTAATGATAGTAATTGCTGGCAAGATCCTATGCTAGTTGAAGAAATAGCGTCCTATAAAAATGTTACTAGAAATATTATTGAGGAAATCACTAAGAAAGGAATGGGAAAATTGATGTACAAACAGTAAGTACATAAAATAATACTTCTTAATGTAAAGCAGTCTATGCAAGTTAAACCTATTAGTTAGTTTACAAAGCGATTATGAGTTTTATAAATGCCATATACATATATTTCTCAAGAAAAATTTTACCTTAAAATATTTATTTTTACCAGAAAAAAAGTATGTGTTTAAAATAACACAAGTATATTAATTAATTGAGTATATTATTTATTTTGTTATTTTTGTTACTGTTATCGCTAGTTTTTACCTTAATTTCAGAAAGTTAATAAAACAATAACTACCTTTTATATTCATATTTCCTTTAAATCATAAACCAAATTCCAAGGACCAATTTTGTTATGGATTGAAGTTCAATAACTTATACTTAATTATTATCTTTTTTTAGGTTCACTGAATTCGTCGATAAATTCGGTCCACGTCCAGCTGGTAGCGAAACTTTGGAGAAAGCAATCGATTATATGTTAAATCTCACACTAAATTCTGGACTTACTAGTTTTGTTACTGAAGAATTAGAGGCAAGTGGTTTTCTTACAACAGATAACAATTTAAAGCTTTGTAACAATAACGGTGCTTTACAGATTAACATATTCGTTTTTCGTATGTTTTCAGGTGCCTCATTGGGTACGTGGTGAGGAATCGATTGTTATGATAAACCCAAGAAAAAAAAATATAGCTTTACTTGGACTGGGTTCAAGCATTTCTACGCCACCCAACGGAATAACAGCTGAAGCTATATTAGTCAGAAGCTTTAAAAATCTTGATCAAATAGATGAAGCAAATATAAAAGGAAAAATTGTCATATACGATGTTCCTTATACATCTTATGGAGAAACAGTAGCATATAGATCAATGGGAGCTACTAAAGCTTCAAAAAAAGGCGCAGTGGCTTCTCTAGTGAGGAGTGTAACACCATATTCTTTATACACTCCACATACAGGTGCACAGTTTTATGGTGAAAATGTAACAAAAATACCAACAGCTGCCATTACACATGAAGATGCAGATTTGCTAAGACGTGTTTATGATCAAGGAGAAAAGATTATTTTAAACATAAAAATGAAAAGTACATTTGACATTAAAAAGTCTCGTAATACTTTAATAGATGTTAAGGGAAAAGACCATCCAGAAAAATTTGTGATTGTGTCTGGTCATATAGACAGTTGGGACGTAGGTCAAGGAGCAATGGATGATGGTGCTGGCATGATGATAAGCTGGTTTGCTCCAATCGTTTTGAATCATCTAGGTTTAATACCAAAAAGAACTGTCAGAGCTATACTTTGGACTTCAGAAGAGCCAGGTCTGATAGGAGCAGCAGAATACCTTAAAAGACACTCAGATGAATTAAATGACATTAATTTTATAATGGAATCTGACGAAGGAACTTTTAAGCCATTAGGGCTAACTGTAGCCGGATCAGAGAATGCTCGTTGCATAATTGGAGAAATATTAAAACTTTTTTCACCCACTGATAAAATGATTGCATCTGACAGTCCCGGTTCCGATATAACTTTGATTGTCAAAAAAGGAGTGCCTGGTGCATCGTTATTGAACGCAAATGAACGTTACTTTTGGTTTCATCATAGTGAGGCAGATACACTTGATGCGTTAAATGAAACTGACGTTATAAATTGCGCTGCATTTTGGACAGCTGTTTCATATGTAATTGCGGATATTTCATCAGATATACCACGTGACTAACGTGATTTAAGGTTAATGTTACAATTCTTTTTAAGAGCTTAAATGTTCCTAATAGGGTAAATAACTACTAAAATCTATATTTTAGTTTAGAGCGTATTTTTGTAAGTATGTTTTTAAAGCAAGGAAAATCACTACTTAAAATTCTCTAAGGAAAAATGGCATCCATTCTGATTGTTTAATTCATTAAAATGTCTGTGTTAACCTCTTGATTATTATTTATTTATCTTGATTTTGTATAATTCCGAAATACTTGTTGTATATATTATTTATGAGATCAATTAAATCTTTGAGTGTAATACGTGTCATACGTATTCAAATAGGTATTCAAAATGCCTAGGGCAAAATAATAGCAATAGTTCTCCATAATGACCGTCAAAAAACTGCCTTTTCGTTGAAATGTATAATGTAAATGTTATAATGTAATGTAATGTAAATGCAAGTAATTTTCAATTTTACTACATTAATGTTGATGTAAATTGTAGGGATTATATAATAAAGTTGAAGCTCTCTGTAATTTTTCACGAAATATGCCCGACACTTTTTCTAAACTGGTTTAAATTTTTATCCTTGTTCTTCGTGAAAAAACTGCCAATCTTAGCAAATTGTATGAACCTAATCCAACTTTGTTTTATGTAGACTTGTTTGCCTTGTATAAAGGAGTTTGAAACAAAATTATTTTGAAGATTTTCCACGATGGAAATTTGAAAAGAGGTGAAAGGGGCCTAACGAAGCCAGTTTTAGGAAGTTTATTTTTTATATTTCCTCAGTAAATTTCGTTATATCCTATTACATTGAAATGTTTTTCTTTTTAAGAAAACTTGTTATACTTATGCGTTATATGTAAAGCTTTATTATTTTAATATTTTTAATTTTAAACAATGTTTAACATGTATAATATTTACAGTATAAATTTTCATAATTACCAATTCAAAATTTTCTTTGTTTTAATATTTACCAATTGACTAGATGCGAAATGTTGGTAAAATAACAAGTAACAAATAAAAAAAATCTAGTTATGTGTATAGAAAGTTCTAATATTTTTGTATGAGCAATATTAAGCAATATTAAGCAAATTTGCGCTTTGAAAATATATTTATTCCTATTTCACACCAGTAAGTAAATCTCTAACATCTATTAATTTAACATAACATACTATTAATTTATTGGCCCATCTGCTTCCATCAAGCCATTAATTCTGTTTCCATAATATATAGGTAGTGGTTATGATTGTGTCTACGAGTTGCACATGTTAGCTATAACGTAACAATGTTTACTGAAGTTTCTGTGTGCTTACTTAATAGCCTTGGAATCATACATAAGTATAAGTATGCATATAACCAGTCCTTCAAAGTTGAAATAAGATGATCTTATTTGTATCCGATGTGGTTCATTGACTGAATTTACTAAATATTATATATCATTTAGGAACCAAAAATAAAATCGTTTTTTAAATCATGAAATCGTTTTATACAAAACGTCAATTTAACTTTGGTCTTACTAACCGTCGGAAATTTTTAAGTATTAAATATTAAAGTTAATGCAGTGTACAATAATTGAAAATAATTGAAAATATCATTTGAGATTTTTCACACAATCATTACCTCATACAGTAAAATTAATATATAGAATAGTCTTTCTGGAACCACACTGGTCTTACATAATAAAAATTAAATTAAATTAAATACATAATATAAATAATATATTTGAAATCACTACATTTCTGAAAAATTAAAACAACAAAGGAAAAACTAAATACTTAATAATAAAACATTTTAAAACATAAAATTCTATATAAATCAACAGTATAATCAGAATATTATAAATATTTATAATACAATATTATAATAGATGAAATATAATGAATGCTTATAAATGTATCTGTGAAATTATAACCAACCGACCGTACAAAGATAATATTTATGTTGGCTGCTAGCAATCATAATAAAAACGCTATTATGGATACTAAACCACCCACCCAAAGAAAGAAAAAGTGAGTAAAGGTCAAAAGACTAACATTAATTTACTCTTGCATCGCAATTGCCGCTTCTGTAGAAATATAAAATTATTTTACAGCAAAAATTTAGTGGCCACATACATCAACTTATTAATTTTTAGGTAGCTTTGTAGGCGTAAAAAGTAGCTTAGCCCTTTCCCAGATTTCAGATCAAAATTTTGCATTTTAATAATTTGTTTAAGCTTTTATGACTTTATAATTTTATTATATCTCATCACTCATTAAACTGAAACGTAAATAAAATTTCAGCTAAATAAAAGAAAAAAAATTGTTTGCAATCTGTTTACGAACTGTGCAAGTGCTCAGTAGCCATTTATTGCCTAAACGAGAGTAATACTTTTTTATGTCCTCCGTTAAAAAATATTCTTGTAACAGCTTTAACTTTATTTCAAGTAGGTATTTACCATTCAATTTTAATGTCTACACTTTTTCAGTTATCAAACAGTAAACATGTCTATGCTGTTTACTGTTTCGTGTCATAACGAAATAGAATTTATAATTCAACCAGCGGACCCAGCAGACGTTGTCAGGCCCGAACCAAAAAAATATCTATAACCCAATTTCAGACCCACTTAGCGGATCGAGTAATGAATCTAAACCGTCCTGGAATTTTGAAATTTTTGAAAAAATAAGCATATAATTTAAAAAATTCTAAACTTCTGTCACAAAGTGGCAACGATGTCGTACAGGATTAATAAAAGTAATAAGGAAAATGTATGTGATTAGTTAAAAAAAATAATAGTTGCCTGTGATTTTCCCCCCAATCAATGTTGTCAATGTATGTATTATGTAACCCGGGGGAAACTTTAGAAAAAAAAAACCGTCCAGGGACCCAACTCAAACATATAATATGTAATTATATATTTGAGTGGCAATCAATTACACTTTTTCTATGGTTCCCTAGGGTATCTTTAGGTTCCCTGTTGTTCCCACCAGTCACAATTAGAGAGCATTGGAATGCTCCTAAGTGCTATAAAAAGCTCTTAACCACATACTAATTGACAACTTAAGAACAATAAATAATAAAAAAAATAAAAAAAAATATCTTTACAAATTCCACACAGCAACATGTAGTTCCACAGTAAGCAACTAATGCTTGTTTTATGGAAACCAGACAGTTGATATAATACATAGATTATTTTTTTTTTAAATACATACATATTATAAATACAAAACATCCATGACTCAAGTACAAAGGTAAAATGTTAACACATAAACATTTGCCCCTAGCGGGATTCGAACCCGCGACCGTTTGGTTAACAGCTAGGGTTACTAGCCACTAGACCAAACGTGTCGTCAAGAGAATTAAATGTTTTATCATGTTTCTTCAAATGCTTTACATTTATCACGCTTTCATTTGCACAAGGTCTTTGTACCGTAAACCACCAAGGGAGAACAATAACTCTAATTAATGATAGAATTAAAAGTCTGTTTTTAACGACCCGTACAAAATTTGTTTTTGTAAATAATTATACGGTCAACGAAATTGTTTTATGTTGAAATAACATGAAAATAGAAAGCGAATATTTGCGTTACCCTAAGTAAATAAAACGTGAAATTAACCTTCACATGTGAAGATCAGAGATATTTAGACTTACCTATACATATACATTGGAGAATGAATGCTTTATTTCGAATATCAGTAGTGATTCAATTTTGTATATTTTTTTATGTTAAGGTCGACGGGCTGACCTTCCACTTATTCGTCGTTTATGACACAAGCAACGCCATAGGTGCTGCAAGTGCGCTGCCGACCCTATAAGGAATAAGGATAGGAA
This sequence comes from Synanthedon myopaeformis, assembly GCA_944738685.1. Lineage (NCBI taxonomy): Eukaryota > Metazoa > Arthropoda > Insecta > Lepidoptera > Sesiidae > Synanthedon > Synanthedon myopaeformis. Next base: position 9,496,903 of record OX122917.1, read on the forward strand.
GGGATAGGGTAATGGGCTCCCTTATTCGCTTACCGAAACTCAACAGCACATATGCTGTTATTTCACGGTGGTCAATATTATATATATACTAAAACTATTTATATATATTATATATAAATCTTTAATATATAAATACGAATATGAGAATATGAGAATAATATAGATCTTAATATAGAATCATCTATATTAATTCTCATATTACGATCACGTTTCCTCCTCTTTTCTGCTTTATTACGTATTTTCACCACGCAAGCTCATTTTGGATTGGCAAGAATTTCACATGGTCTTCGAAGATTTCAAAAGTTAATAATTCTATTTTTATATCTGAATTTAGTATTGTTACAGCAATTGTCCTTAATATTGTTAAATATACTTCTTAAGACTTCAAAACATATCGCTATAAAAAAAAAAAAAAAAAAAACATATGGCTGAACATTATCTGAAACGAGTTTTACCTGAGCCTAAAGAGCGCTTCGTAATATCGCGTGACGCTTAGTTGTCTCATTTCAACGGTTCATTGAGTAGATGGGCTATCAACCGTCGAGATTGGCTCCTTCATAAGCATCTGGTTTCCTCTTAAGAGCTCCCCAGTAATCACTTCATCTAAATTAAACTTTGTTGCAATCAGTATGTCTTTTTAAGGGAATTCGTCTGTGTCGTGAATAAATAAATAATAATAAAAATTTGTCTATGGAATTTAGCCAAATTACGGCATAAAAAAATCTTATAGCACAAGAAAATTCCTAACAGAGCTATTAACAAGCGTTTCATGATCTAACACAATCTCATGTTATTGAGAAAAAGTTTAAATTGATCGCTTACGTACTGATTGGAAAGCTTAGTAAATTTACCCCCAATCAGTAACAGCCACGTGATATTGTACAAACAGTAGCGTATTCTGCTTTCTATATTCTATATCTATATATACAATACTAATATATAATAAGTCGCTGTCAGGCTCTATCTGTTTCCCCGCTAACTTCATCTAAACAACCTAACGGTTTAATTAATAATAAGGTTTTCACTGATGGAAAGAGGGACAAATAGGAAAAATTGTGTATTTAATTTACAAAAATAAAAGTATTCGTGCGAAGCCGAGGACAGGTCGCTAGTATTCTTCTACACTAAGCAACGTTAAACAAGGAGGCGAAAATTGCAACCATGCGAAACCGGAGGCCGGTTGCTAGCTTGAAGTTTTCGATATAATTTTTAAATAAGTACAAGCTAATCCCAATGAAAATTAAAGATTTCTTCAGATCAATATGATACCTCAACTGTTTAATTTCTATAGAAAATAAGACTAGAGAGTATGTAAGTAATCTTAACTGGTTTATTACTATATTAGAAAAAGTTGCCATAAAATCCTACAGCTACGAAACTCCGTCTCTTGAAGAATAAACCTAGACACCTGTGTACATATTTGTATTGCATTACCGCAAAAGTTAAAAGCAAGTGGAATAAATGCAGTTGTTTTTACAACTCGAGGACACACGACCTCTGTTGTTTTATCATTACATTTGTTTATTTTACAGCTGCGACAAAGCTTGTGTTTTTATTTTAACTAGTCACTGTTAGTTTTTACGTTGCTGTAGGTAACTTTTTTTGAAATAGTAGATTGCGATACAAGAGTGAAAAGTAGGTAATAGAGTTCATGTCTTAAAAAACAAAAACATTAGCAATGTACCTACTAATAAATTTTTCAACTTATTACATTTTTCAATTGACTTGTATGTACATTGTTAAAGAAAATGAAAATAAAGTACATTTTTAAGGGAACATCTCAATTTTTATTCTGCGATTTGAAATTATTATAAGTAGCCAAATATTTGGCTTCGGACCTTGCCTCAGAATTTTGACGACAAAAGACTACTCCAACCAATTTGCGAATTCTTTTAAATATCGGGTGATGAGAATTTCAAAATTAGGTATATAATTTTTGTTATAATTAATTTTATACCATTAGGAATACACGAAAAATGATTTTTGTTAAAAAACACGTTTAAGAAGAAAAAAATATTACATTTATCATAAAACTAACCGACCCGACATTCGTTGATCCGTCAATTTCATATAAAAATATCATCCGAATTTCTTACTTTTCCATGGATTTTTCAAAAATTTCTTTCGTACAAACGTTCTGCTGACAATTAATTCCGAATACAACAAAGAAAATATGAACCTCAGCCTGCCTGATGATCTTTCATTCGTTAATATGATGTAACTTCTTATTTTTATACATTACGATTGCAATTTAATAATAATCGTAATGTATATTATATTTAAATTATATTGAATAATTAACGCAAGTTTTTTCCTGTAAAACAAAGAAAAAATTAACAGTACTTATTTGATTTTTATTTCCGCGAATAGTAGAAAATTTGACTTTATAAAAAGGCACATTAATAACAAAAGCTTTATTGTTCTTTTTAATGCAAAGACTTAATGTTCCAAATAATTTTCCCGTATAATTGTTAAAACTTATCTCGCTCAATGTTTCCTTAGAGATACGGAGAAGTTTCTTTTCACATAAAGAAACAAAAACGACTTTCTTAAATTGAGTTGGAAAAAATCAAACAAAGAAATGTACCTAACCTTGAGTTTAATGAAGGCTCATTTTTGTGCAATGGGTGTGATATTAAGATGATCACTTATCATATTTTCGCTTCCGGTCCATTACAACCAAATCCCAAATTACCTGTTTTCCATTATTATTTTAATAATAACACTATGCAGTGTTTATCTTACCAATATTTAAAATCTATACTAATATTAAAAAGCGAAAATATTTGTATTTTTGTATTGTTGTTTGCAAGTAATGAATAAACTAAAAACTACTAGACCGATTTTAAAAATTGTTTCACCTATAAAAGGCTACATTATCAGCAAGTACATAGGATATATTTTATAAAGTTACGCGGACGCAGTCGCGTGCAACAGATAGTATTAAATAAAAGAAACTCTTGTCCTTGACTGTAGCTACTGTGTTCCTTGAAGGAGTTTGAACTTCCCGCATTAAATAATACCAATTAAGCTCTCGGATGTTCAACCCGCTATCAGGCTGCAGTCGAAGCACTCGGTAACTCTTTATCTCTAGCCGCCCGCCGCCGCCTCGGTTCTTCGAGACAAAAGAATCGCTGACGGCTGCTGCTCTGTCAGTAATAAGAATTTCATTTTCTGGGCTAAATTTTGCTAGTATATTTTTTCCGTACAAACAACTTGTCAAATTAATCTTGTTAATATTTCGACAAAATAAATTTAAAATTAATCACGACAAAAAGTACATTAAAATTTAATAGTGGAGATACGCAGTCATGATTTCTCGCTGTGATCTCGGACCCACACATCACCAATGATGATGGAAACCAGGGGATTTTTAGTGGGTAATCAGTAATCACCCATCATCAAATGTACTTAGCTCGCCCGCTGACCTTTACATTAATAAAAAACAAAGACAGAAACATTGTAACAAAAGAATTATGTACATTTCAAAAAGTTTTCTATCAAGTAAGTCTTAGAGTCTAAAGATTATAAGAATTATTCAAATGAAAAGTCATTGTTAGCATTTTTTGCCTAAAAATCTTAAATGATGAATCTGCGTCGTTAACTTCGTTTTTAGTTTCAGAGATTTCCAAACTTTTGACTAATCTTTATTATAATTCGCCTCAAGAATAATATTATCAATGTTATCTATGCATTGACGACACGTTTGGTCTAGTGGCTAGTAACCCTAGCTGTTAACCAAACGGTCGCGGGTTCGAATCCCGCTAGGGGCAAATGTTTATGTGTTATCATTTTACCTTTGTACTTGAGTCATGGATGTTTTGTATTTATAATATGTATGTATTTCAAAAAAAAAAAAAAAAGTAATCTATGTAGTATATCAACTGTCTGGTATCCATAATACAAGCATTAGTTGCTTAGTGTGGAACTAGATGGTGCTGTGTGGAATGTGTGAAGATATTTATTATTTATTATTTATTATTTATTATTTATTATTATTTATTTATTGAAGATTTTTTTGATTCTTTATATATAAGGCGGGGTCGTACTTTAAATTCTTCTTTTCTTCTATAGTTACTTGGCACTCAACATCGGATTTAGGTTCACATAATGAAATTTAAGAAAGAAATTTTGACAAACCTGAATATAATTTATAATACTCGTATACTGAATATTATATTTTTGTAAGCTCCAATAAATTCACATTATGCAATGAATCTATATTTCTCTCTATACACATGAATGCAAATAAATTAAATTGGTTCGAAAGTAGAGCTTCGATACAGGCAGTAGTTTTATGTAATCATGTGCATAAAATATAAATTTCGGATTTAAATACCTAGATTTGACCACACCCTAGTTCCGTTTAGTAATGTTTAGCACAATTTAAACTTTACTACTTTTTGACAAAAAATATGTACATGGAATTTTATTTTATATTTTTTGATGTAAAATTGGTGAATAATATTTATTTATGTAAAAATAGTGAATAATAAATGAAAACAGGTTGCAGGGCCTGGCAAATAGACCCAAAATCGCCTGTCTATGTGTTTTCTATAAGATGTATTTCGGAGAGTGTGCTTAGGAGCTACATGAGCTCATACCGCCTTCCCTTTTCTTCCATCGGACATTCAGCAGTGCATCTGGTTACCATCCTTATTTGTCGAAATTCTCAAGGATTCGATAAAACATCCTCTAAAGATTGAAATTCCCCGCCGACGTCTCTGTTTCCGAGCTCATATAGCTTAAATCTTTCTTGTTTTTATTTTTGCTGCACAGCTAAATGTGGCTAAGAGCAAACCCATCTTAAATAAAAAAATACATATAAAAAAATGGTGAAAATATTCTTAGTATTATAGTATCTCAGAATATAATATGTAACTTATATTCTGTTAATACAACAAAAAAGATCTTAACAAAAATATATGAACCTTTATATCACTGCGAAACTTTTCTCGTTAAAATTTTTAATGAGCACGTGAGAGGTTTGGAATTAATAATTCTATGTTTCTGTACTTAATTAAAAGCCCTCATGCAAATTTTCGAAGATCTGACGATGTAAATAATGGACAACTCGGGAGTTTTAACGTGTCATAAATATTTCAGCGGTGAATCGTACCTCTTCATGTTTATGGAAGAGAATCGTGATTTCAACTTATTCGTAAAGTAGATAATTTCAATATACTGTGCACAAACATATTTCTTACGCCAGCGAAACTAAACAAAAGAGTGTTTTTCTTACAGGTACACTTATTTAGTTCATGTTTTGTCTGTGGAATGTGCTTCTGGAATATATTTATTATTTTTACCTATACTGTAATGTAACTACACTTTGTCTGCCAAATATAAACCAATTAAAAATAAAATAAAATAAGAGTATGAAACGATAGGTTCCAATGGAAAATCTTAGTGTTTACCCATAGTTCGAGAGTTCGAGCTTATACAGTAACTACATATACAAGAAAAACGAAAATATTCTTATCTGGAAATAATATAATCTTATCTGGGAATTGGTAAGTAAAGAAACGTGACTGTTGTTTTGGTTCGATGTCTCGAAATTGAATTTTTAGTCCCTACAAATACAAAGTGATGTGAAAAACCCGACAAAGTTCATAACACTTTTGAGACTTTTCGTCTCAAAGGTCTTTCGTTCCGAACACAGTTATTTTTTTCCTATAATAAAAAGCGGCAGGTAAGATGACGGACCACTTATATTATAAGTGGTTACCGTTGTCTATAAACATAAGCTACTCTAGGAGAGATTGCTGTCATGGTCTTACCAATTAAGAGAGTGAGGTTAAGGGAATATTACGTCATTTATATACCGAAAATATTTCACAGTGGCGTTATGCAAAGGTGTTGTTACTGTCATCAAACTGTTCACCTTTGAAGACCGTCAGATAGAGTCAAAAAGCAGAAACCTTCTGGTTTCCATAAAAAGAAGAAATCTGCCTTTTATATTAAACATGATTTTTAATTTTTGGCTAAATTCAGACTTTAAATTCTTATTTGTTACAGCAACCATTACGGTTATTAAAAACTCATGAAGGCGTTGGTGTTTAAATATAAGTACTGTTTTACATCGCAATTTTCGGTGCTTTTTAAATTTTTTTTAACACAAAGAGAAAATTTTAATTTCAGAGAGCGACTGTAAATGCAATATGAAAATGTTTCAACCTGTAACGAAACGTATGCACGTATCATCGTTTGGGGTAGGATAGCTATACCTCAGCATTTAATAAAAACTTATATTTTGCCACGTGAAATATTCAATTTCTGTGTTATAGAGGAACAAACATTCGCATTTGTAATATTAATAGGATTAATATTTATTTTTATTATTTAATTTAGTATTTTTATATCGCACATTACAGACCAAAACAAGTAGTTAAGTAATTATAAAATTACTTAACCACTTCCAATTCAATAAATTTTACAAATTTAGTTATAAAATCGACTTTAAACTATTGCGTATGCTTACCATTTACCAAGATTAACAATTAATTCTTTGGTGGGTATAATAATCTGTATAAATAAAAATGAATCGCTAAATGTGTCGCTAAGCGCAAAACTCGAGTACGGCGAAACCAATTCAGTAATTTTTTTTTTTTTAATATTATTTAAAGTGCGAAGAAGGTTTTTATGAAGAGAAAAATTAGAAAAATTGTCCGGCCGAAGCTGGGAGTGGGTCGCTTGTGTATTATAAATAAGTGAAAAGCAATTATTAATACAATTTATGCATTTTGGCAAGTCATCCCTGAATTTATAATGTGAGACGGTTTCCACAAAATTTATGTGGTTTGGCAGCATCTGGCATTCCCTGTCTATAATTCTCACCACTATCTAAATGGCTCAATGCCAATTTTCCTTCCATTCTATTAAACGAGCCACAGTTTATATCACTACATATTATAAAACAAAGTCCTCCGCCGCGTCTGTCTGTCTGTCTGTTCGCGATAAACTCAAAAACTACTGCAACGATTTTCATGCTGTTTTCACCAATGGATAGAGTGGTTCTCGAGGAAAGTTTTGGTATATAATTTGCATCCGTGCGAAGCCGGGAACAGGCCGCTAGTGTAATATATAATATTCTACATCTGATATATAATTTTGCTGAGAATTTAATATTACAAAAATATTTAAAATAAATAATTATTACTAATAAAATTAACTGGAAATAAATAGCCATGTACGATGAAAATAAATATGAACATTGAATACTGTAGTATTTTAAAAAAGGTATATTTGACTAAGCATTGAGCTAAATAATAATAAAACAATAGAACATTTGTATCATAAAAAACTTAATATACTTTTTAGTTTCCATAAAGACGACCACCACGTTTCGTATTCAAAATCTGGACAACCCATTTAGAAGCAGCAACAACATAACAGAATATTACGAAAAAATTATGGAATTTGTAATATTGTTTTTAAACAAAATTCCTCACAGCTATTCTAAAAGCATTTAATTTAGGTTATTATTTTATCATATTATTATTATTTTATCTAAAAGATGTCAGACAGGCTCACGGTCTACTGTACCCAAGCAACCCACAAGTACGCAACAGCCCAACCGACCATATTAGGATTAAGGACAAGAGGTAGGGAAATGGATTTGTAAAATAAAGCAATTACTATTTACCTGTCCAAAGCCTTTTAATAATTGTCTATGTGCGACTGTAATTAACATTTCTCATTCAGTTTATTATTAAATTGACTGTTATTAAAGTTAACGGCAATTACACAAGTTCAAAGGTAGGTTACAACTCTCCTCTGTAAGAAATTTTTTCAAAACTATTATTATTTATGTTTTCAATTTTTTACTTAAAAACGTATCAAAGCTAAATGTTTTTATATTAAATTATCAAATTGTTAAAAAGAAAATATAAAAAGAAAAAATATTTCAAACAGTCAATATTACTGTCACTTTAATTTTAATACAGTATAACCTTTAAGTAATCTATTTTAATTATATCTGTACAATTAGTTTCTTGTTATAATTATTTTAATTGTATCATGATACAACCGAACATCATAACTCAAATGATAAAATGAACTAGATAATACATTTCTAATTAATTTAGCAGTTTCATTTAATCTGAATAACCACTTAGTCCCAATATGGTTCTTCAATGTTACACAAAATGATAAATGACTCCTAAATCCCCAGTGTTACTACGAGTGAGTTACATACTCGTAGTTTAACGAATTTAATGAAATTGTGCGTCTATATGTAGTTTATTATATCTTTTATATCTATTATATCATTTATATCTATTATATCTTTCATATTTGTTGTCAACAATTCATGAAAGATATAATTTTCCTCTGCAAATCATACTCGTGTAAGTAGGTACACAAGCCTTTTTCGTTTGTGCTCTTTTCATTAGTGAAAACCGTATTAAAATGCATTAGGTTGTTTAGAAGAAGTAAGCGAAGAATCTGACTGGCAAACAGCGACTTAATTTTATAATAATGTTATAAATAAAGAATATAATACTTGAAGGAAAAGACAAACTTGAATAATAATCTTGGACAACTCAATGGTTAATTTAATGTAACGATCCACAATCAAGCTTATTTGGATTATTTGACTGTATTTGACTTTTCCTTAAAAGTATTTGACTTTTGTATTTTACTATTGACTCTTTTTAAATACGTAAGAAGCTTCGGAAATGCATGTTTTTCTCAGGGGGCGCGAGATAATATGGACCTTAAGAAATCTCGAGAAATCAGTTGTACGTCAACCGCTTTAATGAATTGAAATCTTATTTTAATTAAACACAGTAAATTGAAAGAATATTTTTGAAAATATTCTTAATATTCTGTAATAAACTCATTAACATTTTGATATCTTCAAATAATAAACCCATCAAAAAATGTTTCGTTTATTGACTAGTTGCAGCTGATATTTTAAAAAAATATAGGATTTCTAAAATCAATTTTGAATTAAAAAAAGTAATAGCCAAATCGCCAAAACTAACACACCAACTGTATGGCTCCCAAAGTAACGACTATTACGGGCTTATGTTATATATAAACATACAACGGACTAAGAGCGAAATCCTAATAACCCAGAGCAGAATCAATTTTGAAAAGTTCATTTCTAAAGTTATAGTCAATCTAAGTCAAGTCTGTCGGGAATAGAACCCAAAATCCCTGAGCCAAAGTGCTATAACAAATATTTGAACCACTTAACCAATGTTAAACTTTATGAATAAATAACAAGTAAAGATAATTAAGTTTACTCAAAATTTGCAAGTCAAGGTAGAAAATCTTCTTCAGTTTTCAAATTCATTCAACTATCAAGTCGTAGATTCTTAGTACATTTTGAAACTAAATCACTAAGCGGACAACTGACAGACGTTTGAAATGAAATTTTGGCATGCAGTGGTACAAGCAAATGTCGACTTTAAGGTGAAGTACTTTTTCTTACCCCGACTGTACTATTTACATTTACATAGATATTTAAAATTTAGAACCGAATTTCTACTGCGTAATATAAATTCTATAGGCAAAATTTACATAAATTCGAGCAAAGTTTTTTTTTTAACAATGTCACACTAACGTTTTGTTGAAGAAAGATAAAAAAATGTGTAATAATAAGCATAAAATTCATTCCCAAGATGATTAATTAAACACGTTTACGCTCGTTACGTGAATAATCTTGGGAACGAATCGTAGAACGAGTCGTAGCACGGTAGCGAGAAAGTACGGTACAGCTTTACCGCTTTCGTAGTCTCGTAGCAGTCGTAGCCGTAGCGTAGGCTCAGTCACCTCGCGGCGCGTACTGAGTAAGAACGTCGCGCTAAAATTCTCCCGCATACGTAAACAAACATTGTATGTTGTTAAACGAAAGTGGAAACTTTTTCAACTAGCATGCAATGTGACTTTATTCTTGAACCAGTTACGCAGTGGTACAAAGGTAAATTACACTAAAGTTTTTATAGGACAAAAATCGTACTTCCACCGTTCATGATTGAGAATCGTAAAGTTTGTGCGAAATAAAAGTTTTATGATCGTTTCATTTCACCTCGATAACGTTGTAAGTGCGTAGACCGCGAGCAATTTGATTTATTTCTTTGAAAGTTCATTCTAATTTTAAATTTTATTTCACCATTTTTTTTAATTTTTTTTAATTACGGTAAATTTACAAAAATGGTTGGTTTAAAAAAATAAGGGATATTACATTTCACACTTATTAAAATTAATTATTGTATTTATAGATAACAATTATTTTTAAATATTAATATTTATTTCTATATGTCATATGATTAATAATGTGTAGTGTGTCCAAATTCTTAAGATACAGACAGTGACTTTTTTTCGTATTTGTATCGAATTTATATTCGACCAATTCGTTTTTGGACAGATTCGTGATTCGTCAGAATCTTATTTGGACAACTTCTGGGTTCGACAAAGTACTTATTTGCAGAAAAATTAATAACTTATTGTCCACACTTGAGATTAAATGGTAATAAATGTCTAAAACACAAGTAAATATTAAAAAAAAAAGATTTAAATTTGTAATATCATTTCACTCAATTTCATAAAAACATAATATTAAAACACAGTGCTTTTGAATGATCAAATTCTATTTATCCAAATCACGGTAGTAACTATTAAAAGAAATAAACTCACCTACACTCATAAATACGTTTAACACGTAAATTGTTTACATAGGCAAAACGCAAAAGAAAACTAGGCGTCTAAGGTAAATTCCGATCCATCAACTATAATGGATGGCTTACTTCACACAATGGACGAAAAATATTTGCCTAACATAGCATTAATCAAGGCAAAGTTTTTTTTTTGCTTTTAACAATCAACTCTTTGATGAGTTTTTACTAAATTATTGTTCACAAAAGTATCTTTATTAAAAAATTGTCTGTCATTGTTAATAATTTCCGTATTATTGTTTCTATATTGAAAAATTATTCTATAATATTTACATAAAATTATTTATGGGATTTTGTCGTTTCTTCAAAATGTTAACTTTAATTCAATGAATAAATTCTAACCGCCTTGGGTATTGTCATAGTAATATCATGTATCGAATATTATACAATAACCTTTTATATTTTTAATGTCATTAGTTATACGTAATAATATAAATTTTCGGATTGTTATCATTCAATCAAAACATCATTATTGTTAGTCGATTTCTATACAAACAATGCTTCCAACTACTTTCTAAATTATTATAATATGTCCAATAATATTTAGAAAAATTGTGATCATTAGTTTGCATTATGTAATTATAAAGAGGACATGTTTTTTTAATACAAGTATTACAATAAATATACGAAGCTGCGAAAGCTCTTGTGCCGCATAAAGAGTCGCAGGTTCAATTCAGATGGGGTACCATCCTCACACAAGGAGATACCAGTAGAGCATATTAATTTGTTATTGTTAAATAAAAACGTGTGAAAAGAATTATAAGTGTTTAGACTCAAAAAAATTATTAAAAAGATAATCAATAAATAAATAAATTATATACTAAGCCAAGGTACAGTAATTACTTTGATCGTAATTATGTAGACCTTGACAGAATATTTTAATAAATTTAATTATTAATTAATATTATGTATATTTATTAAAATATACATAATTCATGCTAACGTTATAAATGTTTTCAAAGGCAGATCATTGAAACTATTTAAATAAAATTATCTTAAGCCCCTTTTAACTTTCAAATGGGAGAATCCGCCGGCAAAGGCTTGCTCATTTGTATATTTAATAAACACATCGCCTTATCTACCCAATACCTTACCAAATATCGGTTACATAGGTTAAAAAAATCCTAAGCAGTGAAAAATAGTACGCAAGAGAATTATTGTCTGAAAAAGGTGGCATAAAATTGTCAACAACACTCGCGACCTATATTTCTACAAAAAATACTTGTACAAGCCACCTGCCTGCTTTTACACTTTTTACAAAGTTCTTTTGGTTTAATAGTATTTTTACTACATAAAACTACTATTGACAATTTATATATAAATATAAATTGCACCCCGGGCGAAGCCGGGAGTGGGTTATATTTTACTGTTCAAATATTGTTAGTAATTCTCGGTAATTACCCAAATATTGAGCTAGCAAATAGTGTTTAGAGCGTTCTAAATTAAATAAACTCAACAAACCAAATAAATCAAAAACTTTATTATATTAGTTTAAATAAATCTAGTATTGGTATAAGTAACACCAGAATATCAGTTGATATTCAATTATGAACTGATGTTTAGGTACCGACCTCTCTACTGTCTGGGGAGTTAGGGATTATCACGACTTCACTTGTATTTAATTTTGTATTAGTTTTGGTCTAGCAGGTCCATATATTTATATGTATGTACTGAAAAAATCAATAAAATATTAAAAACCGATATATAATTTATTGCCGATCATTTTCGACAGTAATTGAAGCAAAAAATGTGAATATAAAGTAACACACATTATACCACGGAAACACTCGGCTCATAGCATATGAAAACCTAATAATCAATTTAATTCAATTTCTTAAGACGCAAGTTAGTTCAAGTCTATCAAACCTACGCTTAGCATAGTTTCGTGAGTGACAGTGAAATGGGTTTACATATTATGGCCTATACGTTATTATTAGATACATTTCATATACTCGTATTTAATCTTCTCTATTTAAGTATAACGGTTAAGTTATTATATTTTCGCTTTACTTGCCTTTGATATTTTATTCAAACGGAACTGTTATGTTTTTATGGAAACGTCAAAAGCATCGCTGAATTTTCAAACATATATTTAGTGTTTTATTTTACTCTGCGTGCTTGTTATTACTGTGTATTTTTTGATGAGACCAATGAACGAATGGCTAAGGTGCTTGCCTTGACGCTTTTCTCGTGTGAGATATCCAGCAGGGCCAACTTTAGAATTGGACCTTTCAAAGTTCAGACAACTGAGCCACGGTACAAAACTAGAATCAGACTGGTTCATACCTGGAAAATTAAAGGGGAAGCTTATGACCAGCAGTGGAAGTCCTAAGGCTGAGGTGATGATAATAAATTATACATGTTTACTTATAATATTTATATAAGCTTCTATCAAACTGGAGGACAGTCCAGTAGCAGAGAAGTGAATTAGATATAAGTGATAATAATGGGTTATTATAACTTTCGATTGCTATAAAATATTTTCGAAAAAATACTTTATTTTCAAATATCTCGATAACTAAGAATATTGCTTGCGACTACGATCAGTAGCGAAGATTTTTTTTTGTAATAAAACTGAAACATTTTTAAAGTGGAGCGGAATCCTTTATACCCGCCAGGTATCATTACGCATCTGTCCGCTTTTTTCCGATAAAACGCTATCTTCTGATAGCCTTGCCTAGCAACCTCCACACTCGATGACCGCATTTGACTCCCGTCATTCGATTCATTGTTAGCCCAAGTGGCCCCTAGAAGTAGTTGCTTTTACGTTAAGTAGTTTTTAGTATTTGTGAACCGAGCGCTTCACTCTCGTCCCCAATGAAAGGTCTCAGTGACATAAGTATTTGGCCATTTATCATAAAAAATGTAGAACATATTTTCCTAATCGAAGGAGCTTTGTATATATTGTGTAGGTAAAATGAGGACAAGAATAATGCATTATCGAATGAGGATTTGAAAAAATTCAATTTTTCAAATTGAATTTTTATTTTAGAATTTTCTCCAACTCACACAGTTCTAGACTTTTCTCTCAAAAATATGAATATATGATTCTGCGATCTTTTTTCATAACTAATGTTACATAACTTGCGATCTTTTTTCTTTTGTCATGTCATTTTGCATCATAACACTTGCGATATTAGAGCTTTCATAACAAAAGTAACACAAACAGCTACGATAAGATTAGTTTGTCATATTTAACATGATAACTAATCTTTATGACGATTTAGATATAGGGATGTACGCCTGGCTTTGAGAGAAAATCAAAACTTTCGCTCAGTAATATCGGACAGGAAATCACAACCGTTTCGGAAGAATAATAACTATACCTTGCATTGAATTTACGGGAACATTATTGCTCAGAGAGCAAAAGTAAATAGATAACTGACTGAATGATAAAATCTGTGAGGAAATTAGTGTAAATGTGACGCTACACATAATAAAGAAAATGTGTGCTTTCGTTTTCCTATTTTATAACTGATAACGAGAAGTAAATTTGTTAAAATGTTTACGGGAAATTAAAATATAATATGTTTGATTATTTTCATATGTTTTTACCTAGTTGTAATACCTAGTTCCTTATTGTAACATATATACTAACTAATATTATAAATACGAAAGTGAGTTTGTTTGTTTTTTACACTTACACGCAATAACTACTCAACCGATCATCATGAAATATTTCATACACGTGGTCAGGAATACAAAAAGGACATAGGGTACCTTTCAACCAGAAAAATGGACTGCTCTTCTAAATATATAAATTAAAAACTCAACGCCTGACAAAAATATATATATGAGCAATGAAAATTGAATAAATGTTCCAAGAGAAAGTTGCGCGATGAAGTCGCTGGCAAAAGTTGTATTATTAATGACCCTAACGCCTAATTAACTAATAAAAAATCTCGTTCTTCTTTGAACATATTTTTAAAAATTATTGTAAGGAGTTATAAGTCCCTTACTTAGTAAATTGAATGATCCCGAATATCAAGGTATGACTTGATACTTGTCTAAGAAGACTACAACTATTGTTAGGTATAATCCACTTGATTATTTTGAGAACACTAAATATTTTCTACATAAATTTCCTTATATACCTACGTTTTGCTTCCTTATTGTCACATTTCCACATCTCGACCATGAATTTTATAATAACAGTTTACATATTCTTAACTTATTTATTAGCACGTAGAAAAGGTACATATGTGCTCATATTTAAGTATACATTGGTGCTGTATACTGCCCGCCTAAGCATAAAATTAAGGAGGATATGTTCACGAACTATTTCAATACTCTTGGCCGCAGGTACATCTGTGGTGGGGATTGGAACTGTAAGCATTTGTACTGGGGATCTAGGTTGACCACCACCCGGGGGCGAGAACTGAAAAGGTGTGTTGAAAAACTTGGGCAAACCCCGCTATCAACTGGTGAACCAACATACTGGCCAGCGGATCCTCATAGAACACCGGATTTACTTCATTTCTTTATCATAAAGGGCCTATCGGATTCTTATCTGGATGTCAGGTCTTCAGTTGACACTTTATCTGATCATAGTCCTGTTATAGCAACTCTGAGTGCAACTGCAATATTTAAAGAGCAAAGAATGACATTGTACAACCACAAAACGGATTGGAATGCATTTTGTGAATACTTGGAGGATATCGTGGATCTAAATGTTAGGCTGAAAACTGAACAGGACATTGAGGAGGCCACATTCTATATTACGAATACCATACAAGAAGCAGCTTGGAAGTCAACCCCAAAACTAGAACCAGTTGGCAATCAAGGTAACATTCCACTAGCAATCCGAAAAAAGCTTGAAGAAAAACGAAAGTTGCGGAGAAGGTGGCAGTTGAGTAGATTGCGTGAAGACAAAGCAAACTATAATATTACAGCCAGAGAACTTAAAGCAATGATTCTTGAAAACAAAAACAGTACATTCGAGCATCAGGTGTCATCACTGTCGGCTTTGAGGGTGGATAACTACTCACTATGGAGAATAACAAGGAGATTTAGTAGACCAATACAGTCAAGGCCTCCAATAAAAACTCCCTGTGGATCATGGGCCAAACAAGCTAAGGAAAAGGCAGAACTGTTCGGAAAACACCTTTGCCAAGTTTTTACCCCAAATGAGACTAGTATGCCTGATTTCGAACGGGAGGTGGATTTGATGCTGAACAGTGACCAACAATTGAGCCTGCCAATAAAACTTGTAACGCCTAAAGAATTACTTAAAACGATAAGAAGTCTGGAAAATAAAAAATCACCGGGGTTTGATCTTGTAACCGCTGAAATACTTAAGCACTTACCCAGAAAACCAATTGTCTTCCTAACCATGCTATTTAATGCTATATTTCGCATAAAGTTCTATCCAAAATTATGGAAGGTATCCCAGATATGTATGGTAGCTAAACCGGGGAAACCTCCTACTGAACTTGGTTCATATAGACCTATTAGCCTTCTTCCGGTATTATCAAAAGTTTTTGAAAAAATATTTCTCAGAAGATTACGACCTGTACTGGAGAATGACTTAATAATCCCAGATCACCAATTTGGGTTTCGTGAGGGCCACTCAACTGTAGAGCAAGTTCACCGGGTCGTGCGCAAAATAAGGCAGTCGCTTGAAAAGAAACAATACTGCTGTGCTGCCTTCTTGGACATTCAGCAGGCGTTTGATAAGGTCTGGCACAAGGGATTATTGTACAAGCTTAAGGTACTGTTACCCAACTCCTTCTACATGATCCTTAGGTCGTATCTGCATGAAAGAAAATTTCAAGTGAAATATGAAGAAGAAACATCTAAGTTATATGACATAAAGGCCTCAGTACCACAAGGATCGGTTCTTGGACCAGTGCTTTATACAATATATACTGCAGATCTTCCTGTTACTGATGAAGTAGAGACAGCAACATATGCAGATGACACTGCATGTCTGGCTAGTGATATAGACCCAATTAAGGCATCCCAAAGGTTACAAGGTCAGCTAAATAAGGTCGATGTATGGCTACGAAGGTGGAGGATCAAGTCTAGCACCACCAAGTCCACTCAAATAACTTTTACGCTTCGGAGGGGGGAATGTGCACCTGTGAATCTGGGAGGTGAAACACTGCCAAAAAGTGACTGTGTCAAATATCTCGGCATGTACCTGGATAAAAGATTAACATGGGCAAACCACATAAAGGCAAAGAAGAGTGAAGCCAGTTTGAGATTCAAAAGCCTATATTGGCTTATAGGACGAAGATCGCCATTATCACTCCACAATAAGATACTTGTATATAAAGTGATAATTAAGCCAATCTGGACATATGGTATTAAACTCTGGGGCTCTGCCAGTCAGTCCAATGTGGAAATACTACAAAGATTCCAGAACATCGCCTTGAGATCCATATGTAGCGCTCCTTGGTTTGCTAGAAACACGGAAATACACGAACACCTGGGTATAGAAACAATTAAAGAATCAATCAATGCAGGCAGTGTTAGATATATAAAGAGATTAAAAAAGCACAGTAACCAATTGGCCAAAAATCTCCTAGACAGAGATAGAGATGTAAATCGACTGAAGAGATGGCAAATCCTTGACTTGGACCATCGAAGTTAATCTTGGGGTGATGTTCGCAGGAATATCAACCATAATTCAAACAAACATAACACCACATCAGATTATAGCTCTGTGGGCTGATTGCTGATATAAAAGGGAAAAAAAAAAAAAAAAAAAAAAAAAAGTATAATTTCCTTGTTTATTTGGTACAAATAAGAGAAACACTCCTACGCGTCAATATATTACTTCCTAGTGGGATGGTTTCATCCGCTTAGTAAGCTAATTTCCTTAACATACATTTAATCCTGGCTTTTCTTTGTTAATATAATGTACGAAAGATCGTACAATTATCTATCCGATTTATTTAGGTATATAAAAACTTTTATAGATCATGAAAAACAATAAATGTAAATTAATATACCACCGGCTCCAAAAGCTGGGAAGAAGCCGACAAGAATAAGTCTACTCTTTTAAAATAAATCTTTCATTAATAAAACTTATTTAATAATAAACATAGATTCAATGACAATCCGTATTTTTGTCAACAAAATTGATTACTCTATACACAATTTTCCATTCGTAAATGATTTTTATTCAGTTACTTTTATTTTAGAAAGTACAATCTTTTTGCCTTTGTCGAACAAAACGACTACAAACCCGTTAGACTAGGCTTTAAGGTTTTAATTTGTTTTGGCACCCTGAATTATATGGGTTCGCGGGTTAAATTCCAGATTGGGTCAACTTTGGAATCGTAATTTTCAAAGTTCGCCTTTTGCCTGTACAGGGCTTCACCTCTACCCAGTTATTTAGTTGTCGAAATATTTATTAGCAGGACATAAGAAAACATTAGTAATAGTAACTAGCTGGTGCCGGCAGCTTCGTACGCGATGTAGTTGATAAAATCCCACAGGAACCTAAAAATTTTCCATGATAAAAAGTATTGGCTACCGTCGCCGATTAACACAAGCAACGCCGTAGATGTTGCCAGTGCGTTGCCGACCTTAGCATGGTAAAGATAAGCTATTAGGAGCGAATATTGAATTTGACTTTGGCAACAATGGTTTCATTATTTCATACAATTACAATACGGTTCATACAATAATTATTTAGACGATAGTTTGGTTAATGCATCGTAATTATGTTGTTTCTTCAAATTTAATAAAAATTGACGGTTTCTTCACACTCTCAAGTTAAATTTAAAAAGTTCGCCACGCTTGGGTTTGCTGTCTCAAGCAATATTTTTTCATAATATTCCAATATTTTTTGAGCCTGCTTTAGCCAATCATAATTAATTGCAAGAATTCATATTTTATGTTTCTAAAGATGAGGTCTATGTGATTTGAAATCACATAATTTTTTACACATAATAGTTGTAAATTACTTGTGCTTGTTTCAGATGAAAGCGTGGACTGCCCACGAGCAGGACACGTCACTGCCCTGTTGCCGAACATTGCACATCAAACACGCTGCATATGCCAGCGCCCTCTATACATTGGTAAGATCATGCGCTGTTCTTGTTTCAAACACTTAAGGGGCAGTATGAAATTTACAGCCTTGCCTTAACGCTCTGTCTCAGGGGTCCTGGGTTCGATTCTAGGCAGGGTCAACTTTGGAAATGACCTTTGCAAAGTTTGTTCTGGTATGGATTTGGAAAGTAGTTGCATAATTAAATGAAACGGAAAGAAATGGTCTAGTTGTGAGTAAAAGACATAATATTTAAATAAAGACCCTCCTTGTGCTAAATAAACTTCATACTCACTCCCACTGTTGAATAAACCACAAATATGCAAGTCTGGTATTTAACATAATTACAGAGGCTTGAAAGCTTCCTCCTTTCACATTAGATGCACTCCATAATAAAGTTAAACGACAACCTCGAGAAAGTTTCTAACTCAAGAACACTTACCGCAATTTTAATTTAATATAGTTTAAACCGTATATTGAGTGTTTGGACTTGAGGAGTGCATTGTAAGATTGAAATAAATTATTATTTGAATTGTTTACTTCAAAACTCAAATAATTTTATAGTTATAAACGTTGGTTAAGTTTAGAATGAATTTAATAAAATATTTGGGCTCAAAAAATTTATTGAAGCGTATGCATTGTTCTTTACAAAACCATGTTTGATGCAATCAAAGACTTCTAACAATAGCAGACGCAATAATAATAAAATACAGGTATGGTATGTCATTTGTTGCGCTCAGTATACGAAGACCGAGCGGAATAAGTTTTATTTATTTTGTCAGTATGGTTTCAATTCCTAAAAAGTCATAAGCGACTAAATAGTGAATGATGAACTTCTGTACATTGATATCAAGCAGTGACCATCATTTATGTCGATGCTGACTTGGTTTAAAGTTTAAAGTAAAGCCATAGAGACAATGCAAATGAAAGCGATATTGGCCAACTTTTTCTCGATCCTTTTTTAAGGAATGATTTATTTTGTTTACTTTTTTAATGAGTTGTTGTTTGTAAAAATACGTGTTAACAATTTGTTTCATTAAAAAATGTTAAGAATACCTGAAAACTTGTTTACATTATTTCCGATGTTCACCTACCATAAGTGGAACGTCAGCCAGTCTTCCGACCACAACATGAAAAAAATACTGCTCAAGAAGTGTACAAAGACTGCTCAATAAGTTGACAACGTATTCTCGAGAAGTTCGTGTATTTTGTTAACAATTAACTGCTTCGGGCTACCCGTATTTGGACTGACTAACAGAAACTATAGTTTGTTTGTTGCAATGTTCAAATCCCTCCACTCATTTCAGCTACAGTAGTTCCAGATATATTAAAACACAAATGCTGTACATAAAATTCGTTTTGTTTAATATATATTTCATATAATTATGTGTACATAATATACGTGCTTACAATTTTCGATTGCCTTTGAAACATTACATGTCCAACAACAAACCGTTCTGTTATTCGAGTTAACAGAACTGTTTAGGAAGACATAAACTTTAAAGTATCTAACTTCTTAGCTCACTTGGAAACACCGCGACATTTAAATGTTTTACCGATAAAGATCTGTACCTACTTTATTCAATAAAATTCATTTTGGTTTGGAAGAGGATATATATTTTTAAAAATAAAAATTTCACTGTGTTTGATTTTTCTCATTAGAAACCAAAAATGTTAATGCATTGTTTGAGATAATGTCAGAAGTAAAACGTCCGACCTTAATATTTGTTTAAACATATTACTCTTGACAAAAAAATATAACCGTATTTTCTACCATAATTTCCCTTTATAACAGGAAATTTATTTTCATTTCGTAGCCATCACAACTGGCGAAAGCAATCTGAATGTAATGAAAATTTTAATGAATGTCTGACTTAACATTAATTTAGCTTATTACATTCGCAATAAAACTTCATGTCTCAAACTATAAATAGAAAGAACTAGCGTCCATTTAAAGGTGACATCGATATAGTGGGAATTTCATTGTGCAGAAAATAAGTATTATTTTCACTTTTGCCTACTATAACATAATGATAAATAACTTTATCTCGATATTACCAATATTGATGTCTATATTAAAACAAAGTAGTATCAGCGCTTACGTAGAGATACTATAATTTAAAAAAGGAGGAAAAATCTCTGAATAATTCATTGATTTTATAGAATGCTAACAAATTTCAGAAGTTGTTATAATAGTTTTCATTACAAAATAGTCATTACAAAATTTAAGATATCTCTATTTAATTACTTCTCTCTATTTATTATTTAACATTTTGATTGTAAGCATTATTTAAAAAAAAAAATTTAGACCAGTGACGACTAATTTGAAAATTAGTTAATCTCATAAATTTTGTGAAACAATGTTTTTAGCTTAATATGAATTTATATTTCTTAGGCAAGTTCTTATCTCAATTACATACGAGTAATTGAGATAAGAACTTGCCTCAAGCATATTTGTAATAAACGACATTTGTAACCCAGTCATTTATATCTGGTTTTTGCATATTCTCTTTGTAAAGAAATTTAATTCCAACAAATTGATGAAAATCATCAAAAAATAGGTATTATTATTTATTTTCATATTATTTTCAGTTATGGATTCTACTGCTTCTTTAAAACGGTTTTATTGTGCTAATTCTTATGTGTAATGTAAATCTTTGAAAAGGTTTTTCACGAAACAATACGCGGAGTTTTTCTGTCGTTGGCAGACTAGTGAGATACAACTACTGCATAATAGTCTATTGTACACGTACCCTTACAAATCTTAATATTTCTTTTAGCAGCATCATTATGTCACGTAAAACAAAGCAGTTACTACTTTCTTAAAGAAGTTTTTACAATCGCAGAATTAATATCTTATAGAATATCTCTAATCTTATGTAAAGGATAGGTTTTTAAAAAAAAAGAATAGATCTATTATTTTGAGACACTGAGGAATGTTTTTGATAATGACTATGATGATGATGAAACGAAGTACATATAATTATAATTACGATGAATTATTCTTTAGAAAATATAATAATTGGCAAAAATAATTTGTTAACGCAATCTACACTTAATACCGAATTTCGACAGCCTTCAAAGCCTTCAAGGCAACAATCTTTTACAGGCTATTGTAATGGTTCCGCTCGGCTATCTGAACATTGAAACCTTGAATATGTATTTTTCTTTTGAGACTTAGATGAAACTATTTGTTAACAACTGTAGCAAAATATTTTTAAAGAAAAATATTGATTAAAATTTAATGAAAATATTTTTAAGCTCGGTTAAGCTGTTTCTGAGATTAACGTGCCAAATGCACAGACAGACAAAAATTCTAAAAACTACTTTTTACTTACGTGCAAATTGTTTTTTGAAAAAATATTTAATGTACAGACACGGCTTGTTTATGATTTTATTATATGTATAGATGATTTTTATTTTGTTTTTCAGAATATATCAATACTAGTGGTGCTGTTATACAGTTGGAGGATTGGAGTTAATGCCAAGAGGTATAAGGAGTTAGACGATGTTTATTACGGTAAGAAATAATTATAGTAATATGTCGACAATCAATTTTAAGGTGGTTTTAATCATAAATTAAATTTATATTTTCTAACCATTATATTATAGTTTAGTTTGCTTGGATTGTGATGCCTCTTACTATAGTCACTATAGTTTATTTCTCAGTGAACAAGTGTATTTATGTCCGATGAATGTCATAGCATTCATACGATTTAACGCTCAACTGAGTGTTGCGCTGGATTCTTCTACAAGCTCATTATTGCCTTTGACTGGCTTTTTCGCTTAGTGATCACACTTTTATTGGCCGTACGCTTTGTGGGGAGAAATGGAAAATTTGTTGCTGTTAAATGATTTTGAAGCTATAAGTGTAAATAGATATAGAAAAAAGAGCGGAAGTATTTTGTAATGCTAAAAAACTGTAATTATGATTTGGTACCTCTCATACACCTGTGGTTTGTGACTAATATAGCCTGGACGGCCATATTTACACAGAACATTCTACGTTCTCTACCTAATATGAAACATTATAATACTTAACTGAATATTTCATTTGCTCGTGCTGCGAACAAAATGAAGGAAAATAATTTAGCTCGTATAAAATCGTGTAGATAAGCGAGAGAAAACCGATTACGAAGTAATGAATTCCATACAAAGGCTCACTGTTCGCGCCGTTTGGCTCATTATCGAGTTGTTACCGGTAATATTTCGCTCTAATGTTACCATAATTTACTTGCCGATGTCCGTTTTGTATTCAGATATTTACTACCATTGCTCCTGTATCGACACTCGGAACGAATAGCTTCGTAATTCGATTTAGATTGGGATTTAGATAGCGGAACGCTACTTCTGTTAGCATTTTGTTTCTTCATTACATCTACACTGATATCTACATCGACCTTTAAAGCATTTGTAAGTTAACATTTAATTAGATCTTGAGAGACATTTTCAATACTTAACTTTTTGCTATGAATTCACTTTTGTGTCAAAGGCTTTAACAAGTATACGAAGTTATTTTCGCACTTTAAAATTCGCTACTCTATCTAAGTTAAGTTACTTGCAATTATGTTACGTGCCTATCAATTTAATTACTCTCTTGGAAAGCTATTTCATTTAGACAACATAGCAAACGGTTTATGAACACGCCACAATTATACACAAACTGAAAAACCGCCCGCAAATATACTAGAATTTACTGGTGCGATAACGAAATATAGGAGTACAGCCCTTTGTAGCGGGCGGGGAGGTAAGTATTTAAAGTGGGCTTCAACTAGTATTTTTATCATCTAATCGTTGGAATCTCTAGCGCTATACTAAAACCCATTCTTCACCTACTTTCCCCTTTTTTTCTTATACTCACTTATATATTACTTTAATATATCAGAGCGTCAGCGTATAGCATCAGCGTCTTTTCCCGTTTTCCTGCGCAACTGTAGCTTCTTACCATCTGAAGTTTACCGTCAATCTACCTGTGCTATTTATCAGGGGAAGCTAACTACCGTACCTAATAGGATAGATAGGTGATGATAGGTGAAAAGGGTCTAGCCTCTCTTACTCCCGCAATGAACATATCGCACGAATATTATTGCACGAACTACATTACGGTTACGACGTTCCTACCACTATATCTATTTCTAATTTAATATTTCCCCATTAATTAGGATCTTTAATAAAGAGAGTGGAGCGCACCAGTTTATATAAGACTAGCGACCCGCCTCTGACTTCGCAAAGAGTTGAAATTTTCAAAAATCATTATAAAATAAACCGTATGTTTCAATTTTCAGCTTTTTTGACTTAGTAGTTTTCACTGAGTTTTGTTAGTCAGTGAAGCCAAAAGATTTTATAAGTATAGATTAAAAATGATCACTTTGATTTGTAACAAAATTTTGATTAGTTTTATATTTGATTAGCTTATACAAAATAAATATGTAAAACTTATCAGCTGTCAGTTTCAGACATTTATTATTAATATCATCAAATAATAAAACAGGCATTAATTTATTCGTAACTAATTCAACTTAGAGAAGTATATAGCCATGACCCTTCAATGTTAATGAGTATAATGCTTTAGAAATAGCTAAGAACTTTGAAGGCCTGCCTGCTGCGTGTCATGCTACTTGTATTTCTTCTTCATCATGAGAAAAAATGTGGGGAATATAAATTCAATTATTTTTTATGAATAGTTTGAATACTTGAATAATTTGTTTTTGTTAACTGTAAAACGTTTTACATATATAGATACAGATATATATGTCTTATCCTGTTAATATTATAAATGTGAAAGTTTGTGAGGACAGAAAAGATCGATTACAGATTTCAGAACTATTAGCAGGTACTACGTATAGATTATTTTTTGAAATTGAAAGGTTATTGCCAAAGTAGTTCTCCATTATTAATGTCAGTATTGAATACCTCAAATTAGTTCACGTTATCAGCTCTCCACTCGTAATGAGTTTGTATCGTGATATGCCATGCGAACGATTATTGGCTGCGGGCTTTGCAAGTGGCAATAAATCAGAATTTAGGTGTAAATTCAGCTTTAGTACCATAGAAAGTAATTGTCCTTTCACTACAGTGTTAATTAATTACAATAAACGAGTTTTTAAATTTTTAAGTTATTTATCGTTGTGATTTGTCAACAATTAAGCTAATATTTAGTGATTTAGTAGCCCAAATTCTAGAGGTCTTTGTAAATACTAAGTTTTATTATTTAATAATTTCTTATTTTTTCATTTATTAAATGTTACTCAATTCATTTTAGAATAATAATTTTATTTTCTACAAGTTGTTTGGTTCTTCAATTCTAATGCAAAGCACAAAAGCAAAGGCTCTTTGAAAGAGTTAATAATACTATAAATACAAATGTCTTACTTAAAAAATATCCAATAATTTTAGTACTGAAGTTTGCAGAGAATTTCCATAAAAAATGTTATTGCAATTTTCTTAAAAAATATTATCTCATAACTTACTTGTTTTTTTAAAAAAACTATCGTCTTTGTTAGAGCAGTTATTTCTAACTTTGACAATATTGTTTCTACATACACCTTAATGTAGCCAATAGCGACTCATCATGTCATTAAGTAAGTTACAGCTTTTGCTGACGCTAAATAGAATAGGTGGATTACGACTAAAGTTGAGGCAAAACTTCGTCGTCCTTTTATACGGTAGAATAAATTTTCATATAAATTTCACAATTTGAGAGCTCATAACACTTTTCTTATCGAGGCAACAAGTTATCGAACAAAATGACACATATACTTAAGTATATTATAATCGAATGTAAATAAACTATGTTAAAAATATCTAGGATTTGGATATAAAATATGTAAAAGCTTTTACTCCGACCTAATTTAATGACAACTTAGGGTTAGTCATGTCATTGGACTCATAACAGTATAACGTTTGCTATCAAAACCCTAAAACCTTCTCCAAAGGTTTCCAATATACATTAAACATTAAATAGTTACTTAACAATGTCTCACTTATTTATCCACACATTCCAAGTATCAAGTAAATACATCAAAGATGCTTTTGTAAGGTTTAGATATTTGTGAAGGGCTTCGTTCGGTTCAGAAGGATTCCTTGAATATTTTATACGTTGTTTACATTTGTATAAAGTACTTTCCGTTGCGCAGCTGTTTCCTTTTGAAGCATCCGGTTATGGAGTTTTACTTTGTGACATATGTGCTAACATCGGTCTACATACAGTACTGTGAATGACAGGATATATTCTGTCTCTCATTCATTCTCCTATCAGTAAATTTTGAGTATGATTTCTTTTATCCTTAAAATAATCAAGATTATTTTAAGAGGATTTGAATTTCATGTTACACTGTATGTGCTCAGAGGCTATGTTTTTTTTTAATATAAATAATGAGTTTGCTCTTGGCCAGAATCTAGCCGTGCAGCAAAGACGAGGCTGACGATGGAGCTATCTCACTCAGAAAATGCCTATTCAATCGAACTTTAAAAATATTTAGGTTATATTATGACCCCGGAAACGTATTATGAAAGAATTTTTAAAGTGTTTAAAAGTCATAATAAAAACCTTAAGCGAAAAATGATTCTTCATATAATGTATCTTATATGTATATATAATGTATCTTATCTTATATATGTAATCTTTATGTTAAACACTACTTTAATATGCTATCTCTATAACCTTGGACAGTATTTATACGGACCCTGAATAGTATCAATAGTAAATCTAAGACCATAGGCAGTCTTAGCTCGGGATGAACACACAATCGTTGTTCAGAGCGGCAGCGCCAAAGTCAAAATTACGATCAACCTCCGATAGGTGATGACACTATAAGAAGAAGAATAATATCAGTATGAATATATTTTTGACAGTTAAATAAGGAATAGCTCATGTGGCAACACGAGAAAACAGAAAAGACGATTGCATAACCAAAAGAAAAATACATTACACTACAGTTTCAAATATTTAAGTGTCGCAATAGGGTTTAACAAGACTAGACGTATGCAAGGTTGACAAACGAGACGTTCTGTATGGCCAGTAGCGGTCGCGGTGCGCTACATAAACAAAGCTTTATTTATTCAACAACTTCACAGGAACTGTTTTGAATTTTAAGTCGCCACCGTTTTGTGCAAACCTACATGTTAGTGCACTGTGGGGACCAGTTGGCAAGCAATTATTTCGGAGGTTCAGTATCCGTAGTCAGATGGCGTTGTTAAATCAATCTGATCACTTGGTCTTGATCTTCATACATTCCAAATAATAAATTATTAATCTCAAATATTTTATAAAATCGTACGCTCGAATATGTATTTCATAAATTAAATATAGTCTGGTAGCTTATTTTCTTTGAAAATATTCCTATGAATGAATTGAATTTTGTTAAAACAGCTATTTCAGTGATTAAAATACACGTAAATAAATAATTTAACATCAAAAATATTGTTAAGAAGAATCCATCAATATTTTTATACTTTTTACATAAAGAACTGAAGATCACCAAATAAATTTCATATTGTTTTTATTATTTGAATCATAGAGAGCTTTATTATACGAAGGTTCTTTAATACCTTGATACCGAGTCGTATATCATGGGCTTATGAAAATTAGAGCGAAAACCGCATGATATATTAGAATTCAAGGCTTTTATTGCTTGAAAAATTGTACCTTCGAAATTTGTTTGATATTGTTTCTTATTTCTATTTTGAAATATCGCTAAATCCAATATTGGAAGGCGGAATAAGGGCTCTTCATATAATGTAGCTTCATTTTATTGTGTACTAGCTGGTGCCCGCGACTTTGTCCGCGTTGAACGATGAAAGGTACCCTATGTCCTTTCTGGTGTCCCAGACAACGTGTATGCAAAATTTCATGGTGATCGGTTCAGTAGTTTTTGCGTGAAAGAGTTACAAACATCCTACATCTAAACATACATAATATTTTAAACATCTAAACATAATATTTTAAATTAATACTATTTATAATATAGTATTAATTTAAAATATTCATAACTGTAGTTTTCTTTTTTAATTTTCATTGTGTCTCTGAAGGATTTTCTTATCCTTTAAAGATATAGAACAATATTATTATTTTTAAAAAGATAAATAAACACAGCACTCTGGACTGTGTGTGGGACACTTGCCGCACTAAAAGCAATCTCGCTTTGCTTTTTGGTTTTGGTCCTAGGACTTTTAAAACGTAATAGAACAAGTGTTAAAAGTTCGGCAGGCCGGACCAGAA
The DNA here is from genome assembly GCA_944738685.1 of Synanthedon myopaeformis. Lineage (NCBI taxonomy): Eukaryota > Metazoa > Arthropoda > Insecta > Lepidoptera > Sesiidae > Synanthedon > Synanthedon myopaeformis. The sequence goes on from OX122917.1 coordinate 9,524,804, forward strand.
TTAGAACCAATGTCATATGAGATTCCGTGACTGTTAATACCAAGTTCGAATTAATCGACAAAATTACCTTACACAATCACAGTGCATATCGATCTTGCTCTACTTTCTCCCAGACAGTGTCAACTTTATCTGTAACAAAGCGACCAGCGTTAGCTGCATATTTTAGCAATTTCAGTTATTTTTTTGCAACTTTTAGTTTTAGCTATATCAAAAATTTTCGAAATGAACAAGTTTGTGCTATTTTTGTTGCCTACTCATAGAAATTGTTCATTTGATGTTGGTGTAGTATTTTTGTCTCTTCATTAATAATGTTTAAATATCTGTACGATGAAATTATCAAAAAATCTTGAAGCCTTAAGTAACTATTAAGTACTGCCGAATGATATCGTATTCAAAAAACAATTAAAATAAAATTACGCATGTGAAGACGTGAAAATTGATATTTTATGACAATTTTTTATTTTAGGTAATACTTACAGGAAGTTTAGCCATAAAATTCCATTATACATAACAGCATTTTGATATACTATACTGAATTAGTTATTTACAGTCATATTTTCAGACTAAGTAAAATGTAGAAAAAATTCAGTAGTTCTTAATACTACCTAACTACAATAAAATAGATTGTAATGTGAGTTTTTATTACGAAGTCGTACTAATCTATTACCTTTTATTTTACTGTTACATTAAGTAGACATTGACCAAAACTCTTCGTCATCACTGGATAAACATTACTGGAATCCATTAATGTATTACATTTATTAATGCATTAGTTGACCACCAAAGTGGTAAGCCATTTGCGACGCTTTATCGTCTATAAATATTAACTTATTACGCTTTATAAACGTAAACATTTGGATGTTACGTTGAGACCTATGCAGATAAATTTGGTGTGTTACCGACCTTGTTTAGTTTGCTTTAAAATAAACTATCAGTTGGCTTCATCGCGACAATTATGCCTAACAGGCAATATTTCCTCTCGCAGCAATTAAATTAATGAATATTTATGACAACAACAGTCTGGGGATAGCCAACGACAACGGTCGAGAGTTCTGGCGCAGTTGCCAATTTACAATATTGTGCACAGCTTTCGATAACATGTAGGCATTTGTTACAAACTCATTTTCCCGTTATCCCTCACATATTTGAGGGACATACTACCACATATTTGTTTATTTTGGATAATTTAATGGTAAACATGACTATTAAAAATAAAAATAAATACATTGTAAAAATTTGTGATTATTGCATCTATACATCTTCGTCTAGTATTGAACTTCATTTTTTACTTTGACATTGAATTTGTGTAGATTTTCAGAAAACAGAAAAAAGTATTTTCTAAAATAGAAACCATTTTACCACACAAATAAATTGGTAAGAAAGAATGTTTAATATTCTCTTTTTCATTTAGATCGAGAACTTTAACAATATTGAAAATATTCAGTGGAGAGGAGACATTTTAATAAAACTGAAATCTTGAACCGCCTTTATTGTAATCAACTTCTTTATTATACCAAGAAATTATACAAGGGTATCCAAATAAAAGTTAAAGAATAATTTTTTTCGCTCAACCTGGGCGCCATTTGGACGTAAACTCGTCTCTTTACCTCACTAAGTGGGTTGTTTCCTTTAAATTACACGTACAATAAAATACTGTGCACACGTATAAATGAAACAATTCTTTCTAGAATAAATGGAGTCATTTTTCTCCCGGCCTAACCTTTTTTCACCAACCTCTATGAATAAAATCTTAGACCTGATAAGACATCCCGTGTCGAATTGAATATCCTTACTTATTATAAAACAAAGTCCTCCGCCGCGTCTGTCTGTCTGTCTGTCTGTTCGCGATAAACTCAAAAACTACTGCACCAATTTTCATGCGGTTTTCACCAATGGATAGAGAGATAATCAGGGAAGCTAGTTTTCATTTAAAATTGACAGAATGTCTACCTGTAGTGTTTGTAGTGGCTACGTTACTTAAAGTTTCCTGTTTATGTTAATGTATGTATGATATAGAAGCAGATGCAAAAGTTCAGTACTTTTTGAGATCATCGCAAACATACATACAAACAAACAGACAGACGCGGAGGGGGACTTTGTTTTATAATATGTAAGAAATCTAAATTATAGAAGTAATAGATAACTTTTATGCATTAATATTGATTATGTTAACAAAATTGCAATCACACATTTTTTTGTTCAAGTACATAAACAAAGTTAATTTGACATTGAGACCATATTGAGCGGCCATATTTTATTACATCACGGAGTCCTGAAAGGGTTAATAGACCGAGTTACAACCGCAATGCTAAAAGCTTTTAGAATATTTTTAAGGCGCTGTTCACATATGTTTCGTTGTTACAGTTTACTTAATTTTTATGCCATATGTTCATTATGTTTGGGACACATTTACATAAATTTTAATAAACATGCATAAATATTTGCTTCATACAAAAACTATCTTTAGAAATATGTATAGTAGCCCTCCGTATACAAAATACTATCTTCTATTATAGTTGAATATATACATGTACGTATGCACCAATTACCTCATTAGCAATGACTGTTGCTAAAAATACCTGCTATTTCGTTTTCTGTATAAAAGAAAAGTTATAAATGAAACTGTAACTTCTATAAGTTATATAAAATATCTAATTCAATCAAGAAACTTGTAAGTTTGGATCTCGGAGGTAAACTACGCAGATATATGTTAAATTTAAAGATTACTTTCACCACAGACCACCTATAGAATGGCCTTCATAGTGGACACAGACACGTGATTCGTTGATAAGGAATTTTCGTTCATAACAAATAACGAATTTGCAGACGAATTTTTTTATTATAGTTATTATAGCACTAGTTAATCATAAGGCGCAAAAATCGAGGCGGAGTCGACGCACCTTTTCCTCAACATTGCCTCGACTTAAGCAGTGAGCGTAGCCCTTAAGAGCTCCAGTATTCTAGAAAGAGCAAAAATCGTTGCTCACTATGGCTCGAGCAACAATGAGAGCGAAATTGTTTATCGGTCAGATATTTTTTTGTTTTGCCTTTGTTTGAAATAGTATCAAAGAATTCGGCAAAATAAACTCCAACAATGTGAGGGGCGATTGGAAACCGAATTCATTTCCATTAATTCCATTTCAATAGAGTTGATTATTTTCGAGCGTTTCACGATTTCTTTTATATTGTCATGTAAACGAAGACGAAAACAAGAGGACGAAGTACATATTATATTTATATTGCTAAACTAGATTTGCATATAAAAATCAAAGGGCGACATTCGCTCTTTAAATTTTTTTTTTAATGTTACTTCACTTTATTAATATTTTATTAGTTTTGCCACTTTTTCGTGGTACGACGGTTTCCCACGAAAAGTACCCATTTGACGGCACTAAAGCGCCTTAAGTCATCGGCAAAGTTTGACTTTTCAGTGTCATATAAATAAGATTAAATTGTTTAAAAAAAATTTAGTAATCATATGAACACGAGATAATATACATATTTTGAACAGAACAACTCACTTTGAACAAGAGCTTGAGCGCCCAACATTTCACTTCCACAGTAGGTACACCAGAAGAGTCGGCAAGCAAATAACCTCGGGCCAAACGATGTGAACGATTTTACCCCGATTTGTTTGTTCACTTCAGAATCGATTACGTGACATTAGTAAAATCCGCGTGCTCTGTTTTCTTTGTTACGATGTAATCTTACCTGTTGAATAAACATAACACTGTTGAATCTGCTTAAAGGATTTCGTTAACCGCGCAGCTCTATTTAGACTCTTTTTACCCTACTCTCCCCATTAACTTTGGTGTGATTTCCCACATAACGTACTTGTTATTTTCTGTAGTCAGTTCCGTAAAAATCTTATACATATCAACTGAAGATCGATTCTAAGAAAACACAGCACATGCTGAGTTGGGTGCCCATTTGAGACAAGGCACTATTGCATGCACGATATTTTTTTAGAATTAACATGTTTTTAATCTTATATATGTGTGTGTTGTGTACGTTTTTAATAAAACTAATTTTCTTTCATTCTTTCAACACACAAGCAACAACAGGGGAGTAGGTACAAGTGTGCTGGTGATTCTAATGAAATATAATATGTCTCACCCGTGCTTTTCCAATTGTGTCATAATCTATCCTACTAGTACTTCAAAATCTATTACCGACGCTACTCTACCTAAATCTGTAAACCAAAACTTGTAGGTCACACAATAATATGACCAAAAAAAGTTTTCGGTTCTTGTGGTTATGGGTTTGTTCGCTTCTTGGTCAGAAAATATTCTTTTTTGCCTAATGGTTAGAAGCATAAACGAGGAAAGTTTGTGTAGGTATGTAAAAAATTGTATCCCAGCCGATGCCGGGAGCGGTTCACTAGTTATAATTCATAAATATTCGGTACACATACACGTCATCCTGGGTTGGCCTAGCTAGGCACCTAATTGCAGTCGTTCTAATGTCTTCTAGATACTTGCTTCACTGCTGTCAGAGGAAAGCAATAAGCGTATTTAAGAACACATAATCTTACAACTTTACATTAAGATAATTAATATTATTGAAACACATTTCTTCCCCTGTAAGCATTATTTTCATAGGATATCTCAAACAAATCAGATGTTTGCCCATTTATTTGTATGACTGTAAAGTAATATTATTTTTCCATTTGTTGCAGGTGTACAGATAGCATATTTTGCAATAATAGGAACACAAATGTTTATGATAATGCTAAGCATATTTCTGTTCTACGGAATATATAAAGTAAGTAAATGTATTTATTTTCAAATATACCTTCTTGATACGAGTATATCAAATACACGAAACTCCAAACAAAGTCTGTGCAATAGCATTTAATTTGTAAAGTCACACGATTTTCAACTTAAGGTCAAGTTGATTCTCCGCATAAATATGTAGGGCGTCCCAGTTTCGTATTGGTCCCAAATTACGTTACATTTTGCAAGAGCATGTAGTGCCTAGATCGTAAAACCGCAATCCTTAGGGTCCAGCTGATCTAACCGCCTTAAGAATTGCGGACCGATGTTGACTTGTTTCATTTGGTCCCTCAGCAAATCCCTTCTGATTATTTTATGCGAAACCCTTTCCAACTCTTGCACGTTCCAAATTTTATCGTCGATGGTCAGATGTATTCGATTTACAAATGCCAAACTAAACCATCTATTTTAGAGGCCATCAAAAATACTTCTGAAAGTATTTATTCGTTCAAAAAGCAATATTATATAACAATGTTTTGGAAATCTACAATTAACACTGTCATTTTGCAAAATCATTCGACCATATGCCTAGAATTAAATGTTTCCCAAGAATAAAGATTGCAAGTGCGCTACCGACAACAGTAAGATAAAGGATAAGGAGGAGGGACCTAGTTGGTTTGCCTAATTTATGATTAAATAATGCAGTTTGCTCTGTCACTACTTACTTTGCATTATTTTAATACGGTAATATAAGAATATATTACTGTTAAGTAGATAACTTGTTCAATGTTCATTTGACTTGTGTTTTGCTACAGGAAAATGTGGCGTTCCTTGTGCCATGGGTAGTTGGCTGCATGACGTTCATGGCGCTGGAAGCTATGGCAATGGTCTACTCCAATATACTAAGAGATCATGTCAATAAGGTAAGCATAGTTATAACTGATTAGTTAATAAATATCTTAATATTGGTTTTTCTAGATAAATATTCATTTTCGAAATTATTAACAGCAAAAATTTACAATTAATCTTACAAACTAAGTTTTATGATTCGCAATTAACTAATAAAACATCAAAGAAAAAAAATTTGTGTGTGTCAGCTCCGACACACGACTGGAGTTTACTCCTTACGAACGATTATAAAATTTAAATTTTCACAATTCGAACCCGCCGAAAGAGCAACTTTGTTCTTTTTTTAAATAATATTGTGTTCATTTTTAAATATATATATATATATATATATATATATATGCATAAACTCCAAAAATACTCAACATTTTGGAACAGTATTTAATTACCTACTACTACGAGTATTTGACAGTCAAATGATTTACCACTAGTAAGCCGTATTGGCGTATCGCGAACGGCGCAAATTCAAACCCACATATAAATAAATGACAGTCTGACGTAACTACAATATGTTATATCCATTAAAAATGACCCTTTTAAACACTTTTCCCGCTATACGTGTCTGTGGTTGTACATTAGTGTAGAATTTGATAGTGAATATTATATTTTATAAGTCAATTTCGTCGAGCGTGTTAACGACCGATTAGTGAAATGATAGACGCTAGGGATTAAAATTTTGCATAATCTACATTGAATATATTATTCAAATATGTTTCACATTATTTTAAAAATAAAATCGTTTGGTAATTTTTCTCTAATAAAAACGGTTAAAATTAAAACTAACGGATTAAAATAATTAAGTTATTAACTTTGTAGAAATCTTGGCCCACTAACGACTTATAAAGCTCGCGGGTCGATGCTAGATCGAGGCTGCTTCTGAAAGGTCTCAATTGAAAGTTATGGGGGAGCAGTGGACGTTTTGCGGTATGATAATGATGATGATGAAGGGATACCAGATCTCCGTCCTCTTTCTACAAATTAAATGATGGCAAGAAGCAGGATCCACTTAATAGAAGGAGACCACCATCATTTAAATACTGATAACACTAGAACAAATGTAAAATGTAGAAGAATGTAAATCTAAAGACATGTAGAAGAATATAGTGGTGCTGTCTACCCTGATACTAAAAAAGGAAGATAGTTGATGGAGACTAAGGAATGGATCTTTATCTTTATCTTCCAAGCTCGAATTTTTAACACTATTCTATTCCTTTTTGTATACACCTTTTTGGTCCCTCAGCAATCGATTATGCTTCTACAAGTACTTGGAGGTCTATGTGTGCTTTTTATCTTTTTATCTTTAGAACTGTGTCAGATATTACACAAAAATAACATATGCATACTTTTATAAAATAATGATATAGTAACATAATGTTTCCACTTATGCAAAAGGTTTATTTATAGCCTCTACGATACGAGTTATATTAGTAGCGAAAATAAGATAAAATTATATTTTATTTTATGTGCATCTTATTCGGCAATCTTATGAAAATACACGAAAAACTTTAATTTGAATAAGTGATTTTTACCGACGCCCAGGTCTGCATATTTTTTACGCTCTCTGAAAATTCCCAAGTGTAATAACAACCGTGGAGGCGTAGTTGATTAAAAATTCTCTCAGTTTGTGTTAATAAAATCAAAATCTACCGAAGCATATGTTCAACATTTCATAATAGCGGTCAAACTTTTATTTAGTCTAATAATTTTTATTTAATAATATGAATCACATTTACGATTTTAAACATAATCTGTACTTACTACTATTTGCTTCTATACTAGACTACTACTATACTAGACGGGTGGACCAAAGGTAAGAGCACAAGTTGTGTTTTTATTTCTTCTGTAAAGAGGCTCGAGCCATACTGTCCAACTGTTAACTGATATAATATTAAGAAAATACAATATTCGTAATACATATTCCTGATTACAATATCTGAATGCACAGAGCTTACTCAAACGGTTGTATCAACATTCCGGTATTGCTTTGTTGACGTTTAAGCCAAAATCGATTATCTGCAATAGATGACAATTGCATTGTTCATGAACCGATTACAGATTCATTATCTATCCGTATCAACGATGAATTCAATTTTATTGACATTATTGTTTTGATGAAAATATAAATATAAAATAGAAAAATGGAGTGCGGCCGTGTGTTTTATTACGTGTACGTTACGAGAAATATTTTCTTTGAGCGTATTATATGTATATATCCAACGAATTAGAATATACCATACAATATACAACAAAAAATTAGAAAAATAAGATAAAGAATACATGTTTTCACACCTCAGACAAAATCAAAAAGTTTAAGCAAGCAAAAGTCATATTCTTATCATGCAATTTGCTAGATAATAGGATACGGAAACTGTCATAATGCAAACAGTGGCGTGACATGTCAACACTAATCAAATAATATGAAAGATAAAGCTACCGCAAGCGCGAATGGCTTTCCCTACGAAGAGGAAATAAATTAGGTATATGGGCTCCGAATTTTCGATTTTGACGTATAATGTTTTATATTTTTACACTCCTTCTAATAGGATACATAATTTCAAAGGTTTTTTCTCAAACGGAGAGATTCTTAAAAAATCAGACTCATATAATATTATGTAAACATAAAAAATAATGATAAAAAATCCCGTAAATAAAAATGTATCCATAAAATATGACTATAAATTTATTATAAACTATCTGAGTCATTCGTAATAAGATGTTGTGTAAATATTTTACATTCTTTTTTAAATACATATTTGTACTAGCGAGTTTAAAACGTGTCAGCACAGTAAAATTTATTACAATAGGTGACGCTTTATTAAATTAAATGAATAAAAAGACTTTCGCTTCGTTGGACATATTATTATTATAAGGGACGCTGAAACAATTAAGTATACCTCCTGAAAATAAGATGAAACAATTTGTGTCTTTGTCAAATTACGTTCTGTTATTGTCTGCTAATTGCTCAGTGTTATCAGTTTTCAGGACACAATTATAAGATTTATAATATTTAGAAATACAATTTCTTTCACCTATATATAAAGCTACATTACTAGTGAGTAACATAACTTTATTTTATTTTATTTTTTAAATTAGTTAAAAATGTAACTTTCGCTGCCTTAGAAGACAGTGACAGTGTATGGTAAAAATATCTTTGATAAGAATTGATTGGCGATGGCTCAATGGTTCTTTCAATGGTTGTTGTGATTAAATATAATTAAACACTATAGTTTTGCTACCGCATATTTCTTGAGAATCAGTCGGTAGAAGTTTTCTCCTTGAAACCAGCTTTTTGAACACGAACAAAATACTATTTGAAAACGTGTTTTAAAATGATATTTTCATAGGAATATTTCCTTCATTTTCATTTTACCGACACCGAGCAAAATATTATTATAGGTGAGTAATAAAGAGCTTCTCAACCGATACATTCGAAAACATCGTTTACCACTCCCGTTCTTCCACAATTTATTTCATCAAAATTCCAATAAGAGTATCTCCTGGAACTAGTTTACTGGAACGGAATACAAATGAAAACTGTTAGTATGAATAATGGATACAGGAGTAGAAGAGGTACGTGTAAGATACGGTTAAGAATGAGCGTAATATTTCAACCCTGGGTATAATGTCACAATCATTGATGAGATGCCGCACTGCGCTGTAAAAGGAATATAAATATTAATATGCGTTTTTAAGTTATCAAAGACTGGGTGGCTGAGATTATTGAAGTGAAAACTTCCTTAGGCGGGCTCGGGCTGGGCAGTTGTTTCTATGGAGAATTCCGTAGAGGCTGAAACAGTAAATTCGGACCGACATGCGACATCCGATGTGCTCGGTGGACGTCTCGCTCAGGATTTTAAGGAACGAAACTATAAAAGAAACTACTGTCGTTGAAAAAATTAACGACTATAAAATATTTAAAAATCTTGTATGAAAAGTATAGTTCGAGTCAAGGAATTATAACCGTTATAACCTGCTATTTAAACTTTTAAATATTTTTTTTGTAAACCTAAGTTTCACTTCTGACGTGCAGTCCAATGACTGACCTTTTTATTATTTTATTTGTTTATCAAATAAAACTTATATTAAAATACAATAAATTATTTACAATACAATCTAATTATAATACGAAAACTTAATAAAACCTTACTATTGAAAATTTCTAAAGTGATATTGGCAGACTGATGGGAGCGCGGGGAGGGTTTCAACTACCGTTCCATCACGCAGATATCAGCGGGTCGACAACAAGTGTATGTATGAATACTTGCTGTCGACCCGCCAATATTTTTATAAGAATATTCGTGTGGCTATATTTTCCGGTTGGTCATATTCGACACAGGTATTCTATATTATATTAAAATACAAATATAATAAAATTAAATAATATTTTGCGAATATACTCGCATACACAGCAAAGTTATATGATTTCTATAAACACTAGAGTACAAGAGCGCCTGAGCACTCACATATTTTTGATAAATCGAAACCTCTTTTCAGTTTGCTAATCCCGAATGATTTTTTTATTATATAAACATCCTCATATATTCAACAAGACCTGTGGAATATTCCACAGTGAATGTGTATGCGTGTCATCTTTAAATTAATCTTTAAATTCCAAGCGAGATAGATCACGTTCTCTAGTCGTTCCTTCCTAACATATGAAGTTGTCTGTAGGTACACTAGTAAAAATTCCAAGTATGTGTATGAAAAAGATTACAACTCATATATAACTTAATACTTTTTTAACAAAGTTTTTTAGAAAAGTATAATCGATCGATATTCACCGTGCAACATGTCAGTAATACTTTTATTACATTTATAAAAAAATCATAAACGAGTCGTGTCTGTAGATTAAAAATTAAAAAAAAACCTATTCGTATAAGTTGGTCAAAAAATAGTTTTTAGAATTTTTGTCTGTTCGTCTGTGCGCGCTAATATCAGGAACGACTCAACCGATTTCAATGCTATTTTCACTTATGTATTATAGCGCGCTTCGCGTAACATTTAGTTTTTGTTTCAATTCAATCGATTTACAAACCAAAAAGTTAAACCGAATATTAAAATACCGAGCGTACGAAGTTGCCGGCACAACTAGTTGTACTTAAATAAGTATAGTTGTACTTAAATTTATTTACTGATAATATTCAATTTCCGTTTAGAATTACCATAAATATTAATAGCCGTAATACATCAAGTGACCTCTCAATAGCTATTTTGTATTCATTCAATTAAATTCGTATCCAATTTTCACTTCCATTTACGCTTACTATGTATAAATAATAACCATTATTTATTTAACTTCCACGTGTTCGATTGATTTGAAATTTGATATACTGTAACATCGGTGGTATTTTCATAACATAGTAATCTTGACCTGATGCTGTAGCACCAAGTATTCCGGGACACCCAACTCCTTAAAGCAGATGTAGCGTGTTTGAGCTGAATAAAAAAAAACTGGGGTTAGTTTATAATGTTATAATGTTATGAATTGGGAGAGTTGAAGCTACGATTCCACAAACACACACACACACACACACACACACACACACTTACACACACACACACACACACACACACACACACACACACACACACACACACACACACACACACACACACACGACAAATTTGTAACACACCAAATAGCAATAACGATTTTACGATAAAACTTTAAAAGCAAAAGATTAATAAATATCACCACGTTAATTACATCAACCATAACCTTATTGAATTCCATTCCGATCGGTATCAAATATCGAAGTTATTCTGTTATAATTTCTCTCTGCGATAGTTTTACGGCGTATTTTTATTATTGTACCAAGTAGCGTCCAAGGTATTGAACATAAAAATGTCGCACAGACAGTCCAATTTTGGTAACTACGCGACTAAGCGATATTTAGAGAAACAAAATCGAATAGACGTTCCATAGTTTAGTTCATAAAGTTGTATAAGTTGAATATTTATTATTATATTCACAAGCGACCGTCTCGAGCTTCGCACGATGCAATTTTTTTGCTAAATACAATTATACTCTTATACACTAAGATTCCTCGTTCATTGCGCTCTTTCCATCAGTGATAAGTTTATCAAAATCCGCTGATTAGCTTAGAAGAAGTTATTGGAGGAAACAAACAGAAGCGGACAGCGGCTTTATTTTGTAATATGTGATATAGAAGATAAAAATGTCTAAAAAAGTTAATAAATATACTTTCTAAATTATAACTCTTAGATAACAAAATTGTTTAAATCAATTACATAATAATAATGTAAAAAGTATTTGATAATTATATTTATCCTGTACAAGGACATATTGGTTGGTTGACTAAAGCTGACGCGTACAAAGTAACATATTCATATTTATATACGTTTATTATTATATTTACACTCAACTCAATATAAATAAGTAAATATTATATCCTTGAGTTGATTCGATAGTAATGCTTTACAATACCTTGAAATAAAAGATAAATTAGTCAGGGTTTGATCTGTAAATGCCGACATCGGATCCGATAGGATTAATTAAAGTAGGTATATTAGATATCCATTATAGGATTACACCTCACAAGGCCCCCCCGATATGTTTGAGTTAAAAAAAACCTAACAACCTATTTTTATAGTTTATCTTCTCAGCATCATCATCATCAACATCAGCTCAAAAGTGTCAACTGCTTGTTAACCCCCTACGCCCTACGCAAAAGAAGGGCGTCATAAGTTTGACTTGTGTGTCTGTATATGTATGAAGTTAGTTTTTAATTTTAATTACAGCTTGTTAAACAAAATATTTTCGATGTTTCATATCTGCCAGGCGATGCTAATTTTGTTTTTAAATGTGCACTATTACATTCGGTTCACTACTTTCGCAGACGAAGTTTCTATAGGTCTTTTAGCCAGGGGTTTATGAAATTAATTTAAATTTTATCTGTACGCCTCGCACGAACGTGCTAAATCGTGTTATCGCAAGTGTAGTACGTTTATTGAAGCAGTCACGCGCAGTGTCGCGCTAATACGAGTCCTTACCACTTTTTATAAGTAGAAACTTAATACTGTTTACATGCTTGAACAGCTGTTGCTTAGTTGCAACGAGTATAGCAGAGTACACTCGACTATCTGATACAGAAAATTTACTTTTCTATATCAGGTAAACATGATTTCTATACTAGTACTAGGCTTTGGTCCGTGACTTCGTCCGTCGCAACTTCGTAACGCCTAACAAAATATATGAGCAATGAATTTATTTATTCCTTTTGCTGTTATAGTTTTTCCAGGCGTTAGATTTTATTTTTCGCTCGGAACTGCATGAAAAGTACCCTATGTCCTTTTCTGTATCCCTGACAATGTGTATGCAAAATTTCATTATGATAGGTTGAGTAGAATTATCCTAATTTCATATAAATCTCATACTGAGATTACTCTCTGATATAAGGCTAATTGTATTATATCTTTTTTACACTATATATACCATATACCTCCATAAAGTCGTTCCTCATATTAATCGGTTCTGTGAGATAGGTACTTTTAAAATAAATATTAGGTTTAGAAATCAATATGTAATACATCTTTATGGTAATTGGTGTACAGACATTCGCCATGTTATATTTGATATGAATAAAACTAGGAATTCCATTCGATATTATTTGGAAAAATGCTACATCAGTTGATATATTAAAATTTTCTAATAAGAAGGGACCCTTCTATTTATTTTAGTTTTAGTGGTAGAAGCGATATTGCTTTTCCATTCGCTGCCGACGTGATTTATAACGCAAAGGTTTCACACTTTCCTGTTGTCGCCTTTAGGAGAAAACTTGGCACCTTTGTATATTTAATGCTAGGGAGATAGGCAATTTTGGCCGTTGCGGTGTTTGTTATACTTAACGGGTCGTTTCCTCGTCGCCTACTGAATCAACAATGTAATGTTAACCTCTGAACCAACATAATGATCATTCTTCATGCGGAACACTTAATTATATGTCTTTCCGCTGTTTCGAAAGAAAGCAGTCGATTCGTATGATGTGAAGACCTACATATCTAACGTCTTAGTGTGACGTTGATTTTATTGTGTACGTATTTGAAGAACAAACACCGATTTCAGATGTTCAGAATCGGATACACTACACAAAGAGTTTATACTGTACCAAAATTGGCAATGCATACCAAATAGAAAGTGTGTAACATAAATATATTTGCAATATAATTTTTAAAATGACTATTTTTTACCATTTTACACCAAAAGTGATATTAAATCTCTCTAACCAAATTTTAATTGGAGCTTATGTAAAGAAATATATTTCAATTAATATATCATTTCTTTTTTCTCCTCTATCTGTTCAGATTTTAGTAGTTAGTTCAACTAGAAAGTATAAGGTAGAAGGATAACGTAAAGCAGGCAAAATAAGGTTGTCTTAGCTGCGTAACATCAGAGAGTGAACCGGTATTAAAACAGTGCAGCAAATTGTTTCGATTCGCGAAATTTAAGAAATTTTTTGCAGACCTTTAGTTAGGAAGAGGCACATAAATAAAAATAATAGTTAGTTCAACTGGTTTAAAAAGATCTCGTTGACAGAAATCTCTTAGGCGCCTTTCTACAGTTCTTTGAAGAAATATTCTTGTCTGGTCATTTTCTTCGCTCCCTTAAACATTTAATGCAATAAATCATATTTTACTGTATGATATAATGCAGTACATCATATTTATAATGATTAATAGAAAGTGTATATAATAATGTATAGAGTACAACACAAAAATAGACTAAACATTAGAAAATTATTTCACTAAAAAAAATGGCTTTTTATATGTGGGTGATTAAAATCAGTTTTGTTACATAATATACGACGTCGACCGTAGCCGGTAATTATCACGCTTACAACTCGCCTACCTTAGTAAAGTGACGCGCTGTCACATTTATATCGATTAACAATTAGAGCCCTTGAAACTACATGAATATTATAAGTGTGGAACATCATTTTGTACCACAAATCGTTTTGTTTCTCTAAATTATATATTTGATGTTTTCTTTTATTATGTTTTTTATATTTCATGTCTGTAATTAAATTAAAAACATTTTTTTATGTTTCATTCTTTTCTGAGAGTATTTTTTGCAATTAACCTTTAGATCTTTGTGCATGTTTGTCGTACGGTACCACTTTGTTAAATCATGCTTAATTAATTAAACTACATATTTTACACGGGGATTAAAATAAGATTAAATTTAAATGTCAATTGTTTCTGTTGTTGAAAACCGAATTAAAAATCAGTTATAAAAAAGCAGTTATTTTTGACATTACAAACACACACTACAATTTTATTTATTAGTAAAATAAATACAAAAAAAAAATACAAGAAAAATCCCGTTGCAATAGTTTTCAGGTCCCAATGCAGATCATAGTTTCTTACTATGATTCGCAGATCATAGGGAGCGCTGACAATAATCTGACCACTTTATTTCAAAATTAATAAATAATTAGTATATTGCTCTATTTGAAATAGCCCAAAGTTGTATGCCATATGTAGGTATACTCGTACCATGACGTTACATTGAAAATTCGCTTACACATGTTTTCTTGAAAGCTATTTATTTTTAATGTTAATTTGTATCGTGTGTGGTACCATTTATAAAAAGCACTATAGTTCCGTTTACGGTCGAGACTTATTACTGCGTGTCAGCCTGTCACCCGCATACGGCCTGTCAACTTTTTATACGCTAACTCCACCATTCTATTCTCGATACGCGTGTGTTCGCTACACTTTGTGTCGACCACATGTAAACTTACTTACTTGGCAACTGGTCTTTTTTATGTTTCTTTATGTTACTTCTTATGTTTATGTTCTTCTTTTGTATTTACTGAAAGTTAAAACAATTAAGAAAACATTTAAAGATTTTCATCGACATCTCGTGCACGACTTCTTCAGCAGAGGCATCAATACACTGCTGATAAAATGGTAAACATGTGTAAATTGTTTAGGCGAATAATTCCTTAATAGTATGTAGAAATGGTAGTAGGTACAAATAAAACAATGTTATTTATCACTAGAATAACTACAAAAAAAAAATACAAGAAAAATCACTCCGGTTTCTTCATTTAAAAAAGCTGTCATCAATGGCAACACATAGATTTTCAATTTACATTTAATTTAATAAAATTTTGACTTTTTTAATGTTAAGGTTGACTGACAGGCTGACGGTCCACTTGATGGTAGGTGGCTACCGTCGCCTATAACGCAAGCAACGCCAAAGGTGCTAGCAAGTGCGCTGCCTACCATAGAAGGATTAATGATAGGAATAAGTAAGGGATGTGCTTTGTATCCCTTACTCACTCACTGAAACACAACATTAATATGCCGTTATTTCACGTTAGT
The DNA here is from genome assembly GCA_944738685.1 of Synanthedon myopaeformis. Lineage (NCBI taxonomy): Eukaryota > Metazoa > Arthropoda > Insecta > Lepidoptera > Sesiidae > Synanthedon > Synanthedon myopaeformis. The sequence goes on from OX122917.1 coordinate 9,540,775, forward strand.
CTTCTGTAAGGGGGTGGTTTGCCGCCAGACGGGCTGCCAAAATAACTGCGAACGCAGTGTTTCTCACACATATAAAACGTGAATTTTCTGAGTAAATACCTAATATGTACTGCTTGTAAATGAACAGCCACAATAAATCCGTAAGTAACTGTTTCAATAGTAAACAATCAAAAGGCTCAAAACGGAATAATAAACAATTAAGCCAGATCTATATCAAAATATCAGTCACAAAAGTTCGTTCTATTTAGGGTGGCGACAAATGGAATTTCATTTATCAATGTCCAAACTGTAATCAAATTTTGAAACGTTTGGTGGAAATCACTGAGTCGTACCAAATAATTTCAAGGAATTGTGTATACACAAAAATATCCACACACAAAACGTCACCATTCGTTTTTAAAATAGGTATGCAATTCAACGACGTATATGTTCGTAAATCCGTTTGCATGAATAGACAAAATTGTTAAATGGGTTCTAATTGACAAAAAAATATGAATCAATCTAACTTCTATAAAAATCGCGAAGGTAATAATAATAATAATACATAAACGTAAGTTAGTACATACTAACAAAGTTTATACTAAGACTTGAAGTTTACACAAAATTCTTAATGTGAATATCAAATATTGAATATATTTATATTTGCTCGTATATCAATATATACATATTATGTCACGTTGCAAAAGTTAGGTACTCGTCAAACTTGTATAATCCCTTGTCAGTGATGGATCACATGAACACATTTTCTTTCTAAGTAATAAAATCATCTCATATTTTTCCATTAGTTCCATAATATTAAAATGTTAATACTCTTTTTTTTTAATAACATTTTTCACTAAATAGCCTATAAAGTCTTTCTTTATGGTTAACTTAACTCGAAGTAACTGTTGATAGGAATCCATTTATTTATAAATAAGTTTATTGTTGATTTGACGAATTATTAATTTTACCACTAATAGACAGACTTGTGTTAAAAATAAGGCCAACATTTTCACCAAGAGTCACATAACGCCGGCCATTCACGGCAGTCGCATTCAGAATCCTGCATGAAGCGTCGGACTGCAAGGCGGACTGCCGTGAATGGCCGGCTTTTATAATAGTTAAGTGTTCCCTAAATCTAGGTGATTGTTGGTGAAAACGGGCATTAGGGTATGTCGTCGAACCGTTCAGTGGTAGGACATCTCCTAGTTAGTGACCGCAACTTAGAGAAACTTTCTTCCCCATTGGTTGTAGTATTTTCGAGCTATGTGCATACCCTCAAGCAATTCCTGTGTCGATACTGTAATAAGTTGCTTTTTTGTTTCAGCAATTCGACGCTATATGTAAAGCTGAAATATCGTTCTTATTACCGAGGATATTAATAAATGTAAGTACTTTTTGTATAATATTATAGGTATTTGTTCAGAGTCGGTGTGGTATATACCGCTGGGTTATAATGTATTTTACTAGGTCACGGCGGATTGGTAGAAATAATGTATTTCGTCAAAGCTATCCCAACCCCTTATAAATATTTTTTATATTTTTTTGGACCAAATACAAATATGAAATAAATTTCATTGATACCTATTATGTTACTTGTCAAGTTACCCACCAAATGGTACAAAATTTTCGGTAATATCGAAAATTTTCAAAAATCAAAAATCCGGATCTCTAAACTCGACTTTCTCGAAAATGGTTAATTTCCGACCCTATCTTTAATCCTACTATGGTCGGCAAGACACTTGCTACACTTGCTTGTGTAATAGGCGAGGGTAGCCGCCGACTATCAAGTTCGCTTGGACTGTCAGCCTATCTGACAACCTTTAACTGTGCCTGATAAAGTTTTGCACTTGAAAAATATGGTACAGTTAACATCGCTTGTTTGTAAACGTAAACAAAGCTTATTGTGATAGAAGTCAATATTTGTTTTAATTAGAAAAATGTTAGACTATAGTTTCTACCTCGAATACAAACATGTAAACAAACTTCACTAGCAAACATCTATGCTATCGTCACATCATCGTTGGAACTATTAACGGATATGCGTAGATGTATCCTGACATAATTACAGAAAGTTTGATGTTTGTGTTATCCAATTACGCTGTAGTACTGTTTATTAAGTAAATAAAATCGTCGGTTATATGTAAATGTGTACGAAGTGAGAATAATTTTAAATATAAAATTGACTTTTGTTGCAGAAACGTTCTTTAAATTATAAAGTCGCCTTTAAAAACTACTGATAAAAGAATTTTTAAATCAGATAAGTAGTTTTAAAGATTGTCCCCTACATATAAACTTATCCTCTTTATGATATTAGTACAGATATGTATAGATATGCATTTATATTCTGTAAGAATAGAAAAAAAAAGACATTTTCAAAACATAAAAACTTTCATAAATTCATGTAAAGCCCAACCTATTTTTAGATACTTTTCATATGTAAATGAATCTACTTATCTTGGTTCATGAATAAATTGAGGCGTGTTATGAAAGAGGTGTACTGATATTTCAATATTAAAAAAACAAGCGCAAAATTTTGGATATTATAATTTTAATGTATAATTGACAAAAAAGCAACAGTGTTTTCATAATTACTGCTGGAATGCCTTTACATCGTTTCAAACCATAGGAAAATAGCAATTTAAGTAGTTTCTTGTATGACTTTTATTGGAAAAGTTAGCCCGCGAGATCAACCTTAGCGAAATCTCTTCCCGAGTTCATTTCTGTTCTGGAACAAGAGGTCTCAAGAGTTAACGTCATTGTGTATTTATTTATGTATGTACACATTTTTCGAAGCGATCCATAAAAATAAAAATCTTCAGCAGAAGTTTCTTCGTATAGATCTTTTATATTGACGAGCCCCTTGCTTGAGTGGTTAGGGTGCTTGCCTTAACGTTCCGTTTCAGGGGTACCGGGTTTGATTCTCGGCTAGCCAACAAAACCGCTTTTCTTTAGATCATTTTGTTTTATGTTGTATTTTGTTGCTTCCTGTCTCAATATGAAACTTTATAAAGGGTATTAGAAAATTAATGAACCGAGGGTCCTTATTGAGCCGTTATTCATAATTCCTTCTCAGTCAGAGATAATATTTTTTTAAGGAGAGGTTCTAGTGCACCATTGTACGCTCCTCTTAAATAGATCTTCTAATAGTGTGTCTTTTTCACAGTGCCTTTGCATATGGTGCGTGCTTCGGCTGTACCACTTACTCCGCGCCGGTGTCACGTGGAAGGGATCGGCTGCTATCGAACTGTGACTACTACCGCACGCGCAACGCAACCCCTCACACATTGACTCCCGCTCCCTCCCTCGCGAGTCACTTCACTCTAACTCACTGCCTTGTGAGTCAACCCTGCTTCTGGGTAACGCCGAGAGCGACACCGACGCGAGCCTCCATTCGCTATGACGTCGTGTCAAAGAGTACAATAAATTGTTATGTGTGTAGTTGGACGTTAGTTTAACGATTGGCCGCGATGGTCATAATGCGTATCGCCTTGTTAAAATTACACTAAATTGTTATATTAATGGTCGCATTTACAAAATATTATAAAAACATACCGAAGACACCACATAATATGTATTTTTTGGTCATAATAATCTTAAATAATATGTAAACTTGGAGAAAGAATCTCGCGATTGTGTTGCTAATAGTTTGTGTTACTTAGCGAGTGTTGATATTCGTTTGACGCAAAATTTTCCTCACTTTGGAATATGAGAAGCGCCGACTCGCATTTATACGAGGAGCTTCGCTTATGTATTGACACATCAGGAATTAAAACAAGAAAAAGCTAATTGTGTATATAAATATTCTCAGATTATGGATCAGTAACCACATAATTGTACTTTTAGTAATATAACAAATACAGAAAATAAACATTTTTAGTAAAAGCATCTCACATTTTAAGGGGCATAATATTCAATGATAAATTATTCTGCAATCTTTGATAAGGTACCTACATATATTTTTTTTACTTCATTCTTCTACTTCTAGAATATAACAGACATTTAATTGCAGACTAAGTAATACTATTTAAGTGAAACATTGGCAAAAACTTTAAAACATTCATGTCCTGTACCATTATCAAACACGAAATTGTGATTGTTTATTTAATGTTTTCAGAATTTTTATCTCCGATAAACGAGTCATTGCTTGCTTCAGCTTGAAGTTAACTGGTTACGAGGATGAGCTATGAACCCACCCATGCAAAGCCCTTTTTATTCACTTTAACATTGTCTGTAATTTCACATCTCTTTGACTTTGTAAATGCGGCCTCAAAGCAGATCTTTGTTTATGTTTAACAGAACTTGTAAATAAATTCATATTTAGCTGAAACATTTCAAAGACAGCTGTGTATATAACTTTAGATTTGAATTTATTGGCAAATCGCGGGCAATTTATTTGTTTGCTTGTAAATATAAATTTAGTTTTGATTATTTAAGCGCTCGCTGTTGTAAATAAACAAATTATGAATAATTCAATAATGTTAACTGTGTAATAAAAATGTAAAAAAAATGTATCAATCAGAAATATGTTATGTAATTTATTCTATTAAAGTATATGTTGATATTTTATATTTTGTTTGTCTTTGTCCCGATAAGGTGATCCTAAATTATTTAATTTTAATAAATGATATTAATTTGATTTTATTTAAGGATTAGTTATTAACTTTATAATTATTTGAATAAAAACAATAAATGATTTAATAAAGGATAATTGGGATTAATTTCAAAGTCGCAGTGCAAATTTTGGCAATTGACCAAATCTTTAAAATCATAAACCTTTTAAGCAACTTGCTTTTCACAATAACTAAACTTAAATTTATGAAAATATTTTATTTTATTTAAATTCTTTCAATGTTGCTCTTAATCGAATATTATTATTTAAAAACTAACTAGATCTTTAGTCAAATGTTTTATTTAACTCTTTCAGATTCAAACTACTATCAACTACATTATTTTGTTACCAAACACAAATTCAAACCAGCCAATAGTGAATACAACCACGTTAAGCCGGTTGGCGTGCGATTCTGTGAGGTAATTCCTAGATCAACTACACATTCAACAACGGATTTATTTCTGGTCTGGTGGTGCGATTGGGAAATTTCAATTTGAACTATATACTTTATGTTCAGAATGAGCTTTAACCACATAATATATAATTATCAATACCTTAGTTGACATGTGACCCACGTTGTGCTTTGATCATGATCAAGTCTAATCAAGTGAATTTTCATGTTTTAGAATTATTTTTTAAAATTTCTTATGTTATGGCATTGCTTGTGTATAAGATTATTCCTCTGTTTAAATGCAATGTTGTATAAAAGTTTCAAGTCAATCCGTCGACTATACAACAGACGTAACATTTTTATATATAGTAAGCTATATAAAATTCGTCGAAATAATCAAGAACCACAATTCGTTTCGGTTAAATGTAAAATACAATAACGGCTATCAAGCAGCATGTAGGAAGCGAGTCAAATGTAACGAGAATTTTACATCATAAACGAACCACAAACTCATTTCGTGTCACAGTGATTACATGGGTCAGTTTGGGTGCGGCACATTTGTAACAAACAAATGAACTCCATTTACAAAGTCCACTGAATTTCGCAGACCCAAATATACATATTGTAAACGAAAATGTATCAAATGACGCAACTGTGTTATAGCGTAACAAATTAAGATTTGTGATATGTAGCACTAGTCGTGTTCAGTGGTTTCGTCCGTCTTGAAGTTTGATAGCATGAAAACATTTTAGCAATATTGGAAAACTAGTTGAGCCCGCGACTTTGTACACGCTTTAGCTCGTTTTTTGAAATTCAAACAGGAATCTAACAAATTTCCAGGGTGAAAAATATGCTATATGTTAATCCAGGTAATATAGTATGTCTGTGCCAAATTTCATCTGAATCCGTACAGCCGATTTTGTGTGATTGAGTGGCAAACACTCATACATACAAACTTTTGCTTTAATAATATTACTAGACTAGCTAAACTCAAATGACTTTTTATAAATGACTAACTGTTGCACGCAACTACGCTCGCATAATTTATAAAATGTAGCCTATGTTAGTCGCTGATAATATAGCTTTAAATCAATAGGTTTTTGAGTTTTTTTTTTTTAGTTTTTGAGTATGAAACTAACATACAAATCTTCTGTCTTTATAATGTTATTATAGAATAGTTTTTTTTTTTGTCAAACAAACAGAGTACAAAAGAGAATAAAATACCCGAAATAATTTTCTTCTATTTTATTTATCTGTCAATCAACTATGAATGAGCACAATAACTGCCCTTCGTCTATATGAGCCCAACGGATTTCGTACATTAGACGATTCATTCATTGGAAAGATTAAGACAATCTATTACTCTCATTTGCGTCGAGGATAACGCTTCTTAATTTGATAAGATTCATATTACCTTAGCGTAAACATACTAAGGCTTTCATGAAATTGATTGCTATACTATTTATATATCTAGAATGAACTTAGTTTGGTACTACCGAAAGCTTTCCCAATCAAAAAGTTAACTTTGATGTTTTGTTTAAATGGTTTTCTAGTCTGCTAGAGTACCAGTATCACTTCGTTCATTGCTGAAATATTGTGATCGCCACGTAAACTAAAGCTCTCTACCTATACCTACCACGTTGAGAAACTGTGGTACTTTTTTGAAAGAGGCATTCCTCACATCTTCACAAGTCATTGTGTGGCTTCCCAGGATATGATTGCGCTTGTGAATCAAGGGGCCACACTCGCACAGGATATGCATTGGTGATTTTCTGCCTCACACAGCTAGAACCACCAAAAGAGTTTCAGATGCTGATTCTTTTTTAAATATATAAAAATGAATAAAATTTTCTTATTAAAATAATGAAATGTATATAATTTATTATTTTAGTTAATTTTAATCCCATTAATTTTATATTTATTTATTTTATTTCATTCATTTAATATTTTATTAAATTTTTTTAAGTTACAAATATTACCACGCGGATCTCCTAATAATAATATATCTCAATAATAGATTTTAATAATAAATAATAAAATTTAAAACTCAATAATAAATACCCACAAATATTGCACGACTTTCATTGTTTTCATAGGTAACACTAACTATATTTCTTATTTCCTAGAATTTTTTTTATGAAATCTCAACAAAAGCTTTTTTGTAAAAAATGTCAAAATGTTTGGTCTAATGATGACTATGATGTAAATAGAGCTCCGCAAATACATAGTACTTATTTGATGATAATAATAATATCTTAATATAAAAGATAACCTATATTTATACACATTTTGAAAAGCATAAAGATCAGAAAATTGAAATACTTTGCAGTATGATCTACTGCCATTAATCCTGCAGGAAAAATATAGTACTTTTCCTGGCTCAAAAATTTCCGTGAATGGTATGGCCGAAGTACCAGATCGCAATTTCGTCGCCGCCTCGAAGATACAGATAGCCATGATGATAACCAACCTCCGGTAAGTGTTGGCACCAAGAAAAGAATATATTGTTATTAGTAATAGCAAAGCTGATAAGAATATTAAAAACACAAAGTACTAACAAAACCAATACCTACAAAGAATGTCCAATTATGCAACCAACTGAGCGAAGTAGTAAAGTGAAAATCAATTGAGGCAATCCTGCAAAATATTTATTAAAGACAAGAACAACTCGTAACTATTTTGCGACGAGCCTCTGGGTAATGATGGACTCAAAACGAAAGACTCATCCGTGAGAGTAATCCCTTAGCTATTATTACGTGTAGATAGGTAAAGCCTCTCTGGGATATCTTAGCAAATATTTACTGGAGCGTCTAAAGGAAACGTCGCGACTAATGGCGCGAAGGCGAGAGCCGGCACACCGCCGACACAAGAAGTTTACTTCTCCAGTATACGATCTTAATCACACACACTCATACTTGACACGCACACACGCTTACATTCGATTATTGTTGCAGTGCAGCGTAGAACGTCCACCCACAAGGTGGACAGACAACCTGATAAAAGGGCCGCGGGTCGACGGATGATCCCGGTTGTTTCTGGCCGGGCATTTTGGAAAATTAGGGAGGGAGGGCATTTTGGATATCCAGTAGTGGACGTTCTACGGCTAAAAAGATGATGACTGCAGACAGTAAATTTTGAACGCAAGTTGATCAAACCAAGTTTGATGTGATATACAATTTGTATATAATAAATAATTCAGATAATTAATTAATATTTTAAATTGTACTGTACATATTTAACCAAGTTGTTACTAAATAAAATAAATAACAAACGCTGTAAAACTACAAAAATTTGCCGAGTTGTGATTGAAATCCGAACTAGGTGTGAAAGGGTAAACATTCCGCACTGTTGAGCTTCGTTATATTGTGTGTACGGTGACTCATTAGACCCACTCAGCCAAAGACATCGGGTACTCCCACTTGCGTCGTTTTGAAGATTCCCTCATTGTTTCAATCGTCGACTGTTTTGGATATAAGTTGCTTTCCATCAGACTAGATTTTAATGCGATTACTGTTCATTGTTTTAATTTAGTCATTAAAGTCCAGTCGAACTCTTTTGCTTCCTTTACAGTGATCATATATTCTATAGAATTTTAATGGTAGAAGTTGAGTTCCTTTGACAAATTTTGTTGTTTTTCTAAATACAGCTTTATTACTTAAAGGACTTTAAATCATGTACGCATAATATAGCAAAAAAAATAATTAATTTAACCTGAATCTAGAAAAAATACTATTTCAATACTAATACATCTTGAATATAACGCAGGAACAACAGTACGAGTATAACATATATCTGTTGCAACAGTTTGTCAACTGTCGCTACACTAGACGCTTGTATTGGTAACTTCGACGGGATAAAATAATAAGACATTGTTATTTTCTTACTTTTTCTCCGCTAACCTCTGCTAATTTTATATACTTAAATTATATTTAATATCTTATATTTATATTAAACAAAAGTTATAATATTATAGTTTATTTATTCCATGTGACCTATTTAGTTTAAAGAACTCTAATTTCAGACAAAAAAAATACAATTATTTACTTAATATTTTTTTACGAAATAGTATCTTACAATTTTGTTAAAAATAAGGTCACTAATTCTATGTTTTTCTTAATATTTTATCTTAAAACATCTCGTATAAATTCTTATTTACGATTCCTCTATATAAATAATAAAATAAAATAGAAATCCTTAAGACCTACTTTAAAAACATGAGCTCTAATAAGTTTATTCAACAGTCCCCTAACTCCTAAAGAGACTATATCTGTAACACCCCAGTAACGACACTTTGAGCCTTGTAACTCGGCCGTGGAAGCGGCATTAAGGAACTTAACACTAGCTTCCAACTTGTATAGAAACAGTCATAATAATGTTCAGTTAAACAAGGTTAAATAGTTCATAAACTAATCGTTACTTCGTTAACTACTAGTTCATAACTAATAGTTACTTATATTTAGTTACACTGTAAGATAACTTCTAATCACTTACATGATCAGATTAATTGGATAATTTAATAGAGAAAACTCAAAATGAATTTCAAAATGTTCGAAACTTTAAAGTTTCCATCATTTTGATTCATCATTTTAAATGAAAAACCTAAACTTAAATTAAATTCAGGTTTATGCAGCATAAGTCATTTAAATTGTATAAAAATGCAAAACATCGAATTGTCGCTGTCTTTGGTCGATCAGATATTTTTGTATCGTTAACGAATTCGTAGTACAACGCAATACGTATATTTTTCTCCATTTTGTTGAGATTGTAACAGATTTTTTTATAGACATAATTTTTTTTACTGATGTTTTTTCAAAACAAATTATTTGCGCAAATCCCATTCTCTTTACGCGGAAAAAAGCCGTTGCTCATGAATTAAAACACGGAACTCACATTGAAATTAGGACTGCCACACACTGCCTTGGAAGCTGTAAACAAACTATTTCAAAGTGGACAGCGTACTTGAATATCCTTTAGGATACGGCAAAGCCAACACTATAACGGAATGTTAGTTAAACATTAAGTATTAAGTAGTGACTACTAAAATAATTAAGTGGTAACTGATGTTTTCCAATTTGTACGTTTGGATTCCAACGCATTTTTTTTTTCTTATTAGTATTATCTGGCTGTAACAGCAATAACTTAATGTAAAAAATAAAATGCTTTGAAACCAATTAGGCGATCTGTGACCACATCTTAAAATGTCCTCTTTTGAATATAACCGTTTCTGGATTTGACCACCTCTTGTTACACTCAGTTCTGGTAAAGTCTATTTCTGTTTTAGGCCATTAAAAAATCAGATAATTATAGGAGTGATTATGATGCACAAATAACCTGAAAAGCCTTTCGTCCTCTCTAATATTAGATTACTAATGCCCATTTTGAATACAAGAAGCTATTCGTATTTGATTTAAAACTAGTGCGGGAACGCTCTGAAACTTAATTGCAAGACAAATACAAGTCGTTTGCGTTGAGTTCACTCGAGTTAAGCACACATTTCGCCACAGCAAGAAGGTAAGACGGTATGTGATATATTTGTAGCTTTTTTAAATCAGTTTAGAATCGTCTGGCAACCCTTCTAGCGGCAGTAACCACTACCTAATAAAATACCACTCTTAAAAAACGGCATGTGGCTGTTGTGTTTTGGTAAATAAGTAAATTTAACAGATTTTACACTAGCTTTTGTCCGCTACTTCGCCCGCGCCCCTTTTTTTTAGATGTTAAAAGTTTACTCCACCTTTATTGCGCATAATTTTCATTATGATCACTATGATCGGTTAAGTAGTTAAGGCCTGAAAACATAGCAAGAAAAGAAACTGACTTTCGCATTTATATCCTTAGTTATGATTCCTTGACAAAATATCTTCGAGTATATCTATCTAACAAATTAATTTGTAAAATTTCTAAAAATATGTATCACAGCCCTACTGCATCTTACTTGTATGGCTATCTCATTTATTGTGGATACCTACTATTCACTACAACAGACCATTCCAAACTGGAGGTACAGTCACGGTAATAATAGGTTCGTCACCTTAAAGTCGATATTTGCTTGCACAAGGGCAATAATCAAAACAAAACAGATTATCGAATTGACGTTTGCAATAGGCTAGTTTATGCAGATGTAAGTCGACTAATATTTATGTAGATAGTGAATAACACAGAACACTATATACTCACAAAGAGGTGAATAATGTTTTGTCATCGGGAAAACTAGGAAACTACGAAATGTCAATCAATTATTGTATTAAATTATTGACGTGTTATGTCCATCTTTTTTATATATAATATAAAATGATGAGACAAGAATGGATAGACCTATTTTAATTCGGTTTCACTAATGGAAAAGAGATAAACGGGGAAGACTTTTATATACAAAAATTGCACACCTATCGAAGCCGGGATCGAGTCCCTAGTATTTAATATAGTTTTTTTTTTAAATAAAATGAAAAAATAAAATAAATAATTACGAATTTTAATAAATTCATAATTACAGACCATTAAAAAGGTTTGATCTATTTTATTGGTCAGAGGTGTAAATCATATTGATCCTTGTTATCATATCTAGTAAGTTTACTTTCATATGCGGTTGTCTGCTTAGTGCTTTAGTTTCAATAGGTACTAAGAGTCAACCACTTAATAAAGGAATGAATTTGAAAACTGACGAAGGTATTTCTACTCCCACCGTACATCAATTGTTAGAATAGCTACGGGCCATTGTGTAACTTAATTCAAAGAGCTGCAACACTAATATTTATGTGTCTGCTAACTTACTCGGGGCACTATTTTAAAAGGAGTCCTTTTACATAACGGTACATAGATTTTTTGGAATTTAGGCTCCTTTTTTGTTTTTCAATTTGCAAAAGTGCAATGGTTTTTCCAAAAGTATCTAATACGAGTAGAGTGAGCGTGTTAAAAAAATAATATCAGAATATTTCAACTTGTATCAGTTTCATTAAATATTCTTATTACTGCAACTAATATAAGCTCAGGGGATAATGAAGGTGGAATGGTTTGCAGGGGTCCCATTGCAAAAGTCCCATTCTATCACGTCCAAAATAAAACAATAAATAAAAAACAAATGACTTCCAAAACAATTTTTAATAATATGAGACTACTTCAATGCTCAGCACTAATATGTAACCTTATGCTATGATAAGTTAATTTGCTTCGACCGCAGAACTACTCCCGTAACTTTCACGAATTTCATGACACCGTGTAAACTCCGTGATTTATACGACTTGTGTAAAACCCCAAACAACTTTGTAGTTTTATCTTAAACAGTTTACGGAGAAATAAGATTCAAACTTTAAACCTGACACTTTTTATTTATAATGCACGGGGTTAGAAAATACTCTTTAAAATAAACACAAAATGATGTATGTTACCTTTTTGTGATGTTAAGGTCGGCAGACAAGCTGACAGATAAGTGACGGTGGGTGGCTACCGTCGCCTGAAACACAATCAACGCCATAGGTGCTGCAAGTGCGCTGCTGACTACAGTAGGATTAAGAATAAGGGATTGGGAAATGAGCTCTAGCATCCCTTACTCACTCAGCGAAACAGAACAGCGCACGTGCTATTATTTTATGGTGGTCTTCAGTAATGAGGTGGTTACTGCCGCCAGACGGACTGCCCAAATGACTGCGAAATGCACATTTTACCCTACCCACACATTTCATTATTATTTTCTTTGCAATTATCATCAAATAAATTTTTATTTTTATTATATCAATATTATCCTATCGTCAAGTTGACCGTCACCATCTCTGTCGACCTTAACATAAAAAAAAATTAAAAATTAATAAATAAATAAGTTTATATTTAATACATATAAAGCAAAAATTTATATTTTAAATCAACTTGGGTTCGTGATAATATTTTTCCTACTGAATTAAATAAAGATCTATCATAATTTATCATCTTTGGCTCAACGAGACCACGAAGCCCAATTTATCACTGTTTTCATTAGAAAATAATATATTTATTTATATTGACTAAAAATATAATAATATGTATTCTTACCTTTAATTTGTGAAAAAGCGAGGACAGGTGATTAGGTTAACTATGCAGCAATATTAATTTGATATAAAAGGTAAAACTGTAACTGAAAACTCCAACTGCAAAATTATTGAAGAGACCTATATAGAAACAAAAAATAGGAAGTATGTTCTTACATTTCGTTTTCGAAATATGAGCTAGATAAACTAGATAGATACATAATATAGATGTATACATAATATATCATTTCTATTTATTTATTATACATTAAAAGTTATCTTAATAATATTTACATTGACCCATAAAACTGGAAAGCAATTTGTCTATTGTTCGGGTTTATTGTGTTTTAGAACCTCCCTAGAAGTTACCCAAGACATTCTAATGAACAATTGGCCTATCTGTCATACGTTATCTTTAAAAATAGCTAAACGAAAGCAGCACATGAAATTGTGTTAAGTAGTTAGGAAGAACTAAGCCGATAAACAGACATATATCGACTTTGTTTTATAGTCGGAGATTCTCCGCTTTGCTCTTTTGTGAGCAGCGCATTGAGGATAATGGGATCAGTAGTAGGTAGGTACACTTGCGCTATTGTTATCCCCTTTGTATGTTAACGAGGAGGACGATGCAGTTTGAATAGATGCTATTCCGCATTCCGGATCAGGAGCGAGCTCTTCCCGTCTATCCCAATTAAACTCGCAAAAAGTTGAAAACGATTTGGCGCAACTATATAGGAGTCCATTTGAATTGGCGCTTTGTGGAATTGTGCAGGTGTCTTTTAAGCTATTTTATTTTATTTAGACACTTCTTATTTTCCTTTTTTTAATATGAATAATAGATAATTTTACTTTAATAAATTTGTCATTGAGCGGCATTAACTATATACATATATATAGCCATATTAAATATTATCATTAAATAGCTGGCTGGATACCATCACTCCTCTTAAAATTCTCATTTTAAGGTGATCCATTTTCCAAACAAAAAATCATTTAAAATACATGGGCTCTGCCATCCCTTACTCACTGAAACTCACCCCAACAATTATTTTGATTTATTCTTAAAGGTTCTGAAAGGTTCTGGAACGGAACTTTTTTTATATTGTTTTTGACCTTATTTGCCATTTCTAAAGTGAAAAAAATGGTGCTTGAAATTTGTCGTTGTCAATGAGTAATAATAAGGATTAATAATAAAATTATAGGTACTCTAATGCCATATTTCCAAAAGATTCTATCATTTTTCCAAATTAAATAATCACTTTAGATTTCGTTTTTTTTTCTGAGGATTATTATTTATTTATTTCGTCAATTAATATTAATGTTTCTTTTATATCACATTAATAAAACTTGAATGTAAAACGGCATGCATATAGCTGTGAAATTTCTAATATTGTAAAATACTAACTGCATCTCTTGTTATTGCTTGTGTATATATAAATGACGGCAGCCACGTACAAAAAAGTGGTAACAAGACTTTGATAGGCTGTAGCCTTTGATTTAACAAGACAAACATACTGTCTTGTCTAGAAGCATAACACTGCTCCGACAAACACGTAAACCAGCGTAAAGTTCTATTACTCAACTGAACATAAAAATAATATTCTTCTCTAAACTTGTTCAACGATTTTTTTTTTCTGAGTTAATTCGAGGAAATTCTTTTGAGAATACGTACTTGTTACTGCCATTTGAAATAGGCAAAAAAAAAGTATATGAAATTTCCTTGACCCGTGCTAATAGAGGTCACTGGTCATCTTCAAGGTTCGCTTTATTAGAAACTGCACAAGGCGTTTTATGAAAACTACTATTACCCACACTAGTCGAAATTCGGAGATTGGAAATATGAATTCGAAATTATTACGAATATATTTTTAACTAAGCTCGTCAAATTAGAGCAAGACAGTTCATACATGTCAGCGTCATAAAATAATTAACGTTCAGAGTGTTAGAAACATCTATTGTTCAGTAATATTCATTAAATCAAAGTCAATAAAATATCGGAACTCAAACTTGGATTAATAAAACAACAAATCTGAATTTATTAGAAAAAGTTTTTTTTTCGTTCTGCAAGTAAATTAGGCATATTTTATTTTATTTTTTATTTTATTCAATCGAGATACCAACAGCACATCAAAATTTACTAAGTCAACATTTGCATACCAATTACTGGTATCTTCAGCTATAATACTCTGTTAAGAATTTAGAAAAAAATTATAATGAATAATACATATATTATACCCACTCGAAACTTAAGCATTAAAATAAAAAAATAAAAAGCCAGAGTAGGTGACATACAAAGATAAGAAGCAAAATTCACTCAAAAGTCAAAAGTATAATCTAATTGATCCATAAATTTGTTAGCTATTGTCTGTGCAATGGAACAATACATGAGGCAGTATTGATTATTTGTAATAGAAAGTCGTGAGGTATTCCAATCATGAAACTGCGCTTTTAGGGCAAGTTGAATGGAAATTAATTAATAACTACGGATAACGTTGCGTGCGCGGCTTACATATTTCCAACCAAACTGTAAAGATACTAGAAATGTCGTGATATATATATGGCATTTTCAAGAGGCTAATAAATATGGTGAAAATTTTATTTTATTTATCTAGACGAAGTAGCGGGCAAAAGCTTCGTCCGCGCCCCTTTTTCTGATGTGTACAAACATTTATACAATCTTTATGTGTCATATATTATTGTCAGGCCTTAAATTTTTTGTATTTTTATTTTAGATGATCCTTCAGGAACCATATCACTAACAACATGTAATAAATACAAAATCTTATGATGATAGGTTAAGTAGTTAAGGAGTGAAAGCGTATCAAACAAACTCACTTTCGCATTTTTAATATTGCTATATAGTTAGTGTTTGTTTCTATAGATTTTGCAAAAGGCAGCCCATCGATCTGGCAATAACTATTTATGATATCTGCTTGAACAAAATTTGATTGTGTCATATTCATTTCAAACTAGTGACCCGCTCCCGGCTTCGCACGGGTGCAATTTTTTCTGCAAATTATATATAAAAACCTTCCTCGTTTAACTCTCTTTCCATAAGTGAAAACCGCATGAAAATCGATTTAGTAGTTTTTAAGATTATCGCCAACATACAGACAAGACAGACGCCGCGGAGGATCCACAATAATATGGAAGGATATTGTTTGTTGTTTTCAGTCGTCTTTAACTCCGTGATTTCTCTTAATGGCGTGAACTTATCGAGGGAGACCTTGTACAGCAGAGAATACTTAATTCTGTCCGAATATGATTGATTGCTTCTCGATTGTTCATTGATTGCCTAATATACGATGGGCGTTGTTGTACAACGCGGAATATTAACTTACTTACTGACACGCACCCTTTGACACCTTGTCTGAATAAACTTGTTTTATTAGTGAAAACAAAAAGGTAGTCCTTTTTGTTAAAAGTAAATAGAAAATGTGAGTACTTGAAAATTACTGGTATTAATAGCACAGTTTGAATAAAAATAAAAGTCAATTCACAGCAGATTAAGTGGCTTGTAATATTTCTGGCTACTCGTAGGGGCTCGCCACATCAGGCACTTGCAATTACATTACATAAAGCCTTCTAAAAAAGTCTATATAGTCTATCTTTAGATACATCAAATTTACTTGCTTCTGTAATAAAGTAATCGTATCGTGTAGAAGATTCATAGACATATGAAAGTTACCGACATAAGTCAGCAAATCAGTAAGTTGAAGAGGCAGTGGGCAGAACACATAGTACGGAGAGCCTTGGGCCACTGGGACCGGAAGATTCTCAAGCGATCCACCCACAAAGTGGACAGACGATCTGGTCCTGATTTGCGGGTCTTCATCATGTTACTCAGCCAAACCTATTCAGATTCAAGGTTTACTGAGAAGAACACATTTATGAGTCATCTCATATACCAGAAGTTAACACTACTACATAAAAATTAAAATAAAATAAAAAATCTTTTTAAAAATCACGCTTCTAAAATGATTAAAAGAAAACATTCTAACATATCTATATTATTTTTAAAAAGCTTGCTTAATTGCGGACTTGTTTGTGGCTACGCAGATAAACCTCATTAAATGTGTGGAACGACACCTTCATTATTCGAGATTATTTTTCAAATAACTCTGTACGTGTATGAAAAGGATCAGGTGGAGCGAAAGCGAGGCGTCTCACCCTCACTAAGGCGGACTTCAAACGACGCGTGAACAGAGCGTGCTATATAATATAAATCAAGTGTTTAAGCCTTCAAAGGCTGCGAGTGTTGCCCGCGGCCGTAATACGAGCCCTCACGTTACGATTCCCTCACGCTGTTATCAATTTGACCGTGAAAATCCGTTTGTTTTTGTATCACTTTGCGCGTTTTACGAGCAAAGTGATTCCATTTGATAGGGACAAAAGCTCGGCGTTCAGGGAAATTTTTGATCGCTATTTAGATAGAAATCCTTTCAAATACGATGTTGGATTTTAGGTTTTATCTCGAATCCTAAGTAGTATTTCTAAAATGAATGTCATTTTGACTAATCAAAATTGATTACTCATTTTGATTTGTCAATCTTCAAAATGATTAATCAAAATGAATGTCCATAAAATGTAATTTCTTTAATTAAATTGCTTTAATGGGAGAATTAATCTATTCTCCCGTGTTCACTGCCTTATTTATGAAAAAAAAACTATTTTAAATATAAGAATTTATTGACATAGTCAAAGTAAAAATTTAAAATAGATTATCAATTACTCATTGATTTAAAACGATAACGAAACGATAACGAAGTTCGTAAACAATAAAATGTGTGGAATTAACATTTTATTCTTCGAACTTCGTTATCGTTTTTAAAATGTTACTTTGACTAAGGCCCCAGTCATGAATCGCTGCTGTCAAACATGTAAACGATAGATCTTCAAACATGTTTCTTTATTATTAATGATGATAGGGATTCCCTATTACTCTCACCTATTGTCTCTTCCATTACCCATAATGATAGGAATCAGTTTCAAGGGCGCACTTTCATCTATATTATATCGTAATGCTTGTTTCTAGGCGACGAAAACCTTTGATTGATGCTAAGTACCAGCCATCAATTAAACATTAGTCGTCAGCCTGCCCTTTATGTAGTAAAATTTACGCAGTATATAATCTTACAAAATATTAAACTTTATATATTTCCAAAAGTAAACCAATTATTCTATCGTTTGCTCTCTTTCTAAAACTTTACTGAACTGAACTGTTTAGAACTGTTTTTGAATAGCCCATTGGATTAGTGGTTCGAGTACTTGTCTTAACACTCTGTTCCAGGAGCCCGCGTTCGATTTCCGGCAGGGTCAACTTTTGAAATGAACTTTTCAAAGTTAGCTCTGGTCTGGATCTTGAAAATGACAGGGCAGACTGCGTTTCGAAATCATTTGGGCAGCTCTTATATAATACTACCGTGAAATAATAGCATGTGTGCTTTTGTGTTTCTGTGAGTATGTAAAGGATTCCAGACCATTTCCCTATTCAATCCCTCCTCCTTAATCGGCAGCGTACTTGCAGTACCTGTGGCGTTGCTTGTATTTTAGGTGACGGTAGCCACCCACTATTAAGTGGACCTGTCTGCCGACATTAATATAAGAAAATAAAACATAAATATATATGAGTAGAGAAAAGGAATAGCCGACGGCCGCTGGGGCCGGAAGGTTCTCGACTGGAGGCCACGGACTGGCAAGTGCAGCGCAGGACGTCCACCCACAAGGCGGACAAACAACCTGATAAGGGCTGCGGGTTGACCGTGGATCCAGGCTGCTTTTGACCGGTCATATTTGAAAATTATGGGTGAGGCCTATGTCCAGCAGTGGACGTTATGCGGCTGAGATGATGATGATGATGATGAGAGAAAAGGAAGAGTTTTCATTGTGATTGCACATTTTCATGCATCCCCACTGGTAGAAATAAATGGGAAAAATTCTGGGAAAATTTCTAATAACTGTTTTCGTTAAAATCTTCAAATTGTTATTAATAGTGTCTTATTTAGTAAAACTTGAAGTATAAATTCAACTTTGAAAAAGCGCATTAAAATAATCGACTACACCTAGTCGTTAGTTGACTAAGCACTCATGAAATCGCTCTCCACTAACGACCAACAATAAACTACTAATTGCTGCCAACCGCACCTCACTCATTCTATGCTCCACAGGGTATCAGTAGGGACTCGCTGCGGCAATCTATACATATAATAAAATCGTTAAAGAGCCGTGTCTGTACATTAAATATAAATATTACATTAAAAATTGTAGGTACACATTGCACTTATGTTACCCAGGTCAAAAAAAATTTTTTTAGAATTTTTGTTTGTTTGTCTGAGCGTTTGTGCACGATAATCTCAGGAACAGCTTAACTGTTTTGGATAAAATTTGGCACACAATAATGTTTATTACCTGGATTAACATGTAGGATGCTTTTTAATCTGGAATAATGTCAGGTTCCTGTGGAATTTTCAAAAAAACGGACTACAGCGCGTACGAAGTCGCGGGCACAGCTAGAATGAAATATATTTATTGTTTATTCAGGCCAGTTTAAAACTTGAATTTTATTAGTTTTGGAAGTCAACGTAGTTCTACGTAAATTGAGCTCTTTGAGAAATTCTGAAATCTCTCGGGATTTCTTTGAGACAGCCTACATTTATTACTATTGCTTAATTGTATCCTGAAATTTATTACTACGCCAATGCCCATGTGAGTTGCATGTTCTTTCTCTATGTTAAGAACTTAATCTATTTGTATAAATTCACTAGACCGCAAAGAAAAAGGGTCGCTTAGAAAATCTTCAATATCTTCAAAAGTACCTGACCTAGCTTTATGAAATAAATACTAAATTAAAGCTAAACTAATTGAATTTTATTTTTATTTAAGCACATTAAAATATTCTTTAATTTAGTCTTTATTTCATTTATAGCTAGGTCAAGTACTTTTGAAGATATTGAAGAATTTCTAACCGACCCTTTTTCTTTGCGGTCCAACCATCTTAAAATACAAGATTTAAAATATTCGTTAGAGAACAAAATTCAATTATTTCTCAATTCGTATGTAAGCACCATCGTTTTTATTGCCTATCGCCAACTCGTTTGTAAAGACAAAATACATCCTCTTTAAAGTCCTTTGGCTTTTGATTAAAGAAGTTTGAGAGTTCGGTTTTCAAATGTCCCTCGTTTTTTTTTTTTTGTAAACAATAAGACAGACAAATACAAAAGTTAATATTAGTTGGCATAAGGTCAAATGAATACGGTCGGTAGAAACAAGTGTCATGTAAGAAAGTACCTAATCTAGCAGCAATACAGTTACAGTATACAGTAAACGTCATCTAGAAATGTATTGTAGGTTTTTAACAATAGCTCTCTGTAAATAATCTCATTTATTCCCCACCACAAACACATAAGAACCACTTTACTTATGTTAGGTTTTGGTTTCGGTAAACCTGTTCCTCCAGCTCTAAGCTTTTTTTATGTTAAAGTCGACAGACAGGTTGACGGTCCACTTGATGGTAGGTGTCATAACTTTCCAGCGACCCCGCGCATCTACCCCGCATCATCTGCGCAGAAACTTCTATTATAGTTTAATAGATGGCGCCAACAATAGTGTTATATTTTTCATTTTTTAACGCAAACGAAGACGCGGGCAAAAGTTAGTAAAAGCAACAGACTGTGATGGTTGTCACCTTTGTATATAACAACACAAACGAAACAATTAAGACATTCCGTTTTTTGGTATTAACAACGAAAAGTATCTATAAAATAGAAATTACAAATTGAAAAAGTTACTGATGAAAAAGTAGGAAGAAAAAGCATTTTCTATAGAGATCACTTTCGTATTCTCGGTTCGCTATCCCCTTAAGTAATATTGCAGCGTACTCGGCCATCTCGAACAGAAATCGTCTCCATTAAACTACTAGAAGCTGAAGTCGGTTGAAGTACACTTAGAGTCGCATCACAACTGAACGAAGCCTCCTAAACGAGACTTGAAAACTAATTTATTTGATATCAAGAAACCTGATAAAGAACATCTTGTGATAATTGCTTTTACATTTTATGTGACTTGAATATAGTATACTAGCTGGTGCTCACAACTTCGTCCGCGTTGAATATTTAAAAAAAAGCAATATAACGCTTGACCTCGTGTTGCTATAACACTTTGGGCAGGCGTTAGTTTTTTTTTTATTATCCTTCGGGAATAGTCCTATTTTTCTGGATGAAAGGTACCCTATGTCCTTTCTGGTGTCCCAGACAACGTGTATGCAAAATTTCATGGTGATCGGTTCAGTAGTTTTTGCGTGAAAGAGTTACAAACATCCATACATCCAAACATACTTTCCCATTTATAATATTAGTATAGAGTAAATAGATATACGTAGGTAATAAGTACATTTTCTTTAATTATAATTTTCAAAACCAACCATTGCTGGAAATGTTGTTCATGATTTTTTTTATTTTTTTATCTTTAGGGATAACAGCTAAGCTGGTCCATTTAATGGTATGTGAATATCGTCGTTTATGTATACAAGTAATTTCCACAGTGTAAGTTAAAAAACCTGGCCTAGTTTTGAACGATGTCATTTCAGTTTCCATTTCTTCAGCTTCACGCTCCACTCGCCTGTTCTGGTTGATTCTGTATTCTGAGTTCATCGGTCCCACATAAAGCTCAAGCTCGAATTCGTAATGTTATTATTCTATGAAATTATCAAACTTGCTGGCTATCAACAGGAGACATTGCATTAAATTCTCTGCAAGTCACCTAATACCTACTTCGCTCGTTTTGTCAAATATACCTCTAAATGAAACACTATTCTCAAATGGAAGCGTTTAGTGACACAATTACGAATGCAAAGCGTTTTAACTGTCCGACAATGGCATTCAAGTATTTTAATTTATAAAAAATATTTGAATTTAATTATTTTTAATAATTTTTGATTTTTCGCAATCCTGAATTAGGACTCAGTAACTGTTTCGCGCATTATTCATGATTTAATGTAGACATTAAATACAATGTTTTCAAAAAATAAATTTGAACCATTGGAAATCATTATAACATTTCAATGATTTTTTGTTATACAAAGCAAAGCACAAACGACTTCAAGTTTCAACGTTCAAGTGGAATCCTACTATTGGATGTTTGATACTCGATTTTGATACTTGATACGTTAACGTATGAATCAGAATAACACTCAAGGTTGGATTTACACTAGGGCTGTGCCCAGGGAGACAAATTCCCAGGGGCAAATATGGGGCTTGAAAAAGAAAGTGCATTTACAAATAATAATTCATATTATAAATTTATAAATTTATATATTATAAAAAAATATATGATTATAAAATTTCATAATTTTTAAAAATTTATGGATTTTATAGTGGAAAGTCAAAATGTATTCTAAACCCTCATCCGCTTTGTGTAGAATATATGGGTAATGGGGCGGCATTTTTTACGGTGCCCAGGGCGGCACAAAGGGAAAATCCGGCCCTGATAACGCTACGCATACGCTATAAGTTCTAAGATAGAGTACGAAGCCGCGGGCATAAGCTAGGGTTAAACAAAAGTAATAGTGAACACTTTATGCATAAACATCGCATAACTCCATCACATTATACTGATTGCTAAGTTGCGTGTGAGGTTCGGGTTAATGATAATTGAAACAGACACAGAAATATATAGGTTACACCCACACCACACTCCATTAGGGAAGGTAACCAAATATTTTGATACGAGTGCTTTCCACGTCGGAAATTATTTGTCGGTAAATTTGATATGACGCACGCGTTCTGTTTACATCCAAGCGAGTCAAAAATTAAAATGAATATCTAAGATTCGACAACCTATAACGTCAAATAGACCGTTAGCCTGCCTAAAAAAGGTAAGTAAGTGTCAAATGATAATTATCTACATAAAAAAGATAAGTAAATTAAGCTCATTACAAATAATTACTTATTCACATAAGTATTTCACATTATAATTCACAATAATTCTCACCAATTAATTCCATTCATTTTTCACTTTTTGCTAGAATTTTGACACCGCATATTTGCAAATTTAAATTTTCTCAACAAAGAGGAAAAATTAGGGAGTAACGAGATCGTGTGTGAGCAATTGTACGCTTGGGTAAAAATTGTGTCCCAAATCCCGGAATTTGTTTTACAAAGTAAGCGATAACCGCACATAATAACCCTTGTTGGCGTAACAACAGCGGGCTTTGCGTAAATTATTTTCAACCATTCTAGCCGAGTGGTGATGGGGCGTTTTGTGAGTTGACTCTCTGAGGAATTTGAATAAACACCTGTTTTTTTGTTTTCTTTTTCATCAATGTAAATTTCAAGCGGGAGAAAAAATATAGTACAGCAAATTACTAATGATAAGACTGATTATCTACTTGGTTGTAACTTTGTCAGTGACTATTTTTATTTAAAGACACGAGCAAATCAAGAAAGAAGCACTATCTAACATTATGCCTAACTAGATCAGTGCCAAATCCTCATATAAGCAACACATTAGCAAGTTTGATATACAGTTAATTTATTTATTTAATTGAGACTGCTAGTATTGACGTGTACCTATTACAACTAATATAAGTATAATATTAAATCATACAAAAATTTGCTAAAACAAAATCTAAGTGGACTTCCTTACTAAAAGATAAAGACTTCCTTATGTATACATATTTCTTCTATACATAACCACATAAGCGCAATGACAGAAGACTTTGGTATTTCCTTAATAACATGTCAAAAGTCTGCAGCAAAACCGTAACGACATTGGATTTCTGGTCAGAGCTACAGTAGTTAAAGTTTTCCCTTATTCATATCCTTGCAGTAGGTACGTGCGTTGCATCCTCTTTATGTTAAGATTGTCAGACAGGCTGATGGTCCACTTTTTGGTAGATGGCTACTGTTGCCACAAGTGCTACAAGGGCACTGCCGACCAAAGTAGGATTTAGGATAAGGGATTAGGAAGGGATACGGAAATGAGCTGTGGCATCACTTTCTCACTCACCGAAGCAGCACTCACAGCACACATATTGCAGTGTGGATACTGCCACCAGAGAGGCTGCCCTAATTACTGCGAAACGTAGTATGCCCTGCCACTACTTTCCACATCCAGACCAGAGTCAAATTTGAAAAGTTATTTCCAAGGTTGACCCTGCCGAGAATCGAGCCCGGAATCCCTATAACAGAGCGTTAACCACTCATTTAACGGTTTAACGGTTTAACTCATTTAACGGGCTTGTCGAAACTAAACGTTTTGTTTTGCGTGAAAATCGTTTTTGCGTGAAAGAGTAACAAACATCCATACACACAAACTTTCGTATTTATAAGATTATTTAGTAACTTATTCTCATGTAAAACCACAACATATGGTAGTTACTTTAACACAGGCCACGTCCACTGAGCTACTCGTAAAACCATAAAACCGACGATCCATCCCTATGCAAAACGATTTAGCGCGTCATAAAGTAAATGATCTTGACGCTCCCACCATTGTTAAGAAACAATGCTTTTATACTAAGGTAGTCTCAGATATACTAACTCGAGTATCATATTTATCTAGAGTAAATTTTGTGTCTCTGTAACACATTTTCTTTTTATGAATATTGACAAATCAATCGCCGTGCGTTAGTCTAGCAAAAACTTAAGAATGACCAGACCGTTTTTAATTCAATTTTCCCTTATGGAAAGAGGGATAAACAGATGGTTTGTAAGTATATATAAAAATTGCACCCCGGGCAAAGCCGGGAGCGTGTTACTAGTAAACAATAAAAATTAATATTTCGAATTCATCGTTTACAATGTACGGTATTATTAAAGCAAGAGGCTTAGTTGTTTATTAAAATTAGATTCTAAGTAAGTTCAATTCGAACTTACCATTACATGAATTAACGAAGATAATTTCATAACATCCCCTTTAGCGGAACAAAACGGTGGCGAAACGAGTTAAGAAAGTAAAATTTTCGGGCACAAAAAGAAGCAAAGCCTCTTAAGGGTTTAAGGGTTGGCGGCCTTCAATAATTTATAACGAAAATGCAAATGAGCAATGAATAAAATTAGAAATACGTATTTGTACTTCCCAGTTGGAGCGGAGTCATTAATTTTATCTTTCAAAGGTTTTTATTTTATTTCATTAAATTCTCTTGAAACAAAATGAGTGAATATTTTAAAATATCAAAATACCATTTGAAAATAGCGGGCCGCCACCGGCTTTGCACGGTTTTTTTTTCTGTAAATTATATATAATATGTCTTCCTAAATATGTATATACCTTCCTTCGATTAATCAAAACGGATTTTCGTATTCTGCATATATGAGAACCAAGTTCGCACACTCAGAAGTAATCAGTCACACTACTGTCTCACGAAAGTGAGAGACGAATACCACTGGTGCAAAGAGGTATTCATTAATGAAAAGGGAAGCTGAATTGGCAGCGCTACGAGTATCCATGCCAACCAGGTACTTTCTTTTACCAAATGTGTATAAATACTTCATTGTTATGACACTAAGCTAATGTTCTAAGACGCGAATGAATCTCGCGTTTTCATGTAAAACAGGTTTAATAGGGTTGGAATCAACCAGAAAGACGTAACAATTTGAAACATAGGTGTTGTACAACATTCGTACAAATCTAGTTGCTGACCTACCGGAAGGGAGTTCCAAATAAAATTTCGTAACGTTTAGCCTTAACACCGCTAATTTCATTATAAATGTAGGTTAGATGGCTATAATTTATAAATGCATGCGTTTGAAGATCATCAGTTCATTTCCTAGTTGACGAAGGGATATCACTAACTTCCACATGTTCTGTCGAGGATTATACACCACTAACCCACTAGGGATGACTTTCTTTTATGTTTTCCACATTCACCTTGGTAGAATTATATGCATGAAATAATTTTCAATACAATAAAAATACCAGCTAAGATGTTTTAAATCTCATATATTCCATCGAACATTAGTATAATTTTTTACTGCAAAAATTGCAAGAAATTATATAAGAAAGAAACACTTTAAAAATAGAAATAGAACACGTTGCAGTGTCCACTTGGTTACTTCGATAGCTCAGAGTAAATGAGGCGTCTTTCCAACAGGCAAGATTAATGAAAGCGTCGCCGCCCACAACTCTGAGTGCGCTGAATTAAGGGCAAGTAGATACTGCGATGTTTCAACCACAAAACATAACCGAAATATAACCGACAACTAAGTAATGCTTGTGGAATGTTTTCGGATTTTTATTAAGATTTTCAAATATCCTACTACAGTAGCCGCATTATCATCTGAGTCGTCAAGCAAAAAAATTATCTAAGATACATATATACTCTCATGTGTTATTTAATTACGACAAAGATAATTCTTACAATTACAATTAATAATTGTAAGTTTATTACTAATTAATAATTGCCTAGATAAATCGCGAACCGATGCTGTTCATAATACGTATAAATTAAAATCAACTGTCAAGCAAATCCACGCTCGCGCGGAAAACTTAACATAAAGGTTATTGTTTATTACATTAATGTTAGTATTGAACTGCATTACTGATAAATGACTAATTTGGTTTAAGAGACTTAAAAAATATATATAAATACATACAATAAACAAAATACTGTAGTTTCACCACATATGCACGTACAAGAATTTATTTACAGCTATAATAAATAGCTTTCATGCACCTACATAAAAACACCTAAGCAGAGTTTCACTTAATAAGTAATTGATATTATTAAATCGTCAATAGGTACCAATTGAAGATTGAAGTATTGTGCCGATGACCTGTTTAATTAATCAAAGTTTTATGAGTTTGTTGAGATTCGTTTTAATAGAATTTCTAAGATAGAAGCGGTAGCGTTGTAACTGAACAATAATAATCATTGAAACTTCGGTGAGAATACCGCATTTACCTAGTTTTGTAAGTACTTCGTTTCCCAAAGCTCACTAACTGCTTGAGCCAAGTTTCATAAACTACACAAAAAGCTCTGAGTTGCAATATTATTTAATACTAGCTGGTGCCCTCGACTTCGTCCGCGTTTTAACGATGAAAGGTACCCTATGTCCTTTCTGGTGTCCCAGACAACGTGTATGCAAATTTTCATGGTAATCGGTTCAGTAATTTTTGCGTGAAAGAGTTACAAATATCCATACATCCATACATCCAAACATACTTTCGCATTTATAAAATTAGTACAAATATAAAGCCTGTCATCTCTATCGCTGTGATGACGGTGGCGCCAATTTTTATAATATATTTTGAGACTATCCCTCGGGAACCTAACTTTTTCCAGGATAAAAAGTATTAGGATAATAAGTAGTATTCTATGTGTTAAAAAAATATTATTGTAATCCGTTAAGCCGTTTCTGAGATTCTCGTGCACAGACAGATTAACAGCCAAAAATTCTAAAAAATGTACAGACGATTGTATTATATGTGATAAATACGAGTATTTTATTTTATGGGCATTTTTTATGGCATAAAAACCTTCTATGACCGTGATCTTTCCATTCAATGTAAAATATAAATATCCATTTTTGTATGTTATACAGATTTAACTTGTGTATATAGATGTAAAGAGTTATACTCGTTCATAATATTTGAACACAATATAGGTTGAATAACGTATACCACGTTTATTCCAAAAATATATGTGGTGTTTAGCCACAAGCTGTGAGTTAACGAGAAAAACTTCTTTCTCTTTGGTGATGGATTACAGTAGGGCAAAGTTTTCCTGACGCGTGTAGCTGGTGCTTTATTCACTTTCCTTTTACTCAACTGTTGCTTGTTCTCTAAATCATTTGCTCCTTTCAAGAAAATAACTGAGTGAACATTTTAAATTATCGCTTATTTCTTTACGAAATTAAAATAAAAAGAAAATAATTAAATGCTTCATTTGTCACCGATTCTTCTTCTCGATGACTATCTAAAATTAA
Organism: Synanthedon myopaeformis; assembly: GCA_944738685.1. Classification (NCBI taxonomy): domain Eukaryota; kingdom Metazoa; phylum Arthropoda; class Insecta; order Lepidoptera; family Sesiidae; genus Synanthedon; species Synanthedon myopaeformis. Next base: position 9,568,678 of record OX122917.1, read on the forward strand.
TATTTTTTCACAAAATTATTGTTACTTTATAAGCTGTTTCTGCTCATTAAATTGTCCTTGATTTGACTATAATCAATTATTTTGAAGAGTTACTAGGTTTGTACTAGGTAGAAAAACTTCCCTACTTAAATTTCAACATCCAGCTAATTGAATAAGTGAATCCGATGAGATGAGCTAACTTTTAACGTGGCAAAGTTATAAACATTTCTAATGTTATATCTGTGTATTTGTCATAGTTGACTATTGATTAATGGGACGTCCAACGAAGCTAGTGAAGTGCATTGGCCGTGAAACTGCTTACCGTTATATTGAACAAGACTTAAGTGAATTGTTAGTAAATTTACAACCTTACCTCTAATGGGACTAGGTTGAAATTATGTTTGTCGAATGTGTTGTTACTTATAAGAATGAGTGATAAATGTTAAGGCCGTCATCCTGTTGGAAAATTGCACAAAGAATTGAAGACAATGATGTAATAAAGATGTGAAATACTTCATTTCGGATATACATATTAAAGATTATGCTACAAATGTGTACCTACTTGACCTAACTGCTTTGGACTTGATGGACCTGTTTTGGAAAACAAAGAAAAATTGTGGTCCTGACTTTACTGACTAGTCTCGGGATCTGCTACTTTTGATTTTAATTTGAATTTTGCCTTTTTTATTGTAAAAAAAAGGCTATTTTAAATTGCTATTTCTACAAATGACACTGGCAAAATCATCGGAGGAGATCTGCTGGAGCCAAGACATTAAAAGAGAAGAAGAAGAAGAAAAAATGTGTACCTTCATATTTATTAGCTGTAATAGCCCAATAGGTAGAACGCTTTTTTCTGATACAGCAAATTTAGGTTTAAGTCCTGATCAGACTTATCTCAGTGTTTTTATATTCTATGTTCTTCTTCAATGTTCCCCGAAACTTAAGGCTCTTTAAGAATAGAGTGAATAGGCGGGCAAGCGAACTCCATCTTGGATCTTATCTTCACTTACCATCAGGTAAGATTGAGGGCAATCCCGTATACACATTTTTTTAAAGTATATTCACAGGCTAATATGGCACAATAAATGTACAAGTAGACAGAAAAATTTATGAAAGGTCAGACTCTGTAGTGGCTTCATTTATTTATCTTTCTTCCCAATCTACAGAAACACTGCACGGAATTGAATGTTGGTGATTTAATTAAATGAAGGCGCGGAGAATGGCGGTTCCATGTTAAATTACCACCACGATAGTCGGCGAACGCTATTTAATCTAATAATAGAATGTGTATAGTTTTCTGTATGTTTATGTGTACGTAAGTACAATTCTTATATTAGGCTGTTGTCAGATCGCGAGCGGGTAAATGTTAGATATATTTTGTTATTATAAAACCGAACTTCATGTGAACTTTGTTAACTAAGTATATGATAGTAAAATAAAATTTAAGTATTGGCATAGTAATGAATTTATATACATGACTTAGAGCACAGAAATGCTCTTATAAACAAAAATTATATGATATTTTTAAAATGTGTTTTGCTAACAGTCTGTATACTTTAGTGCATTTCTGATATTTCATTGCGAATTAATTACGAATAAATATTTTTTTTTTATTGTATAAAAAAACAGTGTCACAATAATATTATTTCAAAATAATAAACACTATTTAGTCATTACGACACGTATATATCATTTAAATTATAAATAAGATAAATTAAACTTAAAGGAAGAGATAAACAAACAACAATATCAATGCATGGTTTCAATGTCCCATTGATACAAGTTTTTAAATAATTCAATACTAGATAATGACTAGATAACTATAATACTCGTAACTGGTGTATATGTCAGTAAAGGACATGACTGGCCATCTGTGTTTATTTTTTACACTGTTACGTCAAATTATGCATGTAATTATGAAAGTAATAGCTTATTTAATTGAACTTTCTACTAGAAACACTCACGAGAATTAAAAGTTTTTTAAGATTAAGTAAAAGTGCATTTGGCTCGTAAGTTAGTGTACAATTTCCAAGTTTCGACTACTAGCGTATCGTTTGCGCTAGAGAAATTGACTTAAGGAAAGTTTGATAGTGGCCCGGATATTGAAACTTGGAGTGTTGCATGTAGCGGACGACCTTTAACACACGATTGAATTGAACTTGCTCCTCCACATTGCCCGTTCTGTTTGTTTGTATTGATATTGAAATATATTTTTAATAAAGTTTTATATTCTTCTCATTGCGAGCTTTTTCTCGGGTGTTTTCTTATGCGATACCTTACAAATATATACAGCTTTCTTCGTGATAGATCATTGCGCAGGTTGGCTGTAAGCTGGCTATCATTATCATCATATGTATCAATTGTAACTTAAATATTTTATGACTTTAATATGTGTGACTGAAAGGCTGATGAGACGGTGATGATGATGATGCTACACGTTTAATAAAATGTTTGGCATCATCATCATCATATCAGCCATAAAACTTCCACTGCAGAACCTGGCCTCTTCCATGATTGTCCAAATGCAGTCTAGATCAGCCTGCTATCAGAAGCAGCCTAGATCCACTGTCGACCGGCGGCCCTTTTCAGATCATCTGTCAACTTTGTGGTTGGATTTCTTACGCTGCACTCACCGGTCCTCGAGAACTTTCCGGTCCCAGTGCCCATCAACTCTCCATACTATGTGTCCTTCTCACTGCACTTCAACTTACTGATCCGCCGTATTATGTCGATAACTTTAGTACGTCTACGGATCCCCCTCATTTCTGATTCGACCTCGCAGTGTAACCCCGACCACAGCCCTCTTCATAGCTCGTTGAGCGACTGTGAGCTTTCTTACGAGGTCCATAGTTAGAAACTACATTTCAGCGCCAAATGTTATCACTGGCTACACACATTGGTCGAAAAATTTTGTTTTAAGACACTGAGGAATTTTAGACGAGAAGGTGTCTCGGAGCTTTTCGAACGCTGCCCATCCGATCTGGATTCGACGATTGACTTCGAAGTTCGCTTTACCTAATTGGACTGTTTGTCCCATGTAAAAATAATCGTCAACAACTTCGAGAGTTGAATTCACAAATGTTACTGGGGTGAGCTCAACATGGGCTCACTTAATGCCCTCTCTTAGGGAAACTCGGATGAGGTCATCGAGCATAGAAACCAATAAAAAGAAATATTGCAGTAGCGGTGTTTATCATCTTAATATAGAGTGAAGAAATCATCCATCGTGAGGCACTCAATAAAGATGGAGAATAAGCTCTAGCGACTTATTACTGAAACACAACAGCCCACGTGATGTTATTTCACGCATCAGCGTATGCTAATTTTAAAATATTACGTTTCTTATATTTTCCTTCATTTCATTTCTAGTAAATTAGGTTTCCTATTAACATTTAAATATGCCTGAAATGGCATCGTCGAAATGAACAAATTCAGATCTAAATTAAGTTACCAGAATGTAGGTAATGCTAAAAAATACAAGACTATAATATTGTCGAATTAAATCACATCTAATTTACATATAAGTTAACTTGAAGTCAGCTTATATACTTATAATTAACTACCTGATGCCCGCGACTTTGTCCGCGTTGAAAAAGAAAATATGAGTAATAACACTTGACATCGTTATCGCTGTGTTAGCGCCCAATTCTTTATATTTTTAGACGATCACTCGGGAACAGTTTTTTTCTGGATGAAAGGTATCCTATGTCCTTTTTTATATCCCTGACAACGTGTATGCAAAATCTCATGATGATCGGTTGAGTAGTTAAGGCGTGAAAAGGTAGCAGACAGACAGACAGAGTTACTGTCGCATTTATAATATTAGTATGGATTAGCAATTATACTCTGGTAAAAGTATGATTTTTAGGCGGTAATGATGAATAAATTTCTTTTGCAACCTCTTTGTAATCAGTTTCAACGTTATATTCTTTCTGTATTTATAATGCGACTTGGTAAATTGCATCGAAATAATATATCTTTGCAAAAATCTTTGCAATATTTTCTAATTTTTAAAACTCTTTATAAAATTATATTGAACGTATTAAAACAATTTCAAATATAATATCCAATGCAGGACGATTCTGCATAGACTACAAAATAAAAGAATGCGGTTTCAATATTAAAATATTGCATCGACTGCAAAATGTACCACATTAAAATGTATAAAGGAAATACCAGCTTTGTTTAACGAAATTTGCATAGCCGATGTTACTTTTTGTTTATTTTGTTAGTTTTCTTTCATTCTTATAATCCACCATGTGTTACCGGCATATAATTATAATAGAACAACTTATTTTTATTATACAAAAGCTTGCGCTGTGCCGGTCCGCAAGCTATATGACGAAATTATTAAAGGCTGTTAGGGTTGCTATACATATAACTTTTAATTACATTAAAAATTTTGTCCATGAACAAAATTAAGGTTAGTAAATCAAATGTGGGTATACTTTCATGCGAATTGGTACAAAAAGTTTAATTCACATCGGAAGCCGCGCTTCCATACTTTTCGAGATGAAGTAAGCGCTTCTATAATAGGTACTTTAATAAATGAAGAGAAAGTTTAAAATACTGCGCCAATGTTGGACCGCGTACTTACCAAACGTTGAAAATATCGTTTTGAATTTACAATACTTCTAAACCCAACTCTTTAATGTTTGAGGCCTTTCAATATTTTTATAGTTAGAAAAATACAATCTATAGCAAGTCAAAGCTTAAATTTCGTAGGCAAATTACAATCTCATTCATAATGTAACTAACAGAGAGAATTTTAATTTTCAGCTTGCGAGAGAATCTCCTAAGTCACATATGCATGTAGGTATTGTAAGTACCTACTAAAATATTTGAAGTCATCTACGTGCTCAAAATATAGAAGCGACTGCAGTGAGCTTGGTATTACGTTACCAAAGCACGTGTCGGAAGGACTCTCAAAATATTTGTAATAAATCTTAAATTCGCTTGAACATTCACTTTTTTGCGGGCGCAATTTACGAAGGTATTGCAGTTTTAAAGTCAGTCGGAAATACGCTTACAAACAGATCTATTCGAGCGCTCTGCTACGGATTGGATTCACAAATCAACTTATTCAGATTCATATAAAATTCTTCACCACAAATTCTATTTTATTTTCACACAAAGTAGTTAGTATAAAATATTTGTAAAAATGGAATATAAAGTAGTTATAGTTTTTATAACTAGTTAAAAATAGTTTTAAAAATAGTTTCTGTTATTTTACGTGAATATTTCTATTTAAATTATCCACATAGTTTAGAATAATCTATTAATTCTAAGTATTATTCTACATTGTCTACAACAGAAATCATTTTTATTAAAATTCTTTTTATTTCAACTTTACTCCTACATAAAAATGATTTTATAAAAACATACGTTTGAAATATGTGAGTTTTTGGCCGTTAGTTTTTTTAACTACTCAACGGAAATTCATGGGGGTTTCTCTATAATATTGAGAATTTTCACCAAAAAGTTGAGTGTCAATCAATTTTTATCACCAACTCGACCTCAATTATATTATACGTTTAATGTAGGTAAGATTTTGCAGTTGAATGCCGGTGAAATCAAGGCCAGTTAACTTTAAGCTATTAGTCACACTGGATGCGTTTTGCTTCCTGCTACAGTAAAGTCAAATCGAACGCAGCCTATAAACATCATTTGTTCTAGGGAAACCGGCAAACGATCCGGGATGATCTAATGGCTTGGTCAAGCAGCGGTTATATTATATTCAGTGCTGTTGTAGTGCTTCGATTGAGAGGAATGATTGTATGAACTTACGTTAATGGAAATATACCTACTTTAATTTCTCCAATCACTTTAGTGCACATACTTTTCTTGATATATCATTTATTTACACATCTTCAGCATTCGTACTTTTGTGATTAGGCTATCCTCAATCTATGCTTCCTTACAAATATTATAAATGCGAAAGTATGTTTGGATGTATGGATGTTTGTAACTATTTCACGCAAAAACTACTGAATCGATTACTATTAAATTTTGCATACACGTTGTCTGGGACACCAGAAAGGACATAGGGTACCTTTGATCCAGAAAAAAAATGACTATTCCCGAAGGATCAATAAAAAATAAAGACTAACGCCTGGCTAAAGTGTTATAGCAACACGAGGTCAAGCGTTATATTGCTTTTTTTTTATTTTCAACGCGGACGAAGTCGCGAGCACCAGCTAGTATTTTATAAAGTTACGCGGACGAAACAGCTAGAAATTATAAAATGACTAGTGATAGTTAAATATTGAGATAAAACAGTAATTGTTTTGGAAGCAAGTGAGAGCAGTTTGCCAAGGCGAAATTCCATTAGAAAGATTTGAATAGCGACCGGAGCGTACTGTCACGTCCGATCCAGTCGTGTGCGAGAGACCTCCAATAAATGCGGAGAGGCAAATTGGGAAACTAGATTAAGGGTTCAAATCAACGGGGCCGACGCTGCAAGCGTGTTAGCATTAAAATTATTCAAATTAGCTGCTCGTGCATTATTCCGTTGAAGCCGGCAATTTTTGTCGACCACTAAACTCACTTCGTCTAGTTAAAGTTAGTCTTTCCTAGTCTTTAAATTATGAAAACGCGTTGCACGCTTCAGAGGCCGCACAGTTTGTGAAGTTTAATTATGCAAACAGGCGCTGTTAAGAAGTTCATTTAATACTTTAATCTTCAAGTTATTAAATAAAGTTTCAATCCGGATAAAAAGATTTGCATAGAAAATTACAACATTAAATATAATGTTATATTTATTGTAAAACATATTAATAATCATTTATTATTATGTTAATAACAGATAATAATACAGGTAAATAGGCATAGAAAACGCAATACTGAATGTAGAAAAAAGGTATCTCTCACAAGCTAATGCCGAATCTCGTATGACGAATGTTTGTTCGACAAATTGAAAATCCGATGATCCGTTTTACTTACTCGTATGTCGCATATTCATTTACGCATCCCCCTCAACATTTTGTCACATGTCGTTCATTCTTTGACATAAAAATGAAATCTGGTCGCGGACACCATCTAGTAAAATATAAATGTAAACTTATTATAGACTAATATATTTATGATCACTTGTATTTATCATTATAATTATGACTAGCTATTAGTTTGCTGTGTTAGTTGCTAAGTAAAAAAAATTAAATTGAATATTATTCTAAAACTAAAACCATTATATTATATATGTAATGACTTATTTAACTAACCCCAGTTAAATTAGTCGAATTTCTCGTAGATATATTTATGTTATATTAATTACATACGTGTCTAATAGACACTTGAAACAAAGTTAGGTAATATAGTTCTCATCTCTAGTTCAATATTCATTAAAGGATTCGTAAGTGATAACGAAGGTCGGAGGCAGTGACCTGTATAATTTTGCAGACACGGTATAATTACAGATAAGTTTAATGCATGGCTGTTATACTTGGAGAAACAGACTATATTCAAATATATTTATGCCTTATACTGTTTACAATGAAGCATTACATATTTATTATTCTTTTTAAGTATTTATAAAGTCTAGTACTATATTTATAATATGTATACTCGACTGCCGACCTCAACATTAAAAAATAAAAAGGTACTTAAAAGCTGTCGCCGTGCCTTGGTATTTTTTTTTATTTCCCATCTTATTCTTGTCTTTATTTTTATAGGCAAGAAGGACATCTGAAAGTACATTTTTCATACTTTCGCGATATTCCGCGATATAAATCTTTATGTTCCACTTAGATCCAAACTGTAAAAAGGATTCGGGATGAAAATCTCTTTGAGACTTATCATAATCGGCCTTTAAGTAGGTATATGCGTTGTTTTATGTGCGTACACATAGATTGTTGGTGTTAGATATTTTTTTTAACGTAAGCAGTTTAATTATTTTAATTTATATTAGTATAGATTTGTTTGACGAGTTGTATTAATGTGCCCTGACGTTGTGGGTAGCTTTCACATTTGAGTGTCATCTCCAGGCGCCTCCTGACGATATTTTGGATCAATACTCTCGGAAAGTGGATACGTTGACAGTGTATTTATTTATTTGAATAATCCGATTCTGATATTGATGAAGATATTCCATTTTTCGTGTTAACAATTCTTATAAAAAGAATTCGCAATTCGACATTTTCACTAATAAATATTTTAATAAAACGAGGCGTAGTTTGATCGCATTTACGTGCGTGTAACCTAGTATGTACATGACGAGACATAGTTTTACCGGCCTTTTTCTGCCATCCTTTACATTAGTTTAGTTTAGTTTAGTTTAGTTTATTTCAATTCTTATTTTATCTTAGCTTTATGCATCAAACAAGCCACTAAGAATTCAGTTTCTTTAACAAAGTGACGAGAGACCATAAGCGTTGCAAAAAAGTCTCTTCAGAACTCATTCATAATATTTTAAAAAATCCTGCTGTCTGAACTCGCATGGCCTATTTACAGGTCTTAGCTATATAGGTGTTGTAGGTATCTTAAATAAAAATGTGAAAATACACGTTATAAACATTCAAAAGGAAATATACATTCATATTGTAGAATTACCTAGAGTACGACCATAACGCGAATAAGGAAAACCTCATTGCATGATAAAAGGTTGTCCCTCCAGTCAAAAAGGGTTGACAAGTGTATTATTATCGCATCTAACGATACACAACTACTAACGAATATAAAATTAATGGACAGCATTTTTACAAAGAAATTTTGCTTTTTGCTTCATGATTTACACTTATCACTTAATATAAGATAGTATAGACAAAATGTAAAAACCAAATAATCAAAGAAGAACAAAAATATATTAAATTGTTAAAATTATTAACAATTTGACATATTTTTGTATTATTATACATTCTACAATCACTACACATTATAACACAAAGTCTTTCGCCGCGTCTGCATCGATTTTCATGCTGTTTTCACCAATGGATAGAGTGGTTCTCGAGACAGGTTGAAACTGCATATATACTTATAAGAGCTATTGCTGTGGACGATATTATCTATATTATTGATTAATATTCAGCTGCCGATTTGACAGAATCAGGTTCGTATCCTGTACGTCTCCAAATCCTGCAAGTCTTTTCGTTTTTATATACAAACAATATTTACTATCTAAAGCTGTGAAGGAAAACATAGTAAGGAAACCTCAGAACCAAAAAATAAACGAAACTAAGTTACCATAAATGTGTAATACAAACAAACAATTATTATGGTACAAAAATAACACCAACATTTATACTCGATGTAATACTTAAACTATAAAAGCTCAATTTGATTCAATTACTTAGCAGAAATTTTATTAAAAATGCATAAATTATACTATTATAAAGCTATAAATAATTTCTTAAACTTTTTACTGCTCTTCGAACTTAACGGTTATATCCATGAATTTTAATTGGTCTAAAAGGAAACAATGTCTGTAATGGAGGTCGCGAACAACATATCTCTGGGGACACACTTTAAAACAATGTGTAAAAGTTTGAATGGACCTCTCCCCCTTTTATTTCACATGCTAACTTTCAGAACTTGCACAATTACGGCAACAAGGGACTTCAGATAACGGGAAAACAATAGTCCTATTTTAGCAATGTCATTACGTTCCTGCATTAATGCTAGAACTTCGCTATAATATGATTGATACTATATAGGTTAGCAAACATATACTAACGTAACGACATCAACTGACCTCCAAACTGTTGCCACAACCAAACTAAACACAGTTAAGGAAACTATACGTTAAGGAAGTACAGAGAGAAAACCTTGATATACAATTATACCGACATCAATTTAGTTCAAACAACTTCAAATGAAATGTTTTGTGGGCAATTATTTGGGTATAGTGGACAAAAATAGTATAAAAAAATTATTTTTTTAAACACCCACCACGATTTCTCTGCTTATTATAGGATAAAGATGAATTGCTATAACATATAAGTGTATTTCAAAGTCACTTGATTCATTTCTCATAATTAAGATATTAAAATAGCATTTTTCGCCCAAAACTTTGGACTAATTGTTTGTAATTAAATTATTTAAATTTATAATTAAATTAGAATAACCTGCATAAACTCAACATAGTTAGTACACTTATAGGAATTCAAAAACTACTAAAAGCTGAAATTTGAAACATAGGTTTATTTTATAACGATACTAGGTGGTGCTCGCGACTTCATCCGCGTTGAAAATAAAAAAAGGAATATAACGCTTGACCTCGTGTTGCTATAACACTTTGGCCAGACGTTAGATTTTTATTTTTTATTGATCCCTCGGAAATAGTATTTTTTTCTGGATGAAAGGTACCCTATGTCTTTTCTGGTGTCCCAGACAACGTGTATGCAAAATTTCATGGTGATCGGTTCAGTAGCTTTTGCGTGAAGGGTTACAAACATCCATACATCCATACATACTTTCGCATTTATAATATTAGTACGGATCCATAGGCTTAGAAAAGATTTTTTAAAATTTCAACTCCGCGCAAAGCCGGTGACGGGTCGCTAATAAATAATAATAATAAATAAATGAATATATACTTATTCTTAAGACTACGAGATACCTACGTCGTAGCCGATGACGTTGTAACATTGACCTTGTTTGTCGTTTTTTTTTTTTTTTTTCAATTTGCCTAAAAAAGGTCGTTCCAATAAGGGTCACAGTCACTAACACACCCAGCAAACTCGACTGAATTCATGGTCAATTATTTAATTTGGCGAGATTACCGAGCCGTGTAGATTATAGAGCGATAACGGCCATTTAGACGGCAGTTCGTAACCTTCATTTGCCATTATAAAACCTTACTGCCGTTTTGCACTCACACATATATATTTTTTTATTTTGGTACTTCATAATCTATAAAAAATAAATTAATTGCCACGTATTCATACATTTGACATCACTTAAGAACGGCATAATCGATTTTGCTGATTTTTTTTGTTATCCTAATTAGTAAGACAAGTTTGTATGAAGAAATTTTATTGGAAAATCCACACATCCATAATAATAATTTATAGTATTACCAATTTATACGAATTAGTTTTGTTTGTGAATTATGACAATATTATAAATGAACATTTGTTTAATTTTTTTTTTTTTTTCAAGAAAACATTTTAAACCAAAGTATATTTTCAATTCGATCCTTCTCTTACTTAAAACACGCTTTTCCAATTATATCCAGATGTCCGTTTCTGTTTAAATTCTCATCAAATTTGTCCGCCTATGGCCTCCGCCTCTACTTATCCCTTAGTTATTTCGTTATCTTATTCCAAAAGAATTGTAATATTCGTTAAAGAGGGATAATTTCGTACCTACATTGTTTTGTTTAATGTATATACATTCTACGTATTTTTATTATATAAAACCCTTGAAATAGTGAAGGGTTTCTTCAAATAGGTGCAGTGCTTCCAGACATTACTCTACATGTAAACAAACTAAAGAAATCAGTACTCTCCCTATATAATAGTGTAGATACATTCTACATAAGAGACACCAATATTTTTAATAATATTATTAAATAGTTGAACCCGACCACGCTTCGCTCTGGCTCAGTCAGCAACGTTCCATGGTTGCCATAAAAACGGGCAACGTAAGAAAATTATGTTTTTATTATAAAAAAAATCGGTATCCGTTGGAGTTTTATAAAAGATAAAATATTGTAACATTGAAGTTTTGTATAAAATTTATAATTACTTAAAAAATTAAAATAATTACGGCTTATGATTATTCATATAAGACTCCACACCAAAATACAAAGAATTACTTAAAATATTATTTTATGCTATACTAGCTGTTGCACGCGACTTCGTCTGCGTAATTTTATAAAATATAGGCTATGTTACTCGATGATAATGTAACTTTATATACTCATAAGTGATAGAATTTTCAAAATCGGTCTACCAGTTTTGAGTTAATACATTATATACAAATCTTTTTAATAAAACAAATCTTTTTTCTTTATAATATTGGTATACCTAGATATAATGTTTGTGAATAATATTTTAAAAATCCGATATAGTGTGTGATTTCCAATAATATTAAAATGTGTCTTATTCATTATATTCTAACAAGAATCATATGGGGAATTTAATAAAGAACTTTTACGGAAGCTCATGTATTGAATTCGTACGTTTATTTCCAATAATGACATTCCATCAAGGAGCCCGGGAATTGTGTTACCTATTTCCTCTTCGCAACTTATACCACATATAACCATTTAAAACAGCAATATGTTTTACCTCCGTTGCTTCTTTCATCTTATTGGCAGTTTTTTGGGTTTAACTTTCAAGCTGCAAAGTCATTTTAATAAATATAAACTAAATTGATACTTCAAGTGTATTACCTAAATGAAAACTAGTCTTAAAGTCGTAATTACAACGTGAAAGACGCGTCTTGTAAACTTTGGAACAATTCACACTTAAATTAAAAATCTTTAAGTCCATCGTGTACCACAAGATATACGTGATACGAGTGTGTATGTGTGTCTGGGGTGGCTACGAATGTAAAAATGTCAGTCCATTTGTCGCGAGAACGTGAACGTTGGACCTTCGCCGTTTTAATCTTCGCGAACATAAAATTAAATGATATGTCTTTTTTTTGACATTTTTGACTTTTTTTACTAAGAAGTTACAGTTGTCTTTTTCGCTATATATTGGGAGAGTATCAAACGTACCACAACAACAACATCTCAACTAATTCGTAACTTATTCTCGAAATGTTGCGACCAAAATGTTTTCTTTTAAGCTTGCTAATCATATGAGGTATGACAGTCCCTTATTTTGTTTATTCATGTTAAGGTCGACAGAAATGCTACCGTCGCTTATAAAGCCACATATGCTGATGCAAGTGCGCTGCCAACCATTGTAAGATTAAAGGAATAGGGATATTCCTTAATCTTAATATTAGAAAGGGATAGGGAAATGGCACTCCCTTACTTACTCATCGAAACAACAGGATACATGCTGTTATTTCACGATGGTCTTCTGTAAGTGAGTGGTTACTGCCGCCAGACAGTCTCCCCAAATGTTGTGAAACGCGATGTGCTCGGCCACTACTAAATGTATAACTATGCCAGTGACTCAATTTCTCCTAATCTTCTCCTCATCCAGGTAAATCTTTAGAATGGCGCGCTGTTTATAATAAGCTGAATGACCCTTAGCCTTCCCATCAGACCAATAACTAGAGGCCACATCTCTGTGCCATAAGTCATCATAGAAAACACACTTTTTAAAGACTTTGAATCAATACAATGTCACAGTAATTATCCCTCTTCTTAATAAATAACATCCCTAAGATCTTTATCGATACTTTTGCTAATAATCTTTCGTGAAGTAGTCCCTGGCGTTCATAATCCTTAATGACAATTGTGATTTTATGTATTATCTGTTTCTTGTCTAAAGTACATTCACGTGTACAAACGTAGAGCGGACTGTCCATTAATTTAATATTGTGTGACAATTCCAATAACGTCGGAGACAGTGTTTGCTCATCCATTGTATTCCACGCCCGCCACTTCCACTGTTAAATAGAAGGACACTCGTATATATACATATTATAGATAAGTGCGTCTAACACAAATAATACATATAACAATGTGGCTCTTTAACTTAACAATGGTATGAATATGTTATCTCTCTGCTACAATGCCTGAATAGATTAACATCCTTTCAAGAATAGAAGTAAACATTATAGTATAGAATAATGAAAATGTTTAAAAACTAGTAGTTTATGTTGAACTACACTCATTCATGATTTGTGCACACAAACATTCCTTAGATATTTGTCTTTCCATCGATACAAACAGGAACAAAATATGTCACAACTTCCCGAGATTAGACAGAGAAACTTTATACTATTAGAAATACTAATGGTATTGTTTATTCCAATAGTGCATTTCTTCCCATGTAACAATTCTAAAATGATTCCCAACATAAAGAAATAAAGAAACTAACATCTCACAATTGTCGCAAAAAGCTTTATATTATATTTTATAAAATATAAACTCATGAAATAGAAGTAATAAAACATGAATGAGTTTCTACTCATGCTAAATGTACTGAAAACCTTTTTTATTTTCGTGAAAATATGTAATAGGTACCAAAGTATAGTTTAGGGATCACTAAATCAGGACTGAGAGATAACTGAAAAGTCGAATAAAATATCTTCACATTTTTATCTTCGCAATAAAACATCAAACGCGATCTATTGTTGTCTGTACGATAGAAAAAAAAACGATTTATTTGAACAGTGACGATCCAGCAAATCGGAAAAATATACGTACTTCAGAGATAAAGACGTCGTTAGCATTGTTAGAAATGGATATTTCTTGGTAAATAAACATATTTAAAAGCGATTTCTCGATTACTAGGGCTTTCAAGTAGACAATTTTAGTATTATCTACCTAAGCATTTTCAATGTCAATAAGATAGTTGACTGATTAGAAAAAAATACCAAACATTGTTAAAATAAATCAAACAGGTACATAACATCTAAGCTAATATGGTAAATAGAAAAAAAATGTTTTTTGTAAGTTTTTTGTAATAGAAAAAAATTAGCTAGTAATATGAGCTATATTATTTTTAAAATAAGTCATCAGCGAGTTCTACATAATAACAAAACTGTAGGAAAGTTTTTATGCGAGAATTTGTAATGGGAAGCCATACAAGCTATTAAATGGAATGTTGCCTATAAATCTTCGAAGACATGGGAAGTCCCAGTAGCACCTTCAATCACAGACTACGATGTAAGAATGGATGTAATACAAAGTATAGAGTAAAACGGATAAAGGTAATAGGTAAAAGGATAAGAAAACACGGAAAAATTAAGCTTTGGAATCCCAATAATGAATTTATTTATTTACTAGCTGGTGCCCGTGACTTCGTCCGCATTGAAAAATTAAAAACATAACACCTGAGTAACGCTTGACATCGCCAACGACGGTGGCACTGTTAGTGTTGACGACTATGGTTTCGAAATTTTTATATTGTTAGACGATCCCTGGGGAATCTAAATTTTTTTCAGGATAAAATCCAAGTAATAAACTATCTGTGACAAATTTCATTCAAATCCGTTCAGCCGTTTTTGTGTGATTGAGTAACAAATATACATTTAAAATATTAATATTATTTATTAAACAATTAATATATACATACGTTATAACCCCATTCTTTTATATTTAATTTACAACAACTTATGTAATTAACAAAAATAACAGAGTAATAATAATACTTATAATCTATATAAACATCATAATAACAAAATTAACATTAAACCTTAAATACAAAAAAAATATAAAAAGAATACCCCGTCTAACATGTCCGCCTGCGGCATAGACCTTATTACTCGTATACTTGCAACGTTACCTCTCTGTACTGCCAGAGCGATGCGTTGGCAGAAGTAAATGCCAGCCTAAGCGCCCTAGCCAAGAGGAAACCAATGCAAACGCTCCCTTTGCGTACTTACGAAACGAAAGAAATAAAGCCCGGTGATTGGTTGTTGTAACGCCCACATAAAATTTTGACCAATCACAAAGCTTTGTCCCAGCGTAGCGTAGCCTGAGCGTAGCGTTTACAACTGTACGTTTGCTCTTGGCTAGGGCCCCTGTAGAGTCGACCAGCCGTGCCGACAGTGCCTTTACAAATTTGACTGACAAGGGGCCCAGTGTCTTTTTATTATGTCTCCAAAAAGTAATTGGTAAACTTACAAATTTTCATTAAAAAATCTGCAGAAATTAATCTTTTTACAAAGTGTGTATGATTTTTCTATCACAATTTGCTTGTACACGTATGTATGTGTACTGTGTAGTAATGTAGAGAGTCTGTGTATATATACAGAGTGTAGTCAAGCGTACCTACACGGAATTAGAGCTTTTGGAATTCATACTTTCGTATCGCCCCTTCATCTCCAAATGTCTCACCTACAATGGGAGCGGCCATTATCGTTGCCCCATTATACTACAATGTTTGTAGTTGGCTGCATTACACACAGAAACCGATAAGAATATACCAACTATTTTTATTAAAAGTAATCTAGTTTAAAAGAAATTCGTTCAATCAATACACAAATGGACACATATTGTTGGCATACTTACATATTGTTGGCTCAAATCTCAATTGGCTTGAGATATCACTTGAAAATACCCTTTTTACTTTGTCTCTATCTTCTCAAAACCATACATACACACTTACACACATTACAAGCACATTTTCACTTTTAATACAGGAGACGAATTACAGGACATTTTCATAAGTAATTTTTATTTTATTTTTTTCAAATAATTTGTTTTTATTATTAACTCCTGTTTATTTTATTTTTTTTATTGTATATTGCGTAATTTAATTTAAACTGTGCAAAAATGTCATTTATATTCTTTACACTTATTGTAAAATATGTAATGCTTTACTTAAAAACATTAACTTAACATTTTTCCAGGATAAAAAATATCTTATATGTTGTTCCAAGTATGATATGCTATCTCTATGCTAAATTTCATCCAAATTTCATCCAAATCCATTTAGCCGTTTTTGCGTGATCGAGTAACAAACATACATTTCGCATTTATAATATTATTAGAATAAGTACATTTTATTGTCATAAAATATCTTCTCTTCTCCTCAGTATATTTCAAAGGCGCTTTTCTCAATATATTCAATTGTGCTCGAAAAATATTTATTGCGTATATCCAGAAAGAAATATTTTCAAATATGTCGTAGGTACACTGTTATTGGTGAAATTTATACGTTTGTCGGTGAATTTGTTGGATGGAACACATATTGACTGAAGTTTTGTTACGCGGCAGTGCAATATTAGAAGAACGCATTAAACCCGCTCGCACGTGACCCGAGTGTGGATAGTGTTAAATGTTTTCCAATAAGTATTATATTACGGTTCGATTGGACTCACGGTGACAACGCGTCGTTCAAGATACACTCTAGTTAAGACTTACATCGTTCTAGATTTTTGAGGGCATAATGTACCTAATTAAGGTAAAATAGAATTCGATAAAAAAAATTCATTTCGACGAGCCAGTTAGATAAGTGGTTAGACCCCGCCAGAAATCGAACCCGGGTTAAGTACCCTTACCACTCATCCAACGGGCTCGTCAAACATATGTGACTATTGTCCAGTTTGCAAATTCCCATTCATATTTTCCGTGGTTTCATCTAATTTTAGTTCCTTGTCATAGGAGAAGTAGTATTTATTTTTGCATAATTTTAAATGTTTTATTTCTAATTTTTATAGCTGAAGCTATAAATTACAAAAAAAAAAATATTACTTTCAGACCACCAACAGTGCATAAATTATAAAGAAAAATTTACTTCCATCTCTTTTCATAGGCACACAAGAAAGTTAATTAGAACCCGTTCATTTTTTACCCTAATCGCAACACGATCAACGTAAACATTGGACTCAAAAGACTTTAATAAATATGCTAATCCATTTACGTTGCCCCTTTCTACAGCCCACGCCTCTGTATTACTTCGAATGAATACAAAGGTTGCCCACAATTGACTGTTTTGTTTCTACGACAGTTTTAAATATTCAAATCCAAGAACAGCACAGAACATACTAAAACACGTGATAGTTTGTATGGGGATTTTTTTAATCCTAATCCTAATCCTTACATAGTAGATATAACATTAAGTCGCTTTTCGTGTCTGTCTGTCTGATATCCGCTAACCTACTTCTAAACCACCCAACGGATTTTAATTCAGTTTTTCCTTAAGGATAAACGAGGAAGGTTTGTGTATATGTTTTATGTTTTAAGCATTGATATTTTCGTAATATTTTTCATTACGTTAGATATGAAGGACATAAAGGCTCATTCGGCGTATATTTTAGGAAACATCACTCAGCCGTTTCTTGTCAGGAAGAGCCCAAACATGGTATGTTTGAAAATGTTTATAATTATTTGTGAAACAACTGGTTGAAATGTGATGATGTGGTATATTTTTGAAATCAGCTCAGGAAGCCCTTTTCATTTTATACCCCACTCGATTGGTTTTCATAGTTAGATAGTATTCAAAAATTTAAGACGTCATAACTGGAAAATGTACTAGGTGGCGGATATCCATCCAAGTCTAAAATACTTACTATGACTCCTACTAAAATTTCCTGAAAAACAATCCCCATACGCGAACTTTCCCATAGGACTGCAGTCAGGTTCTGTATTATATCCACAGACAAAAATTAAGAGCTGCAACTAGGCTGCAACATTCTATCACAACGTACAATAAAAAAATATTCCAATTACAAATCATAAACATAAACATTGTCAAGCAAAACAGAAAATTGAGACATAAATTATGTAAAAGGTGAACCGTTAAAATGTCATTTGGGGCTACCCTTAATAAAATTATCCGAAGGCAATGACATTAGATAATAAAATCGATATGGCGTTAGTAAAATCTATTTCCTTAAATATCTGTTATAATACATTGTAGAGTTTAAATAATGTTTTACAGATGAAAAATTATAATAACAGATTCAATAATACAATATGTCTTTTTTTAAATAAGACAAACTTCGAAAAGGTCTTCACAAAACTAAAGTATTTTCAATCCACAATATTATGATATAAACGTGACCAACAACTGATATTATATCCAATATTGTCTGTGCCATAAAAATTCCCATAAATTTATATCGACACTAAAACCCAAACGCATAAACACACCCGAGTGTTAGCACTTATACTCGTTACAAGGGAGAGGAAATATGTTAGAAGGGATAGTGTGGACTGACCCTTATTTGATCGTAGAGGAACGAAGAAAAATGCGTCCAAAAATGAAAATATTTTTACACAAAATTCACTTTGTGGAATGCAAGTCCGCTACCAAGCTTGATAGTATGAAGAGTAAGGGACAAGGTGAGGATAGGGGATAGGAATAGAAATAAAGGATAGTATTCCTTACCTTCGTACCGAAACACAATAGCCCACTTGCTGTTATTTCGTGCTGAACTTATGTAAGTTGGTGGCTACTTCTGCTAAACTAGCTGCCCAGTTTATTACAATAGTGCGTCCATCTGTGATAGTGTAAAATCATGATGTATCTAACCTACAGCCATACACTGAACATGCCACCCTTACAATAGTTAAACAACTATCGAGTAGACGGACAGTGTATCTGGCGAACTTTATCATAAAAGAAAAGGATTACCTTTCTATATATATATTGCATTTATGTACTTTATTATTACTAAAATTATAGATAGATCATAGATAAAGATTGATATGTTTAATATGTTTAAATTTTGAATTATAATACCATATCCATTTGTAATAACTTTCTAGTGGAAACCCTCGTATCTTTTGTGGTCTATTTCCCAAATATTACCAGAATTGCTAAAATGCTTGGCCAAGATTCAATATTGAAGGCCAAAGGGTCACGTCGCTCAGGAAAGCCATTGTATAGAAATGGTTTTCATTGATTTACTAAATTGTTTTCTTAACCGTCCTACTTGTTTATAGTTCACATAATATATTCATAATAGTTGGATTACTAAAAAATGTTAATAAATCAAGATACAAAATAAATGGTTTGAAAAACGAAATCTGTGCGCAATAATACTTTACAATACTTTTTTAAATTTCTGTTCACTTGACAAAGGCGTAAAATTTATAATCTATACTAATATTATAAAGAGAGAAGATTTGTATTTTTGTTTGTATTAACTCAAAAACTACTAGACCGATTTTAAAATTCTTTAACCTAAAAAAAGCTACATTATCAACGAGTAACATATGCTATATTTTATAAAGCTTCGCGGACGAAGTCACGTGCAACAGCTGTTCAGAAATAAAATAGTAATACGTGGGGTCTTGTTTCATCATTCACCCAATCACTGATTGATTGATGTAAGGGCCCTGCTAAGAAAGATTTTTGTAAACTACAAGGTCAAGCCAGTAATCGAAAAAGTTAATTAACACGCATAGCGGTATGATACGTGGGACGATTTTATCTAGGAGAACACCTCGCTGTATGAAAAATATATCGATATCGATATCGTTTTTACTTTCAATGTTCTATTTTCTATTTAGCTACTAGTGGCCGACCTGCGAATGTCGTATACCGCCTCAGAATGAAAATCCGTTGCAATCAAAATGTATGAGAAAATAAATTTAATTCAAAATTTTTTTTCGTGAATATTTCAAATGTTCACAGAAAAATAAAATATTTAAATTTTTCTGATCTGACCAAACAAATATTATAATTCTATCGTTCTTTCTCCCAAATTTTCTTAGATAAAAAATCGTAAAAGCAATAAAATTTCTTAAAGTCTATAAAATATTTACGCCCTGGTATTTCACACAATATTAATTTATTAAAAAACTACATAAATATACGTAAAAAGAATAACGTTTATAAATACAAAATTATTCCCGTGAGATTTATTTACATTAACATATCAAAAGTTTAAAACATGGTGCCGTTTGTTATGATTTCCCGTCAGTTCATAAATTAAGCAACTTTTGTAGGCCGCAGCGTTTCTGATATTAAATTGCTAATTAATTTTGTCATAGTTCAATTAGTAACAGTTGAATCGTAAAGACAACTTCTAAGTGATAATAAATGTAGGTATGCAGTTAATGTATTAACCAATTAGGCTAATTTATTTATTTATTTTCTTCGAATATCTTCAAAATAAGTCCGAGAAAAATTCTTATGAAGAGAAAAATTCGCTATTGTCTAAAAATAATACTATATTATGTTTAATATTATAAATGCTAAAGTTTGTATGTTTGAACGGATTTGGATAAAATAGTTTATTACCTGGATTTACATATAGGATACTTTTTATCCTGGAAAAATGTTAGGTTCCCGATGGATCGTCTAAAAATATAAAATATCGGCGCCAGTATCGTCACAGCGATAAAGATGTGAGGTGTTATAACTTTAAATATATTATTATCTTTCAACGCAAACGAATTTATCCTTGAATTTTTAACCTTCCTTTAATTTCTTAACTTCCTTAAATTGCTGTTGAAATTCATTCTTTCAATGATTGTTAAATAAATTGAACAAAGTTAAAAACCTAAACACTTCTTAACTTGATAGACTGTTATGTCTCCGCGACGGCTTTCTGTTTAAACTTTTTAAATCTTTTTTTTAAGAACGCAATGTAAAAAGTCACGTACATAGTGCTCGTTAAAAAAGTTGTCGGCGAAAGTCGGCTTTTTCGCTCGGTTACATAATAATTTATTAACTTGATTCCGTTAAGGCACGACGCGCCGCCGACACAGCCTCGATCCTTGTGTTTCCTTATATTTTTTTACATGTGCATTATTAACGAAGTGATTCCTTCATTTAGATTTTGTGGTAAATTTATTAAGGTCGTCAAAACATGCCGACGGTCCCATTGATGAGAGATGGCTACCATCGCCTATAATACACGCAACGCCACGTGCTACAAGTGCGCTGCCAACCGTAATACGATTAAATATGAAAACTATAATATGATTAACTATGAAGAGATATAAAATGGGTATTGGCATCCCTTATTCGCTTACCGAAACACAACAGCACAAGTGCTGTTATTTCACGGTGGTCTTCTGTAAGGGCCACCCTATTATAGAAGATCACCAGACGAGCTTCCAAATGACTAAGAAACCGAGTCCCTCTGAGACAGAGCGTTTATCAAAATTTTTAAAAAATAGTGATAGAACGACTTTAAAGTGAAGCTTAAATGTTTAAAAATACAACTTTTATAGAAAAACCGATTAAATATTAATCGTGCGTACAAACGAACAGTTCAACTTTAACCTTTTACACTTACCCTTGCCTACATTTCAATTGCTTTGTTAAATCTAGACATAAAGCAAAGAAAAACAACGCTCATACCGAAGTAACAAATTCAATTTCCTTTTGAAACTCTCTCGAGAAATGCGAATTTTCCCTTTTAAAAGTTGCCGTCAGATAGGAGTATGTAGGTTAGTTCGTTTGGGCTTCATAAGAAAGTTAGTGGATTTTTTAGGCGGATGAACTAGCGTGAAGGAGCCTCCGGAACTTTTAATGTAATTTCAACTTTAGCCTTTCCTTACCTTTTTGAATAAGAATAGTAAATTAACGTAGGTGGTGGGTAATACGAAAAGCTTTGAAATTACCAATCGAACTTACTTTAGTTATCCATATCCTATACATACAAATCTTCTTACATGTCACATGTTTGTTCCTTCGCGATGAACTCCTAAACTACTGAACCGATTTTGATCAAACTTTGTAACTTTATGTAATTTGGTCCAACTTAAAAGGTAGGATAGTTTAGTATTTTGAACCCGGGCGAAGCCGGAAGCGAGCCACTAGTTTATATTTAAAAATAATCGCCATGCGTTAGTCTCGTAAAAACTCAAGAATGGCTAGACCGATTTTAATTTGGTTTTCATTTAAGGAAAGAGGGATAAACGGGGAAATTTTGTTATATATAAAAATTACATACCGGGAGAAGTCATGAGCGGGTCACTAGTTATATAATAAAGTCACTCTCCGCTCCTGTCTGTTTCTCCGCGAATTTCTCATAGACCATCCAACGGATTTTTTTTCATTATTTTCATTTTGCTTTTTGTACATTATACTACTGAACAAGAGTTTACACTATTAGAAAGAGCGATAACTGAGGAAAATTTATGTATATAACTTTCAGAAAAAAAAATCATCAGTGCAAGAAAAGAGTAGTTTTCTTCAGGGCCTGATCGCGCTGTTTTTGGCCATCGAAGAGAAGACTATTAAGTTTTGGATCCGCTTTATACCATTATAAAACTTGGACACTATACCTACTATTTACAACACTATATATATTTTTTAAATGCCATATTGACATCTTTGCAAACTTGCAACTGCACTACTTACCTACTTGCAATTAAGCACAGCTTGTCCCGAAAATTGGAGCAAGCTCTTGACTTAAAATTCGATGTCATATAATTTAACGGTTAACAAGTAACTTTGAATTTCTTAATTAAGATATACTTCCTTGCTCCATTTATACTACAAAATTATAGCATTATTATTTTAATTATTGCTTTTATAGACGAAAAATGCGATACAATACATTGACATCAAAATAACTACTACTACATTTACATTTACTTTCTAACATACCTACTATTAGTATATTTACTATACTATATCATTATATACTAATATCATAAATAGTGTAGGTATAAAAAATATCACAACAAAAATTCGTAGGAAGATGCAACTGGGAAAATGTACTCGGGGACTTTTACTTAATTTTTCATGTAAGGGTAAAGGTCGTCAGACAGGCTGACGGCTACTTTAACAGAAGCAACGCCATATGTGGTGCAAGTGCGCTGCCGACCTTTATGAGGGATTAAGTAGGGAGAGAGAGTATATAAAGAATGGCAAAGTCATTCCTCTGTCCCCTCCCTATCACTTACTCTTCATCTTATTAAGGTCTACTGCACATTTACAATCCCTTTAGCATTGCTACGAGCTATGCATTACAACGAGGTATGGACAGCTCGGTCTTTAACCTGCGAGAGAATCAGAAATGAGGAGGATCAATAAGTTGAAGTGACAGTGGACAGGACACATAGTACGGAGAGCCGACGACCGGAAGGTTGCTACTACAAGATAAAAAGTTCTTAAATTAATGTACATTCACAAAAGCAACAAAATCAGCAACGCGATAATGAACGAATATCGCACAACATTCAGCGAAAACGTTTCATTAATCTTCGGCAACTTCGGCTGTAATTTATGGACAGTAGTTTTTTGAATTACCACTTGGTACGTTGCTAATGAGCCGTGTGTGCCTCGAGTGAACTTAGCGAGATTAGTGTGGCGCAAAGTATAGAGCGCACAACGTTGTAGAACTGAATAATCATTATTAAGTTAATACAAAATTTCTTCGTTTTTTTGTAAGACTGTCTTGTATTTAAATTTCCTTTCTCTTTCCTTCTCTTAATGAAAGAAAGAAAAAACGAAAAACATTTTATCCAAAAGCGAACGTTTTGGCACCACATCGGTGCCCCGCCAAAGTGTTAATATAATCCTACTGATATTTTATTATTATAAATGCGAAAGTTTGTGAGGTTTCGCGCAACCGATTTTGGTGAAATTTGGCAAACAGATAATTTAATCTAGATTAATATACTTGGAAAAATGTTAGGTTCCCAAGGATTCACTTAAAATATAAAAAATTCGTCGTCACTCTCGTCAACAATGGCGGCGCCACCGTAGTCACAGTCTTTCTTCATTTTTCAACGCGGATGAAGTCGCGGAACCAACTAGTAATTAAATAATCCTTACACTTCTCATACTTCTTAACCTTCTTCTATGGCAAAGTTCGTGAACCACAAGTTGTTTCTAGCTAAGTTTTGGTCGTGTATAAATTTTCCACGGCGTGTTAATGCGCCGACGACTTTCGTGAAAGTTTCCTAACGTGACTATGTGAAAAATACAGGATTTAATCTTATCTACATTCGTATTTCGATTAACAAAATAATGTTATAGTATTAATTATTTTTTATCAAAATTAACTGACACTAATTATTAACATTTTAATTATGGAACACATTGTATCTACGAGTATCATGACCTATAATTTTCCAATAGGACCGATCAGAAGCAGCCTGGATTCACCGAGATGACCCTTTAATCGTGTATGTAACGTACATACACGGATATACGCACACAAATGCAAACAAACTACGCCTCGCCTTATTAAAATATTTAGGTACTAGTAGTAGCACCCTTTCACTACGAATTGCGTAGTGAAAGGGTGCAAAAACAAGTCTGGAAAAAATAAAAAGCAGGATAAAGTCACATTTCACACGTAAGTAAACTTAGAAACTAATATTTTTAATAAAAATAAACAAAAATTACACACGCGTGTATATAAAACCGGCTTCAAAATGTTGTCCGCAAAATTCTGTCTATGGTTCTTATTTGGTCAGAGGTTTGGTATTGAATTAAAACTTAGATTAAAACAATAACTATCGATATAGTGGACTGTAAGTATATTTCTTCGTGTATTTTTTACAACCGCCCTAACCACAAACATAATGTTGTAGTAAAAAGACTTCAAAAAAAAACAAGTGTTGTTGGCTTTGACAATTACTTAATATGTTTTAATATCAATGCAAATTGAATAGAAATTAAGATTGACAGCGCCGTCTTTAAATAATAGTAGAAACATAGTAAATAAACATGAAACAACTGTCATTTCGAAATATTTTTTTTCTCTATAGTGTCAGAATAATGTCTCTAGAAATAATGTCAGGCAGGTTGACAGTCAATTTGATGGTAAGTGGCTCGAATGGTAGAAGAGTTCTCGAATGGAGGCCTCGAATTGGAAAGCGCATCGTGGTTCACCCTGCAGGTAGAAACAAATACATAATTCCTCTTTTACTTTCTTTAGTGGGTACCAAATGTCGTTCATTGGAGTGAACAAAGGTTAGGCGTCGTGTTACATATATTCATGAAGGACAACACGGCGTTGGGTTATTCATAAGTTGGTTACATGAGGTTACAATGAGTTAAAAGGGATGCACTAATTTAAAAAAAAATGCAAACGTCAAATAAATTTTGATAAAAAGATTAAAAGACGGCTACCGACTGCAAGTTTTGTTTTACTCACATGTTATTTAAATATTTTTGGGCTATACTATATATACTATACATATTATATTTATACGCATTTTCACAAAATATGCCGCTCGCGTTATGTTCAATTACTTGGAACAATGTGCGCTTTGACTTTTTAAATTGTGCGTACATTTTTGCGTTCATAATTTCTAATGTCGACATTTTGCGGTGCGTATTTGTGTAAATGCGTAATATTTTTTTTATTACGACTTATATTCTCTTTTAAGTTTTATAGCACTTATAGGATTTATAAAAACACAAAGGGCAAATTTATGACCAGTATTTGGTTTCGTTGGATTTCAGATAGACAGAAAACTATCTTTGCAACTGATTCAAAGTTGTGTTTGGTGGTAAGTGCACTTAAACATTTTTATTTAAGTACCAAAAGATTTTAAGTTATAAAATGACAATTATGGAGGTAATGGAGGTTTCTTTCCGATCCGGTTATAGATTCGTTTACTTTAGTTTGACGAATAAAAATTAATTATAAAAGCTTTTATAGATTAATTAATTAATTAATTAATATATTTTCTTTTATAGTTATAACCGACCCAAGCAACCCTGAGCATCGGTAGGTATTTATATTTATATTAGGGCCCGTACCACGTCATTATTACGATATATGGGAAAATCTCACGCCTATACGTGATTTATGAAGCTTACCTTTCCAAATAACTACGGGTTATAAATCACAAACATTACGATCCGTTTGTATAGAACTCCACAACTACATTTAGGTGATTGTAATTCTTGCTATGATACTGCATAGCATTCGTTTTATCTGATTATTTTTTCTTAACTAATTAGTTTTGAACTAACTAATTAGTTTTGGTTATGTATCGATGAAGATTTACGTGTCATTTTCATTATCACTTTGAGACCTTTTTCTGGAAGGTTTATATTTATTTATAATTCATTTAAATTAAATCCGTAGGCTAATGAGAAAGAGTTACGCTAGCTTCACCGTAATTGTTTTGGGTAATTAATGTAGGTTGAAATTGTCCTTAACTTTAATTGTACTTAACCGTGTGAAGCCAGGCGGGTCCGTAGTCTAATTAATTTTATCTACAGCTCCACTAGAATTCAATCCGGAAATAAAATACAAAAAAAAAACACAAATACTAATGATTTTATCAGGCTCCATTTTGAGATATGAGGCAAAAGGGACAGACGGTCTGTCTGGACATCTCATTCCGCTTTAATAAGGTCTCTAATGGCTGAAAGAATTTATTTTTGGTATATTATTCCAATATGTAATTTTTTCCATTAAATTTACTGTTATGTACCTGATATCATGCACAAAAATCCCTTAAATCGTATCATGCACAAGTACAATTGTTTATATACAAGTTTAGACCCATTTTCAACTGGCTCGCAAAAATATAAAAATAGTATTGTTAAATTGTTTTAGTTTATGGTGTTGTTCTTTTCTTCGTATTTGTATTCTGGTGTTTTTTCTTGTTGTGTATGAATGTGTATTATTATTATTATTATTATTATTATTATTCTTCTTGTTTTCTCTGTAAATTTATGTACCAATTCGTGGAAAATGTTGTTGATTGCACGATTACTTCTATTTATATGAATGTCCTTCTTTATATTTACTATATATTGTGTAATTGTTTGTTTTCCTAAATAAAATAAAATAAAATAAAATAAAGAAATATTGAAACGACATCGATTCAAAACATCGAAATAATATATCTTTGCATTCAAAATCACTGCAAAGGAAGGCAAAATGTCACTTATATTATGAAGTTTTGACAATTAAAAAAAATAATTTACGAGCCCATTGAATAAGTGGTTTTCCTTCTGGCCCTATGTGCGCCACCTTTCCCCTTGACCAGCTGCCTTATTATCTAACAGCAGACGACAGCAGACGACTTGCGATCGTGTGTGCTGCCATACAGAAATGATGCACTTTAATTTTAGTTATTGTCCGTAATAAGAGGCCTTATCGCAGACCACACTTTTGTTATGAGTTACGTGATACCATAAACACGATTTAATGTAATATTGCACAAATTGGTAGAAGGTTTTCGCCTGTCGTAAGTTGGTTGCAAGTCGTCTGCTGTTAGATAATAAGGCAGCGGGTACTGAGCTGTAGTCTTAGGTGTGACTATCGCCCGTAATGAGATCCCTTGAGATGACCGACGTAACTCCACTTTCGGGTACGCCAAGGTTCAGAAAGGGAACACAATCCTTCCTGCGCTGAACAGCTGTGGCGGGTCGCAGATGCATGCGGATGTCGTGTCACAATGTTCCCCGTCTATATACCTACGGACGCTCTAGAAAATCGTTGGGTTTGAGCCTGTAGGAGTCCAGCATAACCCCACAGCATCCCCTACGCTGCCGGGCATCCATGAGGATTTCCTAACTTTAAAAAAGTGCTGACGGACCACTTGATGGTAGGTGGCTACCGTCGCCTTTAATACAAGCAACGCCACAGGTTCTGTAAGGGCACTGTCGACCTAATTGTGCCCCAAGATAACGGATTAGAAAGGGATGAGAAAATGGGCTCTGGTATCCCTCACTCACTCCTGAGACAGACCCCCTGATGAGACAGAGCGTCAAGGCAAGCACCTTAAACACACGTCCAACAGGCTCGTCACAAGTGAAAAGTTTGAACAATGGTACCTAAACATACGAATTCACAAAACATCAATTGTTTTTGTATATACACAGCTATACATATATGTAGATCAGTAAACATAGGTAAAAATAACAAGAAATAACATATTGCTAAAATGGAACCCCAATACAAAGGGTGTTTTGTACATATGAGCTCGTCCCGAATGTTTTGCCCGCAGGCTACTGTGCGCCTACATTTTACTAACAAGAAGTATAGATAAATTTTCATTTTACTATATGTTTTCTTTGTTTATAAAAACAAATTATACCTATTACGTCATTGTAAGGCTGTATGTATGCTATTACTTTGCGCATACATTATAGCATACGTAATCGTAATAATATTATAGGTAAGTAAATGCGAAAGTTTGTTTATTCGGATGTTTGTTACTCAATCTCACAAAAACGGCTGAATGGATTTACATGAAATTTGGTACACAGATAGTTTATTACCTGGATTAACATATAATATACTTATTAT
This sequence comes from Synanthedon myopaeformis, assembly GCA_944738685.1. Lineage (NCBI taxonomy): Eukaryota > Metazoa > Arthropoda > Insecta > Lepidoptera > Sesiidae > Synanthedon > Synanthedon myopaeformis. The sequence continues at coordinate 9,597,364 of OX122917.1, forward strand.
ACTGGAAAAATGTTAGGTTCCTCTGGGATTTGCATAAACAATCTGCAGCATATACTATAAACACTTAAAGAGAATTTTATTGAAGTCAAACTCTCCATGTAGCAGTGATCCCCAACCAAATCACACTAGTTGTCTTGCTGATGAGAGATTAATTAACCATGGAGAATAGATGTTATAAGGTCCAACTGACTAAACTGCAAGAAGTGTTAAACTGATAAACTAGCTAGCTACAACTATTACATTAGTGGTTCATAAATTGATCAGAATGGCGATTGTGTTCCATTGGAGTTTGGTATGAAAGTAGCAAAAAGCTTCGAGTTGGTCACGTGACTAGGGATATTAAATTAGCGACTTTAAACGAAGTGAAGTGTGCTGAGTATATTAAGTTATATTTGTTGCGTAGTTTATGAAACCACCTTGCTATAGTTTATTTTATTTTATTTTACAGAAATCTTCTTTCAGTAAGAAAGAATTTAAAAGTATTCTCTTAAATACATTTCTTAAAATGAAACATTATTGCACATGTATATGAAAAATTGCAATGTTATACAGTTCTATATATGTATAACAAAAAAATTATGAACGTGTTACGATTTCATCATGCAAGAACCACCAAAGGAACGTCATCTATATGGGTGGTATTGCAACATGCAATTCCCTGAAAGTTCGCGCCCGTAAGGAAAACATTTCCAGTTAGGATTGCAACACGCAAGAGTCACCAAACGACCGTCATCTGCATGAATGGTATTACGACACATCTACAAGCGATTCCCCGAAGCATTGCAACCTTACAAAATTAATTTCACATGATTTTCGGATGTATGAATCAGTTTGAATCACCGCGCACCTGCCCCAAGGGTCGTCTTAAATACTCCTGTCGGAGAACAATCGGTGGCATTTGGATCTAACATCGACCAGTGTCCACTTCAACGTAGTTATAAGCAAATTCTTTACGACATTTGGATCTAACATCGACCGGTGTCACTTACACGTAGTTTTAAGCTAAATTGATGTAACAGTTTTTATTAAAAATTATTGTTAAGTAAAATCGGTTTTTTTTGCATCCTCTGCTGCCACCGAACTTAACTAACGTATAACTTTTTTTCATAATTATTTGTTTGTTTATGTACCATAGAAACATGATACCTGCTTACTTCCGAGGTTTTTGTAGATTCAAATCTATTCCCTGGTAACATGCTGGCAACAATGTGGGATTATTAAGTAGTATCCGTAGTCTGTGGATCATATTATCGGTTTTTATAATTTTGTGGTCTGTTCACGGTCTGTTTTTCTGTGCCTAAGAATAATAGTGTTCTGTCTGTGCTCTGTGTCTAACGTCACACCTCTCGCTAGAGAGTATATATGTTCCTTGTGTCACACACTACACCGGCCGGACGGACCATAGACTATTTTATTCTATGATTCTATGGGACGGACTCTCACGATCACGTTTGTATTTAGAAATTGTACTATAATCTTTTCTTTTTCGAGTTTTTCGTTTCTATTAATTGAAATAATTTATATCGGGTGTATAAATTTAGAAAAGTAATAATTAAAATAATTCGTCATATATCAAAATAATAAGTACCTTTTACTAAGTGATCAAAATGAAAATTTCGGAGGTGTGTAATACATAATATTATTTTGTCAAAGCAAATGAACATGAAAACAATATAATTTAATTAATTTTTTCTATAGTCAAAATTAACAGCCCTAATACAATAAATTAGAATTCGTTTCTTATGTTCTTTTTTTTCAGTTGCCTGGTGACGATGATTCGGGTCCTACTTGCCGTACTTACGTTTTTCAAAACGAAAGTCACACTTTAGGAAATGCTTTAAAATGTATCATCAGTAGATAGTAAGTATAGTATATAATGTTTTCCTGGCATGCACCTAAATATTTGTCATGGTTGATAAAACTAATTGTTGATTTTATTTTTATTCAATGCTAATTATTAATAAATAATTTACTTAAAAAAATATATTTGGGAAGCTTTATGTTATAAATTTCAGTCCATTCTATTGAGTTGTTGATATATTTATTTGATAGTGTTAAGGGACAAGGTAAGGTTTTACTTTCTTATGGCTGTAGAATTCACTACCTGCTATTAATAATGATGAACAATTAAAAATATGTTTTCTTTTTGTATTTTTCAGTGAGGATGTCCAGTTTTGTGGTTACACTGTTCCCCATCCCGCAGAAGACAAACTACATTTTAGAATACAAACACAAGAGACTGCAGCACTAGAAATTTTAAAAAGAGGTCTAAAAGATTTAGAAAAAGTTTGTGATTATACTATAGATTTATTTGAAAAAGAATTAAACGATTTTAATAAAACATAAATATTGTTGGTCTTAAAATGTGTACATTTCTTTTTATTTTTTACAACCCAGGTGATATCTGCTGAAAATCAATTGTTTGAGAAACCAATATGTTGGGTAGTATGTGATACTTTTATGTTGAAATCATTTTTTACTAAATAAAACGTGAAATTTGAGATACCAAGATTTTTCTTTCTATTTTCTCATCTATCTTAGTAAATATGAATTGTAAAGAAAAGTTTTATATTCATAAGACAGAATTGCAAAACAAAAAAATAATTTTTATTACTGCAACATTCACACAAACACTACATGTATTACATACATACAGTAAATATATATTACATACACTTTAACTGAAGAGGCAGGTAGGTAATTGATATGTCTTTTCATAAGTAAAAAGTAGCTCTATATTTTTTGGTTTCGGGTCTGCTATTTCAAATTAGCTCAGAGTTTGTTGCTTGCAAATAATTTTTGAAATACAGGACACTTCAATTAAATTTATTCGCATTGATAAAAAAACCAAGGCAGTCATAGTAAATAAAAAACAAAAATTAGGATGTAATGTTTATTCAACGGGCCAAACTGGTAGTCTTATCTGAAAATAAGCAGTGCAAAATTAGCAAGTATTCCAACAAAAAAAATTTTTTTTGTTATTAGAACAGATGTCAGACGTGTTACAAACTTCATTGAGTATTCTCAGAAGTACCGCAAATGTAATAAATCAGTTTTCATCACATGAATTCTAACAGAATTTAAAATTATCTTGGAAATGAAATTGTCAGCAAAACTAAAGTATGAGCCCACCACACTGTTTACCTGAAAAGAACGAAAACTAAATTAGTAAAAATACAAAAAATAATAATAATAATTTAACATTAGAAACAAATCAGACGTGTTAATAGACTTCATTGAGGTGTATCTCAGTATGAACCGCAAATGTCATAAATCAGTATTCATCATAAATGTACAGAAAATATGCAAGAAGCTCCTAAATAAATGCCCCCTTTCTATAAACAATTTTGAAAATTTATGTAGAAATTTTAATACAATAGAATAGTATTATATTTTATTGTGTTCTAACATCTTGCCAGAGATTTAAGGAGAGAAGTGTCTTAGGTCATTCAAAAACAAACAAGAATTCTAAGAAGCTACAAAATTGAATAATGTGGAAATAAGACAGTAGAGCAAAGTGCTATAATACAAAAAGAAACAAGGATGACAATATAGGATATGGTCAGGTGACCTCAGGAAAATAGCGGCCCTCAGTGGCCCACAATAGCACAATGACACTTGGAAAAACCTGGACAAGGCCTGCTGTGCATTTAAGATTGTTCTATAATTAGTGCTTTTTTTTTTTAATAAATAATGGTTTCAAAATTGAAATAGTTTATCTGAATGTCACATATTAATGTTTATAGTTTTATGTTAGGCTATTTGACATTTCAAATTATATTACTTATTGGGTCACTCTTCACTAAATAAAATATTCCTAAAAAGTTACCTTTTATAGACCTCAAAGTTTAAACTTTGAACTCTGAGTAAGGAGACTTTGTGAGAGGAATGTCCCGCCACAAATCTGGTGTCAAGTAGGCATAGGTTTTAGCAATAGCAGCATAAGTAGCCTTTGCAAAGTTGCCGAGGGTGCCAGTGGAGCCCCGAGCAGACGTGTAGCAATCCTGAACACCAGCCATCTGAAGAAGTTTCTTGGGAACTGGGGCTGACACAATACCGGTTCCACGAGGGGCTGGGATCAACCTCACAGTTACTGAACCACACTTTCCAGTGACCTGAAAAATAAATCACACCTCGTTATTAATTTTGATTGACGATTAAAGGTAAACTAATGCATAAAAGTTTTAGTCAGACGTGTTCACAGACTTCATTGAGGTTCTCAGTAGTACCGCAAATGTATTGATTTGGTTTTCATCATAATGGACTTATAACCTAACTACTTAGCATCATGTACTGTGTCAATTGGAAATAGAAAATATTCAATAATATTAACTATATCTTTCACATGTGTAATGTTTAAATCTGATAACCAATTGCTTTATCCCAATTTCGTCTTTCATTAACATTAAGCTTAGCAGCTGATTGCAAACATTTGCATTGCTTTTTTATAGCCACCTATCATAATAATTATCATTAAGGTCGGGCCAATAGCTATTTGTAGTCTGAATAAATATGTTTAAAAAATAACCCTTACCTTGCAGGGTACTGTATGAGGTTTGCCAATCTTGTTACCCCAGTAGCCTCTTCGGACAGGCAGTACAGATAACTTGGCGAGAATGATAGCACCGCGAATAGCTGTGGCCACTTCCTTACTGCATTTCACTCCGAGACCAATGTGCCCATTGTTGTCACCGATGGCCACAAACGCCTTGAAGCGTGTACGTTGACCAGCCCGGGTTTGCTTCTGCACGGGCATGATTTTCAATACTTCGTCGTTGAGAGATGGGCCAAGGAAGAAATCGATGATCTCGAACTCCTTGATGGGCAGGGAGAACAGGTAGATGCTTTCCAATTTGTCGATTTTTCCTTCTTTCACGAGGCGGCCCAGTTTGGTGACGGGTATCCATTCTTTCTGATCTTCCTTGCCACGGCCACGGCCACGGCCGCGACCACGTCCTCGTCCACGCGGACCCCCGCGGCCACGATCGCCACCGCGAGCACCAAACCCACCGCGGAATCCCCCACGTCCACCGGCTGGAGCTGCGTCCGCCATTCTGGAAAATCGGAAATTCACATTTCACTTTACCCATTGATAATTCTACATTTCAATTTGCACAAAGTAAACACGTGGAAAGTATAAGTGGTATAGGTTATAATCATGTTATAACATCGTAAACAACTAAACGGTAAATATATTTAACACAAGATATTGAAGCACGTAAAATGGCAATAACATATCAAAAAACTGTTAATTCGAAACTGGAATTATACAAAAATAAAATGTTCTTACGTTGTAACGTGAGCACGGAAGGATAGCTAAATAGAAAATGGCCGATAAGCGCGCGCGACCAGAGCGGCTAGTTGTCAAAATTGTCATTTTGCCTTGTTTGACAATGACAACTTAAATAGATTTTTTTTTTTTTAATTTTATCGCCTGTTGTAGTCAAGCCTATAGCCAAGGATGTTGAATAATATAACAGGACCGTTATAATAATATACTCGAAAAAATAGCATTGCCATTTAAACCTAAGAATAAGAAGAAGAAGAAATTTAAAGTGAATTAGTAATAATTAGTGTGTAGGGACTTGTTGTAAATACTCTTTTGCGTTATACATACTTTTTCGTTTTACTTTTAATACTTTTTAATATATTTTTATGTCATATGTATGTTGTCACTTATATTAATTTGTCACCAATTTGTCATGTTCATATAATAACTTTCTTTGTAAAATATAATTCTTAATCCGTCGTAATCCGTATCTTTAATTTATACAATCACGTACAGCATTAACCAACCACAAATTTGGTAACTCCGACGTGATAATCTGACGTGATTTTAATATAATTTGCACACTACATACGAATAAATATATCGATGGAACAAAATAGCCGTCCGAACATTTTAAATAGTGTGAGTGTTAAAGTACCACCGTTTTGGCCAGAAGATCCGGCATTGTGGTTTGCCCAATTAGAAGGCCAATTCGCCTTAGCTGGTATAACTACGGATTCGACAAAATACAACCATGTAATAGCAAATTTGGATTGTAGAATTATCGCTGAAATCAAAGACATTGTAAAAAACCCACCCGATACTGGAAAATACGATAAGGTAAGAGATGAGCTAATTTCACGTTTATCGTCATCCAATGAGCAGCGAGTTCGGCAGCTCATTAGCAATGAGGACATTGGCGATCGCAAGCCTTCGCAATTCCTGCGTCATTTGTTAAACCTTGCTGGACCAGACGTTCCTGATGACTTTATAAAAACTTTGTGGTCAAATCGTCTGCCATCGCACGTCCAGTTAATAATTGCCTCGCAGTCTAAAAACTGTTTAGAAGACCTAGCTAAGCTCGCTGATACAGTGATAGATATAGTGCAACCGCAGATACACCAAGTGTCCACGCCGTCGACGTCAAGCGAGATGATCGAACTCCGGCGGTGTGTCGACGGTCTTAGTCGCGAGATTGCTGAATTAAAGATGACAGCGCGGCCACATGCTTCAAGTAGAGGGCGCTACCCAGACCGGCGCCGTTCACGTTCTCGGAGCAGCAACCGAAGACAACGTCGTGGTATGTGCTGGTATCACAGCAAGTTTGGCCCGCGCGCAAGTAAGTGTCACGCGCCTTGCAGTTTCAATGAGGGAAATGCCGACGGCAGTCGTTGATGACGGCCAGCGATTGTCAAAATGTTTCAGCCCGTTTATTCGTGACCGACAAAAAGACACAGGTGAAGTTTTTAGTAGATAGTGGTTCAGACTTATGTGTTTATCCTGTTAGTTTTATACGTAGTTCACGCCCTAAAAAGGACAAATACGTATTATGCGCCGCAAACGGATCGACAATTTTTACTTATGGTACAATTTCTTTAAAGCTTGACCTAGGCTTACGTCGTGATTTTTCATGGCGATTTGTTGTAGCAGATGTAACAAAACCTATCCTAGGCGCAGATTTTTTAAAATTTTATGGGTTATTGGTAGACATTAGGCATAAACGTTTGGTTGACAATATTACAACGCTTTCTATTAGTGGTATATCCGCAAAATCTTGTTCTGTGTGCCATGTGAAAACAGTTACAGGTACATCTATTTTTCATCACATTCTACAAGAGTACCCAGAGATTACGCGTCCAGCCGGTGATACTTCGGCACCAAAGGTGAAACATAATACGGTTCACTATATTCGCACTACTCCTGGTCCACCAGTGTACTCCCGCCCAAGGAGATTAGATGCAGAACGACTCAAGATTGCTAAGCGTGAGTTTGAACAACTTGTAAATACAGGTATCGCGCATCGATCTGACAGCTCATGGTCCTCACCTTTACATTTGGTCCCCAAAAAGAACCAAGGTTGGAGGCCGTGTGGTGATTACCGTGCTCTTAATGCTCGTACTATACCAGACCGATATCCAGTCAGACACTTAGCAGATTTCTCCTACAATCTCTATGGCTGTACAGTATTTAGCACTCTGGATTTGGTACGTGCTTATAACCAAATTCCAGTATTTGCGGATGATATTCCGAAAACAGCAATAACGACGCCTTTTGGTCTTTTTGAATTTAACTTTATGGGTTTCGGTTTTAAAAATGCTGCGCAGACGTTTCAACGTTTCATTGATGAAATTCTTTGCGAACTAGAATTCTGTTTTCCATATTTAGATGACATTTTGATAGCGTCAGTAAATGTGACAGAGCACGAAAGTCATCTGAGACAAGTTTTTGAACGACTACGGCAACATGGTGTTTTAATCAACACAGCAAAATGTAATTTTGGAAAGACAGAGGTAGCTTTTCTCGGACACAACATTTCTAGCAATGGCACAAAACCTTTACCAGAGAAGATAACTGCCATACAGAATTTTGCACGCCCCAAGACAATTAAAGAACTTCGTCGTTTTTTGGGCATGATTAACTTTTATCGACGTTTTCTGCCACAAGCGGCGCTTAAGCAAAAACCACTGAATGCTTTGTTAGCAGGTCCAAATTTAAAAAACTCGACGAAAATAGATTGGAACGAAAATTTAGATAGAGCATTTTTGATCTGTAAAACAAGTCTAGCAGAAGCCACACTTCTTGCTCATCCTCATCCTAACTCGAAAGTCGCGCTGGTTACTGATGCATCAGACTTAGCAATTGGTGCAGTTATCCAACAGCGTGTAGACAATGTATGGGAACCGTTAGGATTCTTTTCAAGAAAACTAACAGCAACTCAGTGTAAATACAGCCCTTATGATAGAGAGTTGTTGGCAATATACGAAGGTGTTAAATATTTTCGTCACATGTTAGAACTTAAACCTTTCGAAATTCATACAGATCATAAGCCAATTATTTTTGCATTTCAAAAACCATTAGACAAATGCTCGCCTCGTCAATTCCGATATCTTGATTTCATAGGTCAATTTTCAACAGACATAAAGCACATATCTGGGGAGGACAATGTTGTTGCTGATGCGTTATCTCGACCAGTTGATACAATTAGTATTATCGATTTCGCCGCATTAGCTAATTCACAGGACACCGATCCTGATCTACAGCAATTGTTGAAGACAGGGTCGTCGCTGCAACTTAAAAAGGTAGTGATTCCTGGTCTACCCAAAGAGGCAGCAATATTCTGCGACATGTCCGGCTCAACTGCTCGTCCGTATCTTACGCCTGAGTTTCGTCGTGAAGCTTTTGACTCGCTTCATAGACTGAGTCATCCTGGTGGTAAGACTACAGTGAAGTTACTTACTCAACGTTATGTCTGGCCCGGAATAAATAAAGACGGTCGTGAATGGGCAAGAGCATGTCTACAGTGCCAACGTAGTAAAGTTTCTAGGCATGTACATTCGCCGATAAAAACATTTGTTCCACCATCCGAACGTTTCGCTCATGTACATATTGATATAGTTGGTCCCCTGCCGCTGTGTCGTGGTTATCGATATTGCTTGACTGCAGTGGATCGTTTTACGAGATGGCCTGAAGTGATGCCAATCGCCGATATCAAAACGGAGACCATCACTCAAGCATTTGTTCTCGGATGGATTTCCAGATTTGGTTGCCCAAAACGTATCACGACGGACAGAGGAAGACAATTTATTTCTGACACATTTCGACGTTTGGCGAAGATGATAGGAGCTGAACATTTCATGACAACGGCTTACCATCCTGCAGCCAATGGCTTAGTGGAACGATTCCACAGGCAAATGAAAGCAGCGATCAAGTGTCATGAAAGTGAAGATTGGTTGGAAGCCTTGCCTTTTGTACTTTTAGGTATAAGAACGGCCTATAAAGAGGATATTTCAGCTTCCACCGCAGATCTGGTGTATGGCGAACAATTGCGTTTACCTGGAGATTTCTTCGAGAGCTCAAATAAAAATGTAATCGATTATACGGATTTCTTGTCCCGACTGCAATTGCAAATGCGAAAACTGCAACCTACGATAACGGTTCGTCACGGAATGCCAAAAGTTTTCGTTCATAAAGACTTGAAAACAACATCTCACGTTTTCATAAGGGATGATTCTGTTCGAAAACCGTTGCAACCGACATTTTCCGGACCCTATCGTGTAATAAACCGTGCAGATAAATTTTTTAAGCTCGATATCAAAGGGAAATCGAATAATGTTTCCATTGACCGTTTGAAACCAGCATATATACTAGAGGAGCCCAGTCTGGCACCTAAAACTTCTAGCGAACGTGCTGTTGTTGCACCTCAACAGTCCGCTCCGGAACGCAGAACAAGATCGGGTCGTCGTGTTTGTTTTCCCAAACGTTTATCGACCTAAAGGTCTCCGGGGGGGCTGATGTAGGGACTTGTTGTAAATACTCTTTTGCGTTATACATACTTTTTGGTTTTACTTTTAATACTTTTTATATATATTTTTATGTCATATGTATGTTGTCACTTATATTAATTTGTCACCAATTTGTCATGTTCATATAATAACTTTCTTTGTAAAATATAATTCTTAATCCGTCGTAATCCGTATCTTTAATTTATACAATCACGTACAGCATTAACCAACCACAAGTGAAAAGGTGTCACAAAGTAAACCATACACACAAGAGTTTTGTAGTGAATGGCTTTCTGAAACTTCTTTTCAAGGTTGGCTCAAAGAAGTGAGTGATGATAATATCAAAGCATATTGTTGTTACTGCCGTTGTAAAATAAATTTAAAAAAAAACGGAAAATGATACTTTCATTTCTTAATTTTTACGAATTTTATTTTCAAGCGTAGGTAAAAATGATTAAGTTGTTTTTAATAAAAAAAAGTGATGTATTTTATACTTAATTTCGTTTTAACATAAAACAGCTCCAATAATTTCAAGTTTATCTCTTTTTTAGTTCTATTTTTGAGATAGAACGACTCTTTTTTTCTAAGTAGTAGTTGGCAACACTGGTCCGGTCGGCCATTTTCTATTTAGCTATCCTTCCGTGCTCACGTTACAACGTAAGAACATTTTATTTTTGTATAATTTCAGTTTCGAATTAACAGTTTTTCGATATGTTATTGCCATTTTACGTGCTTCAATATCTTGTGTTAAATATATTTACCGTTTAGTTGTTTACGATGTTATAACATGATTATAACCTATACCACTTATACTTTCCACGTGTTTACTTTGTGCAAATTGAAATGTAGAATTATCAATGGGTAAAGTGAAATGTGAATTTCCGATTTTCCAGAATGGCGGACGCAGCTCCAGCCGGTGGACGTGGGGGATTCCGCGGTGGGTTTGGTGCTCGCGGTGGCGATCGTGGCCGCGGGGGTCCGCGTGGACGAGGACGTGGTCGCGGCCGTGGCCGTGGCCGTGGCAAGGAAGATCAGAAAGAATGGATACCCGTCACCAAACTGGGCCGCCTCGTGAAAGAAGGAAAAATCGACAAATTGGAAAGCATCTACCTGTTCTCCCTGCCCATCAAGGAGTTCGAGATCATCGATTTCTTCCTTGGCCCATCTCTCAACGACGAAGTATTGAAGATCATGCCCGTGCAGAAGCAAACCCGGGCTGGTCAACGTACACGCTTCAAGGCGTTTGTGGCCATCGGTGACAACAATGGGCACATTGGTCTCGGAGTGAAATGCAGTAAGGAAGTGGCCACAGCTATTCGCGGTGCTATCATTCTCGCCAAGTTATCTGTACTGCCTGTCCGAAGAGGCTACTGGGGTAACAAGATTGGCAAACCTCATACAGTACCCTGCAAGGTAAGGATTATTTTTTAAACATATTTATTCAGACTACAAATAGCTATTGGCCCGACCTTAATGATAATTATTATGATAGGTGGCTATAAAAAAGCAATGCAAGTGTTTGCAATCAGCTGCTAAGCTTAATGTTGATAAAAGACGAGGTCGGGATAAAGCAATTTGTTATCAGATTTAAACATTACACATGTGAAAGATATAGTTAATATTATTGAATATTTTCTGTTTCCAATTGACACAGTACATGATGCTAAGTAGTTAGGTTATAAGTCCATTATGATGAAAACCAAATCAATACATTTGCGGTACTACTGAGAACCTCAATGAAGTCTGTGAACACGTCTGACTAAAACTTTTATGCATTAGTTTACCTTTAATCGTCAATCAAAATTAATAACGAGGTGTGATTTATTTTTCAGGTCACTGGAAAGTGTGGTTCAGTAACTGTGAGGTTGATCCCAGCCCCTCGTGGAACCGGTATTGTGTCAGCCCCAGTTCCCAAGAAACTTCTTCAGATGGCTGGTGTTCAGGATTGCTACACGTCTGCTCGGGGCTCCACTGGCACCCTCGGCAACTTTGCAAAGGCTACTTATGCTGCTATTGCTAAAACCTATGCCTACTTGACACCAGATTTGTGGCGGGACATTCCTCTCACAAAGTCTCCTTACTCAGAGTTCAAAGTTTAAACTTTGAGGTCTATAAAAGGTAACTTTTTAGGAATATTTTATTTAGTGAAGAGTGACCCAATAAGTAATATAATTTGAAATGTCAAATAGCCTAACATAAAACTATAAACATTAATATGTGAGATTCAGATAAACTATTTCAATTTTGAAACCATTATTTATTTAAAAAAAAGCACTAATTATAGAACAATCTTAAATGCACAGCAGGTCTCTTAGCTTGTCCTTTTGACACAAAGGCCTTGTCCAGGTTTTTCCAAGTGTCATTGTGCTATTGTGGGCCACTGAGGGCCGCTATTTTCCTGAGGTCACCTGACCATATCCTATATTGTCATCCTTGTTTCTTTTTGTATTATAGCACTTTGCTCTACTGTCTTATTTCCACATTATTCAATTTTGTAGCTTTTTAGAATTCTTGTTTGTTTTTGCATGACCTAAGACACTTCTCTCCTTAAAGCTCTGGCAAGATGTTAGAACACAATAAAATATAATACTATTCTATTGTATTAAAATTTCTACATTAATTTTCAAAATTGTTTATAGGGGGCATTTATTTAGGAGCTTCTTGCATATTTTCTGTACATTTATGATGAATACTGATTTATGACATTTGCGGTTCATACTGAGATACACCTCAATGAAGTCTATTAACACGTCTGATTTGTTTCTAATGTTAAATTATTATTATTATTTTTTGTATTTTTACTAATTTAGTTTTCGTTCTTTTCAGGTAAACAGTGTGGTGGGCTCATACTTTAGTTTTGCTGACAATTTCATTTCCAAGATAATTTTAAATTTTGTTAGAATTCATGTGATGAAAACTGATTTATTACATTTGCGGTACTTCTGAGATTACTCAATGAAGTTTGTGAACACGTCTGACATCTGTTCTAATAACAAAAAAAATTTTTTTTGTTGGAATACTTGCTAATTTTGCACTGCTTATTTTCAGATAAGACTACCAGCAGTTTGGCCCGTTGAATAAACATTACATCCTAATTTTTGTTTTTTATTTACTATGACTGCCTTGGTTTTTTTTATCAATACAAATAAATTTAATTGAAGTGTCCAGTATTTCAAAAATTATTTGCACTCTTAATGTTCTTTAAAAAAGTTCTAATGGGCTACTACGAAATGGGAGAACCAGAGTCAAAGAAATATATTTATTAGCTTGACTTTCTTGAATTAACTGATTTTTGCTTCAGTGGAGATTTAATTAACCTGTTAAACATCTCTCCTCTCCATTTTGGTGAAGACCTACAAAGTGCATTAAAGATAATGTTATATTTATACTACCAGCTGAATAAAACATTGCTTCTAGTGGTTATTAGTATTATGTATATTCAAAATTTCAGGTGATTTTAAAACAGTATATTTGATAACATAGGTAACCATAACTTATTTTGTACATTCAATAGTAACAATTTCAGCATATTGTCTACTTTTGTCATGTATACCATATGGAAATGTTTCTATGCCGTGACATGCAGCACCATACTGTCCATTCTTTGCAACCGCGATTACTGCTCCCATAAATGTTGGGTAATGTTCAGCTATCCTCTTTATAGCTGATTGGGCAGCGTCAGATGGTGATGACCCTCGTCGCATTTCTTCTACAGCTAGAAAGCTGTTAATAAAAAAAATAACTAAATAAATTATCTTTCAAAAACACAAAAGAATAAAAATATTGTATATAGGTATTACCGGCCAAACCTAGCAATTAGGATATATTAGTTCAGCCTAGGACTAGGACATTCTAGTTTGGCTTAAATACTTAAGATTTAATTAGTTCGGACAAGTAACAAATTAGACATGTTAAAAAGAGGTATGCTAATGACAAAAGAAGGGAACATTTTAAACAGACGCTATAAAATTATGTTATGATTGTGTCATAACGATGGTCAGTTAAAAAACCCTACTTGAAAGTTTGTAATTTATTATTTTTAATTAGGTTTTTATTGGAAAATTAAAGCTCAAATATTCAAATACCATAAGAATAAAGTGGTGTATACCTTGGTAAAAATCTAAGCATAATATCACCATCGCCAGTAGCTGCGGCACCACCCACAGAATTATCGGCATAAGCACCAGATCCTGGTATTGGCGAGTCACCAATCCTCCTGAAAGTGAAGTCTCGTTAATAAGGAAATGTTATATAATATAACCAGCATAATAATTTCTAAGTGTCCCAATTTAAAGGTAAATAATACAAATAACTATTATAATTAATTACCCTGGTATTTTAAATTTGGCTCCATTGGTTGAAGTGCCTGCAGCAATGTTGTTATTCGCATCAATTGCAACTATACCTATAGTGTCATGATTAAATCTATCTACTTTCATTGATCTTTGGTTATTATTTTTCAAACTAGTTGGCACTGGAGTGTACGGTCCACAGTATTTATTTGGATCTGGAGACACATTCTAAAAATTAATGTATGATATTTTTTAACTTTTCAATTTTAATCAACTAGAACTAGATGAATCAAATAAGAATTTTAATTTTTTTTTACTAGGACTCTAGACCTTTTCATGATACATTATTAACTCAAATATCTACAGTGGAAAAGTTGTGGCTGGTTAGGACCGTTTTTGTTATGATTAATGAAAATTTTTATGTTAACGTTGACAGACAGGCTGACGAGTGACGGTCCACTTGATGGAAGGCCTGTACTTCACTGTGGATTTCTTTTTTTTAGGTGATGGTAGTGGGCCCTCAGCCTGTCTGTCGGCCTTATCTTTTTTTAATTCTTAAATTTGACCTTTATGGAAAATATTCACGCAATTTTAATGTCTTATGAAAATCACTTTTTATGCTAGTAAGGTATGTTATCGTATCTGATAAGTGTGAGTTATTTTAATTTTTAAATGACAAATAAAGTTATTTATATCTTATCCCTTTGACAGTGACAGGCATTCATAGCATTGCAATCTTATCAATGAGAATGGAAGAATATGAAATGAAATTTAGAAAAATGTAGGTATTTTACCATCCAAAAGTTAGGTTGACAATGATCTTGATTATGCCATTTCATCCACATTCTCTTTGAGTCTATTGTTGTAAGTGATTCTTCCTGGAAACCCATCTGAACAGCAAATTGTGTAGCCATTTCCCCAACAAGAAATGAATGCGTCGTTTGTTCTAAAACATGCCTAGCCACAGATATAGCATTTTTCACTCTACGAAGAGAACCCACTGCACCCACATTCATCGTTTTCCTGTAATTAAACTTATTTAATACATTTTACTGATAAATTATCAAACAGTCCAAAGTTCAAGTAAACAATGGGATTTTTTACAGACCCATCCATAATAAGGGCATCAAGGGTTGTTTCACCATCCTCGTTAGGGCTACCTCCATAGCCAACTGTTCCATCACATTGTTGCTCCTCGCAAAGAGATGCACCCTTTTCTATGGCATCCAAAGCAGAACCCCCTTGCTGAAGAACATTCCATGCTGAAAGTGATGAAAGGTGTTTTACTTGTATCTGCATTGTGATACTAAGTTGATTAAATAATTTCAATGTCAAATAATAATATATGTAATGTACTGTGTTAAAAAAAAAACACTTTATAACCGTTTTAAGACCTTGACATATTAACACTGTTAACTTAAGCATAAGTTCTTTCAGCGTCAAGAACTATCAAATAAATTCAATATGAAACAATAAATAAATTGCTAACACTGCTATTAACTTACACAAATTTGTTTTATATAGGTAGCTTTGCTGGTCAGCCTAGTTTTACCGTGCTACTTATACAGCGAATATAACGTATATAGTTACTGTTATTAAAATCATTGAAATTTGAAATCGATCTTAAATTTAATTTAATAAAAAGAATTATTCAAATCATTATGTACCTGTTATCGTTGAATTAATGAAGTTCCAAGTAGTTATTACTATTGGAACATTGTTTGTACAATTTACATTAATAAATAAAAAACAAATTAAAAAAAACTTCGTTTTCATTTTACTTTTATTTATTGCATTTCATGCTTAACGAGTATAACGATACCAATAATAAAATAAAGCTAGACACTAGCCTAAATGTTGACTGACTAAATGTTAATGTTTGATATTGACAGTTGACAAGCAATCCTCGCAGAAGTCGCAGCAAGGAAGGAAGGAAGGAACCAAGCAAGTAACGAATATAGTACTCTGTAGCGAGAAAACAAGGTAGGAAGATTGATTGAATAATAAAGATTGAACAATCAATCAATCAATCCATTTTGAATTTCAAAACTATCTGGTTTGGTTGATGTGTTTTTTTTTTAATTTGAAACATATTTTATTATTGTAATTACACGTTTAGTAGTAATTAGTAGTGTTTTGGATTATGGATCTTGATTCATTTTGTCGAGATTTGCCAAAAATTGTAAGTTAACCTTTTATTATTATTATAATATTATTAAATTTCCCATCTATCGACGTTTCCCATTCATTTATTTGATTTATACATGAAAGCTGATTATACAGTACTTATACTGTTTTATTTCCTAGGAGTTACATGCACATTTAAATGGATCTCTTAGCCGATCAACTATGATACAACTAAAAAGATATCACGCAGACTTTGGTTTGGAGGATAAAACTAATGCATTTTTTGATGAATTTCAAATAGGTTCCGGAGATACTAGAAATTTGACTGAGTACGTATATTTATCGTCATTATCAATAAATAACAATAACACCTTTCTTAGTAAGATCTGTTTCTTATTTAATTTTGTGTATTTTCAGATGTTTTCAAGTTTTTAGTATAGCACATTCTTTAACAAGCGTTCCGGAAGCTCTATCTATGGCAACCACGTTAACTTTACAAGAATTTCAAGATGATGGATGTTGTTATATTGAATTGAGAAGTACACCGAGGGACACTGAGCATATGACTAAAAGACAATATATTGAAACTATCATTCAAGCAATACAGTATGTTGAGATAATAAATGCTTATTATCTTATATTAGGTGTTCTTCTTCTTCTTCTTAGATTTAAATGGCAATGCGGCTCATTTTAAAATGGCCATTGTCTGCCAGTGTCAAGTTAATGTCGATTGTCGCGTTATGATTTTGCCAGTGTCATTAGTAAAAATATCAATTTGTAATAGCTTTTTTTTTAAAAAAAGGTAAATTTGAAATTAAGTCAAGTCAAGTCTATAATTTTTCTTAGTTTTCCAAAACAGGTCTGTCAAGTCTAAAGCAGTCAGGTCAAGTCCATATTAGGTGTTAGAATTAATTCATAGCGTTAAAAAAAAAATTTAAATGGAAATAAAAAAATACATTAATGAAATTATTGACCATCCTTCGGGCAGGGTACGAATACCGTGTCGTAGAAACGCCTCATATTTCGATGCAATCCACGAATCGAGCCATTTTTGACAATTTTCATAAGATATCTGGAGAATACGGCAGGTGGGATAGGACTTCTCATTTGAGTGTTTTCAGGTACGTTTGTACTAATTTTGTGAGGTGCGGATGAGCATTGTTGTGCTGCAAAATGACTTTGTCGTGTCTTTCGGAGTATTCCGTCCGTTTTTCTTTCAACGCACGACTCAATCGCATCAATTGCAGTCCGTAGCGATCACCAGTTATGGTTTCATTCGGTTTTAGCAGTTCATAATAAATCATACCCCTCTGATCCCACCAAATACAGAGCAGGAGATTAGACCCATTGATATTTCGCTTTGCCACTGATGTTGATGGTTGATTGGGCTTAACCCATGACTTTCTGCACTTTGGATTGTCATAATGGATCCACTAAAATATGATAAGCTTCAGCAGCACTTTTTTTCATATTAAAATAATGAAGTTAAACTCTCCGCAAAAACACTATAATCAGCACAAATGTTGACATATTTAATAAATTATAAAGTGTTGTTAATTACGATTCAAAGAGAGGTTACATACAACAAAGACGTTCAACAATAGCTGTTTCAAGAATAATACATTGATGTCAGTAACAATAAAGTACTGCACTACCTACGCCTCCTCTTAAAACGCTATGAATTAATTCCAACACCTAATATTATATTTTACTTTTTATCTGTATTAGTATTTTTTTTTAAATGCCAAGTCGACGATACACTGATGGTTCACTTGCAAGTGACCATAGTAGGATATAGGCGCAATGGTTTGTGACATCCCTTACTCACTCAACGAAACAAAACAGCACACAATATGCTCTTATGTTACTGCTGCAAGACAGGCTCTAGTTGTTGAAGAATTTCCTTACATTTACATTGTTTTATTGTGAACTAAACATCTCAAAAAATCCGTAAAAACTGTATCAAAATTACTTTACTTATTGTAGATTAGGGTCCACAAACAAAATTCTGTGTATTTTTTCATTAAATCAAATGCTTAACGAAAATGAATTCTTTATTTAGGTTTTTCTTTTAAATATTTTTGCTAATTATTTACAATAGTTATATTGGAAAATAATGTGATTACTCCTCTCACATCTACATCCCTAAGCTACTTATAAAGCATAATGTTATTGTTTTTCAGGTCTTCAAGGCACAGCTTATCAATAATATCACGCCTTATAATTTCAATAGACAGAAGATCTACTCAAAAAGTGGCCGAAAATATAGTTGACTTGGCTCTAGAATATAAAGAAAAGTACCCAGATGTAATAGCTGGTGTTGAACTGAGCGGTGATCCTACCATTGGAAAATTCCAAGACTTTGTTCCAACACTGACTAAGGCCAGAAATGCAGGATTAAAAGTATTAATACCTACTTCTTTAATATGTAATAAAAGAATAATCATGTTTATTTAAATTAATATAATTTATTTTCAAGCCATATATTATTTTTCTGTGGTAGTATGGTTGGCTTGGCTCACAGCTGTATTAAATTGTTAAAAGCTATCTGGTAACATTCCTCATTCTATCCCGAGGGCCATACATTTTATATTGAGATTGTGAGAAAACTTTCTAAACTACCTAGTTGAAATATACAAACTAGAACACACAATATTGCATTCAATATTCATCCAATTGTGTGAAAAAGAGAAAAAATATATATTATATTTTGTTTGTTTAGATAACACTACATTGTGGTGAAGTTATCAACCCCCAAGAAGTTAGTGAAATGCTAGAGTTTAAACCAAATAGAATCGGACATGGGATATGCATTCATCCAAACTACGGTGGCACTACGGCCACGTGGTCTATGCTTTGTGAATCAAAGATTCCCGTTGGTAAGTATTATAATTCCTACTAAAGTTATAAATTTTAATACATGTTGCCGCTTCTGACATTTTTACATGCATTGGAAAGTACTAAAATACATAATCACTCGATGTTGTAAAACTCAGTCTTGGCCTTCAAGTGAAACGGTTACTTAAATGGTAACATTCAGTAAGGTATAACTAACTATTTATCTATTGTTATCACATAAAATACTTACTGTAATAAAACGAAGTTGATCTAAAATGACGCTCGTCAAGTTTACCATATCTACCTTCTAAAAGTAACAATATTATTGAGTATATTTGTGCATAAAGTATGAAGACACCTAATACAAGTATTGTTTTTAATAAAATAAATATAAGTTTGAAGCTCGACATTTGAAATTGTTTTTTCAGAAGTGTGTTTGACCAGTAACGTGAATACGAAGGCTACTCCTGATTACAATTCGCATCATTTCAAGGATCTTTATGAAGCTAACATGCCTGTTATCATTTGTGTGAGTTGAATTATGTGAATGGGAGACCAAGTAGACATCGGACACAGACGTAGTTCATTGTTTACATACATACAAACATGAGAGAAAAAGTGACACTGATAGTTTTTTGAAATGTAATATTTTGGACCGCTTAAATCATAATGAATCTTTACTAGTAGGTACATGTAGAATATGATCACTTTGATATATTATTTTTTGGAATACAAGATACTGTTTTTTCAAAAGTTCCATACTACAGACTAATCTGTGGCAGTATTCTATGATCCGACTAATTCCATAATCCGACACCGTCTTGCAAAACATTTGTCAATTACCATGGGTCAACTAATTAATTACCTGCCCGGAGACTCATCTAATTGTACAAAACCTCTTTGAATACTGGGAGCTATTCAGACACTCATCACTCATACACACTTTAAAATCTATTAAGACTTGAAAATCGTACTTAGGAAAAGTATTAATTTTATTACATATTTTATAAGTTGACATTTGCCACGATATTACTTTAATTACAAAACAACTAATAATTTTTTATTCAGATCAATTTAAGTAAAAATCTTAGAAGTCCACCCGGTCTCTCAACTATTTAAAGTCTATTACATTATCCCTATTACACTTTTACTTTTTACTTTTTTATTTTCAGACTGATGACAAAGGAGTTTTCTCAACATCTCTATCTCAGGAATATAGATTATGTGCAGAAACATTCAATTTGAGTAATTCTCAACTGGCCACTCTAGCTTTAAATGGATGTCAATATGTATTCGCGGAAGAAATACGCAAAACACTAGAGAATAAAATACTCAGTTTTATAGAAAAAAATAATGTGTGTTAATATTTTATAAAGATGTTATTTCTTCATTGTTTTTAACGATTTTTGTTTCAATTACTCCCTACCTACCTTAACTTAAATTATAGTATAATGTAACCTCGGAACACAAAAATCGCCAGGAGTCGCTTTCCGCGCACTAAAGGACTATCCAAAAGCAAAATGGATTCATCCATACTGATATAAATGTGAAAGTAACTCCTGTCTGTCCGTTACCTTTTCATGCCTTAACTACTTCAACCGAACATTATGAAATTTTGAACATTGTGGTTATTTATAGTGGCCTCAATGGGGGAGAGTTTAATATTCTGTGGCACTTTAAAACAATACGTCAGGTTTCTTTGCAAACTATACAAACAGAACACTATATACTGGTATAGTATATTGTTCTGTGCATCAGTCAGATCAGAATTTCAACCTAAAAGAAAACATAACCTAACCTATCTCAATTGGATTGGATTTCAGGGTTATTACTTATTAATTTATAGTAAAAAAATCAATAACAGTTTTAAAAACATGAGTGACCTGTCCGATTTTTCAAGCACCAAAAGTAGTGATTCTGAGCTACAAGACTTTCTTATGGTGGAAAAACAAAAGGCTCAATTTCATGCTCAGGTATAGTAACATTCTTCAGAATTGTGTAACATTATAAATAAAATGGCAAATTTGACTAAAAATAATCATTTTAATATACGTATATAACAATACAAAACTAAGATTCCTTTTCGCCTTACAGATTCACGAATTCAATGACTTTTGTTGGGAAAAATGTGTGGACAAACCAAGTGCTAAACTGGATTCTCGTACAGAAACTTGCATTTCAAATTGCGTTGAAAGATTCATTGATGTGTCATTACTAATCACGAATCGTTTCGCACAGATGCTGGAAAAAGGCGGGGGAATGCATTAAAAAACATTTCTTTATTTAAATCTTTATTTGCATGTAATGTAGTTTTACACTAAATTTTGGTTTTACCTAGAAGCGAAGCATTCGAATTTAAAATTAAAATTTCATACAAGGACATTGTTTCTAGTTAATCACTAGGACTATCCAAAATTTAGTTTTAGATTGCATAAATATTGTAAAATCTTTATTTAATGTAAAAAATTAGAAATAAGTTTGTTTGCAATATTGCATTTAACCACACAATAAATTACATTAATGTCTAAAACAATGTCTATCAATATTAAAAAATTATCTTCCGACTTTTCCCAATTTAGTGTCTGTTCTGGGATCAGCGGTGACATTTTGAACTGCCACCAAGGCCTCGTTGATTTTAGTTTGAAGATCTCTGAGGTCTTGTACAAAGAGAAGTTTAAGCACATCCGCGGGCTGTTTAATAATGCTTGTTTCACTTTGAGGAGGATCCGGATGAGGTGTCGTCTTCAGTATTTTGGCGAGAGCTGCTAAACGCATTTTAGAATCATGATGTGGTCCAATACCGGCAATTGTTGAAACTCTATCCACTCCAGACTTAAAAGCTGCACTCGAAACTAAAATAGAAATTTTTATTTAATTTTAGACATACCTCTTAACAGCACTAAAAAGTATTGGGACAGTGTCAGTGTCTTAGTAAATAGTAATTTAGGTGAGTCAATCTCAACAAATAACATGTAATGGAGGTGGTCATACCACTACTTTAGTGCTTTGCTAATAGCCTAGAAGTCAACATTTTTTTTTATTACTTCCATACTGAAACGGGGAATCTGGGGAAACACTGCCACATTACATTTTGCAGTAATTTGAGCAGCCCGTCTAATGGCAGTGACCACCCCCTTACAGAAGACCACCATGAAATGAGAGCATGTGTTTCAGTGAGTAAGTGATCTCTTCTTAATACCTTATCTTTATAATCCTCCTATGGTTTGTAGCACCTGTGGAGTTGCTTGTATTATATGTGATGATAGCAAACTACCATCAAATGGACCGTCAGTCTGTCTGACCACCTTAACATAAAAAAAAACCTATTATCAAATTTAAATTGAAATTAGATCCTAGTTTGCATTCATGCCATTATTGTCAGGCTCAATCAGGAATCACCAATGCATTTTGGAATTGAATTTTTATTTTTAAAGTTGTAAATATTGATTAGTTTGTTTATTTTTAAGGTTATAATTGAAGACATGAGTGGATGAAGGTGATATGTCGCATTTTTGGGTTTTTTCGTTTTTTTGCATTGATGAAGGTAATACGTCCATATAAATGATTACAGACCTTAAGATCTTCATAAAACTTTAACCTTGATTTACTCAAAGTTGGAATTAAGCGACATCACCTTCATCCACTCATGTCTTTAATTATAAAATATTTTGTTCTAGTATCCGCTGAATATAATAAAGGCTTCTTAAAAATCCATTCACAAGTAGATGCCTACCTAAACATAAGCAATGACAGTGTGGAATATAAGTGCACTGCCATCCCTTATATGGTTAAAGATGAGAATTGCAGTGGTTTTGGTCATATCTTTTAATGATCATTATGTTAAAAAAAAAAATGTGAAAAAGAATCTGTACTTACAATCCAAGTTGTCCAAGGGATTTGTAGACACAACATTCGGTGTTGCTTGCTTGGGTTGCTCCACTTTTACTTCTTTATACTTTTCAACTGTAACACAAATTTTTTGTCTGTTGGCTTATTTGCTATCAATCATGAAGACTATGAGCAAATATATTGGGTGAGGTTATTTTGGTAGAGCAGCTTTCCAGTTCCAGTATTCTGTGATGTTTCAGTTGGTGAGCTGGTATGTTAAAATAGGAATTTATTTAACACAATCTGGTGCCTGTAACTTTGTCCACATTAAAAAATAAAAGATATAATTCTTGATATACAAAACACTTATTATATTTTTGCCAAACCAAGATAGCTGGTGCCTGCTGAAATCTATTGATGAAAGAATTTTTTTTAAATAGGATGAGTCGTTTTGAAGATGACCTCCTAAACTAGCATACAAACTTTACCTCTTTATAATATTAGTATGGACTTTGTATTAACAATTTAGTTGTTTAATTTTTAGTTTTAAATGTGACAAAAGGAAAGGTGGGTTACCATTGTCAGCATACTCCAATCTTACTGCATATGACAGTAACCAGTTAAGCTGTTCATTCAGTCCTCCGTCCACTGCCGGACTCATTAAGTCCTTTTGGTATGCATCATATGCTTCTTTCCAATCATCGGTATCAATGTTCCTAAGCCCTTCTCGTTCCTCAATCTTGTAGTGTCTTATCTTTTGATCTTCTAGCCAAAGAACCACACTCCTATATTCTTTTTCATCTTTGAAAACATGTAAAAAGAACTAACTATTAATACATTAAAAATAACATAAAGCAGTTATTACATTGAAAAATAAATTATAAATAATGCACAAGTTTAGCGGTATGAGTGATGATATTTATGACGATACGCCATATGAAAGCCGAATGTGTGGCAAGGGTGCAAGGAATAAAAATTTCGTAGAAACGAAATACTTGTAGTGTAGCTAAGAATCGTAGTTATCAAATTAATTTCTTGTAAAATTAGTTTACATAGGTGACAAAATATATTTGAACATACCATTGCAGTTAAAACTATCTGGATTTGGATGACCTAAGGCTGATAACTTTAATTTGAACATACTGTTCATATTACCAATAGTTAAAACAGTAATATAATTATATTTTAAATATTCACACTCAAGAAAATAACAATCAATCTATTCAATAGCAAACTATAAGCAAAAGCCTCACACACAAGTTCACACAACACAAGGCTCACAGACCACAAAGTACTTTATAATATATACGGAAATCACAGACTGACCAAAATCGGAACTAATTTGTGTGTTGCCATTGCCAACAGCTTTTGTTTATGTCACATCAAGACAGACGACAAGAGAGTGATGAATCTTGTTTTAACTTTTTTTTTAATTTCCTAAACAAAATTTGAAAAAATATTTATGTTATCATAGGAATCGTTTTAAAAGATCGGAAAATTCCAGGAAATATCACTTGTGTTTTAGTATAGATTTATGCAACAGAGTATTTTATCTTTCAAATAATTGGATTTGGACTATGTGGATCACAAAACAGTAGACAGAATACTATATACTCACAACAACAAGGAAGGAGTGATGTGGATTTGATTTTGATATTTCATTTAAATAAATTATTACATAAATACATATAATTATAAGTACAAATCTTTACATTTTGAAAAATATATTGTTTGATAATAAAAAAAGGTGGAATTTATAAAATATATTGTAAACCATTAATAATAATTAAATTAAACCTTTTGAATATGTCCTGGATTAAAGACAACTGTTTATCGTTTTTTGAACTTTTCTGTATAAGAGTTATAAAAACTGGCCGCATACCACAGCATATTGCTTTTATAATGGATGGAAATCGCAGATTTGCCAAAAAGCACTGTGTTAATAAAAACGAAGGCCACCATAAGGGGTTTGATAAACTTTCAGAAACTTTAAAGGTAGATAAAGGTTAATTTTTCTTTATGTTAAGGTCAATAGACGGGCTGACAGTCTACTTAATGGTAGGTGGCTACCGTTGCCTATAATACAAGCCACGCCATTTTTGCTGTCCATAGTAGGATTAAAGATAAGGTAAAGGGATAGGGCACTAGGGAAATGGGCTCTGGCATCCTTTACTCTCTCACCAAAACAATAGCATTCATGCTTTACGATTGTAATATTGATATTAATTTAGTGCCATATTTTATAATCTATTGCAACACAATGGCATGGAAAAGTTTAATTTTGTCATAGGTCATCCTTAAGTACCTTCTCAAGACCAGAACATCACAAAATACAAATAACAGTCAATGAAATCATAAACTAAGAAAAAATACATACTAAGATTAATTAATCAATAATAAAGTTTGGAAAAGTTTAGATAACAATCATAGGGCATGTCAGCATCGCTTGCCTGATAATTGGACAGTCAGTCATAACTGTCCGCAATAATGCTGAGAATGCCATTGGGACTGCCACATACATATCTTACCTTTGAAAGAGCTTGAAAAATTAAAAATATAACACCTAAGAAAATATCTTGACATCTTTATCACTGTGATGATGATGGTGCCTTTTTCCAATATAAAAAGCTATCATATTATGGCAATTTAGGCAATAAACTATCTGTGTGCCAAATTTTATCCAAATCCATTGAGCCGTTTTTGTGTGAAAGAGTAACAAACATAATGTTAGTAGAATCTACAACAGCATTGAGGGTGATAGTATTGTATTAAAGACATTTAACTTAATATATTTCACCTGTAGTTATCAGAATTCACAATACCTAATATTTTCATTTTCCAGTGGTGTCTCGATCTTGGAATTCCGGAAGTAACAGTTTATGCATTTAGTATTGAAAACTTTAAGAGAAGTGAAGAAGAAGTGAAAGGCTTAATGGATTTAGCAAGGGAGAAATTCAAAAAATTATTAGAGGAAATGTAAGTGCTGTGTTGCTTGTATTGGAAATTTAAATCTAATAACTTTAAACAACTCTAACTTAATAATTATATATTAACAATTTAACTGCTTGGTTTTATAAATGTCATGCCCCTAGCGCTTGACTCGTAAACCAGTATTTTTTGTTTTAATAGAAAGCAACGCAATGATTTGAAAAATAAGTTATACAAGTAGAGGTATTTGTCGGATAAATCTGACTCTGGCAGCTAAAGGATTAATGCGCCATCTCGTAAATAGTACTTGTATTGTTGCCGATGGATGATAATTAACTGTTAACTTAAAATTTTGTGAGATGGTGCTATATGAATACAAATGTTACCTATTATTTTTGATTTTTTTTTCATTGCAATTGGTCCATCTAATTGCATCAGTACTAAAAGAGTGCTAATTTAAAAATTTGAAACCCAACTTTTAAAAAATTGTGGTAATTAATTAGTTAACCTACATATTTGTAACTTAAGAAATATTCTATTATTCTATGTTAACTTATGCTTATTTTTCTAGCGATCAAATAAATGAATGGGGCGTACGTTTTCACATCGACGGGAGGCTGTCATTGCTCCCCGATGATTTACGAGCGCTCATATCACGCGCTATGCTCGCCACAAAACATAACAACAAGTTAAGACTCAATATTGCTTATGCTTACACAGGTACAATCATTTAAATTCTCTTATGTTTGCAAAAAAAAATGTAAATTTGAAATAATTAAGCTTACAATTTGAGATATCAGTATTTTAAAAAAAGACCATTTTTTTAATCACTATTATGCCATTAAAATAATTATCTATTTATTTGTATACTTTTTTAAGTGCTATCAGAGAAAACAAAAAAGTTTCGATTATTGTTACAAGTTCAACTCGTTACTACATGCTTATGTTTATCGTGTGTACTGAATAATTTGCAAAATGTGACATAGAATTGTTTTCTTCCCATATACAGATATCTAATAAATTTTAGTAATGGCAAGGCGAAGCCCGTCTGGCGACAGTAACCACAACCACCCTTCTGGAAGACCACTGAAATTACAGCATGTGTACTGTTTGGTGTTCCGGTGAGTGAGTAAGGGATGCCAGAGCTCATTTCTCTATCTTAAATAAATCCTACTATGGTCGGCAAAAGTATAATGGAAGTGAATTAATTTCCAAAGTTGACCCTCAGGGAATCAAACCCGGAACCCCTGAGACAGAGCGGGCTCACTTTTCGTACTTGGACGAAATTGAGCTCGTCTGAGATAAATTAGTAATTACAGTTGTAACAGTGTCCCAGACGATTGGAAAACGAAAGAACGAAAGCTAATAATTAATAAACAAATTTTAGGTAGAGATGAAATAAGCAGGGCGGCGTCCCAAATAATAGACGGCGTGAAGAATAATGAACTGTCACCGGAGGAGATTAAGCCAAGTCTCATATCGGAGGTGCTAGAGTTGGGTGAACCGGATTTATTAGTCAGGACCTCCGGAGAAGTGAGGCTCTCTGACTTTATGCTGTGGCAGGTGAGCAAATATTTGATTTAATAAACTGTAACAATATTGTCACATGACAGTCATATAAGTTCTTAGAACTAATTTATAATGAATACCAGAAATGAAATGGGAGAATTTCCAGACTTTAAATAACTTATTATTTAAAGTTGACAATAGTTTACATTGTTGCATTTCGCAGTCATTTAAAACTGTTACTTTTAGTATCCAAAACAGTTGGCTACTGTCTATTGACCTAATTCAAAAAAAATCCCAAAAAGGTTTAATTAAAAAAAAAACTTACTTTTGCAGGTGTCAAAAACAGTTTTATATTTCACGGATGTATTATGGCCAGAATTCACTATCTGGAATCTTTTGGCGGCAATAATATATTATCAGAGGCACGCCCCAGAAATCTCTTCGGATGAGGAGGAATTGTGCCAACGTGAACTCCAATTCTTGGACAAACAAAGAATTCGTAAATGGAAAGAGCTTGAAAAATACACGGCTTGTTGATATTACTATACTTAGATTTGGTGAAAATATTATAAGGCATAAACTTAATTCAAGCAATATTATTATTATTATGTAAGTATTATTTTATTGTAAAGGAAAAATAAATTAAAAACTGTTATTTATTTTCATTTTTGTTTTATTCCCTAGTTCATGTTTATTGCTCTAAATTAAGATTTGTAAAAATTACATTACAAAAAATCTTTTATTTACAATTTTCATAAGATTATTTTCTCAGGGAAAAACTACGCCGAGAAAGAAATTCTCTATTGGATTATTCTTCAGTTATTTTTTCATTTTTTTTCCTCTCTTCTATTTTCCTTTTATTGTGTACTTTGAATAGGTTTTAGTAGGATCATATGGCTCCCATCTTGATGCTGGAAATATATGTTTATTTCTCTCATACCAAGATCTGCAATCAAAATTAAGAGAATGTTTCATATATTTTGATATTTAATATTTTATTTTTATAAAACTAGAGCTAAAGAAATATTTAGTTTGTAAAAGACTATCATTGCACAACAACCCTAGGAACACTACAAACTATATAACCCAACTCCATAACTTACAGGAGATATGATATAGCAGATCTTCTAAAAATACTTTTAAATATCCAATCACTGTCCTGTGAGAACAAAGAGACTATAATTCCAAGTTTGTAGTTCTTTTATATGCTGTATTTAATTTTAATTGAAGATTTAAAGTATAAGTTGTTTCCCTGGAAGTGATTCCAGTGACATGAACAATAAAACTCTTACCTTAATAGGACTTTACCAGCATGCGAATCCTGTTTCTCCTGAGTGGCATCGTTTACTAATCTAACGTCATCTGATGCGTCAAATTGGAATAATGGCCCACTTTTACCCCTCGCCTGAAATCAAATATTTAATGAGTTGATTGACACATTTTATATGACTTCTCTGTTAAAAAAAAAGATGTGGCTGTGTTGTGGACACAGCCGTGTGTTTAACGTGAAAACGTTACGAGTGATATTTTCTTTGAGTGTATTATATGTATCCATCCATACTAATATTATGAATGTAACAGTAACTCTGCCTGTCTGTCTGTTACCTTTTCACTTTAACTCCTAAACCGATCATCATAACATTTTACATAGACGTTGTCAGGGATACAGGAAAGGACATCTTTTATCCAGAAAAAACGTACGGTACCCCGAGGGATCATTTTCATTATGCTCTTTTTCAACACGGACGAAGTTGCGGGCACCAGCTAGTAATGTATATAATCCAATGAATTTGAATATACCATATATACAAAAAAAATCTTTTATCCTTCAGCTATCGAGTGGCACAGGATATAAATAACGAATTTTATCCTTAACTCATAACTTACCTTAGTGACAATAAAGTCATAAAAAGTGTAATGATGTGGCAATATAAGATCCTCTTTCACATACATAAGTTGATCGGCCGAAACTGTTTTTAATTCGCTAAATTCTGGTCTCAATGTATCCAGGCAACGTTGTAGGAATTGATAAATTGAATTACCTGAAAATCAATTTGATTTATTATTATTCTTTTCAATGAACTCGCGCACAGCGATATCATTTATAACGCACAGTACGCTGGTAAAAACTTGAGTAGAGCACTTAGCAGAAAAGTTATTTTCGTCGATTAATTTGACTTCTTGGAGTAAAATTAAAACTTAGATATAAATACAATGAATAATAGTCTATCTATGTTGAAAATGTTTGAATTGGGCAGATTTATGCCAAACCTGATTTTCTGCAGAAAACATTAGTAAATTACTGCTAAAAAAACCTTTATTTCTTTTTTCACAATAAATCTGTTTGATTATCCTGTGAGAAGCTTCAAAAATTTGTTGTGCAATTTTGCACCTTAATAATATAGGTTATTAGGTTGTGCTCATTTTGGTAAAAAATATATTTTGGTCTGAGATTAGTCATTGTCTTAATTAGATTTACCTTTTTTCAGTGTAACATTTCGTCTATGTCCCGATCCATCCCAATAACTAAATGTCACTGTAATAGATTCGTCCTTGAGGCTTGCTTGTGTCATCACCCACTCTAACCTGAGCTCTTCTCTTAGTTTGAGGTCAGCTTCTTCTCTTTCTCTGTCCGGCAAAAATGAAGTGTCCACATCAGGGTTCTTGCGCACTTTCTTTAATTGCTGTAAATACATTTTAAAAAAATATCGATAATGACAGGTGACATTATTATCCTTAAACTAATGAGAACCTAAGTTCTAAGAACTAGAGAGAAAAATGGACTATGTAATTTAAAAATACATTCTCTGTAGGTAATATATATTTAATTCTTTGCACTTACTACCTCTATGCTCAAAGTCTATTGTCTGTTTCCTTGTATGAAATTGTTGGCAAAATTTCCAAATGTAGAGAAAATAAGTCTTTCTCAACGTAAAGATTTATGGACAGTAAAAAGTTGATATGACCTAAAATATTATACAATGAAAATTTAAAAACTAAATGTGATAGATAAAAACCTTATTTTTTTATACATCACATACAATAAAATAATAGAAATAAAATAAATTGTATACCATATCATATATTAGCATCAGTTGGATTAGGTAGTATATATAATATGAAAACTTAAAAGCTTTGCAAAAAAATACCACAAACCGTTTCATTTTGTTCCCTCCATGACGACTGAGCACTTTCACTGTCTGAACTTTCCTCTTCTTCATTCATATCAAATGACAAAGCTTGAATCTAAAAACAATAAAAGAAAAGTTAAATATATTTAGTTTTAGCTTCTAGGCCCAAAACTTTTGTGACAAAAGATTATTTATTTTTACCAAATGTAAAAAACAAATAAATCTGGTAGGATGATTTACCATTGATCTGAAATAGTATTGGTTAAATCTGGTTAGTTGAAGACCTATATTAGTATTGAATATCAGCGTCTGATTGAGAGCTTATGTCAGTGAAATATTGGTTTAAAATATGAATATTAATTTTTGATTTTAAACAGCTGTATGAACCGAGATACCTTGAATCCTGGGAGAGAGTTTGTTTTTTTGATATGCTCCAATCATATTAAAAATACAAATTTTACTCACCTGCCGTTTCTGTTTATTCTTTTGCGCTTGCTTGGCCTCTATTTCCTTTTGCCTTTCCATTTCTTTTTCAGCCTTCTTCTGTGCTAGTTTCTTCTCTCTTTCACGGACTATGTGCTCTTGTTTCGCCTTCATTTCATCGAGAGTTACAAGACCGATTGTAGAGCTCTTTAATTGCTGTTCAACGGCGTCGTAGTGAGTTGCAAACTTATTTTCAATATTGTGGATTTTTAAGTCTTCTTCGATCTTCTTTTTTCGAAGCTCTATCTCCTGGGCCGCCTTTTCTCTCTTCTTCATCAAGTGCATGGCTCGACCAGCCTCGGAGGCAGCTCCCTTGTAGTGTGCCATTTTTACTTACGAGAATGGTATATTAAGTGAATAGTACAATATTGCAGGATCTCACTTCAAACTTAATGCATTAATACGAGAAGAAAAGGATAATGTTATTTAAAGGTTTATATATTGACACATATATAAATTATCTTTAAACAGTCATGTAGCACAAAAAAGCGCAAGAAAACAAATTACAAATGGTACAATAACAACGAACACATACTCTAGCGAGAGGTATAATAAATAATTTCTAATACAATAAAAAATTTCCAACCAATCGTTGGTCTTGGTCCAACCAAACTTCCAAAGCTGTCACTGACGTCACTGTCACAGTTTGACAGCCTAGGTGTTGCTATTTTTTTTATTCCTGTTTTTTTTTTTTTTTTTTAATCTACTCTAGTGGTTCGTGATCCCTTTGATGGTCTACGAAAGGGACCAAGACAAGCATTTCAAATAAAAAGTTATGAAGAATAGAGGTAATGATGAACAATTCTATATATGTTACTTTATCCGATTCCGTTTAAATAAAGGGTTAGTTAACTTTGATTGGATAATATTTTTAGTGCGTTGTTCTTTTTAATGCTTTAATTTCACATTTAATTTACCGAGAGATTCTACATATTTCTTCAGATCTATTGTAATTTTGACATGGCAACATCGTAACTTCAAAGTTGGCACCCTATTAGAAAGGGACACATAGCCTCTCTACTACACATCCAGCTCGGCTCGCTTTTTAGCTGCAAGTAATCAATCCTGCTAATAATATTAGATCCATGCCAATAATAATATAATATTTGATGTTGCAGTCCTGCAGTCATCACTTATTATTTTAAAGTACTCTGTGCTTATAGCCCGGCTTGCTTGCAATGCAATGCACAATGCTAATTTTATTCTTATGATATGACAATAGTATTGAGTATTGTGTACAATACAAATCATAACTAGTATGAGCTTTATGTTTTCTTGTTTAATTTGATTTGCTATTTTCTTACAAGTGAAGTTATTATTTTATTTAGGCAGTCGTTGCTTATAAAATAGTAGCGGTTCTTTTGTATGTATCAATTGTTTTTTTTATTTATATTTTAGTTGGTGATTTTTTTAATCTTAGCGTCAAAAATAAATTAACTTTATTATTTACCTAATTGTACAATTTATTAAAGTATTTTACTGCAGCTCCGGTTTGTGTCGGTTTGATTGGACAAAATATATACATTGTTCTTTATTATGCCACAAATTGTTTTAGGTTGTCAACAGGGCTTTACGTGTGAAGAATTAAAACTTGGCTTAATTTCGTGGTAAAATGGATGAGGCTCTCGTTTTCCCTTCTCCCAATTGGTTTCAAGTTTCCGGTATAGCGGTATCTGCTGATGGATGGATTTTTTATGGTGGACCAAGTCATAGTCTTTGCGTTTTGGAGCCATTAAGTGATTCCGTTGGTGTATTGGACGAAAAGCTAAAATACACAGTGCATTTTATAAGTCGTGCACACACAGAGAAGTAATTTTATTTTGTATGAGGTTATTTTAAATAAGTTTCTCAGTATTTGTACTCAATGGTAGATGGCTACTGTTGCCTATAACGTAAGCAACACCACTGGTAAGTATTGCAATTGCACTGCTGACCATAGTAGGACTAAGGATAAGGGATAAAGAAAGGATAGGATGGGTTCAAAATTCAAATGTTTTTAAATTCATATAAGTAACTAGCTACACACTCCCGCTACAAACTATCCTATCTTTTAAGTTACAAATACTTACGAAATTTTATCAAAATCGGTTCAGTAGTTTAGCACAAACTTGCGCATGCCATGCCACTACTTATTAAATTTAATTGACTATCTCCTTTTACATTTCCTTGTTTTTGGCGTTCTTTAGCCAATTCTCACCAGCCACTGTAAAGGTATTGTCTATTTGCAGGTTTTCTTGATCTACCTTCGATTTTTTTTCAGTGTTAATCTTTTGTGTTATTTCTGTTGGTATTATCTGTACTACGAATACGAGTTAGTTAGTTCAACTACATATAGTTGAAATACGAGGACTTTATGACTTATCTCTGAAATATTTATTACAGAATTGTAAGTGTAGATGTGAGTCCGGAATGGTCAACCAAGAAATGTTTAGTGACAGGCAGCGAAGATGGCACACTCAAGTACTGGAAAATTGAAAAGGAAAACAATAAAACTATCATAAAATCTACAATGACTCATGATATTCATAAAAAATATTTTGAGGTAAGTTTTACTTTGAAATATGACAGAACTGTATGTGCCTACATTGTTTTACATCGATTCGGTTTGACAGTTGCCAAGTAAAGTGTTATTGAAACTTCGTGCTAATAAAAAAACCATTATAATTGTTAAAACTACAGTGTTAGTGCCAAAACTATATAAAAACGTAATATAAACCTAGTGTCACTGATACCACAAAGGAATTGTTAAGAAGAAACACGCACTCGACGCAAAATTGCTAAAAATCGGCGATATTAATTATACAAAACTACGTACAACTACATATTTATCAAGTGTCAAAACGTCAAGCGCGCCACTTTGTAGACGTCAGAAACGAACCACAGAACAAAAAGAAAAATTTGAATCATAGACGGTTAGCGTGGATTTGATAAAACAATAATAAAAATAAAAATTAGTTATACTAATTAGTTAAATTACGATAATGGATGTCCATATGCAAACAATATTAGACAAAATGAATGAAATGCAAAGGGAGTTCCAAAAACAAACTAAAAATCTAACTGAAGGGTTTGCTAATTTAACTTTGTCTATAGACGAGAAGTTAAAACCCTTAATCGAAGAAAACACCAAATTGAAGAATGAGATAATGACCTTGAATCAACAAGTTTACCACCTGGAACGCGAGACAAGAAAAAACAACTTAGTATTGCATGGATTACGAGAAGAAGAAGAAAATAGTAACAAATTATTAGAAATAGTTATCAATTTCCTCAATACTGTCTGCAAAGGCACTGATCTAGAAAATTGGGACAAATGGGAAATAAGTAAAGTCCAGCGACTGGGAAAAAAAGATGGACACAAAATACGACCTATTCTAATAACTGTCACATTGGCTTGGCGTAGGCAAGAATTACTTCGCATCAAGAAGATTTTACCTGAAAATACTTACATCACAGAGGATTATCCTAAAGAGATTCTAAGCATTAGAAAGGAATTAAGAATCAAACAACAAGAAGAAATAAAGAAGGGAAAAATTGCATATATACATTACGATAAGTTAATAGTTAAAGAGAAAAACATAAAAAATAAAGAGAGCGAAAAGAGGAAAAGGTTACCAAGCGAGTCACCTTCACAGCAGGGGAAAAATACAATAATAGCTCCTTCGAAAATGTATAAAACAGGCTCAATAGAGCTCCCAAGTCGTGCAAGATCTAATTCCATCCCAGGCACAACCAAACAATGAGAAACTGCGCACATCAGAAACCGGACTCCAAGCAACTACGAAAATACACAAAAAGACAAAAAAGAACAAAAAAATAATTCCCCAAGCCGGACAGCGGTCTCCGTGGGGAAAAATGACCGCAACCCTCTAACAAATAAAAAACACATCCAAAACACACACAAAAACTTATACATAGCAACCTTAAATACATTAACCTTAAGAACCGATGAAAGACTACAAGAACTGGAACATGCACTTCAGGATGTCAAGTGTGACATATTGGGGCTTAGTGAAGTAAGAAGATTGGGAGAGGCAATCGAGGAGCATAGGAACCATATATTCTATTATAAAGGCGAGACAAAAGGACTTTATGGTGTAGGTTTTTTGATAAAGAAGGAACTAAAGAAGAACATAATTGAATTCAGGGGTATCAGCGAGAGAATAGCTATACTTAATATATGTCTGCCTGGTTTCAATAATGACTGGTCAATAATTCAGATTTATGCCCCAACAGAGACTTCAGATGTTGAACTGAAAGAAGATTTCTACACAAAATTAAGTGAAACACTGGAGACCTGCAGTAAAAACATCATCGTCATGGGCGATTTCAATGGTAAAATTGGAAAAAAAAATCCAGGAGAAGAGCTT
This sequence comes from Synanthedon myopaeformis, assembly GCA_944738685.1. Classification (NCBI taxonomy): domain Eukaryota; kingdom Metazoa; phylum Arthropoda; class Insecta; order Lepidoptera; family Sesiidae; genus Synanthedon; species Synanthedon myopaeformis. Next base: position 9,632,641 of record OX122917.1, read on the forward strand.
ATATTGGGAAAATTTGCAATAGGAAAAAGAAGTCCAAACGGAGAAATGATGGCGAATATGGCCCTGGAACACAAATTAATATTCATGAGCAGTTGTTTCAAGAAAAAAACATCAAAAAGATGGACCTGGCTTTCACCAGATGGTCTTCACCGTAACGAAATAGATCATATCTTGAGTAACCAACCTAGTGCGTTCCATGACATAAATGTGTTAAATCAACTAAACTTTAATACCAACCACCGCATGGTGAGAGCAACACTACACTATTCCAAACAAAGAAAATATAAGAAAAACGTCAATCAACAGAGCTACCACAAATTTTTGCAACCTATACCACGATTTACCAAAGATAGTACTAACTTCATTCAAGAAACATACAACACTGAAATTACAGAAATGTACAACACAACAAAACCAATAAAGAACAAACCAGAAAGGTTAAGCACAACTACGAAGGAATTAATACAAAAAAGAAAAACTCTGCTCAAGTCTAAAAAAGACAAAACAACACTAAGGGAGATTACTGAAATAAGCAAACAAATAAGCAAGAATATGAAGAAGGACAGAGCTAGAAGAACAATGGCATGTATTAACCACCATATAACAAAAACCGGAGGAATAAAGAAAGCTCTCAAAGAATTACGTGAATCAAGTGTATGGATACCAAAACTAAAGAACTATAAAGAAAACCGAGAAACAAACAGAAAAAATATACTAAACATCGCTACTGACTTCTACAGGCGACTCTATTCGACGGAGACTACAGAAAGAGACACTGTAAACCTGGAAACAGAAAAGGAAGATGCCATTCTACCAATTCTGGAAAAGGAGGTTGCTCACGCTGTTAGAACACAAAAGAAAGATAAAGCACCCGGACAAGACTTTATATCAAACGAGATTATGAAAATTACACTACCAGAAAACCTACAAAGATTAACTAAAATATACAATCTAATTCTAGAGTCTGAATACATTCCAACCCAATGGACATACAGTACTATTATTTTGATACATAAAAAGGGTGATAAAGAAGATATAGGAAACTATCGTCCTATAAGTTTACTTTCAAATATATACAAAGTGTTTTCAAAAATAATTTTAAACCGCATTTCTAAAACATTGGATTTTAATCAGCCTATAGAGCAAGCAGGATTCAGAGCGGGATTTTCAACGGTGGATCATATACATACTCTGAAACAAACTGTAGAGAAATGCCAAGAGTATGGTTACCCTTTATATCTTATTTTCGTGGACTATAACAAAGCCTTTGATTGTTTAGAGCACCACCATATTTGGAAAGCCCTAAAAAACCAAGGTGTAGATCTCAAATATATAAGAATAATTAAAAACATCTATGCAAACAGTTCTTCGCAGGTCAGACTTGAAACACATGGGGAAAGTTTCCAAATTCAGAAGGGGGTAAGACAGGGTGACCCTCTTTCGCCAAAGTTGTTTTCTGCGGTGTTGGAAGAAGTCATAAGAAATGTCGATTGGGATCGCTTTGGAGTTAGTATCGATGGTCAAAAACTCAACCATCTCAGGTTTGCGGATGACCTTGTACTGATAAGTGATACCTCAGAAGAACTACAAATTATGATTCAAGATCTTGCTATTAAAGTAAAGAGGTCGGACTAACCATCAACAAAGGTAAAACAAAGGCAATGACTAACAGGACAGAAACTAGCATAGTATACTTAGATGGGGAACCAATAGAATATGTCAAAAGTTACCTTTACTTGGGACAACTAATAGCTTTCCAAGACCAAATGACACAAGAAATCGACAGAAGGATAATAAATGCATGGAAAAGATACTGGTCCCTTAAAGACATAATGAAGAATAAGCAGTACGGTTTGGAAATAAAAAGAAAACTCTTCAATACATGCATTTTGCCTATACTAACTTATGGTTGTCAAACATGGGCTATAACACAAAAACTACAACATAGATTAAGAACCTGTCAGAGAAGCATGGAAAGGAGTATCTTAAGATATCGTAGAAAAGATAAAAAACGAGCTGCTGATATGAGGAAATTAACAAAATTTGTGGATGTATGCATACATACAAAGCAACTGAAATGGCGCTGGATAGGACATATGATAAGACAACCAACAGAAAAATGGACGAAGAAGCTAACTGAGTGGACTCCAAGATACAATGCCAAAAGGAAGAGAGGTCGGCAACTTAAAAGATGGTCAGATGATATAAAAAGGACTGCCGGACCTCTATGGATGAGACTGGCTCGGAACAGAATAGATTGGAAAAAGTTGGAGGAGGCCTATGTGTCGGCAGGACACGCTGATATGGAAACGGACTGATGTGCATTATTTATTGTTAAACATATGTATCAGCAAATAAAGGCTATTTTATTTTTATTTTATTTTTTTACATTGTTTTAACTTATTTATTTATTTATTTCATTATCTATTTTTGCCATCAGTTATAAGTTATCAAATGTTATAAGTTGTAATCAAATGTAATGAGATGAAGTTGAAAAAAGTCTTACATGGTCAAGTCTACCAAAATGACTGAGTTTGTTTCCGAAGTTCTGGAATCAAACCCGGAACCCCTGAGACAAAGCATTAAGGCAAGCACTCTAACCACTCATCCAAAGGGCTTGTCATGGCTGGCGTTGGTCATCAACATCATTCAATGCCGGATCAGATTATTAAACATTCATGTCCGAATATTTTTTTTTTTTTTATTAGGGTGTGGTTGGTTTGGGATTTGCAACAGAAGATCATGTACTATCATGTGGTTCGTTTGGAGCTATTTGTAAGTGGAATATAAATACGAATTTGGTGAATACATATATAAACATATTGAAGAGTCTGAAACCTTTATGCTTTTCTTGCTCACCACATATTCCTTTCCATGTCGCCATTGGGACCAAACAAGGAGTTGTAATGGTTATCGACGTTAAAGGTAGGTATTATACGGGGAAATGTTTTTATTAATTCAAAGTTCCGCCAGTACAATCTGCCTTGCTTTCCAGGGCTGTGTTCCAGCAGGCCTTCGGCATTTTGCTATAACAGCTATTCCAACACTCCATATGAGCGTAATCTGATCCAAACAAAATTTGATCATACCCCTTCCGGGTGACCTGTCAGAGCTAATTATGATCTGCCTGGCCATAGTTTTTTTACCTTTTGAGTCAGCCAAATCTTGGCCAGTCTGAAAAATACTGCTGGAAACTCAAATTCTGACAATAGCTATTATAGGTCGTCCCATCACCATCAAACCATCCTTTGAACAAAATCTGCAATATTTGTTCAAAGGACTACTGGAATACAGCACTCATAATCTCCAAACAAAAATTGGTTATAATCATATCAAATACTTTACTATTGGGCCCTCATCAATGCAGTTGAATTTAAAAAAAAGAGAGCTTTTTACTACAAATGGAGACAAAACAACACTACTTAGAACTACACATAAGGGTTGCTATACACATAGTCGGGCTTATACATTTCATTTGGCTTGCCTTAATTCGGCTATCCCGAACTGATTATATTCGGCCCTTTTGTTGAAAGTTCTTCTACTTATATTCGACTAGCTGGGCCCGCAGTTTTGTACACTTGGTATTTTGGTATTGGGTATACCTTTGTATATCGATTGGAATGAAACAAACACTAAATGTTACTGGAAGTCTGCTATAATACACCAGTGAAAACCGCATTCAAATCGGTTTTAAGACAAACTATTTTTTTTTATCCTGGTAGCAAGTACAATGTGCACAATTTTTTAAAAAATATTTTATATAATGTACAGGCGCATTTACGATTTTATTATAATATGTATAGATTTACCGCTCAGCTATGCCGAACGGACTATATGTATCACAACCCTATCACACAACAAATAACCCAATTATATCGGGTTTAAGTTGTGTAATGCGACACCTTATTACAATTTGATTTCTTGATGATCACTTCCCATAAAGAACTACTAACTACATCTAGTGAATTCATTCAAACATTAATACAATACAATATTCGTGGCTATAGTATCGTTCTACATCACACATGATTTTTTTACCTGTCATTCACTGTTAAAATCTTGAAATTTTAGATAAAGCTACTATAATATATAAAATGCGCGCTAATGACGACGAGATAGTGAACATCAGTTGGTGTCCACAATACGAAGTGGTAATCTATAAAGCTCTAGAGGAAAAACCAAAGAAGTTACAGGGAAATCAAAACATAAACAAACAGAAACGAGAAGCTCCCAACAACACTGGGATTACAAAGGAACTACCCGTGGATAGTTTTGATGAGGCAAACATTACTAACACCAATTTAGATGCATTAGAACTTACAGAATCGAAGGCTTTAAATGATGATAATGATTCCAACAATAGTGAACTTGAAGAAACGGTAATAGTTGAAGACGATCCTTTCGATGTTTATAAAGACCCAGCGGACAATGAATTTGGACACAAAAAGTATCAGTCGGAAGAGTTTGTGGTTGTGGATAAGAAAGATTGTCCCCAATTAGATTACCTGGATGAATGTGAGAAATTGAAAGCTGATATGCTGAAAATGAAAGAAACTAATTCTATACAATCGCTAGTGGAAGCAATGGATGAAACTCATTTGACATCAAAAAGCACAGAAACTGTATCTGTTTGCAAAGAAACTAGCAAACAAATAGAAAAACATCTGTTAGCTTCTATTTCAAGACATGGGTGTGTATTTTTCCAATTTATTTTAAATATTTTTAGTAATTTTAATCCTAAGATTCATTGAGAACTTAGTAGTAGTCCTTTTAGTCATATCGTCGCTGTCAAACCTAAGTTTGCAATGCAATGTAGCAGTGAAAATAAAAAATATACATATATACAAGGCCCAACAAAATACATGAGAAATAATTTATTCAATCTTTATTGCTTTTATATTATTGTCGGGCGTTGGATTTTTATTTTTATATGATCCTTTGGAATAGATGTATGAAAAAAACGGTTGAATATGTGGACAATATCTATTTAAATTTACAACAACTTATGTATAACTATATTCAGCAAATAAATTAATTTTGAATTTGAATTTTGAATTTGAAAAATTTCACAATGAAAGGTAACAAACAAAAGTTACATTTCACATTTATAATATTTAGTATGGATATATATTTTTCAGGTCAGTTAGAATATGGTCTAAGGGAGGCAGATTGGTAGCCAAGACTGACACGTTAAGAGGCAGCAAAAAATATAGAATGATAAATCCAACCGCATTTGCTTCCTTGTTATGGTACAAACCTGATACTCTCCTTATAGCTGATACTAAAGCTCAACTTCTCAAGTGTAATCCACTTAAATTGGAATGGTAAGTTTTATTAAGTTTAAATCCACGCACCGTTAAATTGAACTGTTTTATCGCTCATATTTCTTAGCTAACTATTGTCCATACCTAATTCCTTATCATTAAGATTAAGCCATCAGTTTTTTTATTATTTTCGTTTTCACGATTGAAATTAGGTAAGTAGTAAAAATCGTGTAATTTGGTAATGGGGTTTCATAGATATTTAAGTTGAAATTTTTAAAGATTAGTAGTAGTATGTGTTGTGCCATTTTGAAATCTATCAAAGTTGGCTGAAAATGGAATTTTAGTTATAACTCCATATTTTTTTTTAATACAATACTTACAGAATTAGTTATTGAATTTATGATTACTATCAAGAGCATTGTTATTTCGGATTACACGAAAAAATAAATAACTGCAAAATTTTAAAATTTGTAATGATAATACCAAAAAATGTCGTCCATGGTGTTGATTTTCCCCATTTTCAAATAAATCTCTATAATCTCTTAACCAATTGACCTGGATTTTTTTTATTTTGTCTAGAGCTAGTATAACCTAGTTTATAACCTAAACAAACACACACGTCTATATATATATAAATATCAAAGCATGCGTTCAGTTTTTTTCCCCATAAAAAATTGTCCAATGCACCTAAAGAAGTTTTCACTTCAAATATTTTTCTGCAGATGATGAATAATTAATAACTTATATGTTTTTTAGGGATGACAAATTACGTTGGGACATCTTACACCTCCACCATAAACGTAGTCTGTTCAGCATCGCTTCGAATGCTCCTCGCGAACAGACCCAAGACATGGATCCGTCCAGTTGGGTTGTATGGACAGCTTCCCAGGAACGATCGTTCATTTGCTATTCTGTTGAGAAGAATAAACTTATAACTTCATATACCACTTGCGGGGGATTTGTATATACTATAGACATATGTCCGTATGATGCCACGAGGTAAGAACTTTATCACTCTAAATATTAAACTATATTTTGTGTGATTTGTGTGGGTGGAGGAATATTTTTTTAATTTTTTATTGTTAAGGTAGGCAGACAGGCTGACGGTCCACTTGATGGCTGCCGTCACAGGCGCTGCAAGTTAAGGATTAAGGATAAGGGATTGGGAAGTGAATGAGCTCTAGCATCCCATACTCACTCACCGAAACACAAATGCAACCATGATGTTGTTTCATGGTGGTGTTCTGTAAGGGGGTGGTTACTGTCGCCAGACGGGCTGCCCAAGTGACTGCAAAACGCACTGTACTCTGCCATTACTTGTCAGTTCCAAACCAGAGCACGGGAATCGAACTTGTCACCCCTGAGACAGAGTGTTAAAGCAAAAGCACCTTAACCACTCATCAAATCTTAAGCCAGCGTTACTGTCTGATATGTTGATGTTGATTTTGTTTGAGAGCCATAATGTGTTATTTTTAGACTGGCCCTTAGCGTGGGCGACGGTACAGTTCGCACGATAGATTTAGACACAACGTTAGAGGACGAGAATAAGCTGGTGTTCGAGGTGCCGGTGACGTACTGGTCGAAGGTGCAGGGGAAGGTGCTCACCGTCGCCTGGCATCCGACCAAGGAGAACCTTCTCGCTTTCGCCACCGGCGAGTCTAGGGTGAGATCTTATTCAAATATCTATTCAATATAATACTCATCGTCGTTGTCGAATCAAAATCTGCTAATTTTACATGAAGCTTTATTTAAAAAAAAAAGAAAGTATTTTATTTGAGACTTTACATTGTTCTGTAGACATGAAAATTTAATAGTTTGCAAACCAAGTCGTTGAAAAATAAATTTACATGCCTCACTTAGGCTAAACCATAAAAGATATATTACATAAAAATGATTCCTCTAAATTTCTAAAGAAAACTGCGCGATGTAATAACTCTTTTTGATCCGACACACACTAGTTTTCACATATGGAGAGAGGGATAAACGAGGAGGGTTTGTGTATATAAAAGATTGCGTCCAGGTGGGTCTGTTGGACACGTGCGCCCCCGCGGACAGTCCAGCGCGCACTCTGAAGCCGGCGCCTGGCGGAGGCGTGTACTCGCTGTGCTGGGGCGAAATGGACGACCTGTACGCCTCTAGTGGGGGCAAACTCGTCTGCTACGCGAAAGAGAAGACTGACGGTAGGCACTGACTTAATATGTATTAAGGGTCGGCTCCCTGAAAATTATGTTTTTTTTTTTTTGCCTTAATTTTGTAAGTGAATCAAATATCAATGTAAAACTTTAATATTACGTTTTTTTTTTAAACTTTTTACTATATTTTGTGTAAAATTGTTTATTCGAACAAACAACAATTTAATTAATTATTTAATTTAATGCAATGAAATTTCACACAGATTTCAGTAATGGATGGGCCGACATAAGAATAGAAATTTTGACATATCCGAGAGTTTTCAATTTAAATCTCACTAAAATTTGTCAAGGTGATATAAGTTTGAATAGTTTATGTGACCATGAGCGCCTTCTGTTAGCTTGCACACGTAACTGTGCCCAATTTAAATGAATAAATAATAGAAATGAAAGTGTTTTGAAGATCCCACACCGGTCGCGATGAAGGTGGACGGCCACCCCGTGGAAGTGACGTGCATCAGATGGGACAAGAGGGGAGTGCTCGTGGGCACGGCCGAAGGGAGCGTCTTGTTGGCCTCTCGTAAACACGTCAACGTTGTTGAGGCTGTCGCCTATGTTTTCAGGTGAGCTCACTTGCTTTTTTCCCCTTATCTACTTCATTTATGTGTCTATTATGTTCGGGGATTTTGAGCAAATAATAATAAAAAATTAAGTCGCATAAAAGAGGAAAATTTAAGAATAAATACCGAGACAAACCTCCTCGCACTTAGACAAAATGGGCATTTTATATCTTCTTATATTATGTGCGGCAAGGAGCTGGTTTTAAATGTTGTCAATATTCTTGCATGCAGTTGTGTTTTGACTAAGTATTAATTAATTAATTTTTAAATTCACTAAAGAGTATATGTATGATTAAACTAAAAGATCCTACGGAGATCAGTGCTGGCTTATGCTAGCAAAATGCTGATTAAGGACCTTTTTTGTAACTTTCTTTATTGCTGTTACTTTGTTTTCTGTTTTTATTAATTACTAGCTGTTGCGCTTCGCCCGCGTAACTTTATAAAATATAGCCTATGTTACTTGCTGATATATTCGCAAGAGTGAAAGAATTTTTCAAATCGGTCCAGTAGTTTCGGAGCCTATTCAATGCAAACAAACACACAATCAAATCTTTCCTCTTTTTAATATTAGTATAGACAAATAAATTGGTATGTATTTGTTTAGGAACTGTAGCTCCCAAACGGATGGACTGATTTTGATTCGGTTTTTTTTTTAAAGGTTTGATGAAGATCTGTTCAGCCCATTTCCTAGTTAACTATGGAATTTCACTAACTTACACGTGTTCGATTGATGTGAAATTTGGTATACTGTAACTTCGGTGGTGTTTCCATGACATGATAACCTTGACCAGGTGCTGTAGTACAAAGTAGTCTGCTGAATAAGCAGCTGCTCGGTTACAACGGATACAGCTCGTTTGGGCTCAATAGAAAGTCGGGGGTTAGTTTATGCTTGTTTGTGAGTGAAATTTGTACGGACTCTTAACTGTGTGTACAGTAAAACGATCTACACGGCCATATGGCATCCTCAACAAGTGTCGAGCTCCACAACCGAGTCGCCGCTGAAGGACCTCATAGCGGTCTGCTCTCAGGACAAGTCCTACGAAATTGCCATTCTCAAATACGAGCAGATTGGTTCGTTTTTCCTTCTTTAATTCTATTATATTTATTGTAATCACTAAAAGAGTAAGAGCTTTGAGCCCATACACATTTCCAGCACGAGAATAACTAAAAAATTTAAAGTGCATAATATATATTATTGTACACTTTTAGGAAACTTTATGCTAAGCATCTTTACCACTCGTTATCAGAGAATTGGCCGTTCATTCAAGCTTTGAAGTAATCTTGTGTTGGTAAATATACACTAGGAGGGTCCAAAAGGTTTTGACCAGAAGTATACTATGTAGATGTTGTAAAAACAATACATACATATCATTTTAATTATTATAATATTTTGCCTAAACGAAAATAATTTTCAAAAGTTATGAAATTTATCTTTTGCGACCTTTTGAAGAATATAAATATAAGAAGTTTAAATTCGAAGGAAGTTGTTGGTCCAACCACCAATAAACCAATAAACAAGGATTGAATAACGTGTAAGTGGTGGAAATGATGGAGTGATTTGCACATGGCCAAGACATAATAAAACGCTGTCAATAGCAGAGAATGGCAAGAAGCTGTCGACGTGCAAGAGGCTGAAAGGGCACTCGGGGCTGGTGCAGCAGTTGGCCTGGAACCCGCACATCGACGGGATGCTTCTCTCCACCGCTCACGAGACCACAGTGCGAGTGAGTCACTACATCTAAATAAAAACACTTCACAATATAGAAAGGGGTAAGAACATTTTCATTGCTCTAAATTCATGCCAACATTTCATTTCAAACGTCTTCTCAGTTGTTTGCTTTTAGTGCTTTAGTTTCAAAAGATACTAAGAGTCTACGACTAGATTTGAATAGAAGGAATGAATTTGAAAACTGACGAAGGTTCTTGATTGACTGTACAGTTGCTGTCTCTTTCACACGCTGACTTCGGCGATCGAACTTCGTAGGCGGCGTTCTGTCTGCCGACCTCAATATAAAAAAGGTTATTTATATGAAAGATTTGTGGTATGAGCAGGTGTGGGACGTGGCGAAGGGCGAGTGCGTGGGCGTGTTCGGAGGGCACTCGCCGTGGGCGCTGTCCGCCGCGTGGAGCCCTCACCCGACGCTGCCCACGCTCGTGCTCTCGGGCGGCGCCGACTGCTGCGTCCGCATCTGGGACTCCTCCAACCACCCCAAGCACCTCTACACCGATGGTAAGTTTACTTGTGGCCTGTCGCAACGATCCGACAGCAATGTAACTTTTAATGTAAACCAAATATTACAATAGCACAAAAAATTTTTTCTTCCATATTTTTGTGAATGTACAACATTTCCGGTGAAAATTGATTCAACAAAAGAACCATAAGAATTGATTACTTCCAAAGGCGGCAATCTGACTAAGGATATTTAGTAAATGAAAAAAATAAAAAAATAAAATAAAAAGAGTATTTGAATAAATGTTTCAATTGGAACGTTTTTATTAAATTGTTTCGCAAAATTAATAACTAAATTTGGACAAAAAGCACAAAATGCCTTCTTTGAAACTAAACGTCTCGTATGAGACCAGGGATAGCTTAGGTCTAAAACATTCTTTGATTTTGACAGTTTCTGTAGAGAAAAAAAGGAGAAACACGAACAAAAACAAAGGAAAAGCAAAAGAGATCGAGCCGACAAAAGAGCAGACAAACAAACCCGTCTCTAAACAAGAGGAAGATAACCAAGATAACCAAGATAACCAACTGGCAATAAATGTCGAGGCGAAGGCTAAGCCGGTCAAGGACTACTTGTTCCCGTTGCTCCATAGGAATATCGCCCTGTGTCCACCGCAGGCCCTCAGGAAGGTGTTCTTCAGATACCTTCAGAAGATCGGACACGACACCAGCGAGTACGAAAGTTACAACGACAAAACTCCCGACACAAATTTCGTCAACATATTCGGTTCGGCGAACGAGCTCACCGAGTACTTGGAAGAGGAATGTGAGTATTTCTTTTGTGATTTCCACTTATAGTCGACATAATGATTTATAAAATCGTTTCTCGTTTCAGTGGAGAAGCACCTGTCGAGCAACAGAGAGGAGCGATGGGTGATGGTGCAAGTGGTGCGAGGTCGGTTGGACGAGATGGTGCAGATGGCCGCCAAACGCGACCTCCTTTGCCCCTTCATCCTCAGCATCACCCCGGGCGTCTCCTTCAAGTCAGTCCGCACTCACTACTTATAGTAACATCACTATTAAAAATCATTTCAACCAAGTTTCTATTAAATTTGAAACGATTGATGAAAAACTTAAAAGTATGAAAAGATATTAACACGGTTACATATTACAGATACTGGAAGGACGTGACTCACCTCTATTTACAACAAATATCACGACTACAGGCCAAAGGAAAAGACGACACATCGGAAGGTATGAAGTTGTTGTCATTATTTCTTTTTATAGCTGAGTGAGAGGGGAATCCCTCGAGTGCGTCATTTTTATTTTGTTCTCCCAAGTTGGCAACCCTTTTCGTTGGTAAACTAAAAGTGTGTAGAGAGTGGTTTGATGGGCGCAGGTGCAGCGAAGTCGCGGTTCGGCGGATCAGTGTTTCGCAAGATGGCGTTGCAGTTGAGCGTTCACGACGTGAAAGGCGCCGTCAACACGCTCAACGAGGCTTACTTGTTCAAGGAGGCCTACATTTTGTGCAGAATCAGGTGAACATTATTGCAACATCGCCACATCGTCACTCTCTCTCTATTTCAGCCTGTCCTTACTTAATATAATGTTAAAATAACACTGTCTGTTAATTTTTCACGCCTTAACTTCTCGACCAATCATTGTCGGTAATATAAAACATGGAGAAATATATAAAAAAAAAGTGATCATATAAAAATAAAAGTCCAACGCAATGGTAAAACTTGTAACAGTAATAAATTATTGCTCATATGTTTTATCAGCTTTTTTTTTTATTGTTCGACGCGGACGGAGTCGCGGGAAAAGGCTAGTATTGGCTAGTAGGCTAGTAGTAAATAAAATTGAAGTCTGTTTTTAATGTCAAATTAACTGCTTTTTATAAAAGTGGTAATTACAGTTATTTGACAAAACATTTTTTAAATTTTTGTCTGTTTGTTCCGGCTAACTTGTAAAGCGGCTGGACCGATTTTGACGGGACTTTCACTGGCAGATAGCTGATGTTATAAGGAGTAACTTAGGCCACGATGTAAACTTTCAGATACATGGAGAACATGTTGGATGAAATAGTGGAGTCGTGGGCGAAACATTTCGTCTCTACTGGAAATATCGCTTTCACTGCTTTACTGTGAGTTTTCTTTCTTTTACCACATTCTCTAAGGCTACTACTAATAATAAGGCTACCGCGGGCTCCGGACCTACAATTGCAACCCTTGCATATTAAATGCAATGCAGACAGACCAACGGACCACTTGATGGCAGGTGGCTACAGCCGCCAATAACACAAGCAACGTCACAGGTGCTGCAAGCGTTATGGCCTCTATACGTTCCAATGTTTCTATGATTTTGACAATTTAAAAATTCCCACTCAAATTCCTCACAAATTATTGCTTGGGTTATTTCTTATAAAATTCTTCCGATTTTTTGTTTGCAGGCAACTTTAATATTTCACATTTGGCGACACTGCGGCGACTTCCGCGCGCGTCCTATAAATCCCGACTATTTTTTAACACAAAAGCGAGCGATAAGATGTTATACATAAAAAAAAAATATCTCAATTTCAAAGACAGACAAACAAATCTAGACTAGATTCCCGAATGATATTATGTGGACAGTAACGAGTGTTTTTTTTTCCGCAGAAACATAGTGTTGGGTAAAATTCCGGAAGCGGCTAAAATCTTAGCCAACTCAACGGACGAGGGTTACCTGAGTGTGGCCGCAGAGTTAGCCAAGTTTGCAGGACAAACGTCTTTCACGGAGCACATTATACAGAAGCAAATTCAAGTCAAGAAGCAAGACGAAACCTCGGAAGAGACAAAACTACCCACAAGAGCGGAAATCGCTATGAAACAGTGCCAACAAGATGGCGACGGAAGTCATTCTTCGATCAATGAACAATTGGAAGAACTTACTCTCGAGGATACAGAAACTACTGAATCGTAAAAAAATTATGAATAAAATGCTGTGTGTCGTATTGAGTTGGGTGAAATGTGCATGTTAGGTTAGTTTAGGTTAATGTTTGTTTGGTGTTGTGTGTGAGAGTACAAATAAGTTTAGTTATATTATCTCAAAATAGTGTAAAATCTCGGAAAAAGTTGACGTGCAAACTCCATTTTTCATTTAGTGCACAGACTGATTTATCAAAAAAATCAATAGTATAAATACTGTTTGTAAAAGATGTTATTAATTAATGAGAAATTCAATCGATTGATCTCATTCACAAATGTACGAACACTTTAAGGCTTTTCATGTGTTATACTTGTCGCATTTAAAAACGAATCAGAAATAGTCTGGATACATCGTTAATTAAAATTCAACGCTATCAGGCATTTTTTTATTATAATAAAGTAATTTTTAAAGAAACGAAACCCAAAGGTAAAAAACAAATAACAATATCAAGAACAATTTAAAACATTTAGAACCGGATAAGAAGGCATCATATAGTTCCTAAAATAAGTATGATTAACTATGATGATACATTCATGTTTAGGTTTCTTTACTTGTACATAATGACTTTTTTTTACTTTACTTTTAAATAATTATTTTTTATACCCTTTTATTTTAAAAAGTCTTTGAGCTGAAGTTCCTTGTCTTGTATTTTGTGGTAATCTTACAACAATTTATCCGTTTGCGATCCGAAATAATTTTATTTAATGTCCACGTAACGACTGACGCCAAAGACTTCTAGTAGAAGTAAAGCAAACCTTGGCAGCTCATCATGTAGTAATAAATTTAAAAAAAAAAGCCATGAAATAAGTAACTGGTAAATTATGTGGTAATTAATTAATTGGTGGTAATTCAGTGGCGATTTTAATTTGACGCTGGACGGACGCTTAAATGATAACGTAAATGGTTTTATACTTCTCTGTAAAATGTAACATAAAAACCCGACCGTAATTCGAACCTACGTCTACTAACGCATTTGTAGGCGAGCGTCCTTCAACAGCGCTATTACTTTTTAATATATACTAATTTCTCCCGCTCATTGTTTTAGTTTGTAGATAGTTCCCAACTCAGAGGAATCGCCACTCTTCTATTTCATCCCTGTATTAGAATTAGATTGCATGTAACTGATTGAGTTTATAATAAAACCTAATCGAAGCCTTTTTGCTTAATAAAGGTACTTTTATTAATTAAACACGGTTGTTTTATTTATTTTAAGATCAAAACTTTTACAATTTTCTTTTAGAGGTAAAAACTTTAATGTGTTTATTTTTAAAAGTAGATACGTAATGTTATAAATGGTCATTATTTAATTCTGAAGAGGTTTCTAATTAAAATGAAAACTATTATAGAACTTCAGTATAGTCGAAATAAAGAATATAACGAATGTATAATGTGAGGAATTTGTTCAAATGAGTATTAAATTTTCTAGCTAAGTCTTAATCAGCCTTCATCAGAAGTAATCTTCATCAGCCAGTATTAATGGCAAATGCAAGTGAACAATTGAAACACAATATACAAATAGAAATATTTTATTGTACAATTAGAACCATCTTAATATGCAAATTACACACTAATATTATCAAATTAAATTTAAATAATACCGATTAACTTGTACGTCAAAGGTTTACATGATATAATAAATTATAATTAAAGTAAAATTAACATAAATATATGAAAATATTTGGAACCGTGTCAAGCACGTAAGGAGTCGCTGGGACTTATCGAATACCTTCATAATTAATAAAAAAAAAATATTAATGTAAAAATTAAGTAATTTAAGTCACTGCACTAAGAAAAGAATAAAGTTAATGATAAAATTAAAATAAATTGTAAGTTTGTGCGTTAAAAGTAAATGTAAACAAAATGCAAGTTTTATTTTAAAAATAGTACCAATTTTAAATGCAATTTCCCATTGAAAATATAGAAATATTTAAGTAATTATTTTTATTAAACTATAATATATTATAATGGCACCAAAAACTTCACAACAAATCACATACAAATTCCAAATGCGTTTGGAATGTTCTGAACATTCAGTCTTTATTCTTTTTTCATACAAACAGCTTTTTATGCTGAGACATTATTTCTTAATGGCCTTCAAGTGACCACCGTTACCATATACATTATTTTTAAATTTAAAATCGACATAACCATTAAAAGAATATAAAAACCGTAAAAAAAAAACTACGTTCGTAAACATGTTTAAATTTATGTTATATTTAACATGTTTTCATGTTTAAGGATTATTCGTTTATTAATTTTTTAATCATGCATTTAAATTTACAGAAATTGATCGTCAAAATGAAAAATCGTCAATTCAACACGTTCATCACTATACGTAACTTAGGATTCCGCCTAAGTTTCTATTGGACCCGCTAGGAGGATTGACATTTGGTTATTTTTTAATTTTTTAAAATATATTTGGTAAATTTAAGGTTAAAACAGAATTGAAGAGTACACTCGTAATGTTTTATGTGATAAATTCACGTGTATCCTAATTGAAGAGACGTTTCAGAGTTCTATGGCATGTACTCGCAAAGAAGAAAGTGCTGGTTTCACGTCGGCATCCAGTATCCACCATACTTCATACATATTTTACTTTACAATGTATGTTTGTATATATTTAATTTTTTTTCGGGTAATCAACAAGAAAACTATATAAATATTTTGATATAACAACTCATCTATATAACGAACCATATTTAATTAATGTACCGTCACTTTCGGCAAAATTACTTAAGGTTAGTTTGAGAAGAGAATGTTTTATTTTTATCTTGTAACGTTTTGTGCGCTTGGACCACTAACTACTTATTGCGTTTTTGTTTATAAAAACGGATAGTAGAGGATAATGTAAATTATATCATCTTTATGTGAAAATGAAAAGAAATACTTCAAATTTAGGGCAAATATTTGATTTGATATTGAATCGATCCAAAAAAAAAAAAAAAATCGTATCTAATCAATACGATCGATACTGGACTGGATCCATTGCGATTCAGAATATCGATACAATGGGTGACCTTGTATCGATATGCTGCATCGCAATTTATTCTGTTTTAGTTATAAATATATATTTGGTAAGAACTCGCCTAGCGAGATCGTGGCATTTTATAAAAACTTTTTTTTAAACAAATACATAAACTTGTAATTTTTGACGCCACCACAATTAGCATATTAAGTTTATGATACTATTACATAAATGAAACTTGTTCAATCCGATGGCTCGTCGTTTTCTCTGTTCGCTTTGGTGCGCTTTTTGCAAATGTTCATCAATTTTGCGTTTACAGTTTTCAGCTTTTGGTTCTCTTTCATAATGTCGGACATTTGTTGATTCTGTAAACCAAAGGAATGCCAGATTTAGGACCAGTTCGATATGAATTAGGGATTAGCTGTTTGAATGTTTGTTGAATTGCACCTGTACGATTGCGCTGCCGGCGGCGACGTAGAGCGGGGTCGCGGCCGTCACCGACATCAGCTGTTGCTCCAGCAGAGCCTTCTGCTGGTTCACTTGGAACATATTCTGTTTGCCACATTAACACTTGCACATTTTAAACACAAACAAATCAACTCTATCCTACTATACATAGTGTAGCCACAGATAAAATGACAACTAAAGATAAGAGGTCCTTTAAACGACACGGTTACACACGCACACAAATCAAACTGCGGCTCGCTTTATTAATAAAATATTTACTAGTGAAAAATGCCAAGTCGTATAGTGAAAGGTTGTAAAAAAAAATTCACATTTCACAAGTAAGTAAATTTGGAAAAGAATATCTATCTATCTATATATATATATCTGTGGCCTGGTGCTAAAAGGGCCAAAGTCCTTTTTTGTGAAAAATGGGATTTAACAGCAAAGTTGTTGAAAAAGAATGACATTTATTTGTCCTAACAATAACAAAAAGATATTTTAGTAATACTACAATATAACATGTAAATTATAACTATCAATTCTTGTTCATTGTTCTAATGCTTATTACCGAAAGATAGGAATATAGATATTGGCCCTTTTAGCACCAGGCCACAGATATATATATAATATATAAAAGGCAATGTGTGTATGTATGTCCACTATGGACTCCAAAACCGCTTAACCGACAATCTTCAGATTAGTCCAGCGGGTGATCCTGTGAGGTTTGGTAGCGATCGGATAAGACGCAAACAAAGTCGCGGGCAAAACCTAGTTATCAATAAAAAATAAACAAACAATCAGGCTATAGCAGCAGAGTCCTGTCTATAGTTCTCATTTGATCTGAGAGTGTATCAAAGTTTATAATTATTAGTAAGGAAGTGTTGATATGAAAATCGAGAACAAAAATGTCAAAGTAGTCAACATTTACTTAAGACATTCTAATTTTATTATATTCCATGCTTTTGAAAGCGCACATTTGAAGGGGCGTTTCAAGATTCTTATGAACAAGTTGCTCATGATGATTTTATATAATTTAAATTTGATTTGTTTTAGGGATATTTTGAGCAATTCCAAAATTGGGTAACAGTCGTCTCTCGGCATTTATCACCCTCTTAAAAAATATCTTTATTGTTCACAGTGCCCTTCATTAATCACGCTGTTGCTTGTTATACAATTTTAAATTATTAATGTATCGATTAATATACATATAGATAGATCCTTTATATCTTACCAATTTCAATTGGTGAAATTCATGTTGCTGAGTATTAAACTCTTTCAGTTTTGCCTGCAAAAGAAAAAAAATCATTTCGATTCCGTGTAACCATTCCTTTCCATTAGACATGTGTTAAAGAGTGAAAGCTAGGTTTGAGTTTTTCATACCTAACAACTACACGGAAATCAAAGTTTTTTTTCATAGATTACTTTTTTAGTGAGGGATTCCTTAATAGAAGTAAAGTGTCAGTCTTCGGAAATTCGACTTTCCGAAGACTGACACTTTAAATAGTGGAAAGTCGACTTTCAATGTCTTATGGTGATACATGGATGATTTTAAAAATATTTAATGCAAGTAAATATTAAAAAAAAAAAAAAAAAAATAAGAAAAAAGTATTGGCACTTTGCGGTCGATATGTTTTCAAGTAGCAAAAAAAAAGCTCACCTCTAAAGCGACCGAAGTGTCCCTTAAAATTGCAATTTCCTTGTCTTTCTCCCGAATGAATTCATTTTGCGTTTCGCAGTCCGCCTGCATCTCCTTGCAACGCTTCCTCAGTTCGCTTATTACTTGGTTACAACTTTCCACCTCGAGCTTAACCGCTTCCAGTTCTCTGCAAACAAACGGATCTCTTATCTCCACCAATATCAATATGCATCACAGAACATTCTAGTAAAATAAAACATCAATGAAAAACTAAAAAAAAAAAAAAAAGAGAAGGGAGGAACTTGGTCCAAATTCAAAAGATATTTGGAAATTTCTTTTAAACTGGTACACAACCAGCTGTTTGGTATAATATAATATAGATACTTGGCAGTCTTGGTGTGACCCTCGGATAGATTCCTTTGAAGCTTGTTCTGCAACTTGGTAACGGCGGCCTTAAGCTCGTGGTTCCTGACTCGGAAGTCGTCGAGGGCTCTGGTCAGCTTTTTGTTCTTGTCGACTTCCACGTCGTACGACAACCGATCCACCACCACCGAGTGGAGATTGGTCCAATCTGACAAAAAAAAAAACAAATTAGTATATACATTTGCTGCGTTTGCGAGAGTTTCTTTGATTCTGTACAACGTTTTCTTTAAAGATTCCTTTGCGAGTGGAAACTACAGATAAAATGGACTGACTACAAGAGTATTTAATAGGTATTTCTAATAATTAACTATGTAAGCGAAATTGGCGCTACATAGCCTACACAGGTTGTCTGAATTTTTTTTTACAGAACATCTACTTTTCTCAACTATTTATAATTTAAATTAGCTAAAAAGAATAAAGCTGCTAACTCTATTCATTTTCATATTGAGACACCTTTTTTTGCTGTAATTTCATCAAAGTACAATTAAGTAGATAAAATTATATAAAATATTATTAAATACCAACGGGATATATTTTTAATCGTTAAAACGAAAAAAAAAAAACATTCAAATCCAAGTTAACGAGAGTTGGCACGTGCAACACATTGACACATTACGCATATAACTCTTGTTTTCGTTTTTACAGAGATTTCAGATCTCCTTCCAACAGATTTCATTTTTTCAAAATGCTGCAACAACAAAAATGCATTGGTGCGAGTACTGTGAACGTGCCAACTTTAGTTAACTCTTTTAGTCAACTTTATGGTAAATTAGGTAATGATGAAATGGAACATTTCATGAACACGCACCTTCGTCAGTATTAACCGCGACGTCGTGGAGTTTTGATTGATCACTCGGGTTGTAGCTGCGCAGTTGCTTTCTCAATTCCGTTACTTGATTCTGAAATACATGAATAACATCTTTTATTATATCTTTTTAAAAGCAAACCTGTGTTCGACGTGGTAAAATAACTGACTTGCAAGTGTTTCTTCTCCTTGCTGAGTCTAGAGCATTGGTCCTCTCTCTCGCGAAGGTATGTGGCGCAAGTCTCGCACTCTTCGTCCAACTCTTTGTTCTGCTGTTTCAGTTCTTCAATCTCGCTTTGGTAACAGACCAACATCTCCTTCAGGTCGGCCTCGCTGCATTGTCATAAAATATTAGGTTTGGTCGAAGAGACGATAAAGATGAATTATTAAATTAAATACTTACCTGTCAGGGATGATAGAAGAAAGTTTAGATTTCTTCAGATTATCGGGACCTGAAAAATATAGGTATTCAATTTGTTTAAAAAAACCGTTTAAAATGTTGAGTTTTGCTGACATTTAAAGCTCCAAACTATCTCCAAATTTAGGGCCGAGGGCAAACTAAGCCAAACTTTCAACAAATTTCTTCAAGATTTTACTTTTACTTTAGTATTTTAGAGAAACAAGTAACTACTACCAGTACTTCTAGTCAATCAGAAAACGGGCTCATAGTTTTCAAACGACTGAACAGATCTTCATAAATTACAGCTTCGAAGAACCATCTCGATCATTTCAGCTTTCAAAAATCTGTTTGGGAGATACCTTCTAATAACCTCCCCTTTTTCGCGTTAGGCGTCGGCGATTAAAAATATAAGATCATTGATTATTTATTTAAGTGTACAATCCAGAGGAGGGTTGTGGATGAAAGAAAAGTTACCATGCGAGACGTTGACGGTGCGATTGTGGTCGTGGACACTTTGCCGACGCTTGCGAATCTCCTTTACGCTGCTGGGCCTCGGCGGAGGACTCTCCTCCTGCGTCATAACCAATAACCATATTCATTTTACTAGTGGCAGGGCACACTCATTTGGGCAGCCCGTCTGGCGGCAGTAACCCTTCTATCTTGTCTTGTCGAGCTAATGGTGGCTAAAGGCACAATTATTTATGCAAATACAATATAATAAATAAATAAATGTTTAAATACCTGTTTACAAGTGTTTTCTCGGCCTAAACTGAATCTAATCGGCGTACTGCGACTGGATTCGTCATCTTCTTTATCCGCGAACAAATCGTCGGGAACATTTCGTCTGCTGAGCAGTTCCTCAAATTTGTTTTCTTCTGGAAATTAAAATTAATATTTTCAATTACGCTACACAATGAAATTTGCAAGTTTTCCGGAATGAGATTTTTTTTAAAGATAATTCCTTCCGAATAGTTTAAAGCTGTGGTGGGCTAATGTTAATGTGATTTGAATGTAAATAAAAATACTATCGTTCATTCAATTCGAATCGTGGAATATCTCAACAATTATGGAGGGCAGATGTAACGAGTACAGACTAATTTCAACGAACAATCAAAAATTAAAAAAAAAAGTCCTCTCCAATAATAAAATAAGGGTCCTAAAAGTGGCTAGAATGTAGCATAACTTCTATCTATTTTTGTCTATTTCTATTACTTCTATTCTATCCATCTATCTTTGTATAATTTGTATTCGACAATGCTATACTCTAGCGTCATCTTGATTTACTGGTATTCTGGGACCGCTTTTTACTCGGTCCTACCTCACCGCTACCCTCCATACCCAACACTAAAAAAATATGTATTTACAAGCTGGTGTTATATAAATATATATATATTTAATTATTTATGGTTATAATACTTATAAAATTATACACATTGTGAGTTATAGAGTGATAAATTGAAGTAGAGATTCACCCTGTGCAGTGGCGTTGGGCAGCATTCGATTAGCGTCGTGGCAGCTTTGACGACGTCGACGGGAGCACACCAACGAAGGCCGCGTCGGTTGCTCTTCTTTGATCGACTCTCTTCCTAACTGAACCTTGACAGACGGACAAAACGAACTCCCATCGCATTACACACGTTCTTCACAAGATATTGGACACACTATTTGGTATCCAATCATCCCTTCTGTGACGTTTATATTTATGAACAGTTGTACCTACTTTGTTATGTATAATATCAAAACTATGCTGATTATTTTATTTTAATATCCTACTTGTGTTATAAATGCAAACGTTTGTATTATATTATAAAAGCGTACTATAAACGCAAATACATTTTATCATGGAAAATCGTTAGGTTCCCGAGAGATCATCTAAAATATTCGGCGCCATTGTCACTGTGGCGGCTCCACTGTCTTCACAAGAATAAAGATGTCAGATATTTTCTCATGTGTTATATTTTTCAACGTGGTCGAAGGTAAACACTAAATGGTTGGACGGGTTATGTATATATATAAATTTTTATTATTTTAAAGTACATTCAATGAAAGGGAGGAATATAATTTCTGCCAAATGCATCCAAATAGAACGATTTTAAACGACATTTTCGCATAAATGAAGCCATACATAAATAAAATAAAATAACAATGTCTCACCTGCAATCCCACAATCTCATTTTGTAATTCAACGTTATGAGTGTTTAAAATGTGAAATTCGTTTTGTTTCGTTGTGCAGTCCTTTGATAAATTTTCTATAATTTTCTCCTTTTCAACTAACGCTTTAACCGACTCATCTTTCTCCTTTTGTAGCCTGAAAATATAAATGCAAATTTTCATAGTAAATTTTGAAAAAGAATAAATAAGATTGTATAGAATCAAAACTTGTTATGTTGTACCTCAGAATGATTCCACTTTGTATTTGTAAAGATTTCTCGTGTGTTTTTATGTTTGTCTCCAAGCGACTACATTCAAGAGTTCTTTGCTCTATTTGCTCTGTTAGACTTTTGTTTTGCTCGATCAAAGATTTAACTTCCATTTTCAAGTTTTCTCTAACGGAACAGTTATCTCTTATAGACTCTCTTAGCACTAAAATGTCAGAAGTTAATTTTTCTATTTCGTCATTATGTTTTTTAATGGTATTGTAAGATTTTTCCAACTCGACACCACAAGACTCCTTTTCTTTTTTGACAACGTCGTAAATTGTTTTTAGGTTGACATTTTCCAATTTGAGTTCTTCTATTGTTTTCGACAGATCTGCAATCTTAACATTCGTCGTCAAAACAGTTTCATTAAAACTTTGCTCTTTTTCTGCAAAACTTTGTTTTATCTCTTGAGTTTTTTCTTTTAATTGTTTTAGTAATTCAATGTTACTTTCATTTTCTTGTGCCTTCCTTGAATACAATTCTTGCAGTTCCTCATGTAAACGTATTTGTTTTAATAATTCACTCTTGATATCTTCAGCATCTGCAGACAAAGCTACATTAATTTCGGACAGTTGTTCTTTTTCACTTTTTAACATTGCTGCTTCGGCTCTTATTTCTTCCAGCAAATGATTATTATTTTCAACAGCTTGTTTCTGATCTTCTAAAGCCGTTAGAGTTTTCTTTAGCATTTCTTCAACTGTATTTAAAGGTGGTAACAACCTAATTTCTTCAGAACTAACAATATTTTGTTCCACCATTATTTTATATTTTTCATCTATAACATTATGTAATAAGCGCTCTCTTCCAATCAAGTCTAAAGTAACAGCTGAAGCTATTTCTTTGGTCTTTTCTAACTTTGTTTCTAATGTATTATATTCACTTGACTTATTGTTCAATTTAGCTTTTAAATCGTTAACTTCAATATTCAAAGTCTCCGACAATCTTAATAAACATTCGTATTTTTCACAAGAATCGATTAACCCGGATTGGGTTTTGGATAAGAGTGCAGAAATTCTTTCGAAGATTTCACTAATGGGTAAATTAAACTCGACATCCAATTTTTGAAGGAGTTCATTTAACATTAATGTCATCTGATTGTGTTCGTTGGTATTCAACTTAGATATGTTGGTTTTTACGTCGTTTGCATATTTTCTGAGAGCAGACAAAGTGTTCTGAGTCGTTTCTACAAAAATGTTTTTATCTTCTAGTTCCCTGGTTATCACTTCTACTTTTGATCTAAATTCGGCAAGTTGAATTTTGAGAAATGTTATGAATTCGTTATCTGATTTCAATTTGTTATTCAAATTTTCGATTTCATTCGCATGTTTTGTTGTAATATCTGTATAGAGCATTTTCATTATATCTACAATTTTAGTATCTTGGCATATATTTTTAGTTTGAGCACCTGTTTTTTCAGTGTAATAATCTGAACACAAAGATTTGTCAAGCAAATAAATATCTTGGCTTTCCTCGGGAACATTTGGTAAAGAATTCGAATTAGTTCCGTTATCGATATTTTCCGTGCCTACAGCGTCCGAGATAATGTCCATGTTCATTGCAGAGTGATCTAGCTCACTTTTTATGGAAGCAATATTTTCAGTGAGCTCTTTACAAACATCTCGACCGGCATTCAATTCATTTCGAAGTGTACAAATTTTATTACATCTTGACGTGCTAGCTGAATCACTGTGACGCCTATTAATTTTTGAATGTAAAATGAAAGGAGGACCGGATTCATGGTTTTTATCAAATGTAACAGTCATTACATTTTCGCATGTTTCTTTTAATTTTTTATTTTTTTCTAGTAACAGCTCGATTTCCTTTTTAGCATATTCAACCTCACTTATATTCTCCATAATTTGTGTCGATAAAGTATCGTTCTCAACCTGTAGTTCTTTTAATGTGTTATTTTTAGAATTCAAAGATTTTTTTAAGTCGTCTACTTCTTGAGACTTGTGATTACATTCTTTTACAATATTATTCAACTTCTCAGTTAAGTCGTCTGCTTCTTGTGTTTTAGCGATATATTTTTTCTCGATATCATTCTTTTGGAGTTTAATTTCAGATTGATCTTTTAAAATCTGTTCCATTTTTATTGTAATTTCATCAAGTGCACTTCTTAACTCATTTGTATGAGAACAATTTTTACATGATCCGAATTTTTCATTACAATTGGATTCGTTAATATTTTTAATATCCATATCGCTTTCTATTTTTTCGTTAGCATCATAGTATTTTAATGTGGTCGTTTCTGAGCATGCACCAACATTAATTTCAACTGCTTGATTAGGTTCATCGACAACTTCATTATCACAAAGGATTTGAGTGCTTTCAAAACAGGTTTGATCGTGGTTTGTTAATGTATCGTTTACAGTTGTTAAAGTTATATTTGTATCTAACATTAGTAAATCGCCATCCATCGTTGATTCATTTTTTGTATCAGATTTTCGATATAATGAACACGTTAACAAATCAGTTACTCCGATGTCATATGGATGGTCATCGTGTAATAATGTCATTAGACTAATTAATTTTTCTTTCAGCAATGGCAAGTCTTTGTTTATCATACTAAAAATGCGAGCAAAATTATGTTCTGTAGCCCTAATTTGTGACTTTAAGAGTTTATTTTCTGCAAAAGAAGTTGCACCTTTAGTTGACAAAGCAGTTTTATGTTGCAAAATTTTCTTATTTAATGTTTTTATAGATTCTACGAGTGATTGAACTTCGTTTCTGATAATTACTTGTTCATCCAACAACTTACTGTTCTCAAATTTTAATTCGGTTATTGTACTATTCAGTTCTGAAATTTGTTGTCGATAGAATTCTGAAGTACATATGTGTTCGCCTTGACAGTATGTCGAATTCAAATCTCTGTTGTTATTGAATATACCTTCAGAATTATCTTTATTAAAGTGGAATGTGTTTATAACATTAGTACACAAGCTGTGTGGTAAGTTCTCTACAGATTTTTTTAATTCATCACAGTCTTTTGTTTTTGATAAATCTTTTTCAAGTTCATCAAACCGAGTCTGTAAAGCCTTGTTTTCGATCTGTAGCTCTTCAATTTTTTCTTTATATAAATTTTCATTTTTTATCATAGTATCTTTAAATTTCTTCACACGTTCCAGTGCCTTCTCAATTTCAACTATCTTTTCTTTTAAGGTTAAATTTGAAGTAGTTATGGAATCATCGACTTCTCGTAACTGTATCTTTATATTAACTTCTCTGTCTGTTTCGCTTTGTGTTTCACCTTCTTCATGCGAGATTTTTTTATCTATGTGGTCATAGAACATATTTTGTTTAAGTGAAGTTATAAGATCACCTACAAAAGTCAATAATTGAAGAGGCACTTCGATAACGGAGTCTTCAGTAGAGTCGTAGACATTGTTAGTTAAGTCTATAAGTTGATCTTCCTTCTCATCAAGTAGTTTTTCCAAATTCTTTAACTTATTTTTTAATAAAGCGATATCATTTGTTTTGATTTTGACAACGTCATTGTGAGATTTTATTTCATTTTCCAAAGTCTCCTGTATCTCTCTTAATTTTAATTGAATATTACTAATATGGGTATCTTTTTCCAGTACCAATGATTTCATCTCGAAAGATATAGTCTTTTCTTTTTCTTTAAGTGATGTTATTAGTTCATCTCGTAACAAAATTTCTCCACGCAGCCGGTTGTAATTTGAATTACTTTCGACCAATTGTGATTCTAATTCTTTCAATTTCTCATTTTTACTTATCAGTTCACTAGTAACGTTTTCATTATCTTTTGTTAAGCTACTTTTCTGCATAATTAAGTCCTCGATTTGGATATTAAGTTCATCTATGGTCTGGTTTTTAGTTTCGATTGCTATTTCTAAATCTGCGATTTTTTTATTCAGATTTTCAATCGAGTTTGCTGAATCTATGCAAGTCTTTTTGTTAAATTCAATAAGAGTATTTACTTTATTAACAATTTCCGTAAATTTAGTTTTGAATTCGTTTAGACGGTTATTAAACAGATTTTTTATGAAGATCTCTTCAATTCTTATTAATTGCATATCACCAAGTTTGCCGTGTAAGTTACAAATAACGCTGTTGTAATATTCGATTTCTTCATGTAGACTTTCTTTTTGGTTATTTAGTGAAGCATTTAGTTTTTCTATTTCAGTTTTCATCGAAGAATTCTCATTGACTAAAGTTTCAACATTTCCTTTAAAAACTTCTATATCGGTTTTGAGAGAAAAATTTTCATTTTTTAACATTTCTATTTCTTCATGAGAAGAAACAACTATTTCATCAAGTTGCTTTTTAAGTTGTTCTAGTAAATTCGTTTTATTTTGCGACTTTGTTGTTTCAAAACTGTCATCACTATCTGTATTCACCAACGAGAGGTCTTTGGAAATATTTAGAAAATTAACTGTTTCACTCGCTTGTGACTTTGTTGTTACACCTAAAACAAAATCAATATAAATCTTCGCAGTAGGAATTTCTATCAACATGTTAGGTACACTGTTCATCTGTTATTTAATGATGACATAGACTAAACCTTTATGTGTACAAATAAATTTTATTATATTTTCGGAGAGTGACATTATCAATAGAAGTATAATCTACCAGATAATCTTTATCTTTATTAAATAACAGACTAGGGTATATATTTCTAATGCCGGATCTTAGACCAATTGTATTTTATACAAGAAACTTTTTTGTATACCTTTATAATATAAAAAATATATAATTCAATTTTTATTTGCACAAAAAAATACAAAATACAACAAGTTTAAAAGATAGGACTTTAAGATTGAAATATCTATTGAAATAAGTATATGTCAATAGAATTAGAATGTTTTACAGAAAATTACTAACTCTGTTGTTCTTTGATCAGTGATAGCAATTCTTCTTCTCTCACGTTAGCTTTTTTCTTAAGTGTTTCATAAGATACCTCTAAATCTGTTATTTTTGTAGTCAATTCGACTTTCATGGCATCCTGAAAAACAGTTGAGTATTAAATTAGAAAAAGAAAGAATATGTATATACATTACCATTTACATATATACATTACAGTACCTTTGTTTTCGTTATAGATTCAACATTATGCTCACTCTGCTCTAGTTTTTGTATTAATTCTTCAATTTTCGCTTTATTGTCTTTATCTTTTTCATTGAGAAAATTAATTTTTTCCTCTAATTGTAATATGGTATCCCTTTTTACTTGCAAATCCCGTGTTAATTCAACCTAAAATGTGATTACGATTAATATTAGGAGACAGACGAATAGTTTTAAATTTTTGCCATTTCATACGAGTTGTGGGATATATTTCGACTTACCACTTCAGGAGGGTACTGTTTTTCCAATTCGGTAAAATCGATAATATCTTTAAGCTCTTTTTCAACGAGTCTAACGTTTTTTCTCAAAACACACGGTGGCGTTTTTGAGTTATCTAAAAAAAAGTTATTTTTCTATTTTATTTTTAATAAACACTTAAGACACGTGATACTTCAAGAGTCAATGCATGCCAATGCATGCATGTCAAATTTAAAATACGAACTTAATGCATGAACAAGCCTAATGCACGACAATCATTTGGGCAGCCCGTCTGGCGACAGTAACCACCCCCTTATGTCGTGTTTCGGTGAGCGTGTGAGGGGTGCCAGAGCCCATTACCCCATCTTTGCCTTATCCCACATAACCTTAATAATTCTATAAGGTCGGCAGCGCACTTGCAGCACCTATGGCGTCGCTTGTGTTACAGGCTACGGAAGCCACTTACCATCAAGTGAACCGTCAGCCATCTGTCAACTTTACCACAAAAAAAACTAACGTCAACGTAATGTCATGTGTCAACGTTAATGGCGCCTTATTATGCGTTTGATAAGCTCCCATCTCTTGAAAACGATTTCACTATTCATCAGTCAGAAATAAGAATAGTAAAGAACAATTAGATTTAAAAAATGTATACCAAGATAAAAATAATTATTAAAAGAAAAGCCTTACCGTAACATTTGTGATTTGGCGAACAGTCGTTGCTTTTAATTGATTCTTCACCATCACTATCTATAAAACGTAGAAAAATACACGTGTTACTTTCTCATAGAATATATTCATGTACAAAGTATTAAAGAGAAGTTCACTTTTTATGATGATAATAATAATAAAAGGTCAGTAAAATATTTGTAGTGTATTAAATTTAAACCATCTGTCTTTCTTATAATTTTTCAGTAGGACCGGATCCAGCGTCGATCTTATTATATCATAGTTACAGATCGATAGATAGACAGACAGATCGATAGACACATTGTCTAACGATGTATTTTAGTCATCAGAAAAATTATTTACATGTTAAGTAGTTCCTAAAATAACCACAATCCATATATAAAAGTGTATATATTTTTTTATTATCTATACTAATATTATAAAGAAAGAATATTTGTATGTTTGTAATGAATAAACTCAAAAACTATTGGATCGACTTGATAGCTGTCGCATTTATAATATTAGTAGGATTCTAATAAATTTAAAAATAAGAATAAAAAGAGTGATTGTATCTCAAACTTGTGATCTACAACAATAGGATCTACATTTTCTAATTTTATTTTTTATCTGTTTAAAATTGGATTTTGCAGGTCAATGAAAATTGGTCGTACGCAATAAATAATGTTTTGATTTAGACTTACCAATCGTAATGATTTCATCACTAAAATCTATCTTTTTCTCCTGTTTCTTTAGAGTCGAATGCTCACCGATCGTTTCTTCGTCCACAATCGGCAACCGCGAGCTTGTGCTCATTGTGGATACCATTGAGAACGGTGTCGTGTTAATACTATAGTTACAAACAAATAAATCATGTCTTATTTACGAAAAAAATAACAAATTTTAAACATTAAATATCACCAAAAGAAGCCACACGTAGACAAATTATTACAACGGTTTCTTTATACTGCGTGGACTTGAGTATGGAAGGATTTTGTTTCTAATATAAATTCCTTAATCGCTCAGGTGAGCCATAACTTCTCACAAAACTCGCACTGTAGCGTGACTAGACGATACTGATTGAGAAATTATAACAACATTCATCTAAGCAACTGAAGTTGAATTTGTCGGGAATCGAACCCGGGGCCCCTGAGACTTTTACCACTCATCCAACGGGCGCGTCAGAAGCTCTTTAAGGTACACAGTTGAGT
The DNA here is from genome assembly GCA_944738685.1 of Synanthedon myopaeformis. NCBI lineage: Eukaryota > Metazoa > Arthropoda > Insecta > Lepidoptera > Sesiidae > Synanthedon > Synanthedon myopaeformis. The sequence continues at coordinate 9,662,044 of OX122917.1, forward strand.
GATACAAAGGCACTTACTTGTGCTTGAAGAGAGGGGTGAGGAAAGAGGGCGCGGCGAAGGGGACAGGGTCGGGGGCGTCGAACGAGTGTCCGGCGATGGTGGCTCGTCGCGAGGCGCACTTCCTCCGCTCGTTGCCCGCAGAGTCCCGGTGCACCAGATCGCTGGTTATCAGACGCTGCAGAGCCGCGATCTGCTTGTTCAAGTTGTAGTTGTCTTGCTGTAACACAAGTGACAATGTCAACGGTGTAATGAGTGTGTCGACTGCAACATTTATCTTCACCAACACATAACGCCCGCCATTCACGGCAGTCACGTGCACAATAGTGCATGAAGCGCCGGACTGCAAGGCGGAGTGCCGTGAATGGCCGGCTTTATATATTCCCTAACTCTATGTGAGTCTTGGAGAAAAAGCGCATTAGTCTCAAACACTATTTAGTCATAACTAGTGTTGTAATGATTCAGATACCTATATATCGATCGATGCATTGTTATCTGGTGAAAACTGTTTAATTTTTAAATATTCTATAGCATTTCAAATATAAATTATATCAAATAAATAAACTTCAGTAACATGCTCATCATAAGTATAGGAATCTTAATATGTTTTCAAAAGCACAATATATTATAAAATCAAATAATTAGAATGTCTAGGGAAATGTTGACTATCCCTGAAACACCATTTTGACAATAACATTGAATTTTATGTAAAGATGATTGATAACTTACTTCCAAATTTTTTTTGCCCTCCAATTGAGACTGAAGCCTTGCCAGTTGATTCGTTAGCGTTTGAATAGTCGTACGATCGGTTACAACTGCATTTACCTCCGGATTATTGGTTATGGCTTTTGCTCTATTTGCAAACCTATAATCAATACCAAAGACAATAATTATTAAATTCTTTTAAAATAACTTTTTTATCATAGATCACTGATGATTAATTAAAATTATGTCTCACATACAACTAAATGTTTTGCTATAGTTCAAACATAATTAATCTTGGTATATGCTTTTTGGTGAAAATAAGGCATAAATCGACTGTAAAATCCTTAAAATACAATTTTCTAAGAAGTCATTCCGAATCCAATGAGCTATCGCACGTATTTTAAGAAGCTTTGTCAAGAATTTTGACGATTTTGAACTTGTCAAACAGACTAATTATGCGAGCTTATTTGTTTCTTTTATATAAAAAAATATTTTCTCTTCATTAACAGGCTGAAGGGCCCTTCGAAAAAATTATGCAAGACTAATTGTGGAAAAAGTAGATGTCATTCAAATCAATAATCATTGACCATGTCAGCGGGGCTTTAAAAATAAATTGGAAAAATACTTACTGAAGTGTTGAGATGGTTTCGTCGACGGCGGCCGGTGTGACCGCGCATATGATGCTCGTCTTCGCATTTCCACCTAAAGAGTTCTGCAGGAGACGTGTCAATTTACTATCTCGATAATTTATAAACCTGCAATTTATAAAAGCGCATAAACTTATTATCTAGATAATTTATATACCTAACAATTTTAAATGTCCTAACACTTCTCTGAAATGAAAATAATTAACTACGCTTATCACTGTTCAAATAGATTAAAATTCAATCAACTTCAAGGCCAATAATAACGTAAATTCAATAAACGTGCCAGGTGCAAGGAAGTGTAGTGACAATATATTTATAACAAATATTTATTTCTCCGTCATTTATGTCCTACCCATTGCCACTTCAACTTACTGATCCTCCGGGTTATGTAAGTACAAACCGCCACAATGTTAACTGTACATGTACAAAATTTCATGATGATCGGTTGAGTAGTTAAGGCGTGAGTAAAGGTAACAGACGGACAGTTATTTTTACGTTTATTATATTAGTATGGATAGTAGGGATTTGCTACTACTACTACTAGTCCAAAATTTCAATGTCTATGAAATTATGGATCGATGCTTTAATTAATTTCTAAAAGGTGCAGAATTTGCAACATTTACGCTGGTTCAATTCAATTGACTAAAATATTGTTTTATTATTTTCGCAGGTTCAATAAGTACCGCGAATGTGTTTTGTTGAATTGTCTTCGGTTATTCGCATTATAGTTGAAAATACAAATTCTCCTAAATACCTATTATTGACTTCACTCGCTATAGTAGTTATTTGGAACAATTAGAAACCTTTCTGTACAGTAAGTAATCTGGCGTGAATAAGAACTGCTGGGTGTTATTGCAAAAATAATTTAAAATACGGCGAGCCCATTGGATAATTGGTTTAGGTGCTTGCCTTAGCACACTGTCTCAGGGGTCCTTTTTTTTGGACGAGGGGTCTATACCTTCTATAGGTACCCGGGCAAGAAGCACCAGGTCATGTGAGATTTTTACTCACTAAAAACCCCCGTTTGTTGCCAGCTGCGCCTTTTCGGGAACCGTGGTGCCTCCATCCGTATTGCCCGCGGTCCCTGTATTCTTCCGAATATGTCGTGGGTAATCACTGGAATGATGAGTAGGCCAATCACCGGAACCCCTTTTAGTCGCTTCATACGTCAGGCAGAGGATACCGTGTCTGTATTCTTATTGACCCCAGATCACAGGGTACTATGGCGGTTTCCACCGCCTCCTCGGTGACGTCTGCGCCTTTCAGGGTCAACCTTCTCGCGATTCCGCTCAGCAGCTTCCTTCTGAAGAAGTACCGTATCACAGAACGTTGCCACTGCTCTCCATGACGATTCATTTTTTATCATGGCCGCCACAACTGCTGGAAGTGATAAATTCGCTCCAATTTTGACGTTCATGACTTGCCGCTCCGAGTGCCACGCGGGGCACATTCCTAGTGTATGTTGTGCCGAGTCCTGATCATCTGCTCAGTGATGACATTGGGCTGTTGTCTCGCGTCCAATTCTGTGCAGGAAGTCACCAAAGCATCCATCTCCAGTGAACATCCGTGTTGTCTGTTTAGCCACTCCTCGATAACAGGGAGAATGGCTTGGACTACGCGCTTATTCACGGATCTCCCCCACTGTTCCACTTGGGATACATTCGCTTCCCAAACGTGTAGGGCGGACAGTTGTGAAGATTCTGGCTTCCATGTCCTCCAGAATATCCAAGGGCGGAAAGCGCGTCAGTAAAGTGGCCACTTCGAAGGACACCGTACGGTATCCTCGGGCGACCTGTCTCAGGGGTCCTGGGTTCAATTTCCGACAGATCAGTAACCAACAGTTGGTAAGGGATGCCAGAACCCTTATTTGCAATTTGGCTACCAATTAATAACAAAAGATTATACCTATTATTAGATACATACCTATTAGGGTCTTCGGATAACTGTTTGATGACGAGTGCCAGAACTGATAAAGATTTGTTTATGTGAGTGCCTTCTTTGAATCTTTGTCCTGTGGCCCCGGTTTGACCCGATCTCTCCGAGCCAGCTAAATCCACGAGATTCAACTGCGACATGTTCACACATCCAGTTTCATCGTCGTCCTCTATGCGTTCTTTTGATGTAATTGTCTGAAAGCAAGTTTTACTTTTATTATGAGGGTGAATCAAAAAGTTCTTAGAATTGCAAAGTGTTATACCCTTTTTTGTCACAGTTTTTTTAAAATCATTATGACACTTTTTAACACCAGATTTCAATTTTTTTAATCTTTTCATTTCGACGTCATTAATTCTCATATAAAATGAACTTTTCAAATTTGGTTGTAGTCTGGATATGGAAAATAGTGGCAGGGCACACAGCAAAATTATTTGGACAGCCTGTATGGCGGCAGTAACCACCAGTGGTAAGGGATGCAAGACCCCATAACTATGAAAAATGGACTATCAGTATGCTTCTCTTACTTTTTTTATATAAGTACTTACAATTTGAAAAATTGAATGGGATCTGCTACTCTCCTCATTCATATTCGTTGCCCCCACATGTCTGTTAGCTTCTCCCTAAAACATTAAAATAAAATAATAAATATGTTAAAATAAATAAAATACTTGAACGTTGTTTGTTTTCATAGTTGTTTTTATCCGTTCATAGTCTGTAATGGGAATTAAAATTTAAAGCATACATATGTATTTACTTCTATATTATTGTTGAATTAAGTGCTGTGTGGCTTTGTTTTAATAAAGATAATAAAAAAAAAAAATTTTAAATGATTTAAAGAACTTCACACATTATTCCTATGTGTAATTTTAATACTTACGATTTTCATTATGTTGAGAACCTCCTCGGGTGTTGCTGCCTCTATTTCAGTTGCATTTACTTTTACACCTTGTAAATTTTCTTTGATTTTTATATTTTTTTTTTCTACATCTAATAGGTCCTTAAGAGTTTCATTATATATTTCTATGTATGACGCCCTGTTGAAAATGAACACAAATATAATAAATATTATTCATAAATGGAAATCCATGACATGGTATACTTGACCTGATGCTGCAACATGAAGGAGTCTATGTGATGCCCAACTCCCTAGCAACTCTCTTATGTTTGGGCTCAATAGAAAGTAAGGGGTTAGTTTATAATTTTTAATTATAGCTTGTAATAACATGTAGATTAATAGTGTCATGTTAATAGGTAAGAAAATAGTTTCTAGATTTTTTGTCTGCTTAGTCTGTGTATTTGTGCATGCTAATCTCAGAAGCGGCTTAACCGATTTGAATGCGGTTTTCATTCAAATTGGTTAGGATACTTTTTATCCTAGGAAAATGTTAAGTTCTTGTGGGGTTTTTAAAAACGAATTACTAGTGTGTACGAAGTTGCGGGCACCAGTTAGTTGTCAATAAATTTCTTAAAGATAATCCTGGGTATATGGTGTATTCCTATTTTACTATGTGGCTAATAATTTGTAGACAATATTTTTGGTTATTTCTTTAGGTATAATTGTAATTTTGTTAATGAGTTAAAAAACTATTAATTATTTTTAAAAATCAACTATAATAACAATTTCAACATGTAAAATTAAATATAATAGACTGTTCAGTCTATTATAATATTTAAATTATTAGGTATGCATTTGTCATAACCAACTTCTTCAACTTCATCTTCGATTCAACAAGGTGATATGATATTGAAAATAAAACTAAAAAAATATATTGAAATACTACAAGCCAAATACAAAAAAAAATCTTACTTGACACAAAAATCTCTGTCTGGAGTATTCTTAATAATATTGAATAAGTCATATACAGCAAGTTGGATTAGGCCGGGCAACTCCTCTGAGCCACTCATAGTATACGTTTTGCCGGAGGATGTTTGCCCATAAGCAAATATAGTGCCATTGATGCCAGCAATCGCCGCTTCAACGATAGGCTTGGCGACATCATCGTATACATTTTTTGTTTTGGTGCATTGGTCATAAACTTTTTCTGGAAAACAAAAAGCAGTGATAATCGTAGTGAGGAAAGATTTGTAGAAATCTGAATATGTAGGTACCTATTATCTCTGGAATACTCACCAAACGTGAAGGATTGCCCAGTTTCCTTCCCATGTTGTCCTATTTGGTATAGGGTGTTATTGTTTATACGCCATTGATATGACAGCTTTTCGCTAATTTCACGCTGGATTAACGGGCGAACTTTCACCACGACTTTTATGTTGTCGCTCATTTCGAATAACTACCTAACCTTTTCGAAAAACTAAGAAATTCGGAATTTGCAATTAGGCGTAGTTAACATTTTTCAATAGCGGTTTTATATTTATAGAAAATACGCACAGTTATATTCTTATTATGAATTCACAGTCTTATTACGAAATTGTTGGTAAAATAACACCATTTGAAGCAATAAATTATTAATATGAGTTTTGAGACAACCAAAACAAAAACCGAATAAAATAACCGACAACCGACAAATAAGATATGAATTTTTTCTATCAATGCGTCAGTGTCACGCAGTATTGCCACATTAAATTTTACAAAAGTAGTTAGTCTATGCAATAAATAGATATTAATCTAAATAAAGAATATAACTACTCTCTAGATCTAAATATTTTAAAGTAACAAAACAACGGGATTCGGAATAAGCATTGACGGCTTTGGGCGTTGGTGATCGCCAACAGCCTTGAATTTGATTTTGATGGGGACACGCCACTGACGTGGTCTATTGGACATGCCAAAAGTTTTGTGAAGTAGTATTTATTTAGTTTTGTCGGGCAACATTATAACATTATATGACCTATCTGATCAATGCGATATCGGGGAATCCCCGACTTGTTAAATCAAACCAAAAAGTTTATTGATACTTATACATGGATGTACTTATATCATTTGTATATCACACAAACACAAAATAATATTATTATTTTTTATTACGTGCAATGTGCCTATTAGACATTGGTCTACCTACTACCTGGTTAAGTACTATTTACTCTATGCTACTACAAATTGGCTGTTTTACATTGCTCCAGTATTTCAATCCAATCCAGCACCGCTGAAATGGCACTGGCTCTGGCTTGCAATGCGAAGATTAGTGACTTATAATGCCTCGCATGGACCTTATAATATTGAAAGTCCAATGAACACAGTATTATTCAGACGCTCAAAGGATAGACAATTCAAGACAGTGGTCTTGAATACACTTGATACGTTAAAATATGGACTTAGTTTTTGTAGAAAAAAGGTTTTAATTTGCCTCCTTGTGCTTTACTTTGTAGAAAATGATTCAAGACGAGAAACCAAGGCACTTGGAATCACTTATTATTAATAAGACATAAAAATGTAATAATTTCTTATCAAATTATATAAAACATTTGAATCAACAAAATGGGGGAATAACCGCTTACGTTTTGATATGGATGCGTATCAGCACTGACTCATATGGACATCTCATTCACGCTACGGATTGAATTGTCAAAAAAACTTTCTGCAATTTTTTTTTTAAATTTATTTATTTAGATTACATACAGCCATAAATTTAAAAAATATATATTATACATTATATACAAATAGGCCTAAATAATCATGAAAAATATATTTACTTATTTATTAATTAAAAAAAATAAATTATAAGACCAAAAAAGAAAAAGAAGCGAATATTCTATAATTAGTGATAAAAATTAATTTTTAAAAAGTAATTCGCCACTTTTCTTTTTGTAAGAATTCAAATTGTTGGAAAATATGTCAATATCATTCAGAACCTTATTGTAGTGATACCTACTTAGAAAGATGAAAGAAGGAATTTTTAGAATGATTAGTTCTACAGTAGGGAATATGAAATGTATCTCTTGATCTTATTCTGAGTTTTGGTACATTGAAGTAAATACATTCTAAAAGTGAAGAAGAATCGATTTGACGAACGACGATTGAGAGAAAAGTGAATTTGCATTAGAAAATAGATTATGGTCTGTAGGTTGGAGACGATGCTTCTTATGTTTTAGAGACTAAAGTGAAATAGGCCCTCTATTTTACTTTTGAAACAGTTATGGACAGAAGGCAGCAAGGAGTATAGATCAACTTTAGGTATGTGTTTGTATGTGACTCCATGTGAGTATATATGTTGTTCTGTGGACATAATACTCTGTGACATTTGTCAAATGTCAATGAAATATGGACGAACGAACAAACGATGAAGCATGCCTGCAATGCAGTTTGGCGGCCTGCCTGAGTAACCTTTGAATTGAATTGAAATGAAAACTTACCGTTTACAAATTACATTACAACTTTAAATTCATACGATTGCAGTACACATACTACGTTTTGTTTTTGTTTATTTGGATAAAACTTACTTTATAAAAGGCAAAAATGCAGCACGATGATGTCAGTACATTGTTTTGTAATAATGGCTAATATTTGAATAAACTGTTAATTAATATAAATACCATGTTATTATTTTTAGGTTGTGTGGGCCATCATAAACAAAACCCATTGTTCTCACAAAGTAACGTAAGTGGTTTTTTAAAAATACATATATGTGATTTAAAGCTTATTTTGTTATACATAATTTTTGTGTAAATCGACATTTCAGAACGAAGACTCAACAATTTTGTCGAAATGAATATAACCTCACAGGACTGTGTAGTCGGGCTTCTTGTCCACTAGCGAATAGCAAATATGCGACAGTGCGAGAAGAGAATGGTATTATTTATTTGTATATGAAGACACCTGAAAGGTAAATTCAACCAAAAGATTACTTTCTATTTATTAAATACATCATACATCTCAGTCATAAGACGTTCACTGCTGGACATAGGCCTCACTGTCATCTGTCCACCTGCGGGTGGACGTCCTACATTGCCCATGTCGTTCCGGGGCCTTCACTCGAGAACCTTCCGGCCCTAGCGGCCATTGGCACTTTGTACTTTGTGTCCTGCCCACTACCAATTCAACTTACTGATCTGATTATTGATTATATATAAGAAATGTCATCCAGTGTTACACGGTGAAGAGATCACAGTCACTTTTCCACTTTATAGTTGATTTTTAAGCTATAAAATTACTAGGCATTGCCTGTAGCTCTGCTGTCATCACTATCCTATTTTACATTTCAGAACTACAACTTAAAGGTTAATGTTTTGTTTAATAAATATAGATTAATAGCGACCCACTCTAGGTTTCGACCGGGATGCAATTTTTTACATACACAAACCTGCCTTGTTTATCCCTCTTTTCATAGCGGAAACCGTATGCAAATTTTTGGCTATTTTAGAAGTAGTTAGCAGAGAAACAGTTAGACACTAACAGTTTTGGCGACTTAGTAGATATACAGAGAGATGTGGAAAGCAACTTCAAATTCTATGTAAAGAAAATGGAATTTTATATTTCAGAGTTATGTTTCCTGCTAAGCAATGGGAGAAAGTAAAGTTATCAAGAAATTTTGAGAAAGCCATTCATCAAATAAATGAGAATCTACTATATTGGCCCTCCTTCATAAAGGCAAAGTGTAAACAGCGATTTGTTAAAATAACACAGTATCTGATACGAATGAGAAAACTCAAATTAAGAAGAGTGTGAGTAAATATTTTTAAATAATTTTAAATATGGTCGTACTGTTAAGAGAACAAATAACGTCTTCTTGGAAAAAAACAATGAATGTCAAAAGGTGACTAAAAAGAAAAAAAAAACTTTTTATAGTTTAAAGGTCTATATTTCTTTCATTTTTTGCTCTATTTGTGAACGTGTGTAACTGTGTGTGTCTGTATTTGGCATCGTAATGCCCAAACGTATGGGCCGATTTTGTTCCTTAATTTTGCTTGAAAGCTGACCTGATCGAGATGGTTTTTAGCTATATTTTATGAATATCTGTTCAGGTGTTTAAAGATCATCAGCCCATTTCCTAGTTGAAGGGATTTCACTAACTTCATAGGTTCTATTGATGTGAAATTTGGTACTTATAACTGTTACTTCAGTGTTATTTCGATGACAATGGTAACCTTAATCTGATGCTGCAGCATTAAGTAGTCTACAAGACCCCCAACTCCTCAGAAACTTACAGCAGATATAGTGTGTATGGGCTCAATAGAAAGTCAATAGATTAGTTTACAATTTAAATTATAACATAATTATCTACAATTTCAGTAAAGAAATAGTTCCGATACAGCGTAAAATCGAAAGAAGAGAAAGAAGAAGGGAAGAAAAGGCATTAGTTGCTGCCAGAATAGACAACGCTATTGAGAAGCAACTCCTTGAAAGATTGAAGAAAGGAACTGTAAGTTTTTTTTTAATGAACAACGAGAGACACAATTCACAATGAACTCATGATTCATTATATTTTGTGCTTTTATATTTGTAAAATAAAAAATAACTTCTACAATAATTGAAGACGTGAGTGGATGAAGGTGATAAGTAGGTTTTGAGTAAATCGAGGTTAAAGTTTTACTTTTAATTTTTGAGATAAATCGCCACGGAACTAATTTTTGTACTAAATTATAATGCAAAGTTGTGTAAACAACCTATAATATTAATGGTATGATATCAATTAAACACTTGTATTATTTAATTAAAAAAAAAGTGAACATAGCTCCTTCCATTAATAAAAGTAAACTTTTCTGCACTTTTTGCTTTTTAAAATTAACTGTACATAACAAACTTTATCAACTCTATTTTCCAAAATATGTCTTACATCGATGATCTTAAGATCTGTAATAATTTATATGAACATATTACCTTCATCAACGCAAAAATACGAAAAAACCCAAAAATGCGACATATCACCTTCATCCACTCACATCTTCAATTGACTTCTAGAAGTTACTTAATATTGACTTAACTTAATTTTGACTGTGTGTTGATTGGTTTTTAAGATTTTCTTGAAATATTTCAGTACAATGATATCTACAACATCTCGCAAATGGCGTTCGATGCTGCACTCAAGGCCGAGGAGGTGTCGGACGAGAGTGAGAGTGAGAAGGACGAAGAAGTGGAGAAGGAGATGGAAATAGAGCCGGAGTTGGAGAGAGAGTTGGAGAGGACTATCGACGATGCCGACGAGTTTGTCGAAGGGAACAGCGACATGGACAGTGATGAGGTACGATTTACACTTGGATTTTTTTTTCTAAGTAAAAACCATATTATAGGTCAGTTAACCAAAGCTGGCGCGTTCACAGTAATCACACAAATGCATTTGGTTGTGGGTTCACCTGTGTTTCATTTTCTTGTTTTTTCAACAGAGCAGATTTAGAATGATAATTGAAAGATACGTTTAGTGCATTGTCATAAGATTTCTTTTTGCATGTCGCGCATTATGGCGTCGGCGCTCGACTGCACCGTCAGCCTGTCTGACGACCTGAACATAAAAAAGACCCAATTCCTTGGACCAGAATAATTAATCATATTATGAGTGAGGTCCTTACAGAAATCCAAATCTTTTCTTATGGAATGGTCACATTTTAATGAAAAATTTTGTTCATCTTTTTGATTGGAAAATTGCTCAGTCAATTCTAAAGTTGTTTGACGTAAGCGACTATTCGTCTAAATAAATAAATAAAAATAAAAATAAAAATAAATATTCTATCGACACAGTTGTAGTCAACAATCTCATTAATTTTTTTCTGCAAATTTCTCCACTAACTTCTTGTAAACAAATCGAAGGATTTTGATACACTGAGATCTACATACAAATTATATTTTAACTTTGAATTCACATCACTAGAAAATACTGCGTTGGTATCTTATTTAGCGTCGTCAGTTTAAAAAATCTAAAAAAGGCCTTCAATTGTTTAAAACTATTTATTATCACGTAAAGTCAAAATAGCCAGACTGACCTGTTTAGTTTATCATTGTTTTGTTGAACAGTAATGACATAGCAACCGTGACAATATTTTTTTTTTTTTATTTTTCAGGATAGCGATTCAGGAAAGAGAACTCACGCCGATGTCGGAAGTGATTTTGAATCTGAGACTTCTGATATTGAGGTAAAAAAAAAAAAAAAATTAAAATGCACAGACAAACAACACTGAATTTGAATACTGTTTTCAGTTTCTAACAAACATGAATTATTCCAAGTTACTCAAGTTTTAAGTTACTGGTTAAAAGGTGCCTCTGTGAATGAATAGAAATCTTATGTTGCGGACAAGCAAACTTTGGAACTATATCTCTTCTGAGGCGTTTCCAACTAGCTACAATATGGGCTATTTGCTTGTGTCCTAGGGCGACGGTATCCACCAACCTTCAAGTGGATCGTCAGACTGCCTGCCACCTTTAATAATATTAAAAAAAAAACTCAAGAAGAAAACGTTTTTATTATTTTTTAAAGTAAAAGTAATTAATATACAATTAAAATATGTACCAAATTTAGTCATACTGTCTGATTTACTGTCACACTAGTTAGTAGCGCAGTTGTCATATAAGCGAATGTCTCACTGTTTTAAGTTTTTCTTACATTATATCTTACATTAGTCAGTGATGTTTATATGTTTATAATTATTAACAAAATGACATTGTTTACAGGATATATCCGAGAAGTTGAGCAGCAGGAAGCCACGCGTTGAAATCGAATACGAAACCGAGCCGGCATTGGTTTCTAGAAAGAAAATAAAACATTGATAATTGTACATTTTTTTGTTTAAGTAATCGTTCTGTACAAATTATGTTTTTGTATTGAAAACGTTAAGAATAAAAAAAATGTTAAATAGATTATTTGTTTTATTAAAGCTTGCTGTTTTATTCGCGTAATGTTGTCGGTGGTTATTGGTCTTTATGGTCATAGACGACAGAGAGGCTAACATTTGTTGATAATTAGTGATGACTATGGGAAATTGAAGAGCACTTTTTGCTTTTTAAAAGGATGGAACTCAATTCAAGAATTCACTGTTATAAAGAGTGGAGTTGGATCTGTAGTTGTAGCTGACTAAGTTAGTTATAACAAAATTGGCGAAATATAACAATTTATTGTTACAATTCTTTAACATGTAGTAATAACATTTATATTATTTTTGTCACAAAAAGGCGAGGGAAGGGGGTTGGCATCTCAATGGTCGGTGGACTCCAATGAACTAATGTGATGACCGTAGAGCGACGCGTCACGTGATCGCGTGACGACTGTCGCGAATAGTTACTTAAAAAACCAAAATGACCGAGACCGATTCTCATAATAAATTAAAATTTGATTTGTCACTTACGTCCGTTAGTTCTGTGCAGTAACACGATCAAACAGATAATTCAATATTCAACCTTATTCGCACGAGCATGAGGTTGGATATCGAATGATTAGTACCGCGCTGTGCGCCAACCTAGCGCCAACAATAATCACCTTGACAGCATCGTCTTAAAGAGCGATAAACGAGGAAAGTTTGTGTATAATTTTTAAAAAAAATTGCATCCCTTCGAAGTCGGGGGCGGATCTCTAATATTTTGTAAAACCTATGTTTGTTACCTAGGTAAGTATACTTACCTAAATTTATATTGTACTCATTTAATAATTAAAAACAAAGTAAATTGTGGTAGTATGTTTAAAGGCACGGCGAGAGCAAAGATTTCGAGGAACATAACTTTCTTAATTAACAGATGAGTGTAATTAACTCGGGAACAAAGTGGCACCCTTGACGAACTTTAGATTCTATCTCCAAGACGTCCAATACAATTGAACCCGGCTCCACATTCAGTTCCCGGCTCCAGATTTAATTTTAATTTGAATAGAAATGACTTTTGTCATTGTAAGAATACAGTTATTGGCCTACGAACGCGACGAATTCGGATTTGTAAGGCAAAGTGAATTAAGTAGATTTTTGAGTCGGGGGTATTAGTGGGAACAGTATACTCAATTATTATAGTAATTTTCATCCAGCAAATTTTGAATCGTTGCATAATGAAGTTACTATTGAATCTAAATATCTAATAAGTACATAGAAGATGTCAATCACTTAGGCACTCATGGAGTGCGCCAGGTACAAAAAGGAAAGAGTTTCATTGATTCATAAATAAAACATAAATATAATATAGGCAAAACATAGGCGCCTTTAGTGTTGCATTGTGATGCGGCAAATGACTTAATATGATATGTTTATGCTTCAATGAAGCCTTTAAGCTTTGTCATATTATTATGTTGTTACTTAGCTCATGACAGGGCTGATATATGTACCTTTGTAAGGTGAAAGCCCCAAAAATTAAAAAGATAATAAAAAAATTAATAAGTTAAGACAATTAAGTTAATTTTTATCCATTAACTTAATTTTTTAAAATATAATCCTTTTGATTTTTAACTCCACTGTGAATACACCTTTACCCTACCGGTGCACTGATGATTCACTGCATTCTTAACGCGAACAGACTGTAATTTTACAAAAAACGATTTTACTAATCCAAGTACAATCAAAATGAAGTTCAAATTCAAATATTCTGTATACTTAGTTTGGAATAATATTTAGGTAGGTAGGTAGGTATAAATATATTTCACAAGGTTTCAAGAACAATTTGATTTTAATAAACGTCTTGTTAAATGAAAATTAAGTTGTTTCAAATGCAAATCTGGCCATTCATTTGTTGTGGTAAAATCTTCATTGAAAACCCTAACAATATTTGTAGGACGACGTTGGCGGATTCCTTAATAAGTTTCGTCCAGTTGAGTGAATACATTAAATTTATGTAAACAAATCCAAAATAAAGTTAAATAGTTAAGTTTAAACGTTTGTGCCTGATCGCATTATAGTACTATAAATAAAACTACGATTTCGGTAAACATCATAATCATATTAGAATTTATACGAATATATATAACCGCAATGTCTGGATGTCGTCGGAGCATTGTAAAGCTTGTAACTGAACTAGACAGTTTTGAAGAAAAGATTATTACAAACTAACGACCAGCTTTGCACAGATGCATTTTTTTTTCTGCAAATTATTTATACAAACCTTCGTTTGGGTTGGCTAGAACAGTTTGGGTGGGTTATTTTAAAATATATCTAATGATTCAACTTAACTGTGTAGTAGGTAATTTATACAACATAACTTACTTCAATTCACGAAAAGAATAGAAATTTAAGAAACTAAAAAAATAAAACTGCAAATTATAATTTTATGAATATTTGAGTAAGTACATGATTTGATATTTGAACAGCTCTATTTTAGACATTAGCTAAATCTATATTAGATACATAGTTAAAAAGCTTGCCTGCTGCACTTTATTACCTATATATAAAAAAAAAATTAAGTACTGCATTTTTTTTCATGCCTAGTTCAGATGTCATATTTAATTTTAACTTTAAAACTGAAGTTAAAATAGTTTTTAAAAATAGATTTAAATATGGAAGTGATAACGCTACGATATCCTAAACTGTGAAATTCGACAAGATTTGTATTCACCGTGTTGCAAATTAAGTTTCGACTTTGGCTAACTTCGCTGCGTAAGCGCGCAAAAGTGTTTTGCGTATAATTAATATTTGATTTGGCATTCATTTGTTGAGCGAAGGAGTTTTGATTTGCGGGTTCATTTGCTTGCATTTCACGATGGTTGAGGCTGTAAATTACTCAGAAACCTACTTAAATATAGAAGAATAAGGGACAGCCCAAATGGGAAGACGGCACAGCAAAGTATTTCAATTTTTTCATATAATAATAAAGTATTTTAAATTTTTCAAAGTAGGCTTTTCGAGTCAGTCTGGTAAGTAGTTACAAAGATAGCGCTTTGAAAAAACTATTCAGCCGATCTTCCCGATAAAAAATTATGTAAATTTAAAAATATAAAAAAATAATAATTTAATTCTATTTTCAAAAATGACAATAAAGTTAAAGATTTTAAAAAATTGTTTCAACATTAATATTATGTCGTTGTTCTTTACACTTCGAACATTCACTATTAAAAGCACGAATTCACATTCTAGTTCCGTTTATTTCATATGACGTTATAGACGTAATTTCCGCTTTAGTCTCGTCACTTCCTTGCTCAGGGACTCGGGGAGAACAATGTTGGACGGCGCTGTTCTCTCCCATGATATATCGTCGTGTCCCGATTAAGAGTAGCACGGGACTGCGCGGTATAATAAAGGAATACGTTAAAGAATGAGTGACCAATGTGCATTATCTTCTGATGTAGAACAGTTTTTTTTTTTCAAAGGTCAGATGGTAAATTTGAAGACTTACAGCAGCTTTTACAAACAATTTAACTAATTTTACAATTTTAACTAAAATTATAAATGCGAAAGTGAGTTTGTATGTTTGTTTCACGCGTTAACTACTTAAGCCGTCACCATGAAATTTAGCATACACATTGTAAAGGACAGAAAAGGACATAGGGTAGGACATACCTTTCTTTCCAAAAAAGAGTACCTACTGATTCCTAGGGACGAGGACGAAAACGCGAGAAAAAGTCAGTCTTTAATAACTTTAGATACATATATTATTACAAGTTTCATCAAAATTCGATGAGTAATGTGACAGTACTTTTTCATAAACTTTCGCATTTATAATATCAGTAGGACTAATAGGATTTAGCTTGTCATACAACTTGTGCAGATGATACAATGTTTTATACGATAGAGAGATCTGCCGAGGGAACCTTTTTTAAATATAATCCTTTAAGAGCTCGCTTCACAATAGAGATGTGAGGCGCATTTTCAACGCTCGCTGGTCACGCACGCTGCGCGGGCATAGAGGTGCACATAACCGTAACAGGCGATTGCTTACCTTATTGTTATTGCGCATTGTACCCCGTAAACACAACACGTACCTACACTCACCTTTAGCTGCGATTACGACTTGGTTACTGAAGAAGGGAGGGAATATTTGTAGCTGAATTTTGTTCGGATATATATTTATGTAGTCCTGGTACGCTGAACCCGTTACACCAGGCTTAATTAATTGCACACTTACTTTGTTTGCTGGCTCACTATGGAATTTTATCAATAGCTGTATTTTGTTTGTATGTTTTATGTACTCCTGATACACTGAACCCGATAGACTAGGCTTAATTGCGCAGACTTATACTTGGTTTGCTGACTGTAATTTTTTCGGATTTTTTATGCAATCCTGGTACGCTAAACCTGATATTTCACAGACTCTCCGTGTACGTCATAAGATTAATATGGGCTCTTTAGAAGGTTAAAATTAAGATAAATTTTATTGCTCATGTGACTAGGAAACTACCTAGGAAACTCCTTGAATTGAAGATAAATGTTTAATTAAGTATATGGATTAGATAAAATATAAAGGACAATCCCTTGTCAACGTGGAGTAAAAGTGATACCGCCTTTTAAATATGTACAGTCAGCTTTATAATAGGATGGTCATATCCAAGCCAAATGGATTGACATTTCAATACCCTTCAAGTTTGTTCCAATTTTACTCGCTATAAAAGAACGAAAATAGGATCTTTTCCTTTCTATTATGTAAAATTACTTTGTTCATCGTGGGTTATAACATCGTATACACTATGTTATAAAGTACTCTTTTACTCGAGCGTCGTCGTGGCCTATTGGATTTTGAAGATTATGTGGTAGAATTTTATATTACTCTATGATTCGCAATGATTCGCAATTGATATTTTATTCTTTTTACAAATAATGCGAAATTACACTTTATTTTTATCCAATCCATCAAAATATTCACCTACATAAAAAAAATCATATTGTATTATGTTTGTCTTTTTGTTGCAAAACAATTTATTGCAAAAAGATTTCACTGAATTTCCTTTGTGCGCGTTTGAGCGGTATGTTATGTGAAATGAATCTGAAGTGTATTTCAGAATTATATTCACAATTTTACAATTTTAGGGGCGATTGGTCGCTGACTGTATATTAATTACTTCCTGTTTTGAACGTGAAAAGAAAAAGAATTGTTGTATCAGTGATTTCAATAAGATAAAACATGAATTTAAGTTGAATTGGTTGAGATAAGAGAAAAATACAGGGAAAAAACCTTATCTTCCTTACAATCACCTCCTACAAGGTTTAAATAAATAAAGTTAATAAAAGTTAGACGTTGATTGACTGATAATGATAATCATGTTATTATATTCTAAAGATTGCAATGAAATATTTCAAGTGCTATACAGAAATTTAAAGTATTTTGTTTTATTCATGTTAATAATACAAATTTTTTTACATTTTTATTATACTAATGCCGAGTTTTCCATTCCATGTTTTTTTAATTTATACCTACAAATTTGTAAAATTAAACATAAGAAACCATGGAATCAGCGAGAGCGTTATGTAGTACTAGCTTTTGCCTGCGACTTAGACTTTTCCCTTGGGAACAGAATTTCTTTAGATGATGCTCCCTATGTCCTTTTCTATACCTTTCACACCATTTATACAAAATTTCACGATGTTCGTATGAGTAGTTAAGGCGTGCAAGCGTAACAAACAAACAATCTCTTAATAAGCTTTATTATATTAGTATAGATTATTACAAAACAATTAGGTAATATTTGATGTAAGTATTCACACTAAACATTACTATTTTATACGTCCTTGATTTTCATAATAAACTCAGCACTATTTGTTGTAACATATTTCCCACAAGTTTTTATTTGGTTTGTCGAGTTGTCACAAAACACTTAAAAAGGATAGACAAACTAAAAAATGTATTTAGCAGGTGATGGAAATAAACTTATCCCTAGATCCATTTACTGTGTTGTACGAAAACAACAAATAATTCTCCTGTCGGGACGATATAAAAATAAATAAATAGTTGTAACAAGGAGAAAGTTTTACCAAAGTCTATTTGCGGACGTATTAATGGTCTGTTCATAAATTTAGGATAAAAGTAGGTGAAATAAAGCAGCGTTTAATGTGCAGTTCAAACAATAAACAAAGGCGAGAAATATATAAATCTTGGTCCAATTTATTGTGCACACACGGCCTGTGTCAGGGGTTCCGCCTGTAACTAAAGCTTTGGGAAAGTTCAAATAAATTGGGCATACGATTTTAAAGAATTTCGTCGAAAGGTGTTGTAGATTTATTAATAGGGGTGTGGCAGTTCTCACGACACTTTTTCAATGTGTATTGTATTATTGAGTGTAAATCTGTATATATTCTGGGTAAAATTCCGCCAACCCATAGAAACAAAAAGTTTATTATATGTATTTAATTTTTATGTCGCAACGCCCCACATGGGAAGAGTTCTCATTTGAACATCTGTTTAAAGTTTGCTAAAACATTTTGAATACTTTTCTATTTTTGTAGGTATATGTAATAAACTAAAATAGAAAACATATTTTCTCTATTTGGGAATTCTAAAAATTAAAGTTCGCTATAAAAATTAAATTGTAAGATTGGATATTGATAAAGTTTCGCCTAGCAACAGCAGCTGAACCTTCCAATCGCGACATCGTCTTTATTTGTGTAAGATAAGTTTGTAGTGGTCATATTAAAGAAAGAAGTTCAACTACTTTCTTTAAAATTAAAAAGTTACTAGTTTCAACTTGTAGATAAAAAATAAAAAATGAAATTATTTAGATAAATTGTAATGTTAGTGTATTAATTAATTTATTGTTAATTATTAAGTGGGCAGGGGCCATTAATTATTTTAACATTCTACTTTTAAACGCTAATACAATGTTTTAACTTAGATAACTTTTAACTTAGATAAACGCTAATGTTTAATGTGAAAAATACATTTAAGACATAAAAATATTTTTAGCTATCCACATTTAGAAATAATGTTACCTGTTTGAAGTAACCTAGTTTATTCAATAGTTTATGACTACAAACTTGTACCTGAGACCAATAAATTTTGATGTCGGCAAGTGCCGGTCAAGGTCAGTAATTCGTTAGAGTAAAAAAAAAAGGAAATTTGCTGGAGAAAAAATTATTTGCGAATTCGTATTTGATATTGTTGTTTGAAGTACACAATGATTGTCAATAACGTTTTCCGTTTATTCTTGGTTGTTTACAGAAAAATGCTTATTATTATTTTTTATGTAAAAATATGCCGGACATGCAGACAGTTGAATAGATCGCCTGTGATCATTTGTGAATTTGTCCTCCCATACAAAAGCAGCAGTGTTTTTTAAATGTAAAACTGGAAAAACAGATTTACGGTGCACTAAACGATAAGTGACAATCATTGTCTATAACACAAACAAAGCCTGCGGAATTCAAGTGCGCTGTCGATCTAGAACAGACCAGACCTAAGATTAATGGTATGTAGCAAGGTGAGATAGAGTATCGGCTATATGGGCTATACACTACTTATATGAGTGTCTGTGAGATTGTAGGTGTAATAATATGTGTGATCAAACAATGATCTAGATCTATGCAGAAACCTTTCTTGTTTATCGCTTTTTCCATTATATAAAACCTTTATTTTTATTTTTAAAGAATCGTTAGCTTTTGAACTTTTGAAAATCACTAGCTTACTAATTTTAAAAAATTTAGTCTGCTTTTATTTAACTATGAATGTTAAGTTTCCTTAAAAACGTTCCCAATCAAAGTGAACAAAAAATGACTACATTTAACAGTTGTTTTAAGTAAGTAATAGCGTTACACTTCCATAGAATGCATTCAGCTCGAAATAGGCGCGCTTAGGTGGCGTTATTTACTGTGTGCTCAGATTTCCAGACATAAAAGCCTCGTTACCGTGGACCGTCTAACTAATGAGTTATGTGAGAGGTGTACTTGTCTCCATGCCTCTCTTCACGCAGCTCGTTGAATGAACCTGGACAAATCGCTGGTTTGCGGGGCTTTGAGCGTTGTTTCACAGTGTTTTTTTAGAGGAATATCTGCTTCAACTAACAACAGAAAAAATATATCATATATCGTTGAACTAATTCGCCTATTGAAAACTAGACGTGCTCCGAGTACTCTGTAGAGTAGCGTAACCCTTAAGTACATAAATGTAGAGAGAATTTAATTACAATTTCTATAATAAAAGTAACTAAGAACAAGTCCCAAAATTATTACGTTATAATATGTAAATACTTACAAAAGAACCTGTAAGTGCCAGTAGGCTGCATTGTTGTCCAAATTGGTTTTCCATGATCTGTTCAAGGATTCTGGGTTCGATTCCTGGCAGGGCCAACTTCATTAGGTTACTAGGTTAGGAGTTTTTTATGTTTGTAGTTAATTAATGAGCTAAAATATTGTTTTCAATGGGGTAACGGTAAACATTGAACACAATATTTTTATTGTGTTTTTCTGTAACATATTTTATGACGACATTTCCTTATGTAACACTTGTCCCGTGTTGTGACACTAACACAAACGAGTAAGCAGTGAGTGACATTGATCGTCCTTGACCCTCTGTCCACAGCCGAGGTCGACACCTGCGAAATAATTGTAACCCGAGCAATCAAGCCAGAGTTCACCTCAGCCCTTATTACCCGGCTCGCATCTCTGTCATGTTGCTTCTAATTATTTTGAAACAAAATATTTAACTTTCCCCAGTTTACGCTGGAGTTGTGAATTTCGTGTCTAAGGTTCGCTCAAGTCCATTAAAGTAACTTGACGTTGAATTGTCTAATGGATAGTCTAAAGAATCAGCCCTCGGCTTGTGGCTTTCAATTAAAATTTCATTGAGGAATTCGTAGATTGAATAAGTTATAGAATAATTTTGGTGATTTTTGGTTTACAAATTTGTGAATTGTTCCGCTAATTAACATTAGCGGATAGATAAAAAGTATGATCCAAGTAATAAACTATATGTTAATCCAGGTGCGTGACAAGTTTCATTCAAATCCGTTAAGTCACTTTTGCGTTAATGTGTAACAAACATCCATACGGTTTCGCAGTTATGCAATTCATTTCTGCAAATTATTTATACAAGCCTTCCTCTTTTATTACCCTTTCTATTAGCGAAAATTATATTAAAATCAATTGAGTGGTTAGTGTATAGATATATAGTTTGCATATCAAACTAATAGATCCCGAAGTTAAAAGTTGAATAATTTTCCCAAAATGTTAGACATATACCATAATGAGTTCCGACTCGTGACGTGATAAAAGCCCTAAAAACTTTGTAATGTTCACATTATGTATTCTCCACGGCTCAATGAGAAATTTACGCGCAGGGTTCGCCACCTGTCTCTACATAATGTACCGAAAGTTTTCAAAACTTTTCAGTTTTCCAAATGAGACAGCGTTTATTGCAATGTCGTTCGACATTTACCGTCGGTGTCCTTTGTTGATTCTGTTGTCAGATATCTTCGCTACTATCAGTTGACGTCAAATGTAAGGCTGTCAAATTGTTGAGATTATTGATTCCCCAATTATTACTATAATAAAATGTATTGTAATATTGAAATGTAAGAAAAGCAGGGAAGTTTTCTATATATATGATTTGCAGAAATAAATTGTAACCGTGCGAAACCTGATACGGGTTGCTAGTTAAAAAAAAACCAGTTGAATTTTTAAGGAACATTTTCGCTCTCATAAAAGATAGATAGTCAAGTAATTATAGACATTTATATTGTTTTAATAAAAAATAAATTAAAGATAGACAGTTATATTCAAATCAAAACAAATTATTTTCAAAATTATTTAATAATAAATTTCTAATATTTGTTTATTTAATAGGCCTCTCAATAACAGCTTTTAGCGTCGTCGTCTTGTTTCAGTCTGTGATGTTCCAAAAGATTTCTTTTTCATTTTCCCGAAAAAGAAATATTCGCAACAACACAATCGAGTAATTTCACTATGACAACGTTCAATTGACAAGAACGAGAAAAATGTGTACACATATGTACTTATGAGGAAACGAGGCTTTTGTACAAAAGTCTCGTTTCCTTATAAGTAATAGTTCACATAACCATTGAACCATTTCAGCTGTTAAATTAATGTTAAATAGGAATGGACTGATATGATTACATTCCTCAAATTTTTTCCCAAGATAAAAATTACAAGTTCTACTTACATAAATTTTCTTCTGTATCCGTTATTTTTAAGAAGGATTTTTAGGCATTACATCTCACCTTAGAACAAATGTAGAGATAAATTTTTTGATGTAAAAAAAAAAAATTGAATGACAAAATTATGAGTTTGAGTGGACCCTAATAGAAATATAATCACTTCGAAATCATTAATTAATCAACGACCTTAGTGTGTTTTGTTTTTAAAACTTTGTTTTTAAAAGACTCTTCATTCGTATTGAGTGTCACTAGAGAAACAAAAACTCATTTAATTTTAATAAAACTTTACACGCACATTTTCTACTCTTCATTCCTGATAACAGGATTCATTCTGAGGTGATATTTTAATATTTTTCTTTTACCTTTAAAGGAAGTCTCAATTTAATCCACACAAATCGATACAAATCAATCCAATTTTAAGGTCGGCACTCCTGTATTTTAAGGCCGAAACATCAAATGAAATCGCTGCCATTCTTTATAATATAAAAAAATACAATCCACATTTATACAATACTAGCTGTTGCACGCGACTTTGCCCGCTTTTATAAAAAATGGTCTATGTTGCTCGATGATAATGAAGCAGTAATTTTTATGTAAATGAGTAACAAACATACAAATCTTCTCTCTTTATAATATTACTATAGATAAATCGGTACATATCTAAAATACCCAGAAGTACAGGTTTCCGCGTCATGTTCTTTTACATACTTTTCATAGGATTTGAGAATTCTTTGAGATCGTACACAGATTTGCAGTATGTGAAACTTTTTGGTGATAGATGATGGCGACACGGAATAACTAGGGCAAGTTATAATCGCGATAGGCTGCCAGGTTATTAATTACAGACTTGTGCCGGTACAAACAGCGCTTGTTTGCAACCGTACGCCTCACTCTATCTGTTTGTCCTCCATTACATTAATTAGTGTACCGGGCCAACGCGATTGATGGAGCTTTAACGGAATTCATTCAAAGTACGTGTTTGATTTTCAGAGTGTTTGGGGATTGGAATAAGATAAATAAAACTCGAAAGAGAGTTTCAAAATTTAAACCTTGGGTTTGCTTAATTACACCACAGCTATGTTTTTGATTCGTTTCCAAACCGTACATTTCGCTTATTTATTTATTAAAATTCATAGTAAAAATTAGTATTTGTGTAATAGTACTTTACACATTAATTTATAGTTACACTGGCTAGTGTAGCTATAAATTAATGCTAGGCTTAGCTGACCAGAGGCAGGCCCCCGTCATTTGCCCAATGCAGTGTTATAAGTACGAGTACCTACCGCTAAGTAGCTCGTAGCCGAGCCGACCGACAGCGGGAAATATATTTTTATTAAAAAATTAAACTTTAATAAAAAAAAAATATGGCGCGTTCGTAGAGTACGTTTTTTCTAGCAGCGTCTTTTTTAGGTATTTTAGCTTTTGCATGGGAGCGATGAATCTTTTATGTAGTAACTATTATTTAATCTGAGCCAAGGGGGCTAGCCAAGATGCAAAAGATTGGTTGCGTACTTCGGAAACGAAAGAGAGAACGCTAAGAGAAGGCCCGGTGATTGGTTGTTGTAATATCAAACGTTTATTTCGACGTTACACCGGCCAATCGCCGGGCTTTCTCTTAGCGTAAACAATTGTAGAAAGCAGTGCTTCCTACACTTGGTTAGGGCCCCTGTGTGCTCTGTCACTACTTCTTTTTCATAGTATAAAAAAACTCGATTCCCGCCGTCTGTCCCTCTGTATGTACCTACCCTTAGACATTTTTATACACAACGGCACTGTTATTCATAAATCACAAATATGTTAATTTTTTATATCAACACATGATTAATGTATTACCATTGAAACATTTCCTTAGTTAAGTTTTTCTCAGTAGGTATAGAGCAGTGAGTACAATTCATATTAATTCAGTCTTACAAAAAAAGTCCGTGCTTTTGAAAAGAAACAGACGCTTCAAAGTAAAAAATTCTTTGTACACGTTGCGATTGAATCAATTTTTTTTTTATAAAATCGTTTTTACGAAGTCGGATTTGTGTTGAAATTGGATCTTTTTCGGCGGTATCCGTTGCCTTTTGTCCTTTACAACTTTGAGAAGTGTCTTGAGGTTTCTCTTAACAAATTGCAAACTCGAGTACACACCGAGAAACTGTTAAAGACGTCTAGGGACGACGTAACAAACAAACGAAACAACAAACATTAGAATGCCACCAGTTTTTACCTTTTCAATATCTACTTAACTGCAACACTATTTATTGTCGCTTGATTTTTTATTATTTGCTGTAAGTTTCTACCGAGTACTATGTAGTATCCACAATCCAAAATGACGTAGGATCCAATAATGAAACATCGAAAAGTGGCCATGGATCGGATATTATGTATCTATCTATATAATGTAGAAAATATTTTCTACTGATTACACTATCTAGTGATGTCGCGACTTATATTTCGCCCGAAGTCCGTTCGTCGTTTTCCACAATTGGGAAAGAGAGAAAATATGGATATGGAATAATTTTTTAAGTAAAACTTCTTTGCGCGCTATGGGAGTAAAATTTCAAAGCGAATTTTGTGTAACGCTTCAGTGTAACGAACACGTGACGCTTCTTATAATTTTTTTTGCAAAAGTAAATTTAAAATATTTATTTTATTTTATTTCTCTCACTCTCTATCTCTCTAACATCTGGCAATAAGATCAAATAAGTACAATATTATATCTACTTATTTGATCGCCAAAGAAGTTTCACTTCTGATACACGTTTTTTTTAGTTACTTCCTTGCCCTAAATTAATTATTTTTCTAGTGACGTTCTTTATTGTTTCGCAATAAAAGGCGGACTGTTTGTAATTAAGGGCGATATTAATAGAGAACTATTGAGCGGATGCCTCAGCGTAGGTATTCTCGATATTGCGATCCTTATTGGTGATCGTTCAAGTGATACGGAATATTCGGGATAGTTCTCTAACATCATTAAGCACTTTGTCGTCCTACAATTTTTAAGACACATTCAATTGATGACGTATTCAGTGAAAATTATGTTTACGAGTATTTTCACTCAATCAATAACTTATTGTATTAGAATATTGTATAGAATAATAGAATTTTCACGAAGTTAGGTATTTACAATAGCATTGGCTTATTATTATGCTATATTTACAGCATTAAATACCCCATGCCCTATCCCATCTAACCCCCAATCCGACTCTGGTTGCTCGTGTTATGGGCGACGGTAGCCACCTACGTACCTTTGTAGACCTTACTATAAAAAAACAATGCTGTTTATCTGTAAGTGAATAATATAATATATGTCAGATTCTCTTATCCTTGTTCTTAGATTTTATAATATCAAGTTGGACAACGCACGTATTTGTCTTGGTTTTGGTATTGTAAAAACGACGTCAAAAATCTGGTTCTGGCGTTCTGGCGATGGTAACTTGTACTTGCTATTAAGGTGACTCTTATCTTAAAAGAATCAGTATAGTGTAGGTACTGCTCGTGTACTGATCTTATTGTCTTGTTAGTGTCAGCGACGGCTTTCTTTATGTAAATGTTGGCACAATAATATTAACCCTTACCTAAATTATTATTCCTGCAGCCTATGCATGGGTGACTGACGAATGTAAAGGCAGTCAGCTGTAAGTACGTAAACATATTACAGCCTCGGCATCTAAGTACACAGTAAGAGGCTGTCAAATTAATTGATAGGACACACGTTGCTGTAACTAATTGATTATTTGATTTCGACATTTGGTTCTTATACATTTACATAACATATTGCGTTACATTTACAGTTGAGAAGAAAATTGATTTAGCGAAATTAATTACAGGCAATAGATATTGTACTTAACTCTTGTGACAGAAAAATAATTCAATTAATCGACTTTATTTAAGTTGTTTTTGAAAGTACTTTACAATTATTTTCAACCTATTTTTATTTTTAAGCATTGTGTTTTTGAGTTGGGGGCCGCCCAACATAAGGTTCCACGAGTTGGCCGGCGTACTTCCACTTTCGGGTACGCCGAGGTTCTGACAGGGAGCGTAGCCGTGGCGGGGCACCGATGTCGTGTCGTAACGTCTACGCGATCTCGACCATCTACGGCCGCGCTAGGAAGTCGTTGAGTGTTTAGCCAGCCGGTAGGAGTCCGGCATAACCCGCAGCGTCCCCTATAACTACCGGGTATCCATGATGATTTCCTAACGTTAAAAAAGTGAGCTTTTTTCATTGGGGGAGCTTTTTAATTACCCTCTTACAGAAGTTAACCGTGAAATAACAGCTAGTGTCAGAGGAAACATTTCAATGAGTCCAGTATAAGGGATGCCAGAGCCCATTTTCCTATTTCCTTCGAAATAGGAATAGGAAAATGGAAAATCAGAGCAGCGCAAGCACCTGTGGCGTTGCTTGTGTTATAGGCGACAGAACCACCCACCACGCCATCACGTGCCTATCAGCTTGTTTTTTTACATAAAAAAATAAGTATGTTCAGTCGTTACCTTCATGACAATGTAAGATTGCGATAGCGGCTTGAGATTATTGGTTAATAAAAAAAGTCCGCGAGTTATCTATCAGAACTTATTGATAGATAAGGATCTAAATTACAAAGTTGGAAATACGATTGGCGCATTTATATCGAAGGTGTTACTTTGATAAAGGTACTTTACCTACATGTGATTTGATTTGATTTATTGATTTAGGTATTATTCATGGCCTTGGCAGCGTAGCGATAAAGTTTTTAAGTTTTAGATAGTTTCAATAATTTGAGTAGGATATACAAATAGGTATATAGGTACATAAGTACATAGGTATATATTATAATTAGTAGAGATTCCAACAAGTTATTTGTAAACTTCATGTTTAGTTATTCATTAGAATTTTAAAAACAGTTTGAAGTTTAATATTCGAAGATAAATTTATGTAATGAAAAATTTTAAAAATCTTTTAACTAAACAAGTAAAAGGGGGTTCAAATCAAAGCTTTCAAATTATTTATCAAGATAATTTAATTAAAAATGGTTTTATTTTATCACTGCTGTACATAATATCTACTTATATAGAATACTTATTCGTTTCGAATGAAAATCCAAAAATTCCTTTTTTTTAAATACATATATTGTCAAGCTTAAGAGTATGTTTTCATTTATAATTATTGACTGACACACAATCATATCCTTACAGTATATCTATACTAATACAATAATATTATAAAGAGAGAAGATTTGTATGTTTGTAATGAATAAACTCAAAAACTACTGCATCGATTTTGAAAATTCTTTCACCTATAGAAAGCTACATTATCAGTGACTAACATAGGCTATATTTTATAAAGTTACGTGTGTATTATAAAAAAAAGTCCCCGCCGCGTTTGTCTGTCTGCCTGTCTGTATGTTCAAAAACTATTTAACGGATTTTCATGCGATTTTCACTAATCGAAAAAGCGTTAAACGAGGAAGGTTTAAATATATAATTTTCAGAAAAACTTGCAACCATTGGAAGCCGGGAGCGGGTCGCTATAGTTCTTATATAAAACAGTCTTGTTAGAATTAAATATATTATGTTCAGTCCCAACATTTACAAGCATGCTATGAAGGTATTATATAGCTGTAGGTACCTACATCGTTTCTCATCAGAGTGTAGCGTCATCGTCTTGGAAATTAATTATTTCTCCCGTTAATTGCGGCGGTTGAAATCTAGACGACGTTGTTGGAGCTGCTAGAGAATATATTCAATACAGGTTATATGTTTAGATATAACCATAGTTTTCCTTAATGAACTTTAACAGATTTTATATCTCTTTATGACTAAGAAATAATTAGAGCAGAGAAAATCGTAGAAAATATTGGAGAACCTTTATAGCTATGAACCTTTAAGTGGACGGAGGCTATTATACTGAGTTCATACATCTCAGTATTAGCAAGTATTGGACATTGTTTACCAAATCACCATGTATTCACACTGCTGATTACCAATACTTTACATATCTTCTAAGATTGCTGTAGTCTTCTTACACAAGAATTTAGGTTTCTTTAGACATTTTCTTTTCTCAAATCAGGTATGATAAAGCGCTTCAAAAAGTAGTATTGTCAAACAACGGTTACTTAACTCATGCAAATTATCCTTGTTTTGATCATGGATTGTCATTGGTGATATAAAATTTTGTTTTATATCACCAATGACAAACCTCTTCCACTTTAACAACTTACATCGCCGGCGTACGAAGGCTTTCAGGTGGATCTATAACCAAAAATATTGCTCACGTGGAGCCTTGCACAAAGGGAGCTCTCTCATTTTAATTATCTTAAGAGAATTTTCGAAATATATATCGCAACCTTAAGATAAATTTATTCTTGACCTCACATACAAACAGAAGATCTCATTAAGTTAGGAGAGACAGCCGTGTCGAGTGTCGTACACAGGTTTCAGTGTCAGAGTGTTTGTGTGATGAAACGAGCAGCACTGTAAACATGTTGCTACAACTTATTAATAGAGATTCCCTAGAGCTGATACTAATTTCATCATTTGCTGGTAACGCGAGCGTTCCTAATTCTAATGAGAGCGTCAAAGTGTAATGTCATAATTAGAAGTGAAATTAATTCAAAATATGGAAATTATTTTGATCAAACGCAAATATTTCAAGTGAAACATTTAGAGTATTACACAATGTAATGAATATTAATTCATAACTTTGTAACCTATATATGTTAGTATAACGGAAGTTATTTTTTAATTTATTCATGAATAACTTTGCTGACATGCCAAAATTTCTAAGTTATCGCCCTTTCAAATTTTCCGTCGGTTTATTTGAAAACAAAATAGACAGAGACAAACTTAGTTACTTTTGAATATTACATTTGTTTTAGGTTCCTTCTGTATCCTTTCAAGATCATTCTTATATATTCTGGATTTACTTTATATGACGTAAAAATCTTTATTTCATTCTAAAATAATCAAGATAAAAATAAAAATAGCGACGTTAATAATATTGTCACAGTTCTGTTTGTTGTAAATACTAATTGATAGTTAACCTTTTTTATAAATATACTCTTTTTATATTTTCTTATTTCAAAACATTAAAATAATATATAATTTGATGCATTGTATCTAAGTAGAATATCAATAAAACTATGTACATAGCAACATCTATTTTTCTCTTTAATACTTAATTTTACATAAAACTAAGACTTTTAAGCATCTTCCAACACGTTATCAGCACGAAGGCTCTGATAGAAGTAAAGTTTTAATGTAAAAATAAAGAAAAAGTGTTGTTTTAAGTTTTTCTGGTGAAATAGTAAAAGTCATAGAAAAACATGTTAGAACAAGTAAGTGGTGAAGTAAATAAGTATAAGAAATCTTCATCTATACCTACTTTTACTCTAACAAACAGAGATGGATATTCCACATGGAAATTTAAGATGTATCATTATCTTTTACATGAGGATTTATGGGGAGCAATAAAAGGTTATCCACAAGATGACACCACCCCGGCATCTATTAAGGTACGAAATGATAAGAAAGCGTTAGCTAAAATATGTCTCACGCTTGATGGTGCAGCCATCACCCATGTACGGTGTGCCAAAACTGCTGCAGAAGCGTGGACGTTATTGCAAAAGGCTTTTGAAGATAAGGGTTTAGGACGGAGACTTGCATTAGAAAGAAAATTATATAGAATGAGTCTTTCAAATTTCGATAACATTGAGGAATACATTAATGCTGTATTGTCAACGGCTCAAGATTTAGCCGACATTGATAAAGTTATCGAAGATTGCTCTATTGCTGCCATTCTACTTGGAGGTCTCACTAAACAATATGAACCCTTAATTATGGCACTTGAAAATTCAAACATTGCCATTACAACTGATTTAGTGAAAACTAAATTATTGAATGAACTGTCAAAAACCATAACAGATACACCAACTGATACAGTCTTAAAAATAGTGAAATCAAAACCTAAGAAGAAGAAAACAATCGTGTGTTATGATTGCAATGTACCCGGACATAAAAGACCAGACTGCCCCGAGAGGTTTAAGAAGAATAAAGTTAAGTATGTAAATAAAACGTTGACACCTTCTACAAGCAAAAATGAAGAAAATACATCGTTTGTTGCACTTAATACTTCGGGTTGTCCATCAAAGGATATTTGGTATGTAGATTCTGGTGCTACAAAACATATGTCTTCTAGGAGAGATTGGTTTCAAAACATTACCACTCTTGATAATGGAAAGGTAACTGTAGCAAATGGTGAGCAGTTAGAATGCTGTGGATTAGGAAATATATCCATTAACACACCCAATAAATTAGTCAATTCAATAAGTGATGTTGTTCTTGTACCAGATTTAAAAGCTAACTTATTATCTGTACAGAAAGCAATAAAAAATGGTTTTGTATGTGTTTTTGATAAAAATGGTTGTAATTTTTATAAAAACAATACTTTTTGTCTTACAGGTGAATCCGTACTACATGCTTCGCCCTGTGGTGGACTGTATACTTTAGACTGTACCACAAACGTCCCCACGAATGTGACTAAGCATAATGATGCAGCGTATGATGTGCAAACTGACTGTCTGACTAATAATCAATTATAGCATAAACGGTTAGGGCACTTATGTCGCATAGGGATGAATAAATTAAAAAGACATGAAGTAGGTGTAGATTATACGGATATTGATAAAAATAATTGCATTGCTTGTGTACAAGGAAAACAGGCTAGAAAACATTTTAAGAAGATAGCATATAATAAGGCTACTTCACCATTGGAATTGGTTCACAGTGACCTTTGTGGTCCTATGAGCACAACATCTTTACAAGGAAACAGGTATGCTTTATTTCTTGTAGATGACTATACCCGAAAAATATTTATTTATTTTATTTCTTCTAAAAGCGATGTTATTAAGAAATTTCGTTTATTTCAAGTACTAGTGGAGAAACAATTAGGTTCTCAAATAAAAGCAATTAGAACCGATGGTGGGAAGGAATTTGTAAATAATGAGTTTAGTGATTATCTGTCTTCGAAAGGAATCCTGCACCAAACATCGACACCATACAGTCCGCAACAAAATGGTGTAGCGGAACGTACCATTCGGTCAATAACCGAAAAGGCTAGGTCGATGATAGCTGAAAGTTCTCTGCCTAAAGTATATTGGGAAGATGCATTTAAAGCAGCGGTATATTTAAAGAACAGGTCACCTCATAGAGCCTTAAATGGTGAAATACCTTATGACAGGTGGTTTGGTCGAAAAAGTGACTTAAGTCATTTAAGAGTATTTGGGTGTAGAGCCCTTGTTCATATACCTGCACATCAGAGAACGAAATTGGATTTAAAAGCAGAGGAAGCAATATTTGTTGGATACTCCGAAAATCCCAACACTTACATTTTTAGAGATCCAGTCAAACCTAGGAGAATTATATATTCGAGAGACGTGACTTTCTTTGAAAATGTTTTTACTAACTTAAAGCGAGAGAAACAATCTCATAGTTCGATGGGGCAACCTTTATTACTGGAAGATGAGATTGATAATGATAAATCTCATAGTTTGACAAAGCAATCTTTATTATTTGATGATGAGATTGATAACGATGGACCTCAGTATTACGATTGTCTTGATAGTACTGTTGAACAGTCTAGTCCTACTGTTGAGCAAAATGAACCTACAAGTTCTGTAAATATGGATATAAATTCAGTAGAAGAAGAAAGAGAACCTGAAATCATTGAAAGAAGGTACCCTTTGCGAAGTAGGAAACAGCCAGAATTTCTAACGTATCAGGTTATCGAGTCGAATGAGCCAACTACTTATGTTGAAGCTATTCAAGCGGAAGATGCTGATAAATGGCAGTTAGCAATGGCTGACGAGTATAAATCGCTGAAGAAACTTCAAACTTGGGAGATGGTCGATAGACCAAGAAATAAAAAAGTTATTCCATGCAAGTGGGTGTATAAAATAAAAAAGGATGCTCACGGAAATATCATTAAATATAAGGCTAGACTCGTTGTGAAAGGGTTTAATCAAACAAAAGGTGTGGATTTCAATGAAACTTTCGCACCTGTCATCCGTCATTCGTCATTGCGAACGTTATTCGCATTAGCTACGGAAATGGGTCTAAAAATGAGACATATGGATATTGATACAGCTTTTCTACATGGAAACTTAGAAGAGGAAGTATTTATGGAGCAGCCTCTTGGCTTTGCGGAAGAAGGTCAAGAAGATAAAGTATGTCTGCTACATAAATCACTTTATGGCTTAAAACAAGCACCTCGCGCTTGGAATAAAAAGCTTAATGAAATTTTATCGAAAATAGGTTTTAATGGAATACCTTCAGAACCTTGTGTATTTACAAAACTTTTTGGTAATGAACTTGTCATATTAGGTATCTATGTCGATGACATAATAGTTTACTACCAATCTGACGTAACTTTTGAAATTGTCAAAAATGAATTATCAAAATTTTTCGGATTAAAAGATTTAGGAAAATTAAAATATTATTTAGGTTTGCAAATAGAAAGCAATGATAATTATACCAAAGTGAATCAATCGCATTATATTATATCCCTATTAAAAAGATTTAATATGCAAGATTGTAAAACCGTCAGCTGTCCTTTAGCTCAGAAAAAATTAGAGCGCAATATAAATGGTGAGTCGACTTCATATCCTTATCAGAATTTAATAGGATGCTTAATGTATCTAGCCGTGAACTCACGTCCTGATATAGCATATGCAACAAGCTACCTGAGTCAATTTAATACCTGTTACGGAAAGGAACATTGGTGTGCTGCAAAAAGAGTTTTGCAATATCTGAAAGGTACACTTGAATATACCTTATGTTACAGGAAAACCGGACAACTATTAAAAGGTTTTTCGGACGCTGACTGGGCTAATTGTTCTATGGATAGGAAGTCTTATACCGGCTATATTTTCAATTTAGCTGGGGCACCAATATCTTGGGAATCGAAAAAGCAACCTACAGTAGCGCTATCGTCTACAGAGGCTGAATACATGGCACTTACGTCTGCTGCTAAGGAAGCATGCTACTTACGCAGATTCATTTCGGAAGTAACTGTATGTAAACCTTCTTGTGTTGAATTATTATCAGACAGTCAGAGCGCCATCAATTTAGCTAACAATCCTGTGCACCACAATAGGACGAAGCATATAGATACTAGGTTTCATTTTATTAGGGAAAAAGTAGCTGATAATTTGATTAGAATAGAATATTTAAAAAGCAGTGATATGCCTGCAGATGTTTTAACGAAGCCTCTAGGGCCAATCACACATAAGCGATGTATGGCCAGTATGGGTTTAGTTAAATAGTTTAATGTAAATATTCGTTATATATATATAATTTTTTTTTGTTTGTTCATTTTAGGTTAATCTCAATTAAGAGGGCGTGTTGTAAATACTAATTGATAGTTAACCTTTTTTATAAATATACTCTTTTTATATTTTCTTATTTCAAAACATTAAAATAATATATAATTTGATGCATTGTATCTAAGTAGAATATCAATAAAACTATGTACATAGCAACATCTATTTTTCTCTTTAATACTTAATTTTACATAAAACTAAGACTTTTAAGCATCTTCCAACACTGTTAACCGATAGACTATTATAAAAGCCATACAAAAGTATAGTTAGCGAATGTTTGTATGACGAGCGACGGAAAAGAGATAAACTTGGCAAAGACCTTGCAAACGTGGTAAAAGTTAATGTACTTTCGCGCGAAGTTATTTCGCATGAATTATAGGCATTTTTTTAAAAACAATATTTATACTTCAAAAAGAGAAAATACATAAAGAAAATGTTGTAATTCCCCGTTTAAAGCCGTGGAAACTTATAAAAAAAAAAAAATTAAAAACATGCATAACTACATAGATGCCAGAGAAGCATTTGGTTATTTTGAAAAAAAAAAAAAAAAAAAAAAAAAAACATTAAATCCGACAACAAAAATACAGCAGAATTCCGTTTATGTCAATCACAATATTATGTCCATAATACTAAGAAACTTTCAATTAACAGTTTTCGATTTAATAAAACTTTGAAGGCGTCATTGGAAAACTGATTTTCTATAGAGCAACATGCAAATAGTTTGCAACTAAGTTTCCTCAACAAATCTCTTGAATAGTTAGTTAAATTTATCAAGTTGATACTGCACGGAATTCGTTTCCTCATATAAATGCTTGCTGCTATCATCTTCTTATAAGGCAGTGCATACGTCGATAACTATACATTGATTTTGCAATATAATTATCTTTTCAGACTGTTATCCTTATCGCAATTCAAGAATTCGTAGGTAAGATCACTCTACGTTGTTCAACGCTCTATCAATGGCGCGCATTTTAGACAGATTTTTCAATACTTCCTAACTAAAATATCTATATGAAACTGCATTACCAAATTACACGATATTTTCCAAGTATCAATACTTCCGCACTAATATTATAAATGTGAAAGTAACTTTGTCTGTCTGTCTGTTACCTTTTCACGCCTTAACTACTCAACTGTCATCATGAAATTTTGCATACACGTTGTCAGGGATACAACAAAAGACATAGGGCACCTTTCATCTAGATTATCTAGATATAGATAATATGTATAACCTTCCAATACGTACGTTTTTTCTAAACACATTTATTTCCGTTAAAATTGAATCACACTGTAGCCGCGAAGATTTAGAATAAAATATCACATACGTTTACTGTTTTCTTGTTCATTGAGCTGAAAAATTTGCTTGACATCATTGTTTCTAAATGGGAAAGGCTGAATTGAGGGGTGACTGTACTCTTTTACGACTTACGACGAGACTTGGTTATTAAGTAACAAATTAACGTGTTATTATTCGTCTATAATTTTACTGAAAATATTATATTTAAAATATACATGGACTAACGATATAAGTTATAACTATTTTACAAATACAGCTAAAAATTTGTCGATTTAGTAAAAATAAAATGGGCCATAGTATCTCCCTATTTTTCCATTTTTCCAGTATTTTACATTTAATTGTTTATACTTCGAACTTGTAATTTGATAAGCACTTTTTTGATCACTTTGAAACTTGATGAAACACAGTCATATCATGATCTGTCTAGGCACATCACGAACTATCGGATTATATGATAGGCCGTCGACATATATATATTTTCGTAATGTGAAGAATTTATGCCAAAATAGGTTTCGTGCAGCTGTAATTAAATTTTTTCCTCGAGAACAGTACTTTTTTTCGGGAACAAAGGTACCTTATGTCTATTCTATAAACTTGTCAAGGTGTATGCGAAATTTCATGATGATCGGTTGAGTAGTTAAGGCGTGAAAGCGTAACAAACAAACAAACTCATTTTCGCATGTATAATATTATGTAGAGACAGGCGTGTATGCTCTGAACACTTTAAAGGTTATTGTCGGTTATCTAAATTAAGAAAAACGTTGGAAAATGTCTAGTCGATTCTTTTAGCGGTTAAGAGAATTCATTGAATCGAGAGATAAAGGCATTATTCAGAGCGAAATATAGTGAATTCAGGAAATACGAGTTGCTCTAGGGATACTCGTGAACGTATAGAATTGTAATATTTGATATGAAATTGCTATTTGCTTCAGTGAAAAGAGATATTAAGGCGTGTCTTGAAGAATTTGCTTTAGTCATTTTTTTTGCATACGACTGTTGTCGTAATATCTCTATCTACTCTATGATACATATTTTATAAGACAACTTCGCTGTCCGTTTCTCTCTGTTTCTCCGCAAACTTCTTCTAAATCAACTAACGGATTTTCATACGATTTTAACTAATAGCGATAAAAAAAGGAAGGTTTGTGTATATAATTTGCAGATAAAAATTGCATCCGTGCAAAGCCAGGAGCTGGTCATAAGTTCATGACATAGGGAGGATGGCAGATAAGTTTGAGAAAATATTAGGAGCATTTAGTAGTGGAAGGGCACATTTTGCAGTAATCTGGCGGTAATAGCTACGTTCTTGAGGAGACCAATGTAAAATAACAGCATGTCGGTTATAAAGGGATGCCATAGCCCATTTTCCTACTTCTTCCTAAACCCCTTTCCTTCAGCCTACTTAGATTGACAGCGCACTTGCAGCACCTATGGCGTTGTTTTTGTTAATAGGGTACGGTAGCTTCCCACCACCAAGAGGGCGGTCAACATGTCTATGGTAACATATGTGAATTAAATAAAAATATGGATCTCTCATTATGTTAAATGTATTAGTATTTTATTTATTTGTTACAAAATAAACATGTAGAGGTGATCGGATGTGTGTAAAAAAAAGCGACTCGGGAGATGCCGCCAATATGTGAGATGCATATACTTATGTCATGTGGGTTGGTACGGTAAATCATGGTGTAGGAAGGTCGTAGGTATATTAGGTCACTGCCAGAAGTATCAAGAAGAATCGGCGGTAATCAAAGACATGTTCCTCTTTGACAAATACCGCGATTCCTTTGGCAAGGTCGCCTTTCATGCTATCAGGGTGACCTTTATCATAAAAATAAAAATCCTTTATTTTCTGAAATAGTCAGAACAAATACATTTATGTGGCTTTGCGACTTTATGCAAGGAATATACAAAGATATTAACAAAGTTGCATTTTTATTAGTTTTTTTTCGAATTAAAAATTAAAATAAATGCATAAAGCAATAAAACGAGAACATAAGCCAAGTTCTGTTTTCTAATAAACAAATCCTCGAGTTAATTAAGTTAGTTGTAAGTGCCTTAGTAACTAAAGCCTACTAATTACAACTTTAATTAGTATGAAAAGGTAAAAATACTGTTTGTACAGGTCGTGAATTTTTCTAAAATCCATTAGTGAAAAATAAACACATCTTGGTTACTTAATTGAATTGGCATTTACAGAACATTTTACTGTAGAGAATATTGAAAAAAATAAATAAAAAAAAAGACATTGCGTTTTATTATTATAATGAAAATCCGTACATATTGGAATAGACTTATAATGAAGCTATTGACATTACATATAGCTTGAACAAGTGGTCGGATGTGGACATATACTCGTAGTAGGAGAGCCCAAGAGGGGATTTTGGGATTTAATCGAGTGCTGATTGGTAATGTATATAATAAGCTCGTGTCTCCGATAACGGATACATGTTAGTCTGCCGTTTTGGATGGTGGAAGCCGTCGTACGGAGATAGTAAAAATGGGAAAAATATAAATCATACTCGAGCGCGTCAGATTTTCAGAGGGAATATTAAGTGAAACCAAACTAAGCTCCGATTTAAAAGACTTACGATTCAAATGTGACGCAAGCTCGTAACAGTTTTTGAACATGCAATAAAAAAAAATATCGCCATTTTGAAATACTCGAGCGTGTCAGATTTTCATGCAGGCTTTTCAGCTTGAATTCCTGATCGTGTTGATTCATAATCTGACGATTAATTGAAGGATTTTTTCTGAATACAGCGTTTACAGGCATTTGAAAGCCTTAAGTATACATCATATTCCTTTTTTCCTTTCTACTATCTAATCTTCAAAATCCAACGGCGGCGACTGCGGTACGAAGTTAGTCAGCTAGTCACATACATAATCATTAAGATTTTTTCTTAACAGTTTATCTATCAAGACTATTGTAACCACAATGGAAAACATATTGCAAAATTAAGCTGTTAGTTGCTTTATTTTTAGATATAAGCAGCAATATAATAATATAATAATAGATTTAAATTGTTTTATTTTATAAGTTTTAAAGATAATTAAGATAAGATATGTTTCTCGTCTATAAGACATTTTTATTGATAAAATTTATCCTTTGTAATTTTCGGTAATGTCCCCAAGTTTATCGAATCAGATACAGATCTTTTGTTACATATCATGTGATTATATGTGTTGATTGACTTGATAAAATCTTTATTAAAGTGTATATAAAGTTCTATCAAAATAGAAGTGATCACCACATGAATGTTTTTGAGAACTGACAACATGAGTCTCAAAATATTTTTTCTTATCGCGGCATGCTTCACTTGTAAGAATATTTTGGCATTTAAAAAATAATAGCAATAAATAATATTTATTTAAAAAATATTACCTACTTAATTTATTTTAACAATTTCTCGAAGTTTGACTATGGAGTTAGCATTAATGAGTTTCTCACAAATTAATTGTGTTTTCTTAATCGAAACTTTATATTCCAGACACTATTACTGCTAATGCAATTGATGACAGGTTAGCACAACGTGTGGCCTCTTCAGTTTATTATACCGTATATACCATGTAAGTTATGTTTTACAAATATTTTATTCATTTATTTCACTTGTGAACATTTGCACTAACTTTTAAATTAACTTTGAAATTTTTTAACCGAATCGTTAATTTCCGTGAATTTCAGAACCCGAAACAACAGTTTTTATGAGTAGATCACTAACGCAAAGACAAAAAATTGCAATTTCTATCACTCGAATTAACGTTAACTTCCGTTAAATCATACTAAGTAGAACGCTTTAACGTTTAACGAAGTTAACTATTTGGTTGACGATACAACTAATTTACGCACAGAGTAATTTCATTTGATTTTGCATTATTCAACATTTTTGATTAATTTATGCACGTAAATTGAATATAAAATTTAAAAAAGTTGCAACATAAAACATTTATAAGATTTCTTTTGATTTCGTATTGTTTAATATTTTAGTTAATTTATGCGCAGAGTGCTTTCTAAATGCAGCCATCATAAAATGAACAAACATATATAACATTTCATTTGATTTCGTATTACTCCACATTTTAGTTAATTAAGCAAAAAGATTTATACCTAATAGGAGATATTAATCTGGACCTAAAACAAGATAACCCTGTAAAACATTTGTACACTAATACGCTACACAGTATGGGTCTTGCATGCGGGATTTCTGAGTACACTAGAATTGAATTATCTAATGGAAAACTAAGTAAAACATGTATCGATCACATATACGCTCGATCCCGCTCACAAGACCTATACACAGCCGCCATCGGAACCACACTGGCAGATCATCGCGCAATAATCATTGCTGCCTTTGGCACGCGTATACAGGTTGCTCCAAATTACAAAACATGTTTGAATAATATTGTGGTTTCTGAATTATTAGACCAAATTGACTGGGATACCTCATGTATAAATGAAGAGTGTCCAATAAGTATCAGCGATTTTTTACATAACAAGTTTAATGAATGCTACTCAAAAGGGAAACATACAGTAAAAATTAAAAGTAACTACTCACGAAATAATAATTATTACGTGACTAATAAAATTAATAAATCATGTGAAAATAGAGATAAATTATTTTTAAAATGGATCAATGATGACACTAATATGCAATTAAAAAGAGAATACAATACAGTAAGAAATTATACGAATAAATTAATCCATAAACACAAAAACAAAACACTAAAAGCTAATATATTAGAAAACAAACAAAATCCAAAACAATTATGGAACATATTGAACGAATTAACAGGCCGAATAAAAGCATCTGTAGATAATGTCATAACAAACGCATTCGGCAATAAAGGCCTAAACGACTTAGATATAGCTAATAATTTTGCTAAAACTTTTAAAAATAATGTGACTGCTATAATACCAAACTGCGCAACACCTCTACTAAACAAAGCAATATATTCTAATCATTCTAATGTCTCAATGCGATTTAGACCTGCTACAGCAAAAAATATTCAAAATATAATCAAAAGTATTAAAACCAACAAATCACCTGGTATAGACGGTGTTAGAGCTGTTGACGTTAAAAGACTATGTACAAAAATTAGTAATATTGTAGCTAAACTTATAAATAAAAGTGTTGTAAAAGGTATATACCCTACTTCTCTAAAAACAGGTATTGTTAGGCCCATATACAAAAAAGGAAAGCATACAGATTACGACAATTACCGTCCAATTACAATACTGCCTGTGATTGATAAAATAGCCGAGAAATATATATGTAATGAAATACACAATTTTTACAAAACAAATGACATACTAACTAATAAACAGTATGGCTTCCAACAACACAAAAATACCACACAGTTGCTGACTAAATTCACAGATAAAATATATGAACAATTAGATGCTAAAAAACATGTGATGGTTGTATTTGTGGACTATAGTAAGGCATTTGATACCTTAAAACATAATATTCTCCTAGACAGACTCAATGAAAGCGGAATCAGAGGGAACATTCTAAACTGGTGTAATAGCTACCTAAAAGACAGAAAATATGTAGTAAAGATCAATAACTCAAGTAGTGAGCCGGTAAAGGTCACAGAGGGTACGGCACAGGGATCCGTGTTAGGACCCTTACACTACCTTACTTATGTTAATAGCCTACCGAATTTAATGACGGAATGTGACATTTTTCAATTCGCCGATGATACATGTTTACTGGCCTACGGTGATAATCCAAAAGAAGCCATTGACAGGCTCCAGGTGGACTTTACCAAACTAATTGCATGGTCACATGACGCTGGTTTGGTCCTCAATGTAAACAAAACAAAACTAATTTACATCAGCACTAGTCAAAATAGAATTAAACATCAAGTAAAACTAATAGCTCACAACCATGACTGCCTCCACAAAAATTTTATACGTGATAGTCCAGTTGCGTGTGACTGTGAACCAATTGAGGAAGTTAATAAACAGGTTTATCTGGGGCTTGTTATTGATAACCGGCTGAATTGGAAGGACCACATCAATGGTGTATGTGACAAACTGAGAGCCATGCTTGCTAAATTTGCTATTATTAAATGGAAAATTCCTTATCATACCTTATTGATGCTGTATAAATCACTGGCTGAGTCGGTGATTGGTTATGGACTCTCTAGTTATGGTAGAACTTACAAAACGCATCTAGACAAAATATATTCTCTGCAACTAAGAATTTTAAAAACAATTATACCACACAACATTTTAAGACAACTTAAAGACGACGACAAAAATATATTTGAATTTTGTAAAATCATTTCTGTCCACAGAAAGGTTCAGCTAACACTATTATTAGAAGAATACTTCAACGACGAACTGAAAAACGTTAAAATAACTAATCCAAACAAAATAAATACACGCAGCAGCAAATATCAAAAACTAGAACTGCCAAAATATAATAACTTATATGGCAAACGTAGATTGGGTTTTTTAGTGCCTTACCTTATTAATAATCTGCCAACTGATTTAAAAAATAATTTAAACATAAAAAATATTAAATATAAATTAAGAGAATATTTTATCCGTAATAAGTAGTATTTTAATGCAACTATATATCTTATGTGTATGCAGGCCTGTGTGTGTGTGCATATATATTTGTATGTGCATTTGCATGTGTGTATGTATATACTAATAATAATAACTATAACTAATAATAAGAATCTCAAAATATTATACCTAATTTGTACATTGTTGAATGTATGTATATTAAGTTTAATATTTATGCATTTGATAATGTATAAATTGGGTATAATTTAGGTATAACAAGTTTGTTAAAATAAATTTAAAAAAATAAATAAATAAAAACAGCCTGTAGAAAGTGTGCATTCTTGTTGTCAACAAGGATGCGCTTATATGAGTTAGCTGCATGTTAGAGTGGGACAAGCAGGTTCGTTGTGCTAAAGAGTTGAAATTGTATCTACCTACGAATATGTGCTTGAATAATCCATGTGTATCTGGTTAAATTCGTATGACGTATGTGAATAGGCGACAGTAACCACCAATTATCAAGTGGATCGTCAGCCTGCTGATGGTCTTTATATAAATAAAAATATTTAATTTAAACGCATTCACAAAAAGTTAACTAAGCATTTATTAATTATACAATCATTACAGCTTTGGATCCGGCACGTAACGGTTGGGATGTTAATAGCCAAAGGTTGAGGAATACCGATGCGAAATATGTGGAAGTAATTCACACTGATACTGGAACGGCAGCTGCAGCTATGGGCATTATTGAGGCTATAGGAGTAGCAGATTACTATCCCAACGGAGGCGTGACCCAAACTGGTTGTACGAATAACCTTTGCAACCATGACCGCGCATGGGAGTTGTTCGCGGCGTCTTTGTCTCATGTGGAGCTTTATGGGAGCCGCTGCTTGACTATGGCACAGGTGACAAGTAATACATGTTCCCTTGGGACATCGGCGGCAATGGGCAATAATGAGTTGGACAAATTTTCGTAAGTATCTTTTATACTACTATCCATTCCACTAATCTAATTCCTAGGAAACAAAATAACCAATTATCATTGGTCATTCGAAGCTGATTGATTAAGTAATGATGCATTTAGGTGCTGAATTGCTGATCCATCAGTGTGTGGCACATGTTTTGCACAGTAACGCACAGCATGTTATAAAATGTTCGATCTGGTGGATACAATTTCAGAACATTTACAAAATGTCCGCATTAATGTCGCTAACTTTTGTTGCGCATACTCACTATGTTAATCGTCGTCGGAGGTTTAACTCGGAGACTTAGAGTGCGGCACTGTTCTTGCATTAATGAGTGTCGTACAATAAATATTTCAAAAATAATTTAATAATGTGTTTATTGTTATGTTGTTTATAGGGCTCCGTAGTAGAAACTAATTTATTATAATAGTTGTTATTAAAGAGTCTTTTAGTCTGTTGTGTATGTATGATATTATAATTAATTTTGTAAAAGAAAATATAAATAAAAATTTCATCATTTCAGATGGGACTTGATCCGGGTCAACACTGGAAGAATCTATCCTTACGAAGTTTAAAATTCGAATGTATGTTATAATACAATGAGTTCAATAAACTTTATGAAATGTTAAGGTTTTTCCTTTTATATCAATCGTCCTGAGCGTATTATACCGACTTAAACTCTTTGCTAATTAAATAAGAATTAAATAAGATCTACAGACAAAGTCCTGTGGACGGCAGAGTGAAGCCGGTAAAACTACATCTTCGGCGTGTACATATACGGTTACATGCACATAATACAATTTAACTACGCCTCGCCTTATTAAAATATTTTGTAGTTAAAATGCCGAATTGCGTAGTGAAAGGGTGGAAAAACAGTCTTCAAAAAATAAGATGCAGGATGAAATCACATTTCACACCTATATTAACTTGAAAACCAACATTTTCAAAAAACGCTACGCACACATCTTTATAAAACCGGTTCTCATTTGGTCTGAGATTTAATCGTCAAAGACGAAGACGATAGAGTCATCAGGAAACTCTGCACAAATTTTCTTTACTCTTACATAGAATGCCTGGCTAAATCGTTAGATATTTATTTTCCCATAAATTAAAGTGGTTTAAGAAGGAAAATTAATTTTGAAACCGTTTTGAAAAATCATGGCATGACCAAATGAACTGACGTTTTTATAAGTGGAGTATAAAATATGCATTTTATTTTATTAGAGATGGGTTTGCTCTTGGCCAGCATTCAGCCGTGTAGCGAAGATGAGGCCTATGATGGAGCGAGTTCACCCAAAAGATGATTCACTCGAACTTTGAAAAGATTTGGGTTATATGAGTTCGGAAATACAAACGCCGGCAGGGAGTTCCAAACCTTGGCAGTGCGCATTATAAAGGATGTTTTAAAGCTTTATGGGCTTAAGTAATGATTAGACATAAGGTTAAATATCAAAAGGGACTAAACGATGTTTTTATGAAAAAGTTCGAAACTACAACTACAATACGCAAGGAATAACTGGAAAGGAATGTTTTTACGTTCATCAAAACTAAAGACTACCCACCCCTCATTAGTCCAGATCTTGTTGATATATTTTTAAAGAGTATATTAAGCTCTGAATAATATTCAGTCACTAAAACATTATACATTAACATTGAGGCCTGAAGGTTCTCGAGTGGAGGCCAAGGACCGAGAAGCACAGCACAGGATGTCCACCCACAAGGTGTACAAATGACCTGATAAGGACCACAGATCGACGGTGGATCCAGGCTGCTTCTGACCGGTCTTTTTGGAAAATCATGGAGGAAGCCTATGTCCAGCAGTGGACGTCCTGCGGCTGAGATGATGTGATGAAAACAGATATGGCAGAAATTTTTCCAATGTGAAATCACGTTTTTCTATCAGTAATTGGTCACCAGGATATAGAGTATTCTAAATACATTTCACATTTCTATAAAATAACAAACACTGATATAATAAGTTTCCTATAATAAACTACAGTTATTATAAAAAACATTCATTTATTTGTACTCATAAAGAACGCGGTGGCAGCAAAGCGTTCAATTCCAATGGACTATTTTCACTCAAGTTATTTTTAAGCGTATTTTTTACTAGTACTTTACTAGGAAATGCAATAATCATTTGTACGATCAGCATATAGAGTACATTTATCATTGAAGTCTCCAAAATACTGAGATCATTAGTTTTTGAACTTGCTTCAACCATCAAAATATTGTATTGTTATTTGGTATTTAGTTTTATTAGTCCTATTTCATATTTAGATTACCCAGTATTACCAAGTAGTGGCAGGCCACACTTCGTGTCGCCGTCATTTGGGCAGCCCGTTTG
Organism: Synanthedon myopaeformis; assembly: GCA_944738685.1. Lineage (NCBI taxonomy): Eukaryota > Metazoa > Arthropoda > Insecta > Lepidoptera > Sesiidae > Synanthedon > Synanthedon myopaeformis. The sequence goes on from OX122917.1 coordinate 9,706,686, forward strand.
GCGGCAGTAACCACTTCTTTACAGAGACCACCGTGAAATAACAGCACGTTTACTGTTGTGTTTCGGTGAGTGAGTAAGGGATGCCAGAGACAATTTCCCCATCCCTTCCCAATACCTTATCCTTAATCTTACTCTAGTCAGCAATGCACTTGCAGCATTTGTGGTGTTGCTTGTGTTATATTCGATGGTAGTCCCTACCATCACGTGGAGCGTAAGCTTGTCTGCCGACCTTAACATAAAGAAAACCTAGATTATTTTTCTGTCATATAGAATTCGCAATACTCTACGTAAAAAGCAAGTGTACATTGATTTGTCTGTTCGAAGACTATGTCAAGCAAAATTGACTCATTAGCTTGCAGGTTGCAGGCACTGGCAGTATTACTTTTATAATTAGTACTACTTTTCAATTCGATAAGAATACCGCTAAAATTCCTGGAATGGACATAAATAAATTAAGCTTATTTATTATATGTAACTAGGATTAAGTATACTAAATGTTTTAAGTAGTATTGTAATTGATTATCGCGTCTTTTTGTATGGCTGATGGCCCATCGAAACTGATTTATTTTATAAGGAATTTCAGGTGTGTGTTGACAAGATAGCTCTTCAATTAGCTACATAGTTGTAGCATAGTCGTTGTTCTAGTTTTTATAATTTAGACTTATTCAAAATTCACATTCAAAAGACTTTGTGAATCAATTATGCAATTAATTGTATTCAAAAAGCTTCAGTAAATAACATATAACATGCTATGTTACAAGTAACACTGGGAGATTAAAATGTGTTGCCTACCTTTTTAGGGCAAAAGGAGGTATTCTGTAAAGGGGTGGGAATTGGTTGCAAATGGAACGCAAATTTACTTAAAATGAAAGTAATGACAGGCAGGCTGGCAAATAAACCCCCCCTAGGTGGGTCATGACCGTGCAGTGGTGGGGGGGCTTAACCCTCGGCAATCCGGGCGGTTGCAGGGGCCGGTGGGGTCACCGGCCATTGCTTGGCTGATCGGATTGTCGCTGGGGAACAAAGAAGACCCACGTGCGTGTGCTCCGAGCGGGCTCCGACCATCGGAGCTCGTGACGGAGCAACAGTTTGGAGGCTCCAACTGTCTGTTGGAGCTTCACCGGTCACCGCTCGCTGGGCCGAGGATCCGTACTTGGCCCACGTGGGTGTTGGCCGGTGAGAGAGGGCACCCCCGGTCCTTGTGTGTTGAACCGAGGTATGGGTCTCGGTTCTGCGCACAAAGACCGGCGCGGGTCGCAGCGGGCGGATTCTCTAGGATAGCTCTTTCGCTCAGTGGTAGTTGGGCAACGCACGCGAAGACGGAGCTCTACGGCAGGGAAGGACCGTCTGGCAGAGTACTGCAATAGCGGCTTTGTGGAGGGTAGTGAAGACCCGGTAGTACCTAGCCGGGCTAGTAACCGCCCTCTGCAATCGTCCGGAAGAGTGAACACCCGGCCTCGCCACCCGGCCTAGTAACTCTTCCGACGATAACACGAGGTGGAGCCTGTCTCTCGGGCTGCCGCGATTGATGTGGAAATGTCAGGCGGAAACCCCCTTTGGGCCGTCCACCCTTAATGCCGTTGAGATGAGCGGCCACACGAGCAGGGGTTATCCTAGAGTGTCAGGTGGAAGCGGCCTCCGACTCTGCGGTAGGTTGTGCCGCAAAGTAGAGGTTATGGGGTGCTTCATGAATGAAGCCCCTCGCTGACTGCTCGCTGCGAGAGGTAAGTATAGGCGGCCTGTGCCGCTTCGCCCGGGGGCGGCGGACATGGGGTCGTCCGCCGTCATCACAACACCGGGCAACGAGGGGAGACGTGCTGTGTGTTTCCGGAACGTCTCTTCACGGCGCGGAGGTCACACTCCGCGCTTAATCGAGGTGGAGCCCGCAAGTGTGCGGGTCTCGTCTGGCGGGGGGACAAGGTAGCGTGTCTTAACGTTCCCTAACCCCTGCCCATAGACGGCGCGAAGAAACACCGTGGGGTTTTAGTGGGTAGAAGTCCCACATACCCCACCGATCTCCCCATGGTCGGTTGGGATCTGATTCGCAGATTTCCTCACGTTAAAAAAAAAAAAAAAAAAAAAAGGCTGGCAAATAAAAATGGCAGGGAAAGTATACTATGCCACATTTACTTTTCTAATAAATTATGGGGTAGTAAAAAATAAAGGATTTGACGCCTATCATAATACCTACTAAATTATATACTTTTCATAGATAGATATGTACTTGTATGTGATTCCCCCTTATCACAATTAAATATTCCGACAAAACAACCAAATACTTTATCTGTAGTACCTACTTTATCTATCAATAACATCAAATTAGTTTTTGATTACAAGACTATACTTTTTATCTGTAAGTCATCTGATTGATAAAATCAATACAATTTAAGTATATAAAAGATCTATTTTAATGCCTGATCAATGCATATTTTTTAATGATACAATTGAAACGAACCATACAATATCAAAATGTTCAAAATTTTATGCCTGTTTCTGTTTGTGGCATGTTCAGCATGTGAGTTTATCAATAATTATTTGTTAAAAAATCTTAACGAATTACGTAAGAAATAAAAAATAATAATTATAATACTTAAGTTCACTTTTTTATTAAAAGTTTTACTACCGTACAGAGAAGCTTTCATTATAATTTTTTTTTTATTTAATGTAAGCTTTGATCAATTTGTGTCTATTAAGGCGTATCTATTAAAAAAATATAACATCCTAATTTTTTTGTTTTTCCTTTTAGTGGGCGAGGAACAAAAATCCTCGGCTTCTACACGCATTGGTAATTTGAACAGATATATACTTTGTACAAGGTAGGTAAACCTTTTTATTAATTAAATATTTCTGATTTTAATTATTTTTTATTTGTTTATTTTATCTATCTATTTATTAATTTATCTATTTATATATATTAATCAACTATGAATACCTATGTATAAAGATTAATAAAAATATATAATTAATAAGCTTAATTATTTACAAATTGTGTGTTAGATTAAGCTTTGGTGCCTTACGCAGAGCTTCATTACCTTGTTGTATTGCAAAGCTGACAATGCAGTTTGCTGATCGAAGTAATAACCAAACATAACTGGAATCGCCAGTTATGTCGACCAAACGTTTTGATAATATGTTAAAAAATTTAAGCGCGTAATAAATAATAATTAATAGATAAATAATTATTAATAAATAATTAGTAGATAATAAATAATTAATAAACTTTAATTGCTTATTAATATTTAATAATTATTTTTAAACAATTGCATTGGAATAAAGAATAAGGACAGAGTTAATTTTTTTCTTGTATTTGTGAACTTGATAGTGTTTCACTAATTGTATCGTTACAGAAATTGTACTTATTCAACTTGAAATAATTAATTTATTATGCAAATGAAGTTCAATGTACTATTTTTTTAATTAAGTATATTAAAAGAACTAAAAAAAAAGATAACCCAAAAAAAAAAATTAAGCCTCGAATTTTGCCGCCTTCGGGAATTTGTCGCCCTGGGCTTAGCCCCTAGTGTAAATCCAGCCTTTCCGACACCTGTCACTTATTTAAGTAAATAAACTATTGAATATTCAGTATAGCCAACTTACCATACTTTTTAATTTAAGGTCTAATCGTAATGGGGAAGATATAACCTCTGATCCACTGAAAGTAGACCCCGGACGAAACTTAACTGTCCTTGTTCATGGACATGAAGGATCAGCTGCTTCTACATTTAATACATTCACTAGAGATGGTAAGAGTCCACTGGGTTTATTATTTTTTTTAATAAGATGTTAGATGATGAACACATACGGTGCTTTTGGGAAACGACGTTTATGTTTCGGGATTTTAGTTAAAATTATATGTAACTAGCTGGTGCCCGCGACTTCGTCCGCGTTGAACGATGAAAGGTAACCTGTGTCCTTTCTGGTGACCCAGACAACGTGTATGTAAAATTTCATGGTGATCGGTTCAGAAGTTTTTGCGTGAAAGAGTTACAAACATCCATACATCCAAACATACTTTCGTATTTATAATATTAGTACGGATTTAATTTTGGAATTTAAAATAAAAGAAATTTTTACTATGAAATTATTGTTAAATTTTAAAAGATCGCAATTTTTAGCAACTATTCACATTTTCGTGAATTTGATATTTTCACATTTAAAGTTTAAAAAGTAATACGGGTCACAAAAAATTAGAAGGCATTGTTATTTATGTGATAAAATCGAAAACACTACATTTTTAATGTAAAGGTTTTTCAAAAAAGAAGAAAGAAAGAAAGACATTTATTCGCTGCACGAAGGACATTAACATTAAGTAAGAAACAGAAAGGACAAAAACAAAATGACACAAGAAAATTAATAAAAAACAGACAGGCAAGACGTGTGTGGTAGTGCACCTACAGCGCTCATTTTCAGCCAGCACCTGTGATTCACGCGAAAATTATATAATTTGTTTATATTAGGGTCGACAGAAAGGCTGACGGTTCACTTGATAGTAGGTTGAGTGCCGACTATAGTAAGATTAAGGACAAATCATAAGGAGGAGATAGGTAAATAACTCTGGCATCCCTTATGCAACCACGGGAATGTAACAGCACATAATTATGTTGTTATTTCACGGTGGTCTTCTGTAAGTGGCTGATTTCTGCAGTCTGACGGTCTGCCTAAATGATTTCTAAACGCTGTGTGACCTGCCACTACTGAGCATATTGCGATTTCCACTCCGAAGTTATATTATAAACGGCTGTTATTAATGGCTGACTGCTACCAGCAAAAAAAAAGCTAACCTAACCTAACCAATAAATGGTTGATCAGCTAAGAAACCTATTTGGTCAGCAAGTACTAGGTCAGCTAAAAGTTGCAGACCAAATACTCGTAGATATTTTACTGAACAAAATATTTATTCCTGTTATATACTAGGTTAGGTAACCACATAGCTGTAGTAATCACCTCACAAAAGAAGAAAGCAGTGAGTGAGTTATGTTCATTATCCTTAACCTATCAGAAACGACAGCACACTTGCAACCCTTCAGATGTATCTTGTGTGCGCCGTTAATTAACAAAAAAAAGTTTAAAACTAAGAATTAGTTTTATTGAAAACTTTATGACAAGAAATAGACTTTGACTTTTACTTGCTGTTTTCTGTTTTAACTTAACTATGACAATTTTCTTTTTCAGAGATTCTAATGAACAAACCTGATATAGATGTATTAATAGTAGATTGGGTAATATATGCAAGTTTACCTTACGTCTCTGCTGCTGCTGCCGCACCTTCAGTAGGTCAAGGATTAGCTGATTTCATACGCAGAATTGATGACGATATTCTTAATAATCTACACTTAGTTGGTTTCGGTCTTGGAGCACATGTGGTGGGTGTGACGGGAAGAAATTTGGATGGAAAAGTCGCTAGAATAACAGGTACTGCAAAAAGCTGACGGAATTCTGACGATTTGTTTAACTTCTTTTTTTAAATAAAAGATATATAATTTTATTAACATACTAGCTGGTGCCTGCTAGTACTATGTCCGTGTTAAAAATAAAAGATATAGCACCTGAAAAAATATGTAAAGCAATATAACGGCTCACATATATATTTTGACGGTTGACATTTTACTTTTACCGAGCGTGTGGAAGCCTGCGGGTCCTTACAATAATATAATTATTTTGAAGATAAATGAAATCCTAGATGGCTAGAGTCTTGGTCTATTGAATAGCTTGCATCTTCTTATATAGAGAAGATGTATGTGTCTAGTAGTGGGACTTAAAGTATTGTAATATGCATAAGCTGATTACTTTAGATGCTGAATATATTGTTGTTCCAGGCTTAGATCCCACAGGAGCCAACTTCGACAGTAACTCGCAAAGACTAAGATCGACTGATGCTAAATATGTGGAAGTGATTCATACTGACACAACCGGCGCTCTAGCCGTTGGTACAAGTGACCTTTTGGGACATGTGGATTTCTTCCCTAACGGTGGCACCGCTCAACCTGGATGTTCTGGAAACGCGTGTAACCACGCGCGCGCTTATGAGCTGTTTAGTTCCACTGTACATTTCGATAACCACGTCGGTAACCTTTGTTACACAACTACGCAGCTGACTACTAACGCTTGTACTAGCTTTGCGCTTAAAATGGGAAATACTGACCTGGACAAAATTGGGTAGGTAACAGTTTCAATGTTGTTTCACGTATTTCATATACCTCTTAAACCACTATTTTATAATATTTGGGCTACAGTTAAATTCAAAATTTTACAATTATCTCGTTCTCTTCTAAGCCTTGGCCAGGGGTGAAATTTTTATATATGCAAATCTTCCTCATTCATTCTTCTTTCCATAAGTGAAAAACGAATTAAAATCGGTATAGCCAATCTTGAGTTTTTGCGAGACTAACGCACGGGGATGGATTTTTTTTATATATAACTAGCTGGTGCCCGCGACTTCGCCCGTGTAACTTTGTAAATTATATGCTAAAACCTTCCTCGAGAACCACTCTATCCATTGGTGAAAACAGCACGAAAATCGGTGCAGTAGTTTTTGAGTTTATCGCGAACAGACAGACAGACAGACGCGTCGTCAGACTTTGTTTTATAATATGTGAAGATAAAGATTAGCGATTCGACCCCGGCTTTGCACAAGTTCGCATTTGTTTTCTGTAAATTTACCCATATACCTTTCTCGTTTATCGCTGTTTCAATTAGTGAAAACCGTGTCAAAATCTGTTGGGTGGTTCAAAAAGAAAACATACGAGCTCTTCTTATTAATTTTGTGTGAAATTTTCATTATAATAAGGTTTATTATTTCAGATCCGGTATATTCCGTCTTACTACAGGCAGAACCTATCCATTTAACGTTTGAATGCCATGTAAATTTTTAATGTAAATGTAATTAATAAATAAATGGCAATTTTATTACGTGTTTTGTTTTAATTTTTTTTAATAATTTGCTTTTAAATGAAAACCTCAAATATTTGTATGTTTAACAGAAATAATTGGAGATGTAAGTTGTAGTAGTTACTGATACATTATCTCTGTCTCTTATTTAGAGTAGTAAGACTATAATACACGAGAGCTTTTAGATTTCATTATTTATTATTAATATTTACATATTTTATTTAGAAATCTCAATATTAAAATTTCACGAAATAAATATAAAATGAATTAATATTATAAAAAATTTAAAAATAGTAAGGGCTGCAGAATGAGGAACCTCCTGACGATACGATGCTGTATCAAGAAGTACCGCTTTCTATATTTGTCCCTTGTGTTGGTCGAGGCACTTAGTGTTAGACGACTATTCAAAACGAAGATTTTATTATTTATCCTTTACACTTAATGTGTGAACTTAATTTAAAAAATAATAATAATAATAATTTTAATTAATTTAAGAAAAAACTGTTAAATTTGTAAATATTGTATTTTTTTACGATGGAAGGTCTATAAATAAATGCAATGCCTGGAAGAATGCAAGTATGCACAGCTGAACTCTATAATATAAACCTGACGATATTTTCTTTCATTGTATTGAGAAGGCAATATTTATCATTCCTGAACCACAAATGAAATGGAAAATCATTGCTTAATCAGGTTTCTGCCATATTGGTAGCAAAGTAATTGTACAATTAGGAAAATTTATAACACTTAATACTTAATAAGTAATTACAAGCACTAAATTTAATCATCAATAATTAATCATTGAAGTGACGATATCATATTCTTGAAAAGTTGTTAGCCGTGCCGTGTATTACCAAAAAATCTTAATTACACTTTACATAAGACTACCGTGAAATAACAGCATGTGTGCTGTTGTGCTGTGCTTGTATTATCGGCGACGGTTAATCTCATTTTGTCTTTGGGCAGCCCGTCTGGCGGCAGTAATCATCTCTTTACAAAACACCACCGTGAAATAACAGCACGTATGCTGTTGTGTTTCGATGAGAGAGTAAAGGATGCCAGAGCTTATTTTCTTTTTCATTTCCAATTTATACCCATCAAGTGGACCGTCCAGTCTGTCAGCTGACCTTAACATAAAAAAATAGTTGTCCAAAATTTCGCTAAACTCTAAAGTTTATACTTTAGACTATAAAAACTTGTAAACTTTTTTCGTTTCTTTTGTAAAAAAATTTTTACCCTCAATTCGAGCTACACCACATTCAAGTCGAAGGAAGCGATGTATGGCTTCCAGGGCCCATCATGTATGGTAAGCTACGCTCCTGCTGTCATGACTGACTCTGTATGTGGCGGGCCGTGCTGAATGGCAACCAATGGTAACCGTAAGATGGCAAGATTCGCCTACCCCCGTAAAAATAATGGTATTAAGTTCTCTTTAGACATTAGTAAGATTAGTGTAAGAAAGTGTTTTAAGGTTTAAAAGAAAGTGTTTTAAGATTGGAAACCTTAAAACCTGGTTGGAACACTTTGCATACTATCATTTTGTGAAAGTAAGCAAGATGACCGTTCAGCTAAACTCAGCGCAATTTTAATGCCTCACATCTTTTTAATGTGGCTGAAATATATATGTTGTTGTGATAACTCTTTATCTTTCTATTTCTTCCATAATTCATCTTGGAATATGGTGATTATATTTCAGTTTTCAATGTGCACATCATTAATATTTTTATTCAATCAAAACAACTTAATAACATTGTAAAACTCTTACATTATAAACAAAACTAAATAAACTTTTTATTGTAGTTACTTCAAATATATCTCGCTAAAATCTGATTGCAATTTTCACTAAATTATCTCATCAAAAGAATCAATTTTTCCCTGTCATTATATTCTATATATTATTTCTCAATTCAAACTAATTCAAATATAAAACTGTCAGTGTTATTTAAAATTCATTTTGCCAACAATATAAACTACTATTATTCTTATAGAAAAATACTAGATTTCTCAATGAGCATATTGCGCTTCGAGTATATCAAATAACATCCTCGATTCTCAAGATATAAATTTTTATGTATAAAGTTCGTCGATCCATTGACAAACAAACCTTAAAAAGTAAAAGAAGTGGGCTGGACCAATTTTGCTACTTTATTGAAAAAGAGAGAAGTTAGACAGAATTGGATATGGAGAGAAAAATTAGACATAATTTTTTTTCATAGAAAAGTTTTTTATGGCGTCAATATTCAAAGCGAGCGAGACCGTGGGATACATTTAGTATAACTATAGTTTTGCCAATCATATCAGTTTTAACTCGCATGGTGGTGTGCGTACATGATTACATCATAGTGTGTGAACCATGCCTAGTGTGAACCACTAATTATATTTGTTACTAGCTGTTGCACACTACTTCGCCCGCGTATTATAAAATATAGCCTATGTTACCCGCTGATAATGTAGTTCTTGATATAGGTGAAAGAATTTTCAAAATCGATCCAGTAGTTTTTAAACTTATTCATTATAAACATACAAAAATATAAATCTTCTCTCTTTATAATATTAGTAAGTATACATAGGTATATATAGACATATATATAGACATATATATACATATATAGATTGGCGCATCATTTCTACGTATGAACGAATTTCGCATCATTACTGATAAATTTAAAATATTTATCATGATATTATATCGCAATTATACATATTACATACGTCTTTAAAATATTGATAAAATTAATGAGTCACGGGAAATTAAAAATTTATTCATATATACAAATGTATAGAAAAAACTCATGACATTTTACTTTTATGGAAAAACTAGCTGGTACCCGCGACTACGTCTGCGTTGAAATATATAAGATATTAGCTACATGCTCCCGGCTTCGCACGGGTGCATAAGATTCACGAACAACGTGACACGTAATATATATACGTAATATATATACGTAATATATATAACAACTGTACAACTACAAACAAAACAAATATAAACACTTTACCTAAATAATATTAGTATAGATAAAACCTAATTAAATTTTCCTGGGCGTAACTATCTAAGTATAGTTTGCCTATCCTTTCAGTACTTACTCGCATAGTGGCTTCCCCCACGATTAAATCACACAACATGCACGCGAAGACAATAGCGAAGACAAAGTTCTTTTTTTAATTTTGTCGTTGATGGATATCTCATCATAATTGATAAATTTAAAATGTAGATTCATATCGCAATTACACACGCAAAGCCCGCCTTTGAAATGTCCGCCGTTTGATAAGATTTTATTGGATACAGGAAATAAAAAAAATATTCTCATAAACAAAAAGTACGGAAAAAAATCCCTAATAATCTTAGAAAAAAAAAAGTATAAAATTGAAATATTCTAATAAGAAAATTTTTGACTATAAAAAAATGTTGATTTAAACTAATCCCTGGTATACAAATTATTGATTGTTTTAGAAAATATTCATATTTTTATTTTGAAATTAAACAAAGCAGCGAAGCGCTTAAAATATCCTTTAAAATAAAGGATTTCGTCCGGAAAAGAGGGATTTCGACAATATGAGGATGGTAACCAGCCGTACCTACGTCTGAATGTACCTGAACCCGAATTGAACGTTTCGTTGTGGCTTTCATTTTATGCTTTCGCTTTTTTCACTTTATGGAAAGAAGTATAAAGTTTGCTTACATAAAAATTGCAACCCGAGCGAAGTCGCCGGGTCACTAGTTATATATAAAAATACTCTTCTGTTAATATACACCCTTGTGTAAAAAAAAACCAATTTATCAGCTAGTTTTTAGTTTAGCTATTTATTAATAAGATAATAATAAAGTGTTATTTAGACAATAAATGCTAAATTGGTAATTAATGTTATAATATACTCGTACCTATCGCTGAGCTACTTTATTACCTATTACTAGAAATAGTATCACCCCTATTATCTATGGAATTTTATTGCCATCACAAATTATTAGTAAAGAAATAATTGATATTATTGATACAATTGCTTGCACTTGCACATGCAGTCATAAAAAAATAAAAATTAAAAATAAATTTTAGTAGATAAAAATTAATGGCTGATAGTACATAATAATCTTTCATTATTTTATCACGATTTAATAATCATCCGCTAATAAAATTTGAAGGCGAAAAATCAAAATAAGATAAAATTAATCAATAAAAAATGTATAAATACGGACGAAGTGTTTCATTGATCATATCATTAGTGTACAGTTTGCAGTGATCAAAACCACAAAATGTACGGATTAAAAGAAATTGTCTTATTTGTTGCGATACTTGCATGTGAGTAGAAATTCTGATATATATTTTTTTGCTGATTTTTCTGTGATTCTTAAGGAACCATTGCAATATTGTTCAGTAAGCGTCAAATAATTATTACAATAGTTATACTAATAAAGAAAGTTTAAATAAATTTGAATTCTATACAATGAATGTATTTAATTAATTTGAGTGCTGTTAACTAAGATTCTTAAGGCGCTTGGAGTCTTCAATGATGTTGGCTCTGGGCCGTTAGTAGGCCGCTACCTACACCCGCGCTGCATACTGAACTTGTGAATTAAAATGTTGATTGATTTACATAAAAGCTATGTTGTGTTAAAGTACAAAAGATTTTTAATTTTTTATCGTGTAAATATTTCCAATCGCATTTTCAGGAGCAGTAGGGAATTCAAGCAAAAAAAAATAAATTTGTTTTTTGGTTTTTGTTGGTTATTTTGTTGATTTTTTTGTTGGTTGACGCTGAAAAAAATGTACTAAATGTTGTCTAAATTTTGATAATTAATTTTTTTTCAAGCTTTGTGGTCTTAAGGCTAAGAAGGCTAAGAGTAGGCTTAAGAAATTACCCATTTGATGGCACTAAGCGCCTTAAGGGGCTATTGATTTGAGAACGACATTAATAAGAGCAAATAAAATATAAAAGAAACGAAAGCAAATAAAATATGAAACATAAAAGAACGAAGTTATTTAATTATGAAACTTGTGTTAAAATTGCACAATTTTTTTTTCAGTTACTCAAGCAAATGTTATAGATGTGAGGAACTCCAGAATGTATGGATCTTTCAATACATATTACTTTTATAGCGGGTAAATAATAAAATTATTCTTATATAGAGATATTATTGGTTCTAATGCATATTATCTATTTAATAAAAATTAATTGCCATGTATAATGGACAATCACTTAAGAAGTGGCACAAACGATTGTGCTTTTTTTTCTTGTTTTCTTGTTATGTTCGTAATAAATTGCCAGGACAAGGTTTTGGATTCCTCAGGAAAAGTGAGAAATTTGTTCTGAATTTCTTCAGTCAATATATGTCAGACAGAATTATAAGGCGCGTACTTTGTTACCTTCTGATAAAAGACTCTTAAGAACTTTTATCAGGCGCCCTAAGAAACGCGTTTTCACTATATATTTTATATCTATATCATTAATACCCAACGACTGTTATATACTAAGTTTTCTGTATGTCTCTACTTCGAAGTGGGATCTAAAAGACATTGCATTTAAAAGTTGTAAGGGAATTTTAGAAATTTCCCCTTCTGAACATGAATAACTGCGCACTTATGTACACCAAAATCCACCCTGATTGCTTTACTGAAACAATAAGTTATTTTCAGTAACTCTAACAGGTCTTTGGGTTTAGATGCAAATGGGTTAAGTTTGTTCATGTACAGTAGGTGAGAAACAACTTCACCCTCTCTCCATAGTATATAGCCTAGTTTTGAAATTCTCAGCAGAGTGCTGAGAGTATCGAAAGCTATGCTAAACCACAATAGACTCAAACTGTCTCCGTGGAAGATGCCATGTTCTTCTTTATCGTGTCCTGCAGACCAGCGGCTCTTTCTCGATATCCTGGTTGACGAAGGACTGTGATCCGTTTCCTCATACACATGACTAAGAAAAATCTTAGAGATGTATCCATTTTATACGACTCTTAATACTCTTTTCAGCCAAGAATCGAACACAGAGTCGTAGGCATTTTGGTAGTCAATCCAGGCTACTGAGAGAGTATGTAGTACGGTTCCGCCGGACACGCGGAATCATTATTATCATTCACATGTATTTATTTTGTTTCTTAATTTTAATTTTTTTTACAATATATACCAAAACAATAAATATTATAAAAAAACTTAAAACCAGAGTGCCGCAAGTAGTGCCCAAGCTACGGGTGGTTAGGGCTGCAGAGTGAGGAACCTATTAACAATTCGTGCCGTGTCAAGATATACCGCCTTCTGTATCTGTTCCTTGACCCAGCCATCTAGTGAGAGCCTCTTGAGGTGTTGGTCGAGGCTCTTCGCTATAAGACCGTTCGCCGACACTACTATCGGAACGATGATGGTCGAATCGACATCCCACATGGCGGGATTTCTATTATTATTTTATTACCATCAAAAAATAAATTATAAGAGCTAATATGTAATTCTTTCAGCTGGTTCCTTTAGCTATAATATTTTGCAGGTCCTCGAGAAATCCTGTGATAATACCGAGCGGTGATATAGCAACAACAACAGCCCCATTAGATCCTGGAAGAGACACAGTTTTGTTAGTACACGATGCTTCAGGCTCACACGATTCTACCATGAATTCTCATTTGCGAGACTGTGAGTAATCTATACATATCTTCTTTCTTTCTTCCTTCAAATTATATATGTTTTGTTAAATTTTATTTTTATTTTAGCATTTCTTTCCACCGGCGATTACGACATTATTATATTGGATTGGGAACACGTGGCAACACTTGGAGACTCTATAGAAACAGCTCTTCCAACAGTTGCTCAGGACATAGCCAATGTTATGGATACGTTTGTTGCTGCTGGTACTGTCGCTTATAGCAACCTACACATGATTGGTCATGGTGATGGAGCACATATAGTTGGAATGGTGGGAAGACGTTTGGCTGATCCAGCCGCTAGAATAACAGGTAAAATTTCATTGTTAATATTAGAATAATTTTAGATTTTGTTTTGTCCGAAGTATGTAAAAGTATGGCATATTTAGAGCATTTGGTTGTTATTACAACGATAACAACTTCTACGTTATAATATTAGTCTCCCTTTCAAAATAAAGACAGCATGGGGTCCCTTAAAAATCTGGTCTGAAATTACAATGAAGTGGTGAAGTAAAAGAATATATGCTGTTGTGTTTCTGTAAGTAAAGGGTTACCAGAGATTTTTTGCTTACCTATCGCTTATCTTCAATCCTATCAAGGTCCTTAGCACACTATTGCTTATTGCAATCCTTACGTTAAAAAGCGACTCTAGCCACCTACTGTCAACCTGCCTGGCGACACTTAAATAAAAATACCTTCGTTGTTAACTCCGTAAAGACAATAAATCACAACGGGGTTTCAAATTATATTTTAGAGTCTGCATTTCTAGGGTTTCTGGAAACCATATTATAGAATACCAAAGGCTTTATACGAATGTTCAATTAAAAATAATTTATTTTCAGGTTTGAATCCGACCGGTGGTAAATGGGAGACCAGTAATAATAGGCTGATAAGCACTGATGCAGATTACGTTGAAACAATCAGGACAGACGTAAGCGGAAGTCGAGCGGTTGGCACGACGGTGGCTGCTGGTCACGCTGACATCTACCCCAATGGTGGTACTAGCCAACCTGGCTGTTCGAATAATGCCTGCAATCACAATCGTGCTTATGAACTTTTTGCTGCGTCTTTGACCACCGGCGGATTGACAGCAAATCATTGCAATGATTTGACAGAAATGAGTAGAAATAGATGCGTTGGCTTGACCATCGAACTTGGTACTGCTGTACTGATGAAATGGAGGCACGTCAAATTTATTTATTTTTGTTCACTTTTAGACGATAAATTGTTTTACATCTATGATAAATATTCGTACACTTAGTATTAATATATAGTAGCGCCTCGCCAGCGACTTCGCGCGGTTGGAAATTTTTTTCGCTTTTACCATTAGTGAAGAAAGTATCAAAATCCGTTGGGTGGTTTAGAGTTAGCAGAGAAATAGCAGAAGAGGCCAACGACTTTATTTTGTAATATGTGTTATAGAGATGTTTTATATCATTTATAAACTAGAAAAACCTATGGCTCTGCTTTGCTGCGCCTCAGTCTGACATTAATTATTAGGGAAGCATTTTAAAGTATTCTAGCGGGACTATGTTTTTCATTGAAAATAATTTTTCATTGCATAGCTAGTGAATTAACTTTATTTTTTGATTTTCTTATATTGTTTACCGTCAGATTGTTTACCGATTTAGAAGCATGCAACACATAAAGAACAAAACGAGAAGCATTCGTTTTTTGATAACTGATATTATACAGTATATTCTTATATTAAACAGTAAATATACGACAACTTATTCAACTGTAATATTAAAATGTAAAGTTGTATAAATTTTTCAAGTCAATTCATCAGCATGCGGCTCGGTCATTTCCTTCGAAAATGTTGAGCAGAATAGGTCGCGGTAGTGAAACAACGTGTGCGAAACTGATCGTTTACACGGTCGATTTTAGTCACTAGCCGCATGCGGCCGGTCGCCGCGCGGCCAAAGTCAGATGCTACGAGTACCCAACATTGGGGCTTGCGGTTATAATCGCTTGCAACTTAGCCGAATTGCCATTTCGACGGTCGATTTTCGCCGCGTGCGGCTTTAGTCACCTGTGTAACGTACCTGTTTTATAAAGATATACAGATAGATAGGTATACATCTTGCATTGGTATTTATTAATGTTTTTTTTAATTTCCTTACAGAACCGGCATATTTAGAGTTAACACTGGAAGAGCATACCCATACCTCTCTTAAAGCGTGGATTAATTTTTTAACAATATGTATGTAAAAAGATACAATGAGAAAAAATAAGCCACATTATATGTGAATAAATCAATATAACTGAAATGCTTGTGCGTTTGTTTATTTTTTATATTTATATTACTCACTAGATGTTGCACGCGACTTCGTCTTCGTAACTTTATAAAATAAAGCCCATATTACTCACTTATTATGTAGCTTTCTATAGGTGAAAGAATTTTCAAAATCGATCCAGTAGTTTTTAAGTTTATTCAATACAAACAAACAAATCTTTCCTCTTTATAATATTAGTATAGATATTCAAACTGATAATCTATAATTGCTTATAAATAGTAATAAAAATTGCTAATCACATACATCCAAGCTTAGAGGGATGCACGCTCAATCTTTTATTAATTAATTTTCACTTGCTGATCTGATGGTTAAGAAAAACTTCGTGAAATGAGGATTAAAAATTAGAAAAGGGAATTAAGAAAACCCTTATCGTCAGGGAAGATTAGAAATCGTAGAAGATATTATGTGAAGTCACAACCAAATAATTAACAAACAAAAAGCGTCATGTACTGACTCAGAATTAAGACTCTTAACACCTCTGATTAAGATTAGAATAAGGTGCGTTATAAAAGAATCAATTAAACAGTGGAAAGTTTGACTAACTTTGAATTACAGGCAAAAGAGTTCTTAAAAATTATTCTAAATCTATACTTAATTAATTAATTTGTATTTTTATTTGTAATGAACAAACTCAAAAACTACTGGACCGATTTTAAAAATTCTTTCACCCATAGAAAGCTACAATATCGGCGAGTAACTTGGGTTATATTTCATGAAGTTACGCGGACGAAGTAGCGTGCAATAACTATAATACTACCTAATATTATAAATTGTATTGTATTTTGATTTGTATTTTTGTTTGTAACTAGCAGTTGCACAGAACTTCATCCGTGTAACTTTATAAAATATAGGCTATGTTACTCGCTGATAATGTAGCTTTCTATGGGTGAAAGAATTTTTAAAATAAATTAAAATCTGTGTGCATAAAAATTGTGATCGTTCTGAGGTGGTGATTTCCTTTGCTTTTGGAGTTGCCCGAGCGAGTCAACACCCTCAATTTGCAGTAAAACCACGTAAAACTACTCATCTGATTTGTAGCCATGAGGATCGACATAAAACGGACAAAAGATTTGTCCTACTACAAGTTACTCTTCATTTTCCTAAATCCCGTCAATTTATGAAGGAATAGAAGTAACAATGTTAAACCAGAGAACTTGCTGGGGACAGGGAGAAATTATAGAGTAATATGCTATTATGGAGGAAACCTCACAAATATGGCACAGACACAAAAACTGTTTAAGTAGTATTGTTGTGTTTGTTTTGCTTACCACTTAACACGTATGAATCCATGCCTTTAACTTTCCTTGATGAGAATTGGAACAGGAGGTACAAGCAAGCTTCTGTAGCAAACAAGTATAAAATTTTGATGAGCCCATCGAAATAATATATCTTTGCAAGAATGAGCCTGTTGGATGAGTGGTTTCTAGGGTACCCGGGTTTGGATCCCGGCAGGATCAACTTTGGAAATGATTTTTCAAAGGTGGCTCTGGTCTGGATCAGGAGAGTAGTGGCAGGGATACAGCGTATCGTAGTCATTTGGGCAGCTCGTCTGGCGTCAGTAACCACCACCTCACAGAAGACCACAGTGTAATATTCAGCACTTGTGCCGTTGTATTTCCGTGGGTGAGTAAGGGATGCCAGAGCCCATTTCTCTATCCCTTCCCAATTTTCTATCCTTAACCTTACTGTATTCGGCAGCGCACTTTCAGCACCTTGTAGCATTGCTTGTGTTAAGCCACCTACCATTAAGTAGACCGTCAGCCTGTCTGCCGACCTTAACATTACAAAAAAAAATCTGCATCCACATTATTGAATCATTTCATGCAAAATAACCACAAGTTTTTTTTTACTAAGTCTAAGCAGCGCTTGAACACAATCTCACCTGATGTGAGGTGCAGATGCGGTCAAAGGTGGATCACGCTTACCTAACAAAAATATTTACTCGGTTCCTGCCGTAGATAAAAGCAAAAAAAAAGCTCCTATTTATTCTCTGATGACTGATTGATTGTAAATTTTTTAATGGCTCGACAAATTGATTAATTCAATCTAATTACGCGACAAGAGAAATACTGATGCATCAGGTCAAGGGACTTTTTTTTCGTTATTTTTTCTGTTTTATAATCAGATATAGATAAGAGATAAAAGAAAAATAACATCATTAATAAAGATAATGCGTTGGTATAAATTATGAATCAATATTACTTTAATTATACTAATTTTAAATTTACGTACTTAGACAATCATGTCTGGAGCAAAATACATTTATATACTAAGCGCTTTGTTATCGCGTAAGTACAATGTACCATGTTATTTACTTGGCCATTAATACTATTTGTCCTTTAATATACATTATACCAAAAAATATTGCCCCCTTTAAGGTAAAACTCACTAAATGGAAAATTCATGAAGTAAGGTTATGGTACTTTTCATGTTACCGAATCAAATAGGCAAAAATTTTAAAGGTTATCTCGTTGAAGCTTTTTATGAATTTTAATATTTAAATAGTGTGCGTACTTAGTGATTATTTGATTTTGTGTAGGAAAGAAGTACATTCAGTGAAAAATATCATTTTTGAAATGTCACCTTTAAGGGGACGGTATATTCAATATATGTAACTCTTTTTAAATGTAACTGTCAATTTTACAGTGTCAAATGGAGAATATTTATCATCGAATTATGGCTCAAATAGATTGGACCTCGACTATGGTTTACTAAATAATTACTACGTTTACAATATGTAAGCTTTAACTTTTTTATCTTTATTTATTTTGTTGTATTTCAAACGCCTGAACAGATCTTCATAAATTATAGCTAAGAACGATCTGATTACGTCAGATTTACTTCAGATTACGAGAGACACACACGTCATAAATGTAAGTTTTTGCGCGAGCGTCAGGGGTTAAAAATAACAACTAGTGTGGTGTAATGTTTCGGTCAGAGAGTAAGGATACCAGAGCCCATTCCACTTATCCTAATCTATACATATTTATTACCCTTTAACTCATCATGATGAGTTAAAACTAACTATGGTCGGCAACGAATTTGCAACCTCTATGCGTTGTCTGTGTCAAAAGGCAACGTAGGCTACCTACCATCAAATTGATCGTCAGCTATTCAGACGACCTTTAATGCAATAGTAAAATAAAAATGTATTATTTTTTTAACATTTTTCAAAATGCAATGTTTTCTAATAACAGTATTTGAAGATGTGAAAAAAAAATTTTTTTTGATTAAAATATAAAAAGAATTATAATTTTTACAGAGCGCACAACCCGCGAAATCCATTCGATCTGAGCAGTTCCAATATAAGTTCAGCGCCGCTTTCTAGTGCCAGACACACAATAGTATTGGTGCACGGACTACATGGGAGTTATCGGAATTTTTTTAATATCATATTAAGAGACGGTAAGCTTTAATTTCTTATCTCAAACCACATGATATCACATGAATAGAATGTGTCACTATAGCGACTTTTCTCTATGGCGAAATAACATGTGTTAATATCTATTATGTGTATTTTAAACATAAGTATTATAAAATCTCCACTTTGCTCAACGAGCTATCAAAAGGGCTATGCTCGGGGTTATGCAAAATTAAATCAGGAATAAGGAGATCTTTAGACGAACGAAAGTTACCGATATAACCCGGTGGATTAGTAAGTTTAAATGGCAGTGGGCAGCACATAGTACGGGTCCGCGGGTCGACGGGAGATTCTATGTCCAGCAGTGGACGTACTACGGCTGAGATATTTATTAATATACTAGTAGCCCGCTCACGGCTTCGCCCGGGTTCAAAATAAAAACTATCCTATCTTTAAGTAGGACCAAATTACATATAGTTACAAAGTTTGATCAAAATCGGTTCATTAGTTTAGGAGTTCATCGCGGGGAACATGTGACATGTAATTTTTATATATTAAGATTATTTAAAATATTATATTGTTAGTAGAAAAAAACGAGGAAGTTACTGGTGTAAAAGAAGCATTTAATCTTTTTTTTTCAGCAATATTAAGTCATGATTCTAATAATAAAGATAAAGATTTCGACATAATTGTCCTGGATTGGGAACATGTATCAACGCTAAGTAATGCCGAGGAACTAGTACCGCAGGTGGCTAATGCTTTAACAAATTTATTACTAGAATTATTTTCTTTGGACCTTGTTAATCCTCATCGTCTTCACCTGGTCGGATTTGATAATGGCGCTCACTTAGTTGGAATTACTGGCAGACAATTAAATGGAAACGTTGCCAGGATAACTGGTAAGAACTTGGTTTTTAAACTAATTCGCCAAAAAATATTTTCAGATCAGGTTCAGGTGCCTTTCAGGTCCTCTGTCCACCTGCTGTTAAGCATATTGTTGTTTTTAAAATTGTGATTTATCATATTTTTTTATTACAATTGACCGATCGTTTTAATTTCAGGTCTCAATCCTTCGAAATTAAATTGGTCTAAAAATCCACTACGTTTGTCTCGTAATGATGCACCTTATGTTGAAGTTATTCACACCGATGTGTATAGCAATAACTCTCTGGGCATCCGTGAAGCTTTGGGCCATGTCGACATATATTCAAATGGCGGTGTATATCAACCTGGCTGTTTTACTAACACATGTCGCCATGAACGTGCCTGGGAATTATTCGCTGCGTCTTTGACACATCCAGGCATTTTGGTTTCGAACCGTTGCAATACGTTGAACGAAGTCGTAAACAGTCACGATGGTTGTAAGGGTACATCGCTAGAAATAGGTGGCAGTGATTTAAAGAAGTCAGGGTAAGTATATTATATCTATAATAGCTTTAAAGTTATAATAACTTTAAAATTTTAAAATTTAAAATTTAATCTCGGAAAAGGCTCTAACAATTTGGATAAAATTTAGATAAGGTTTTTTTTTATTAAGATCTTAATTATTTTTATTGTATTAAATAAAATGTAACCTATATAGTTGTAAAAAAACAAAACTGAGCGCAGATCGGTAGCTCAGGTACTCTAATAACTTTGAACAGGCTATTCATATATGTATTTCGTGTATCTCGGGAATATCAATAACTTTTTAGATAAGGCATTGCTTTTTAACTCTACCTATGTAGTTGTATTAAATAAAACGTTACCTATATAGTTGTAAAAAAACCGAGCAATTCCTGTATACTTAGAAAAGCTATCCTGGAGCATATTAAATATAGTCAACTACGAGTATAGGTACAAGAGATATAATTAAAGAATTGTACCAGCAACGCAGAAATATGTATTGAATAAGACAAAAAAGAGGCTAAGGTCGCCAGACGGGCTGCCCAAATGACTGCAAAACTATTTCCTGTATGCCCTGCCACTACTTCCCAGATCCAGACTAGAAGCAACTTTGAAAATTTCGTTTCCAAAGGTGACCCTGCCCTGAATCGAACCTTGGACCTCGGAGACCGCTCATCCAACTGGCCGTCAATAAACTGCTTTAGTTCAAATAACGGTTCTTAGCCATAGTTGCATCAAAAACATTGATATTTTTAGTGAACTCTAACAATAATGATAAGCGATAACATTTTTGTTTTCTTTTTTAGGTACGGTTTGCATCGCGTTAATACAGGAGCAGTGTACCCCTACAGTGTCTAATAACCCATACTCCATATTATATACTATTATACTATTATACTATTATACTATTATACTATTATACTATTATACTATACTATATATACTATATAATATTGTAAATGTGAAAGTAACTGTCTGTCTGTTACCATTTCACGCCTTAGCTACTCAACCGATGAAATTTTGCGTAACCGTTGTCAGAGATACCGGAAAGGACCTTCATCCAGAAAAAGTGATGTTCCCGAAGGATTATCTAAACGCCTGGCCAAAGCTATATAGCAACAAGAGGTCAAGCGTTACTTTGATTACATACTTTTTTATTTTTAAACGTGGACAAAGTCGCGGGCACCAGCTAGTACCCAATAATTGTATCTAATAATTTAATGTCTAATAATTATATCTCAATTGTTATTTTTTTGGAAGTATTAATTTTTTTTGTAATAAATAAACAAATACATTTTAATGGTTGTTTTTTCTTTTGTTAGACAGTCCCCCCAGTGTGGCCGGCATTTTGTTTTTATATGCACACTAGCGAACCGCCCCAGGCTTTAGATGGAGTTGAAAGTTGAAAGCTCGATAGACAGGCTAATGGTCCACTTGATGGTACGTGGCTACCGTCGCCTATAACACAAGTAACGCCACAGGTGCTGTAAGTGCTCTGCCGAACATAGTAGGATTAAGGATAGTGATTCAGAAAGGATAGGGGAATGGTTCTGTCTTTACTTTCTTATTCGCTCAGCGAAACACAATAGCACACATGCTATTATTTAACGAACGGGTTAAGTTAGGTAAGGGGTGGTTACTGCCTGCCCAATGACTGCCATTTTATAAGTATAGATCCTGTTATTTTTATTAGCAAATAATAGATAAATTAAAATTGTAAAAAAAAATTCTTCATGGCTTTCAATCTAAATTAGTCATTTGAAAATGAGATAGAGAGAAAATAAAGAAATATGGGTTTCTCAATTGAAAAGTACTCATACGAGTAGGTAACGATGACAATACATAATATTATTATATACTGTGACTGTTCCTATAGAAACATCATTGAGATTATTTGTATTGTTATTTTTTTGTTTTTTACAGGTTGATATTGGGGTAAATTAAAAAACGAACAATATAAATTGTAAAAATCTTAGTGAGATTATTTTAAATTGTTAATTGAATCTCAACCACACATTTTAAAGCATTTATTCAATCTTTATTGCTTATATATTTTTAGGGAGCGTTGATTTATTTTATTTTTATCTTTAGACGATCCTTCGGATCTTTAGACGAACTACACTTTATTCTGGTTGAAGGGTCTGAAAATGTGCATGCAAAATTTCATAACATCGGTTGAGCAGTTGAGGCGTGAAGGGATTATGACAATCACAATCGCATTTACAATATTAGTTATGTGTGATGTATCATCATGATGTAGAATGTGCACTGCTGAACATACGCCTCCTAATTTCCAGTAGGTCAGGTCAGAAGCATCCTGGACTTCGACCTGCGGTCCATATTACATCGTCTGTCCATCTTGTAGATGTGCGCAATTACTCTGAAAACCGACTTGTATTAAAAAAAAAAACATATTATCATTATTTTGAAATTTTGTAGCAGATTTAGTTTTCTTCGGATTTACAAGAAGACTAAAAGATATAATATTATATAATAATAATAGACCGACGCGCCCCGGTGTCGATTTTGAGATAAAATTTTAAAACAACCAAAATTAAATCTGATCGGCGGTTTCCTTTTCATTTGGAGTTGCCCAAACGAGAACTAAATCCCCAACCTGTAGGGCTTATTAAATGAATTGTAACTATTATTATTAACTATGTCTTTTGTACGATTTGTAGCTATAAGGATTACCATAAAATGAACGGACAAAAGCTTCGTCAGTGCCTACTGCGACTTAATCTTCCTAAAGTATGACATCCTGCCAACTTTTGAAGCAAGACACAGTATCACACACGAGAACTCTCTAGGATAGCCACGAAGATTAATGTAAAATGGACCAAAGCTTCCTCCTACTACCTACTAAGTACAACTAACTTACTCTTCGTTTTTCTAAATCCCGCCACCTTATAAAGCAAGTAACCATGTTAAACCTGAGAACTTGCAAGGACTAGCTAGGACAGGGGAGAAATTATGGAGTGATTATTCTATCTATTATGAAGAAAATCTTCCAAGTGTCAAAGACATAAACACTTATTAAGTATAGCATCGTTGTGTTTGTTTTTGCTACTTAACGCACATCCAGGTTTGTAAAAAGCTTTACTTGAGAGTTGGAACAGGAGGAACAAGTAAGCTGACAAAAATGTAAAAAAAATGGATCTATTTGTACATCATGCAATCATTTCAGGCAAAATACTGATTCTCTGATGAATTGTTTGATGGCTCTGATGACAAATTGATAAATGAAATCTAATTAAGCGACAATAGAATACCTACTGATGTATCAAGTCAGGGGACTTTTTTTTTCGTTTTTTCGTCTGTTTTATAATCAAATTAAATCAGATATAGATAAGGGATAAAAGAAAAAAAAACATCGATAATAATGATAATGCGTTCGTATAAAATATGGATCACAGTTTATTACTTTAATGATACTAATTTTAAATTCAAATACTTGGGCAATTATGTTAGGAGCGAATTATATTTATATACTAAGCGCTTTGTTTTCGCGTGAGTAGAAATGTACCATAATGTTATTTACTTTGTCATTTATACTCTATGTGTTCTGTTATAAATTGTGTTATAAAATAATTTATTATTTATTTGCACTAATTAATAATTTCATGATTAAAGGACATCATTAAAAAACTAGGCCATTGCTTTTTTTAACTTAAACTTTGGAGAACTTGGTAATAAAAATCTTTCTTAATTTCAGTAATTTTCTGTGAATATTTCTGATTTATAAATTTTGCAGATTATATGAAAATATGAAAATTATGACAAGTATCTGGGAAATCCATGGCATTTTAATATTTTCCCCATTACACCATACTCCATAGCAAATTACACGACATTTTCCCAATAAAATCTATAATTTCTTCTTACCTAATGGTACAAGTTTCAACTGTTAAAACGAAAATAAACAGATGGCCTGATATCCAGACAAAACTGATTGACCTGCCTTTTGTGTATACATTTTATGGATTATGGACATTACCTACATACCTAAAAATAATAATACATTATAAACGTGACTTTCAATTTTACAGTGTCAAATGGAGAATATTTATCACCGAAAAATGGCTCAAATAGATTTGATATTGATTTTGGATTACTCAATAAATACTACGTTTACAATTTGTAAGGTTTATCTTTTTTATTTAAATTTAATTTACTTGATTTCAAAATTTTATCATGTAAGAGTTTTTGTTGTTGAGTAAAATTTATATTGAAAATATAAATTATTATCATTAAAGTTCAACAGCTAACAAGCATCCTTTGGTGTTGCTTGTGTCCTTAGACGATGGTAACCATTTAAAATCAAGTAAACAATTAGCCTGCCTGCCACCTTTTATAATAAAAGAAAATAAAATAGTGTGTGATATTTAAACACACTTAATTTTGAAATAATCAAATGTTTTAATTAGGAGAAAGGAAAATTAATTAGGGAATAGGCGCATTATTTTTTTTAATAACGATAATAAATAATAATTATTTTTGTAGAGCGCACCATTCCCGAGTTCCATTCGATCTGAGCAGTTCCACTATAAGTTCAGCGCCGCTTTCTAGTGCCAGACACACAATAGTTTTGGTGCACGGACTAAATGGGAGTTATCGGAATTTTTTCAATATAGTTGTAAAAGACGGTAAGCTTTAATTTCTAATCCCAAACCATATGATATATTACTTCACATAAACTTTAGGCCAATTTTGCAGGCCAATGTTAAAGATGGTATTTTTTCTATAAATAGTTCATCACCTCCACCTGGGTTAAGCATATTTCATTGGTTTATACTTGTTTTGTAGTTTTAATTTTTAACACGCCTGAAGTTATTATAAAGTAGTTCTATGGACTAGATAAGTTAGCTCAGAGGGCAAATAGTGGCAGGGCACATTGCGTTTCGCAGTCATTTGGCTGTACTCTTACAGAAGACCACCGTATTTGTCACCGTCACACAAGTTTTTTTTTTACCTCCATCGCGTTATCACGTCCCTTTTGCAATTAATACAACATACAATGTCTTAATTGTTCATTTCTTTACTCATGTTGAGATTTTTACGAGTTTAAAAAAACTGACTAAAGTGGACAACATATACTATTTAACTGTTTAAACCGGTTTCAGTCGGATCAGAATTCTTGCTAAGGATAGATAACACATAAAAATGCATGTGTTCAAAAACGACAGAACTTTTCCTTACACCTAATAATACTTAAAATATTAACCTTAAATTTTTCGTAGAACAAATAAGGTGTTTTTATGTTTAGGTAAAAGAAACTTTTTACTTTTTATGTTTCAGCAATATTAACTCATGATTTTAGAAACACAGATATTGATTTCGATATAATTGTGCTGGATTGGGGAGCTGTATCAACGCTGAACAATGCCGAGGAACTAGTTCCGCAGGTGGCTAATGCCTTAACAAATTTATTATTGGAACTGTTCTCTTTGGATCTTGTTAATCCTCGTCGTCTTCACCTGGTGGGATTTGATAATGGCGCTCACTTAGTTGGAATTACTGGCAGACAATTAAATGGAACCGTTGCCAGGATAACTGGTAAGGATTTGGGTTTTTAAGTTATTGGCCCGAAAATACTTGACGAGTTTGAAGGTCAAGTTGAAAGCATAAATTAGACCTCTGACGCAAGAGTTCACAAGTTCGATTTCCACAATACAAACTTACAATTGGTTTGATTTTTGTCCTAATTTTTATATATATAGAGATATAGATTTTGATATAAATAGGGAAGAGATATACATAACATAGATGTGATGCAGATTAGTAGTGGCATCACAAGAGAGCAGAATAATGTGTGTGTATAAGTATAGGCGGAGTGTATGTGTGTTTGTATAAAGAGTTTTGTTATTAAAATTGATCCTATTTTTCATTATTATTAACTAATTGTTTTAATTACAGGTCTAGATCCTTCCAAACTAAATTGGTCTAAAAATCCACTACGTTTGTCTCGTAATGATGCACCTTATGTTGAAGTTATTCACACCGATGTGTTTCGTAAGAACTCTCTGGGCATCCGTGAAGCTTTGGGTCATGTCGACATATATTCAAATGGTGGTATATATCAACCTGGCTGTTCTACTAACACATGTCGTCATGAACGTGCTTGGGAATTATTCGCTGCCTCTTTCACACATCCACAGACATGGGTGGCAAACCGTTGCCAGACATTGTATCAAGTGATATACAGTCATAAGGGTTGCAAAGGTACATCGCTAGTAGTGGGTGGCAGTGAATTGAAGAAGTCAGAGTAAGTATATTATATCTAATAACTTTTAAACGAGTAATTCTTGTAAATTTATGAATCGTTTCTCGAAAACGGCTTTGACGATTTGGATGAAATTTTATATTTAGATAGATAATATAGATAAGTCTGCCTCAGTTTAGCTTAATTTTAGTTGTATTTCTTGTAAAAACGAAGTTTTACACAAAATAAATTTATAGCTATTTATTAAAGCGTCATCTGTTGACAGATTGCGATTTAGGTGTAAGGGCCGATGGATGATAATCAACTATTACGTCCATGTTCTTAAATCCACTGGAACAATGACTAAAAATAATAGATGTAACACAGTTTTTTTAGTTTCTCTTCCACTCAGCTAACTTTACTGCTAAAGATAAATCTAGAACATTATAATCAAAAAGCTTTGAGCGAAGAAGAAGTAATTTTTAAGACACGGGAGGTTCTATTATATACCTTTTTAGCGAAAAACACTGAAAAACACTTTCTTATACCTACACATTAAAGATGTGTCTAAATCATTGACAGATGTGCCGACTATCGGCACATCTGTCAATGATTTAGAGACAAAAATGTTAGATATTATATATAGGATATATTTATAGATTATATATAATATTAGGTGGATATTAGATAGAACTAAGGAACAGTAGCAGCAACACATTAGTATGCATTAGATAAGATAAAGAAAGAGGATTGAGCTCTAACACTAATGATAACATTTTTTTTCTCTTTTCAGATACGGTTTGCATCGCGTTAATACAGGAGCAGTGTACCCCTACGGTGTCTAATGATGTTATGTTTTAAATTTTCAAATGCTATTTTTTGTTTTTTGATCGTATTCGATGTTTGGTAATAAATAAACGTTTGGTAAAAAATAATAATAAGAGTTTTCAGGCAAAAGGTGTTTTTTTATAATATATAAAATAATAGCTGATGCCCGCTACTTCGTCCGCGTTTAAAAATAAGAAATGTAACTGACAAAATATGTGAGCAATATAATGCCTGACATATTCACTGCTTTGAAATTATATTTTTAGATAAACAGACTTTATTTGCAATTTGCACTTCGAGCTTTCGACCTTCGTCTAACCGTGTATGTATTTACATCGCGAAGGCGTAGTTTTACCGGCTTCACTCAGTCCGGGAGCGGGTCCCTAGTCTTTTATAAATCTGCTGCTTTGCTGAATATATATATAATATATTCACTAATCCTTTTACTCATCATTAACCACGAAAAAATTTAGCGAGGCTATATATCTAACTATTATAGTTGCGGTATCGGTTATAGTCTATTAATTTAATTCTATTTTTATTCACAAACGTTTCAAACCAATTAGCGGTGATTTAAAATGTCTCCTCATTAATTCGCGATCGACATGCTTGTAAAAAAAGTTTATGCTCACCATTTTTGTCTGTTTCAAAAATTAAAGTTTCGCATAAACCACACAAATAAAAGCGATAGATAAAACTGGTTTGAGCAGAATTTTGTGTGACAATATAGAACTGAATGTTCGTTTAATGTTATAGGGCGTGAGCGTGGCTGCAATCGAGACTTCACCGTACATAATCGCATATCTCTAGTTGTAAATTTGCCTTTTGGCACTATAGGAGCATACACGTTGTCAGGGATAAGAGAAAGGAAAGGAACGGCTTGGCAAAACTGCAATAGCAATGCAGACATCAGGCGTTAATTGATTATCTCTCTCCAGTCGTACACTCCTGACGGAGTGGTCGTGGTTATGGAAAGTCAAGATGGCCTCAGCCTCCGCGAGTCTTCTGCATCTCTCTCTATTACTGACACTGTGAGTACACTCAGTTTTTTTATTATTATATTGATTATATGTTATTTATTTTTCAACGCAGTCGCGGGCACCAGTTAGTTTATAAATAAATATAGGTTATTGCAACAATGTTTACTCAAGTTCTATACAGTGAACGGTAAATGTCCTAATGTTTGATAAGACCAGTTTAAAGGTTACGTCGTAATAATAAGTAAATGGATCGCAAAGAAAAAAGGGTCGGTTAGAAAATCTTCAATATCTTTAAAAGTACCTGACCTAGCTATAAATGAAATAAAGACTAAATTAAAGAATATTTTAATGTGCTTAAATAAAAATAAAATTAATTTAATTTAGTCTTTATTTCATAAAGCTAAGTTTGGTACGTTTGAAGATATTGAAGATTTTCGAACTGACCCTTTTTCTTTGCGGTCCAGTGTATATAGTTATAATAAAATTATTTGTCCTTACTGGCATTCAACTGACAGTCAAACTATATTTGGTAGGGCTAGAAAGTTAAAATATGGATCGTTTTATAAAGTAAACATTCGCTAAGAAAGAATTTCTGAAAATTTCAATTCCATGTAAAGCCGGAAGCGAATCGCCGGTTATTAACATATTAAAGTGAAATATGCAAGATTTTCCATTAGTGAAAACAGCATTAACAAATTGAGTAGAAATAATTGATAAGCTGATGGTAAGCCTTCTCTTGTAGCTAAATAATGTTATACTATACCACTTACAATGTCCATATAAATTAATTAAATATAGTCGGTTCAGTATTTCATTAATGCCCTATTAATGCTCCAAATACTAATCTTTTTTATAAAACTACATTATACAAACTAAATGTTGAAACAACTAATGAATATTTTTGACCAAGCCTGATTGCGAGCCTTGGGAGAGACCTTCATCCAACAGTGGAAATACACAGCATCAACAAATCAACTTTTGGATTGATTTTGATACTAATCCCAGAGAACAGTTATTGAGTATTGAAATAGCGTACTAGCTTCTGCAATGATGAATTGGGCTGCCAGTCTGCCTAACAGTCTTTAACATAGAAAAGTACATTGCTAACGTTGTTCTTTTAGAGTTAAATCTCCAAGCGGTATTACTCGTAATAAAATTTGGCATAAGAATTGTTTGATGAAGCCAAGATTCAAGCTCCTGTTAGGCTTTGAAGTAGACTAAACCGTTAATGAAACCTAGTATTTAATATTTTCTTGTGTGTAAATTACAGAGCGATGAAAAAACAAGCGTGATAAATTGTTTTAAATTGAAAACTTGATACGAACAATTCAATAAATATCGTGTAAATAGAGTAGCAGGCCGCGTCTTATCGATATTTAATTTCATTTCGCAGTTACATACATACATGGGTGTGTGTTTAACCTTAGCAAACAAAAATGAAGTGTTGTGCGTTGGCCATATTTATTGTTGCTTTTATTATTGCCACAGCAGTCTTTGAAGGTAATACATATTTGTTTGGTTGCATTAATAATTGGAAATTCGTGTCCAGTGTGTGAATTTTCTAGGTATTATTTTATGAGAATCGCCGACGGAGACCTAGCTAACCAGATGCTTATAAAAACCAGTGCAAAACCAGGAAGGTCATATAGATGCCGCCAATTGTGTGAGACAAGTCAAGAAAGAAGTTAAGAAATATTTGTGTTTTATTTTAATTAATTAATTAATTTTACATATGGTTCTCTTATAGTACGTTACTGATCCATATAGGATAATAAGTAAGGGATAAGATGAAAGGATGCAGGAATGAGATTAGAATTACAAGGATAGAAAGATTAGACTATTTAAATGTAAACACATAACTCCATTTCCTGATTTACTCATACTTTTATTCCTGAAATGTCTTTGCTTGGTTAAGTAACTGCCTCACGACTCACGATAGAATTATATTTACATCAAGCTGAAACAATAAAGGGATGAATGGTTTTATCAGCTATAATAAAAGCAACAGCAACAGCTAATAAGTGATAAAGTTGTTATTTTTTTAGGTGTGCAGTCGTATTCCAGATTACCTCGCAGATGCAAACAAGATTGTAGACGAGTATGTCGAATGAGAGGCTATCAAGACGGATATTGTATGAATAGAGTATGTAAATGTCAAAAAAGGTACGGAAAATAAATGTCAATGTTGATCAGTCAGATCACAAGGATGGATATTGTTCATAAATAAATTGGTCATAAACAATTGAATTTTTCATCTTCTTATTGAGTATCGACACGAGTTCTTATGAGATAATTAATCAAGATTTAAAATTTCACAATTGGCATTCCTTACTGCAGGCAAGTTAGTTCAATCACAATTAAAATCTTGCTTCTAAGAAAAAAAATCTTGCTCCAACAGACATTGTATTGTAAAAAGTATATACCATAATAATTTATAAAAGAAAAGCATAGTTTTTCTTTTTATTTTCTTTAATAACACTCGCAGTCTCCATCGCGGCAAGTACCACCAGCATAATTCAATCTGTGACACATATCATTGCACTGCACTATATTGCAGCTCAGGTTTGCCAGTAACTGAATAAGTCTATCTGAAAATAATTAATGTATGTATTATTTTTACAGTTCATATTCTTGTCACATTTAGCTTTTAGTAGTGGAGGGTGCACTTAATTTAGCATTTAAAAACAAAGCTGGCTGGCGGCAGTGCGTTTACATTCGACCAATAACTCCTTTTTTTTAATTTTGTAGTTTCAAATAAAAATTCGTGAAATACTTTGTGGAAATATTCGTGGTTATTCACTACACATTGAGGTTAGTTAGCTAACGCAACATTGTTAAGTTGTTCTAGTTTTATGGTGTTGTTTTGTTCTTCCTTGTTTTTCTATTTTTGTGTATTTTTGTTAATAAATATGTATAGTTTTTTTCTCTGTATAAAATTAGTTTACAAATTCGTGGAAAATGACATTGATTGCACTGTTACCTTTATTTATGTATGTTTCTCTTTTTCAAATTTACTATGTATGGTGTAATTGTTTGTTTTCCCAAATAAAAAAAAAATTAAAAATAAAATAAAATAAATGCAGTTAATTTTTACTATGTCATAATGGAATTTTATTTCCTTTATGACTTTTTTGATGTCATTTATTTGATGGAAAGTAGGATCAATTAGAACCACAAGTATAACTCTAAAACGTACTAAAAGAACAACGAAGGACACTTATTTCTAATAGAGTAAATATAAAAGAAGTTACCTTTCATTGGTAACAAAATGTCACACTTGCATCTATCTCCAACACAAACGCCGCCGTTGAATCCAATACGGCGACACAGTTGATCGCATTCCCTTAAATTGCAACTGTTCAATGGCGAGACATGTTTTTCGCCTTTTTCTGTAACATTAACAATAAAAACAAAATCATCAAAGATCCTTTTTCTATTCTTAACTCTGTTTCTTTTACTTTATTCAATCAAAATTCGACAAGCCCTATGTCACAGGGACCCGAGATCAATTCCTGACAGGGCCAACTTTGGAAATGAATTATTCAAAGTTGGCTCTGGTTTTGAAGTTTTCAAGCTGGTCTGGCGACAGTATCCACCCCTATTATATACAAATAAATGCAGATATGAATCATCAATACTCAAAATGAAATGAGGCACCTTGCAATTAGTCTGCAAAAAGCACGGTCGGTAGAATGTTATGTAGTAAAAAATATAGCTGTCTATAGAAAGATTTCAAACATCAATTAATATGAAGGTCATTATATCTATGCTGTCAGGATACGAAAAACTTCGTAATTTTTTTTTTTCAAGACGTTAAATCTTAGTACCCTTTGAAACTAATGCATTAAGCACACAACTAACAAACGTTTGAAATAAAATTTTGACATAATTGATAATTGTCCTGGTGCAAGCAAATGTCGACTATAAGGCGACGAAACTTTTCTTACCCCGACTGTACACAATCATAGGGATCTTTAATTGTCTAAAATTATTATGAGGAAAGTCATATGAGATATCATTTTTAACCTTTATGTAACATGCCAGTGCATTGGCAGGTGTCACCGAAACAATTTCCAGCAGAAAAACCCATTGCTCGACACTGCATATCACATTGTATTGGATCGCAACCAACATTTGAGTTGTTTTCTTCGTGACCTGTAATTCAATATTAAAGTATCAATTATGTCATTTATTATAAACATATTAAAGTAGGTTTCCTGAACACTGCACCAATATTAAAAAGTTTGGAGTTACTACTCGTAAGTGGAGTTTTGTAACTGGAGATTTTTGTAAATATTTTTTTAATAATAATCTATCAAATAAATGAGTCAAAGTATGTATCAGGCTGCTGCTTTGTTGAATATGTATTTATCTATTTTCA
Source organism: Synanthedon myopaeformis (assembly GCA_944738685.1). Taxonomy (NCBI): domain Eukaryota; kingdom Metazoa; phylum Arthropoda; class Insecta; order Lepidoptera; family Sesiidae; genus Synanthedon; species Synanthedon myopaeformis. The sequence goes on from OX122917.1 coordinate 9,739,634, forward strand.
TTATAAACTCAAAAGCAATATAATATTTTAGCGCCACCATTTGCCTAATACACATTTATCACTACTAAAACTTAATTTGTTATTTAGTTTATATTGATAATTTAGTTTAAGATAATATAACCTGTAAGGCTGTACCTATAAGGTTAATTAGGCTCATATTATGTCATTGAAATGAAAATAAAATCGAATAAGTTTTATTGACCTTAGATCTTGCAGTCGTTTTATATATAAAAAATATTAATTAGTTCACCCTAACAAATTTGCGGGTATTGGCGGGTAATATGAATAGATTGACACTACAGTAAGTACTCACGTTTTAATGGTAATAAAATATCACATTTGCAACGACCATTATAGCAGACACCACCACTGAATCCAGTACGACTACACAGCTGCTCGCATTCATACATGTTACAATTAGTTACTGCTGGAGATGATTCCGATTCTTTGAGGTCAAAAAAAAAATTAAAAAGTATATGTTAAAAACAGATAAAATGTTATTAGCGTAGGAGTACACTAAATATTAGGTTTATTATTAATAAAAAAATATATATGATAATATTAAAAACTTTTAATTTTATACTCTGTTTAATTTAAAGCATTTTCTTTAATTTTTATAATCGTTAGTAAGATGTAATTTTTTATGGGATATTGCGCCGATTTTGAAAATATTTGTCAATATGTCCGCAATAATATAGTGTAGAGAAAAAATTTTTGACTCGCAAATGCTTTTACCTTGGTCAGCTGTGTTTTCCAGTCTTCCACCGCATTGGCAGTTGTCGTCCACACATGATCCACCATCGAATCCAATGGCACGACACTGAGATTCGCAACGAGCTTCATTGCAATGATGAACTGCATTATAACGAATAACATATTTTGCATTTAAATATTAGTATTAAATCTAATGATATAATGTTTCTAGTCATAACAACGAAGTACAATGTTGGCGTCTAAGCTCACATTGTTTACAAATATGAACAGGAGTGTTTCTGAAAATCTTCTGAGTTTAGGTAGGTACTCTGTTTAAAAAAAAACTAAACAGGACTGAGGCTGGTGTATGTTTGGCGTGTAACAGATGTTTAGGTTTTTTATTCTATCTTTAACTTATCTGTTGCTGTATGTAAAAAATATAGATCCAGATAAAATCTACAATTTACAAGCATCCATAAATAGGGCGAATTTTACTGAGCATTTCATTTTTTTATATTAAAAATTCCTTTAATTAGCCTTATAGGCGATTTAGTAGTAGGTAATTATCATCACCTAAGGATACAAGAATAGGACACAAAAATAATGCTATCATAATTTGCTGAACAATTTAGTAACGGAAATATTTATCATTTTGTACTTTATTTTTTTTTTGTCGAATTATGTGTATAATTCTTACCTTGGCCAATTACTTCTTCCAATCTGCCTCCACACTGGCAGTTGCCGTCCACACAAGACCCGCCATCGAATCCTATTGCTCGACACTGAGATTGGCAACGAGCTTCATTGCAACGATTAACTGTATATAAATATCTATTCTTAGCGTCTGCTATTTATGTCGACTAAAGTTGATTGAAAAGTGCTCTGTGACGTTTCAAAAAGAGGTGTTCAGTCATTCAGATTCATTTGGTGGTATGATATTGAATAACACCAAGTGTGCTTATTCACTTCAAAAGTCTATTTTTCTATTTTTAACTATACATTGAAAAATTGGAAAGTAAGGGAAAATTATTGAGACAAACAGCCATACAAATGGCGCATTTCACTGATGCTTTTGTTAAATTCAGAGTGGTAGATAGGCTTCTTGTCAATGTAATTGTAGGTGGTTACGGTAATTTAAGGGATACAAGGAACAAAAAAGGTACATAAGAAAGCTGACGATTCCGCAAAGCATTCAGAGTTTGTTCCACTGTTTAAGAATCTGTTTTTTTTTTATTCTTACCTTGCTCAGTTACGTCTTCCAATCTTCCGCCACACTGGCAGTTGTCGTCCACACATGACCCTCCGTCGAAACCTATTGCTCTGCACTGAGATTCGCAACGAGCTTCATTGCAATGATAAACTGTAAATACAGATGAAATATATACAATTATTTACATTCATTTGAAGATTACTCCTTTGTGGTAACTTATTCATAACAGTTTTTTTATACCAGCACGTGTTTTGTTGTGTTTCGAGGCATAAGGCTAATAAATATTAAAAATATGCATTGTTTAATGAAGAATTTATAAGAAATAGACAACGCAATTGCTTTGAAAAAAATATATATTGTACATAAGCAAGTGAAAGACATGTTGTATTGTTTAGAATTATCGTCAAAATAATAGAAATTCCAAAAAAAAAAAAAAAATTTGTACTAGAAATTAGGCAAGTCATTAATAAAGTAGTCGAACGAGCTGTCACTATAATTCAATTAGCGGTGATGTAATCTATTCGCGATCGATTTGTTTAAAAAAAAAAAAATGTTTATGCTCACCATTTTTGTCAGTTTCAAAAATTAAATTTTTTGTATGAACCACACATATACAAGCAACAAATAAAACAGACTTGAGCAGCATTTTGTGTGACAATCTGGTGACAATATAGAACTGAATGTTCGTTTAATGTTTCCGTTATCCTTATATAGGGGCGTGACTGCAATCGGGACTTCACCGTACATCATATCTCTTTACAACTTGTAAATCTGCCTATTGGCACCACAGGAACCTTGCGGGCTCGGTTATTTAGTTTGGTTGAATATCGATAAAAAACCCCTCGCAACTGAAATGATTCACTGTTTTCAAAGACTTATTACTTCTATATAAGAGTATCTTACTGAGTTTGTTTAGTATTATAATGTTTCACTAGTAATCTCTTAAAAAATATGTCTTTTCATAATTTTTTTTAATAAAAATGAAAGAAGAAAAAATAATTTTATGTTCTACTAGCTGTGCCCGCAACTTCGTATACGCATTGTACTCGTAGTCCGTTTTTTGAAAATCTCACCAGGATACATTTTTACAGGATAAAAAGTACCCTATATGTTAATTCATGTAATCATCAATCATCATCAGTGGAAACCGAATTGAAATCGGTTAAGCCGTTTCTGAGGTTAGCGTGCACAAACGCATAGACAAACAGACAAAAATCCAAATTTTTGACCTCGGTGACATAAGTCACCATGCTATTATAAATTTGTACAACCTATACCTAATTATAAATATTATAGATGGTATCCTTAAATATAAGAAGTTATAAAGATTATTCAAACAAATATTATTCGCCTATTTTAGAAAGACGTTTAATCTTTTTTTAAAATATATAATAATGTTAAGTTGGTTTGTGTACGCTTCAAAAAGTTAAGAATGGGTAGACCGATTTTAATTCGGTTTGCACTTTATAGAAACAGGAATAAATGGGGAAATTTTTTTTATATAAAAAATGCATTCGGACGAAGCCGGGATCGGGTCGCTAGCTTCGTATATAACCTTCAAAATTCCTAAATATAAGACATTTTCTATTGACTTTTGCTAAAAATATCCTCATTAAGAATAACTTGACGGTTGCCTTTGCCTATACGAGTAAAAATAAAGTTGGAGCTTCTTCGTACGGAATACTAAAGAGTTGAGTAATTGCCGGCTGCCTAAGTATTTAATTTGTGGTCCAATTTGCTTAGAGCGAAAACAACATTGTTTTTCTTTACACATTTCTTATTTTGTTAGCAAAAGTTACTCTAACTAAGGGAATCATTATTCATACCTATTTGTTGAGTTTGTCACTATTTGTTATCCAACAGGAATATTCCTATTAAATAGGGAAATGAAATGGGTAAATCTAATTAGATGGTAGAATGGTGAGTAAAAATTACGACCACAGACAGCATTGGCCCACAAAACATGATAGGTTCGGGTGTTATTACGATTTTAAGGTCGCGTCGCCAGCTCAGCATAGACGATCAAGTCCAATGATCAACCCGCTAATAAATATATAATAGTAATAAATATATAATCATCATCATCATTAACGCACGCACGCGTGCAATTAACTCTCTTTCCATTAGTGGAAACTGCATTAAAATCCGTTGCGAAGTTTTAAAGATCAAAGAGTACAATAAAGTTCCGTTAGTTAATAATTAATAAACTATATATAGATTAATTTACATAGAATTAGTAAGTACAAAGCTAAATTTACCTATAAATACAAAACAATTATAAAAAGAATACCCCGTCTAACAGGTCCGCCTGCGGCATGGACCCTATTATGCTGGCAATGTTACGAGTACCTCTCTGTACTGTCAGAGCGATACGTCGACCAGCCGTGTCGACTGTGCCTTTACAAATGCCTTCATGTCAGCTGACCAGGGACAATACATAGGGACAGAGACGGCGAGAAGCGACTTCATTTTATACTGTGTAAAGACTATAAAGAAGATACACACTTAATATTTTTTTATTAAAGATTTTATATAAAAATATGCTATTTTTTTATTAATATCTTTTAAACTTACTTTGTGTAGAGGTGGAAAGATTTTATTAAAACAAGATTTATTTAAAACAAAAATATTTTATTTAGCATAAGTTAATCATTAGTTCATTAATCACATTATGTTTAAACTTGATAAATGTTATTAACGTAAACATTGACACCCGTTGATGGTACAATAACCTCCGCTCTTATAACCCCTCTGCTTACATCTTGCGATGCATTCATAGAAGATGCACCCGGGAGGTGGTTTCACGAAGATTGTATCTCTACGTTGCACGGAATGGAGTGGTTCTGAAAAAATTAAAGTCGTATTATTTACAGTATCGTTTGCTTGTACCGATTCCAATAGCTGTAACTGGCTGTAAAGTGTGGTGGTTGTAGGTACTAGGGTTTGTACTATAGCAACCATACTAGGACTAGGAGAGATAGTCATAGTCATTAAATATTGAAGAAAATTTTTTTTCTCTGCGAACTAGGGTCTCCAAGCAGTAATGATCCTTGGTTCGATTGTTGAGCTTCTGAAGAGAGAAACGATGTATTATTACAATACTTGAAGAAATGTTAAGTTGTATATAAAAACATCGGCAGAAATATATTGTAAAAATATATAGGTATTGAAGCTAGTAAAAAGCAAGACAATAAATAATTTTCGCCTTTAAAAAATACATAGATTACTTAGTAAATAAGGGTAAATGAATGCATTTTGTTAGCTTTATTACTTTGTTAATTTTTTCATTTCACAAATAAAATATATCAATGGATATAAATATAAATATATTATATGTATTATATTATATTAATATGTATGCCTGTAACGCGTAACGTGTGACAGTGACATTTGATTTTACTCCCATAAATTTTCATACCCCGGGCTTATATATGAAAATCGATTCTTAAGGAATAAACTCCAAAAATTAAAAAATATATAGGTATATGAAAAAAAAGTAAAAGCGATAATTATGTAAACTTTTTATTTTAAGCCATTATATAGAAAAAAATATATCTGGATTCTAACTACATAATTGCACTGGACTAGTTATGTTTCAGTCCACTGATCACGATGTATACGATGGCTTGAGTTGCAAAGGGACATCTCATATCTGAGCTTACTGCTCTCCTCCCAAACATCAGATAAATGATAAAAAAAAGTAAAATTATATTTTTGCTGAGCACAAAAAAAAAACGAGAAATTAATAATACTAACCATTTTGTTCTATAGCAGCAGTAGAAACAGCCACCAAAACGACAGAAAAAATTAGAATCACAGATAATGTTTTCATGATTAAAAGTTCTCCAACTGATTATATCTGACTGTAACTTATTTTATACCACTGTTTTATACCCACGAACCTGTTGTAGAAAGCGAATTCGAGAGCACCACACGAACTCTAATTATATATATATCAATTTGCAATGTAAAATACATTGCTGCAGTTATACAGTTCTGATTTAAAACTTGAAGATTAAACAAGCAATGGTTTGTGTGCATTTGAATTTTCTCATTAACTTGTTTGGAGTGAATAAACACTGGAGCTGGAGGGAATACCCTCAGACTGGAATCGCGAGTAAGACTTATCAATATAACGTTTTATCCCGTAAATAATAAAGTTTATTATTAAATGGTTTATGCAGAATTCAGTCAAGAATGTTTACTAAATGCGGGTGATAAGATATCCAAGCCGTTTGGTTTGTATGCACAGTCTATTTCTGAGAAGCCACTACCTACAGTTGTGGCAATATTTGATCACTGACATTTCACGCAATAGAATCCTCGTAATAATTTTTTTTTGTTGTTATCACATAAATAATAATCCTTATATTTATGAATGAACATTTAGCACAATATGTATTTCGTTCTCATCTATACAAATTCATATAAATGTAAAGTATTGAAGAACATACTGATCTATCTATATAGGTATATTGGATACATTGCCTTTCGAGGTCATTTGGGCAGCCCGTCTGGCGGCAGTAAGCAGCCCCTTACAGAAGACGTGTAAAGGGTGTCAGAGCCCATTTTCCCGGTCACTTTCTAATCCCTTATCGTTAATCCTACTGTAACCTTGCACTTGCAGCACTTGTGACATTGCTTGTATTATATAAGCGACGACAACCACCTATCATAAAGTGAACCGTCAGCCTGTCTGACGGCTACATAAAAAAAGGTTTAACGACTAAACAGCTGAAATGATTTTAATGTAATTTGATAAAGAGATAGTCTTTTGCGTTACAAGCTATTTTGACGTTAAATTTATTGTTAACTTATACAAAATAAGAACAGGAAAAAAAGGAGAAAATAAGAACAGAAATGTTATAACATCTTTATCTTTATATATATAAAAATTACGAGTCAGTTTATAAAGTTTGATGTTTTTATATGTCATTACAGACGCGGAACAATTTAATAAGGCGATTATACCTATATTATTTTTCTAAAAAATATTAACAATGTTAAACATTTTACGGAAGGATTTTATTATAATTCTTTATTAAATTTTGAGGGTAGTAATGTATTTTATTTGGGATTATTCGATTTGCTAAAAACCTCGAAGTCAGTTGAATTTCGCATCGCATAACTAATCCCTCAATAAACCGATCAAGTGGCCTTTCAAATGACAATTTAATACCTAACACAAAAACGGGGACGGGTGAATCACAATTCACTTCAACTACGGACTGGTGGGCGATTTGGTCCCCCGATAAATTATACTCAATAATGCCGTAAAAATATGCTGATTTTGTTCTTACTCAAGTAAATTTAGACTTCCATGTCTAGTCTATTATATACTTCATTTTGGAGTATCAGTGGAATGTCTTATTTTTGTATACTAGCGACCCGCTCCCGGCTTCGCACGGATGCAATTTTATGCGACAGCATGTCTGCATCAAGCGAGTCCCGTCGTCATGTCGCGTTGATTTAACTGCTTGAATTTAACTCCCAAGATATTCGTTTAAATTGTATGCTGTAAAGGAATATTATAATGTATATGAAATGCTTAAGGTTATTAACGTATTTAATTTGATAATGATTAATAATGTGTCCATCTAAAGAACTTTTACAAATACCACATTTTAATTTTAAAAATATTTTCCTGGAAAACTAATTCTAATAAATTTTAAAATGTGAATAATGCATGTATATACATTAAAATGCATTTTACCTAACCACTAGCAGTTAACTGTATTACCCGCTTTCAAAGGTAGTTTAGAACATCTCTCTCCAGCGTAAAAACTCGGAACAAAAGCGGAACAAAACCAAGTAGGCAGGACTGACGTCGACTTGTCCCCACTAATTGCTACGGGCAAAAAACCGGGCTCGACTTGCTCGCTTAGCGAATGTGGACAAAATAGGGACGAAAGAAGAATATGCTCTGTTAGAAACTTGGCTCACGTTCTACATTTAGAAATAAGGGATGAAACTGTGTGATTTTTTCCTTATAGTACTTTTTGTTTTTAATCATGTCTGTTCTTAACGAAACTTATTGATGATTATCTGTTTTCAATATTCATAAATAAATGCGGTTCACAATTTCTCTTTCCACGGTTAGTTTACAAGAATTTGACGAGCCCGTTGGAAGAATGGTTTTTTTTCCCGGTAGGGTCAACTTTGGGAATAACCCAATTGAAAATGGGATGGATTGCATGGATTCACTTCAAAGATAATAAGATAATAAAATCGGTTGAGAGATATAGAACACTATTTTTTGTCTGCATCTGTTCGAGTATCGCTTCTATAATTCAAATAAAAAAAAAAATTGATGGATGGAATTCATACCACATCGTTATTCTGTGTAAGAATAGAAAAATTGTTATACACATGACTGTACAATCGTAAATTTAGAATTTCAAACTCGTCAGATGTCGCTACCAATATCGGTCTAATATATCACATGTAATTCCAGCACTGAAAGGCAGAGGGCGCTGTGACAACCAAAGAAATGTTACTAGTAATATGAGGAGAGAGATGCGATGCGACAAAAAGGCAATCGATCAAACTGTTTCCACCTGGGCGGAGAGTTCGTACGAGTAGTACGAGCTAACTATCAGACTGTATTTGTCACGCTAGTTTTTACTTTATGCGTGCCACTATAAAGTACAGTTTCATTAAAACGAAGAGTATACAGCCAATGGATTCGTTTAAGCCCTTTTCAATTGGATATGTATATGGTAAATGGAGTTAAGACGAGGTATTCCACAGTCTGAGTGATGTAGCTCAGATCCATTATTCACATAACACTCAAAATAATATATAACGTGATGTTAGATTTTTACCACTAAAATCTAAATTTGTAATAAAGACTGTTGGGCGAGCGTGAGGTTCTCAACCATTACATAACAAATTTATAAAACAACTTAAACTTAACCTTAACTTAACTGAATACCTTAACTTAATTAGTTTAACCTAAGCAGCTGTCACTAAATCAATAAATAAATTATCGTATTTTATTAGCGTTGTAGATTCAATAATACTATTAGATGTCAAGAGAGGAGGCTTATGTCATTAATGAACCTCTAAAGGCCGAAAATAAAAACTATATTAAAAAAGGGAGAAAATATATTTACTCATAAAGTTTCCATGGCAAAAAAAGTTAAATTCATGGTTATTTCATTTGGGAAAGCATTAATACAAATCCAGTTCTAAAGCTGGATATAACTTGGCTGGCAATAAATTGTTGAGGATTGATTTACGCCGACATTTCTCCTCATTTAGAACATTAATCAAACATTTCCGTTACCATTTCACAACTGTAAGAACACCCGCGCGATTATCCCTACAATACACTCTGAGGCAATCTGTAATCCGAAATTACAAACTGTATTTCCTCTTGTATACCCATTGCTACAAAATTAAGCTGAAAAGGACTAGAAACTGTCACATGGACAATTCCATTGTTCTACTTACTCACATTGAATCGTATACACAATACAGAGAACTTTTTGAGTTATATTTTTTTAATAATTATATGTAAAGACAGGCTGACTGTCAACTTGATGTCGGTTGGTTATCGTTTCCTATTAACGTAAGCCACTAAGTACTATATGTAACTACTAATATCTATTTCTAAATTTACTATACCTATACCATTGTAACCTATACTAACCATTGTAACCTATATTCAGCAAATAAATGATTATTATTATTATTATTATTATTATTATATTTTTATATTGGACATAATATAATAATATATTATAAAGAATCTCTTATTAGCAAAAAATAATAATAATACTGTATCAAAGTTTATGCTGAACTAGAAAACGAAGCTCGCTGACATGATGATAACTCAATTAATTTTCTTGACCTTCGTAAGCCGGTGTTTAAAAGGAAATTGACTATCGATCGATGTTGAGCCAAACTTTAATCACGACCCACAAAATATCGTGTTTACGTAGGGGTAGTAAAATTCTCGCTGAGTACTAAAAATACTTCTCTGATTAATCATACTAATACTACGAATGCGAACACAGTGATAAATAATGGAAGTTTTTTACACTTTCCCGCAAAACTAAACTATATTTGAAGAAACTTTGTTATTGTATCTTTTATGCTCAGGGTAATGGATATGATATTATTTCCGCTAATACTAATATTATAAAGAGAGGAGTTGAATAAATTCAAAAACTACTAGACCGATTTTAAAAATTCTTTCATCTATAGAAAGTTCATTATCAGCGAGTAACATAGGCTATATTTTATAAAAAAATTACTCAGGCGAAGTCGCGTTCAACAGCTAGTATATGAAAATTGATTATGAAATAGGCTTAAAGAAAATTGTAATGGTGTTTTTCAACGACTTCATGCGATATATTATGTTCGAAGTCGTAGACGACCGTTAGCAAGTTGAAAGATATTATTCTGTCTAACATAAGTGCCCTACATATTCGCCACTACACGGACATGTGTATTGGATACGTCTCTGTGTGCAGTTCATTCGTTCCACACTAGGGAAGGTCGTTATTAGCCTATCATTGACGTGTCAATTAGTTCTCGATAGGGTCAGCCCTTGGCCTGATTAATGAAATGTGGATCCTGGTCGTATTCACGCCATTATTGTCGGCCACAATGGGGAATTGTAATGACCGTTTACATTGCATACTACGAATAACACATTAACACCGACCTAATTTAGGCTTGAATTATTGTTTCGTCTACTTATGATAAAACTTAGCGAAAAGGTCAAGAAGGACTATTTATTAATCTAAAATGAAGTCGGATGAAAATTGAAAAATTCAAGGTATTCAGCAGTTTTCTAAAAATAAATAAATAAATAAAATTTTTTATAAAAATAACTGATTTTTTTAAGATATTTGCACTAGTGCCAAAATCAAGGCATATGGATTATTTGTATGGGTCATATAACCCGTAATGATTTGTAAAATTGTATTATATTAACACAAAGTCTAAAGTGTAAATATATTTCTTGAGAAGTGATTATTATGTAGAGAATGATAGTAATTATGTATAATTTACAGATAAGTAATTAACTTATTAAAGGAAAAATGAGATTGAATTCTGTTATAAGCTTTTTACTATTAAAAGAGGAAGGTTTGATTGTATAATTTTCAAAAAAAAAAAAAATGCATCCGAAGCCGGGAGTGGGTCGAGATGCTAAATCTAGTAATAGATTGGATCTTGTAACAGTACTGGTATAGCAACAAATCGTTTCATTATGTGTGCAACTCGTCGCAAATAGTGGATGAGATAATTTACTTGACACGCAATCCTAGTTAGGTCGGACGTTAACTTGAGTTATCCGATAAGTCTAGGTAACCCATATGGTTAAGTGTCGAGAGGCGTGTAATCTATAAACTGAGTTAGCCGGATCAGGCACAATTCCTGAGGCGCTGGGATTCAAACTGGAACGTTCCTGGCCGACATGGAAGCGCACTTTATACACTTAAAATATGCGGCGCAGATCTTCGCCCGTTCAATGATGCCTCAAGATACCCGACCCGTTTCAAGATCATTTATCTATCTAGGAAAAATCGATTTCGTCTCATTATTTTTTAACCAGTATTTATACGAAGCGCCTCTAATAGTATTCAGAAAACGGATTAGAGTTAGTTACGTAATTTGGAATGAATATTTAATTGCGGGGTGTTTTGCAACAGTTTCGAAAAAATAAAACAAAACTTTCAAAAAGCACTTTTTAAATTGTAGTATCTATTCAATATATATTTATTAAAAATAGCAATACATATGAATAGGTATTGTAAAAAGGTCGTTTTTTATGTTTGGTTTGTTTGTTATGGTGTTGTTGCAGTTGTTATTCACTCCAGATTACTGTATCAATTTAGACAACGTTATAGGCTCTTGATTTGGTAGTAGGGTTATATTAACTTTTTCATATGATTTTTAATGATTCTTTATCTTAAAATTCGCCTGTAGGCCTAGCAGATGCGACTACTATTAAATACGCTGGAAGCATTTGAAGCATAATATTAAGAAAATATGAGAAAAGCAACATGGAATGTTTACATAACACATCCACTACTTACGTAACGATATATTATAAAAGTACACGTGCTGTTATTTAATGATGGCCTTATATAAGTAGATGATGACTTATGTAAGATTGTATACATGTGGCTTGCATAACGAGAATTTGATTTAGAAAAAATAATTTAAGTTCCTACTTAAAAGATATAAATAATATAGTTCCATCATCTATAAGAATACAGCTAAACATATCATAAATTATGTAATATAAAACAGTATTGACAGATGCAGATTACATTACATTAACAAAATATAAAATTAAATGAAATCTTTAAAAAACAGAAAATGTTTCATTGACTTTATTAATATTCAGTAACAATTATTTGAGAAATATTTAACAATTATTTAAATAGTTGAACTCGTTAAATTGTTAATATTGTGGATAAGAATTCAAAACATAATACATAATCTTTTTCCAAATTTAACATTATTTATTATACAAATTATCTATAATTCGTTATTTTTAAAAATCAATATGGGTTACTTGAAGTTTCTCTTTATTTTTCAAAAGTTTTTATGAATCTGTAAATAAACAAAATTATGTTCTAGTATCTAGTACATACTCTAGCCATTTTTCCCATTTTGTCCTATTGCAATTTCGTACGAATTTGTAAATTTCGTACAATTTTGGCTTCCCTTCGTACAAGCGCCAATTACCCTGAGTAAGGTATTAGATTCTACTGTTCAACTTTTCACACGCTTTTTCAGAGTTCCCTGTAACGGAACCCGAAAGTCGAATATTGTGTTAGGATCACTTACACAAACTACCGGTTGGTTACTTAGTTACGTTACTTTACTTGCTGTTTTTGTGGCTTTCACTTTTCGTAGCAGCTAATGTGATTCCTGACTAAAGTAAATTGAAGATCCTGTTTGTGTTATAGCACTTAGGGATTCTTAAAAAGTTTAGAGTAATCTCTGTTTTTACTGCAAGAGTAGTATTAATATTTAGGAAACTTTTACTGTATTAAAGTATTTGTACTAACTAAATATTTATTATAATATAGTATTTTAAATTATTGATTGATATGGTGACGACAGCTAACGTACAATGTACAGTTCGTCGTTACTTTCATTCAGGTATAGATAGCATTGGCAACATTCTTGCTGGCTATCGATTACATTGGTTATGTTTTATGTTATTAGTGGCAGTCGTATGGCGTGATATGTGATAAACTTATATGTGTATATATGTATGTGTTTGTATGTATGTATTTATATGTAATATGTGAAGGTAATAGTTTGCTTAATTTTATTTTCTTATTATTATTTTTTATGTTATGTATATTTTTGTTTCTGTCTGTAAATTGTAAGTATGCTGTGGATTTCGAGTAAATATATAAATAAAAATTAATAATCCTGTACGATTTAGTAAGTTAGGAAAGAAACATTATTTACCTTAAGTAACTGACAGTAGCCACCTAGTGGAACTATGCAACTTGAAAATTTGGAAGTTAAAATTACATGGACATGGATTTGAGTGTTCGTAACCGACTCGTTTTATATCTTGTAGTGGACATATCGACAAATAGTACTTAATAACGGTTGGGAGTTCATAAAGAGATAGTACTCAACGGAAAATAAACGAAAACATTTTCGATCTACTATCAAAGTCAAACAAGATCTGACATGAAATATTTAAAAAATGACTATAAAAAATAAATAACTTTAGTGCTTATTTCATTTATCATTTAAATTCAGTTTTAAGACAAATCAACTGCTTTATTATGTACCTACCTAAATGTTAAATATTTCCTAGGCATTCTTATGAGTACCTATCTACTTTATAACACTATAACAAGAGTACCTATCTACTCTTAGATTCTAAGATTATTTTTTTTTGCAAATGATATACACAAACCTTTCTCGTTTTTAGATCTTTTCATTATCGAAAACCATATCAAATTGTTTGGGTGGTTTAGAATGAGTTAACAGAGAAAGAGATAGAAGCAGACAGCGACTTTATTTTATAACTAGCTGTTGCACGCGATTTCGCCCGCGTAACTTTATTAAATACAGCCTATGTTACTTGCTGATAATATAGCTTTCTATAGGTGAAAGAATTTTCAAAATCGGACAAGTAGTTTTTTAGTTTATTCTTTACAAACATACAAATATACAAATCTTCTCTCTTTATAATATTAGTATAGATACGTACGAGTAATAGATCTTCCGAGTATCTGAGTATCTACCCAGGTATATATAGAAAATTCAACGCCTGACAAAAATATGTTAGCAATAAAGATGAATAAATATTAGTAATGAAGGTAATGAACAAAATCAAAGAAAATTTTTGACATGAATTATTAAACTTTGTTTTGAACTTATATATTTTGCACAAATAGTTTCAGCTTTTTCTCGACGTTAATTCAATCCGGATCCTTCGCCGTTACAATGACTCCAAGTAATTGACGCGAGACGTAACGACTTCCCCTGTTTAAGAGCCTTATACACACGTTGGAGTAAATCGATACATTCCGTTTCTGTATTCCTTGGTCCTTTAGTATTTCTCTAGTAGATTTTCTACATACAGCTGTATGTGGAAATATATCCTTAAAATTAAATATATAGATGGGTGTATAGATTGTTACTTTTTCACGTAAAAACAGCTGAACGGATTTGGAAGAAATTTGGTAATAATTTTTACCTGGATTAACATAAGTACAGGATACTTTTATCCTGGAAAAATATTAGTTTCCCGAGGGACCGTCTTAAAATATATAAAAATCGGGTGGCGACGCCACCGTCGTCACAGAGATGAAGATGGCAGGCGTTATTACTCATATATTTTTTCATTTTTCGCGCATGAAGTCGCGGACACCAGCTAGTAATAAATAATCCCCCCACAAAATAATATAATATTTACTAATACTAATATTAGCTATAAAGAAGAAAAAAAAAAACATGCTCACAAAACAATTTGTATACGGAGAGATTAGCAATCATCCAATACATGTGAACACTTCTGAGGTGGTGGATTATATAGTACCTCCGTAGGTTGAGGAAAGTTTTGGATGTAAAATTTCCCTTAATACAATTAATTTAGCGTGAAGACGAGATGGTTCGCTATTAATCAATAAATCGTTACGTTCTTTCGGTTGGTGTGCAAACTCGTCATAGCTAACTGAACAGACATAGGGATGGGTGTCTACGTGATCAATTGGCACTGACACCCCTCCCTTTTGTCAGGGAAACAATAAGCGCAAATGTCTTCAGATAGATCCGAAGATAATTCACATTTGTGCGTGGGTGCTAAAAGAACTGAAAGAAATGTATATCGCTATCTACATTTATAATTACGTTGAAAGGCCCCTTTTAGCGTAATTAAAAGTGATATATCCTCTGGTGGTTTTAATACTGAGTTAACAGAGTGAATAAGTATTGAGTTGGCATAGCAACACTCCTGGTTACTTAATACAAAGTACTTTTAGTCTAACTCTTTTTCTTTGTGTACAGCTAAGTGTAAGTTATGGTGCTAAGTGTTTTGTCATCATCATATTGTGCTAAACGATTGTCTAACCTGTTGGCCGAGTAATTATACTGTGAGAATTCCGACTAGACTAGAGTCATGAGTACGTTTCCCAACAAGGTTATTTGTTGAAAATAACTTCTCGAAAGTGTATCCACGCCAAGCCGGGAGCGGATCTTTGTTTAATAAACGAATACTTACAACTTCTAATTAAATACTGACATTCATCAAAGTTCACACATAATAGTTTTTAAAGTTTCAACAATGACTACAAATTATTTAAAAGTATTTTAGGTGTGAAACTGAAATGATCAGAATTTTTCATAGTATACTTACCGTTAGTTCTGTACAGTCACAGTTGAAATAAAACTGTGCAGGTTGGTCTTGAGAGGACTCTTAAGTGTTCGCGTCTATTGACTAACGTTAGTTTGTTGTTTTGTTCTCATTACGAAGTCGATTCTTAAGAAGTTGCGAGTGCTCTTACCGCCTCTCACCGTTCGCCGCTCGGCACGTGATCAATCGCGTTGACATGTCGCGACTCGCAGCGACCGTCATCGGCGATTCTCGATTGCACTCGAATCGAAAAGCGGTATTCGACTCGATTGTCCAGGTCCACGTTCTGTTCAATTATAGAAATGGCGGATTTTTTATGTTCGAAATTTGAAGTGGTGCTTTAGGTTATTTCGAGGGATTTGCGTTGGTAAAGTAGGCGTTTTTTTGAAGCAAGTGCGGGTGTAAAATGAATTTTATAGCACTAGTGCCTTAATAAAATTTAGTAGAATAGGTTCGTCGAAAGAGCAGACCGGTGACACGCTGGGAAGACGATGTACCCAAAAATTTGAGAATAGCAGCACTGAATAGAGAGAAGAGAACCTGTAGGAGGCTGTAGCTAGGTCAAGGACTGTGCCTAACTTGCAGAATGCGGATGTCGGAAGAAAAAATAATCCTAAGTGTATTTTGATGTCAGTGAATAAGGGCTATTTTTATTAATTTTATTTAAGAAATCTTAAAAGAAATTCTTAAATAAATAGAATAGCAGAAAAATAGCGTTTTGATACCTCTTTCGAGACTTTAGAAGAACCTTACAATAATCAGACAGACGATAACGCTATTTCTATGCAAAAATTCATCACATAGCCTTCAATTTTGTTAATATGACCTCTTATTTTATTTTTTGCATTCATATTTTATTTTCATATTATTTATTTATTTTAATAATCATAAAATAAAATATTACTTCATCATGTAGAATTTTATTTTTTTATAATTGAAAATGGTAATCCATAGACATAGTAGTGACGTGGTCATCACAAGACGACGTCACGTCGTGACGAGGCTTTGCCACGTGACAACCACGTCGATGTACGATTAACATTTTTAGTATTTTTTAATTAGTCAAATTAGTAACTGAAACTTAGGCTAATTATTAATTATATATTTGAATTTAAAAATATTGTAATGCCAGAATTCATAATTTGTCTAGATTTAATTCTAGATTTAATATTTAGGAATGTTCATGAAAGTCCTATTATAGTATGTCATAGAAATAATCAGGCAAAGTAATTTATTTCAAAGACTATATAATAGGATAAGACATCCTATTAGTTAATGTTCTTATAACGGCAGAACCAATTTGCGTAAGAACTTGTCTATTTTCGTCATGCCCTTGGCACAATATTGCCTCAGTACAAAAAGGGTGCGTATATTATATACGTACATACTTATATATATGTAAGTAAGTAGGTGGCGCTATAAGTGAGTGTAAACAAAGCATCAACAGTAAACAAGTTCGGGTAGGATTAGGTAATACAAGAAAGAACGAACTTGAGTAATATTTCTATCCACACATGATAGAATATAAATGTTATTATATATACACTTCTCACAAAAATTAAAGGAGCAAAAACAAAATCCAAATTTTTAGGTTATTTCCAACAGGCTGTAACTTGAAGACAAATTGTTGTAGAGTATATTTTAAAAAAGCAGATTGTAGCTCCAAGTGTCTAATTTTTGGATCTGACCTTAAAATTTTCAAAATTTTTCTTCGAGTTATCTTGAGAAAACGATCGACCAAATAAAATTCGAAATTTTGTTGGTTTTTTTATTTATTTTTGTCTTACCCATTACATGAACGGGATAACTTGTTACCGGCTGGTAGCGGATCGCTAGTAACTAATAAGAGATATATGTACTGTGAATGATTCCTAACTTTAGGCAAATTGATGTATTAAGGCTTGGTAAGCGAACATGGCAGTAAAATGTTTTTATTTTATTTGTTACTAGTTGATAGTATCAGTAAACTTGAAGAAACCCAGGGCGCAAACTCTAGTTAGAAGAACTTAGGCTACTGTAGACCTAACTTAACAATTAGGTTTTGAATCAGTGGACGTAACTCAGTATTTAATATTATATTTTTCCACTTGATTTTAAGTACGTATGTGAAATGTTTTGGAACATATTTTGTTTGCATGTTTTTATGAAAAAGTCCAACATAAGTAAGTACTTAAAGTTAACATGTTAAAGCTATATTGGACACGAACCGAAGAAAATAATGTACGCAAACAGCTTACAACTTCTGTCCTCACACAACTTTTATTCTTGTCTTGTTTTTATAACAAACTGGGTCGACGAATTTTCTAGGGATTCTAGTTCCAAATTTTATTATAAGGGTGCGTTATAAGCGACTAAAACAAAATTGACATTTTTACATCGAAATATTTTAACAATTTAACAACAACAACATTTTAACAATTTAACAATTTTATTAAATAAAAATAAATAAAATAAAATAAATATTCATTTATTATACTTTTTAATATTAATAATTAAACTTTTATACGTCTTTGTTGTACTTTAAATTATAAAATCAATGAATCTTTATGTAATAATAAAAATCGTGGCTATTTTAAAATCATACCCACAGACTAAATCAAATTTGGAATTTCCAAATTGGCAAATTTATTATTGGTACAACTACTCGTTTTAGTATTAATTAAAAAAAGCACTTAAGTTAAAACCGGATATATAGTTCGTGACATAATTCTAAATAAAATTATAGATATACTAAGGTAATTTTTTGTTGCTAAATAGGTCTTAATATTTCTACATAATAAATACTATGTATCAACACTCTACTGATATTATATGTGTTAGTGAAAAAAAAATGGATCAAAACTTAAAAAAGAGTTTTGTATTTTTTTTATTAGATCGTTTGTTACATTTTCAATATTCGTTTTATCGATAAAACGAATATTAAGCTCCATTGGTCGAGAGGTTAAGATGCTTGCATTAAGCCTTTGTTTCAGGTGTCCCGGATTCGATTCCCTTCCCGGTTTTGTCAGCCTGTCTGACCGCTTTCACATAAGAAATCATACTGATTTGTTCGTGTACAATGTTCCTATGCATCTACGTGCCTTACTGTGTTACAATTTATACAATGGAAGATAAAAGAAAATTTAATCCAAATATTTCACGAGCAAAGTGTAAGTGCGCTCCTTTCTCAAGAAAACTTAACTTAAAGAGTACTGACGTGAAACATTGGCCTAAATCACTTTATGTGAGAAAAAGCTCGGAAAAGCTCGAATTAAACTGTCGACGCGATGAGGCGAGGGCTTTTACCCTTTTAGGAGGTAGCGTGTAACAACACCTGCGTTGCTTAAATTATGTAAATATTTTTTTACTCCAAGTCCCTCGTGTTTACGTTTACTCGAATTTTACAAAATTGAGAAGGTCGAACACTTTGATGTATCATTTATGTAACACAGAACAAACTTAAATGATTGATTTTCCAAAGGCCTTGTTATTTCAAAGGAGATCGCTTCGCTTCAACGCTCTCTTCTTTTTTACGAATATATGTTATTATAGTTTAAGTTTTATTTCAGTAATTTATTGATATACGATCTTTTATAGGTACAGTTATTTAAAGTAACATTTACTCACATTATAGAAGCATCGACAGAGTAGCCAATATTAATTTAATCAATCAATTTAATTAGTTTAATCGTACTAATAACGTAGTAGTAGCAGGGCACACGTCATTTGGACGACCATCTGGTGGAAATAACTAGCCGAGAAATTAGAGCACCATGAGATAATAGCATGTGTGCTGTTGTGTTTCGTAGAGTAGGTAAGGGATGCCAGAGTCTACTTAATTCTACTAATATTGGCAGAGCACTTGCACCTGTGGCATTACTTAGCCACAATACTATTCTGTGGTCAAATGGACGTAAGCCTGTTTGACGACCTTTACATAAAGAAATATTTATAAATTTTCATTAAAACGAATTTCCTAATTTTTTGAGTGTTTGATAAGATTACAAAATTTGTTGAATCTTACAAGATTTGTGAAATTGAGGCAATCCGAAGTGGGCCAGTATATGGTGGTGTAATTTAGCTCCTTACACAGCCCTATAAGGAGTCTTGTTACACTCTACACTTATCTCTTACACTCTTACACAGATTGTAAGAGTGCACACCTGTATGTCCTCCCTTACAAACAAGTGTGTACCTCGCAAACGAGGTATTTAAAAACTTCGGTTTATGATTATAAATATTGCTATTGCATGGCTAGTCTGTTGTTCCTAAACATTTCTGTTACTCTTCACAAATGGAAATAATTCTTGTTGCAAAAACACGAGTCACCAGATTTTTCAAATGACACACTTAATCTGATTAATGAATTTCAACGTCCCCCGCACGAATGTAGTGATAGTTCGCTTAAAACTTTACCAAGTTCGCGGAACTTCGCGGCTGTTTTTGCATCCCCTCACTTCATCATTAATCAAAGTTATATTTGGCTTATAGTTATACAGTCTGCGCTTTACACTAAATCAATATAATCTTTCAAAGATAAAGCTTTGTGAATCTTACCATAACTTTAGTGTTAGACAGGGTTTCTTTAATTTAATACTAAGTCAATAATTCTAAGTATAATATATATTTACATATTATAATATATAATGTAAAACTTCGGTTCCCTATCTTTAATTTAAGGTTTGTGGTTCCTTAAATTAGTTACGAGTATTATTATTCTATTCAAATATGGTGAATCTAGACTATAAAGTAAAATATAGTAAAATATAATGATTTAATAACATTCATTCATCTGGTCAAAAGTCTGAAGATGGTAAATTTGCTTAAGCGACGTCCTTTTTTGGGAAGATATTTAAGCTTTTCTCATGTCAATATTAAGTCGCACGCTCGAAAATGCCGCATCATAGAAGTATTTCGGCGTTTTCGGTTGATATTGAGGCCGAGGTACGCCGCCAAGCCGACGCATCTCACATACACATACCTAAGCTTTATTATCAACATGTGGGGCCTTACAATTCTATTTGTACGGAGGAATGCAATATGCTAGATACAGCGCGACGGAGTTCCGGCTTTCATGTAAGCCGCCGAAAATGTTTGCTATTTTTCTTGAAAATTATATGGATAATATAAGTAGATTTGTTTGTGTAAATATTTCAATACACTTTAGAATCGATACTTCAATTTAAACTGTGACAGTTTACCAAATAATTAGATATTAGATAAATTAAGTTACAATAAATCATGTATTTATAATGAATCGATAAAGTGATTTAAGAATGTTTACGCATTAATGTGATTTTAGAATCATAAGCGGTCGTTAATTAAATCTAGTATGTTATGCTGAAATAAATTTGAATGTTTACTAGAATTTCATTGCAAAAAAGTGGATATTAAAATATTAAAAGTAAACTTTAAAATTTCATTTACAATATTTTGGGCATATAATTTAGTTGAGCGGTCATGATTTGGAATCGAAAATCATAAGATATTTTGATTTTTAGATCCTTTTGTAATAATATTTTTATATTTACAGTAATTGTATCTCGACAATTTTACGTTTCATTGATTTTATATATTTAATTAACAGACTTTACCAAATTTGTTTACTCTTTTCAAATATACGTATATTTTAATAAATTAAATTAAAATAAAACTACTTTGGTGGGTTGAAATTTTTTTATATAAACAAAGGTTTACGCGTCTAAACTTTAAAAATATTTTTGTAAAAGATATAGTCCATAAACTTCTTTCTTACCCTAAATCCAAGCGAACGTCCAAAAATATTTTTTTCTGAATTTATACAGATGTACACAGACTACTATTTTTGTTATAAAAGAACATAATTATTTTAATCAGGTCGCAAGCTAATCTTATTAACGAAGCAATCGTCTTCAAGGTCGACGTAACTTTGTCGTATGTTTTATGGGAAAAGCTCTAAGGAAAAAATATTTTATGTTTACATAGTGTACTTAATATGATTAAGTGTAATTGACAGTTGTCAATTTTCCCGCTAGCGAGTGCGGTCATTATAAACTCATAGTAGAGGTACACAGGTATCCGATGTGTTACTGTTAATAGAGATTTGATAGAGATCAATTGGATTCCATGTTTCAAACTGCGAATTTTTCCTATCAGAGAAAGTATTTCCTCTTTTTACAGTTATTCAGATGTTTGTAAAACATTTTATTACAGTTGTTCAGATAGTTGCAATATAGCTGAAAATAAAATTGACTGACTGATGTTACGTAGCTAGAAAAAAGCTTTCAAAGAGAATCCGAATTTAGAACGAAAAAATGTCTGGTTTTGAACGTCAATCGGTTTTCGTTGAAAGGATTGCACGGTTGCCTCTTTTTATTAGTCATAAAAGATATTGTCTGGTTACTTGTTTCATCCGTTATCTCTATACATTATATTATATATTATTTCTATCCCTACTAATACTATAAATAAGAAGGTGAGTATGTTTGTTTGTTACGCTAGGGGCTGTAGAAAAGAACATAGAGAGTACTTTTCATTTAGAAAAAAGTACAAGTACCGAGGGATCAAAATTTAAAAATGAATAAACTATATGACGCGGACGAAGTCGTGAGTACAAGCTAGTATAATAAAAAATATAAATTTTTTCTGTGATCTCCCTTAGCATTGGAAATTTGACATCTACAACCCTTTTCGTTTTAAAATTATAGCTTCCTAGCGACCCGCTTAACACGGGTGCAATTTTTTCAGCAAATTATTTCCTGACAGGATTTCCTCGAATTCTTTTCATCTTTTTATAAGAATGTTAGGTGGACATTTTGAGATTTTCTGTCACAAATGCAAGATGTTTCATTGCACTTATTAAATAGTACACAAATTTTTGAATAGTTACACAACACAACAAAACTAATGCAAAAGTGTAGCTGGAAAGAACGTTGTTAACTTCTTTACAGCTAAATGGCCAAAATCTTAAAAGATTTGTTTTTTCATTAGGTAACAGAATATAAATATATTTAATTATTTTCAGGTAACTTAATCCATTTCTTATTAATAGTACTAACGTTTTATTGTTTTATGTCTATCAGCAAAATCAGCAAAAATGATGTTGGCACTGACCCGTATCACAAACTCCAAATGGCATGATAATATCGAGTCCCTAAAACATTTTATAGATGTAGTCCACAGCGAATTAACTCATGTAGAAAATGCTCGACAATAGCATTTAAAGGATTGTAATATTATTAAAACAAACGGAGATAATTGTTTTGAGATCAAATACATTACAATATTTGTTGAGCCTCAAAAAATTATATTGTTTTGTTGTTTTCTATACATTGTTTTGATGCGTTGTTCCATCACATTAAATAATTAAATAATCTTTTTTTTCTAGCGGCTTTATAACTTATGATGCTGCTATTTGACGAAGTTATAATGACAAGTTTTATCGATGAAATCAAAATATTTAAACATTTGTCTTCGCTTTAGAACAGTGCAAGTCACTCTTTTTTTATTTCACTTATTCGTAAAATCAAAAAGATTGGTAGTAAAATCAAAATGATATTTTAAATTAACCACAGTTATATTAATATTCACTTACGTATACTTCATTATGTATTTTATTATACAGTATCTTTTAATTATATTTTTATTAGGTATGAATTTCATAATACTTATGTAATTCTAAAGAAAAGAATCATTATATCATAAATATATCATAAATCATTATATCATAAATAATTTTTACACGTGTACTGTTGGTGTATCTTAATAAATAAAAAAAAAATAAAAAAAAAGAAAAAGATTTTCTGCGTTTTATATTCAGTTGAAATTACGAAGTCGTTTCAGTTTTATTGAGAGAAAACAGCTCCAAACATTATATTTAGTGTCCTTCATATTTTGTGAATTATTTATTTGCAAATGATACCTACAATGAAATTTGTGAAATGTTAGTGCAGTCAAACAGTTAGTTTTGGAGCCAGCTGTTTGGAGAAAGGATTATTAAGCCTGCCAAGTACTTAGTGAGTGATCTAAAGCAGCGGTAAATGCTTGAGCTGGGTTAAGCCATTCAGTCCATCAAAGCTCGATACCTCTGTCTGTTCGTTCACACAAAAATAACAGTTTGACGTAAGGATTTATGGCTGAATCGGTTCTTTATTTGGAAATAATATAATATCATTTTTGTTGATATTAATAGTTAAGTAAGTAGACAGAAAAATGTTAAAGGAGAATTAGAATAATAAGATTTTCATAACTTTACATCTTATATATATGAAAACGATAAAGGACAGTTTATGTAGGGGTAGTCTAACTAGCCTATATAATCCATCACAACGAACCCATAACGGTAACATATAGGTTAAACACAATATAAACATAAGGTTAAACATGATCTAGCACTGCTTGTCAACATTATTGGTATCAAACACTAATCCAAGTTCTGTAGAGGAGTATCGAGACCACGACTACTCCGCTCGCTGACACAAGAATTACGAATACCGCTTGCTGTCCCATAAAAGACAATGCAATCATCAAACTGCAATCTGTTTGTGTACTTTATTAAATAAAATAAAGGTAGAAGCGTATGAAGATCTCTCGTAATATGTAGAAGGATTTCTACACTTTTGCGAAAAGCAACAACATGGGTGTCCGTTACTCCTTGTATTGTGTCATGTTCTAAGGGAAAGCCGGAAGCGAGATGACCCTCAGATTAGAAACTCTCACACTAGATTAGACTAAGAATGGTTGTCAAATTCTATCAATGAGGACCTAATGTTGTCAATGTTGTCAAATGAGGACCTAACCTATATTAGACATGTTATAATTCTATAATGTATTTAAAATTTTTATATTGGTTTTTATTTTTACTTTAGTATATATTATGTCTCACTCGTTGCGAGGAAGTTACATTTTAGTCCAACCACCGTACCGCGCGCCATAGATGAGGAGATCATCCGCATTACTTGGATAAAGTTCCGCTACGCACAGTCCAGATGAATAGAAACTTTATCCCGCGAACGCGCGAACTTTAGAACGATCTACCTTTTGAAGTGTTCCTCGTAGCTACAATATGGGCTGCTTCAAGCGAACAGTTAACAAATTATAGCAGGGTCGGCAGCGCACCGACATCGCATTGCCCCTGGTGTTGCTTAGTCCTTAGGCGACGGTAACCGTCTACCAACCTGCCTACCATCCTTTACGAGAAAAATAATATCTAAATATGAAATCGAAAAACATTTGGAGGCGCAGGCACAAATGATAATAAATGCATGTAAATAAAGTTATAGTTTATTGAAGATGTAATAATGTTCGGTTTAATTTATACAAATACACAGATACAAATATACAGAGTTTAATATGTATTGAAATTTTTTATTGAAAGTGCGTAAAAATAAATGACATGACAAAGGCATTTGATCGGGTTAGTCATGAAATCTTACTTAGGAAATTATATCACTATGGTGTCAGAGGTAATCCATATAATCTTCTTAAATCATACTTAGAAAATAGAAAGCAATTCACTGTAATAAATCGATTAAATTTAAGGCTAAATGAAGTAAAATATTACTCACGTACAAGATATAGTAATTCTGGAGTACCACAAGGCAGTATACTAGGTCCACTATTGTTCTTAATTTATATCAATGATTTGCCAAAAAATATAAATCACCCCATGACCCTGTTCGCGGATGACTGCACTGTTCTGTTTCTGACCAAAGATTTAACTAATTTTGACTCTGTTTTTAGTGCTACATTGGATAGAATAGTTCAGTGGTTGGAAAATAACAACCTGAAAATAAATCTCAATAAAACTAAAGCAATGGAATTCAGAATAAGGGGTAATAATAATCCAGACAATATTCTTTATCGTGGCGAAACCATAGAAAAAACAGAAGAAGTAAAGTTTTTAGGCTTGCAAATAGACAGCAAACTTACATGGAAGTCACATGTTGAAAACGTTTGCAAAAAACTAAATAAATTCTCGTATGCTTTAAATAAACTGAATAAATCCTCAGGAACACCAACTGCACTTATTGCTTACTATGGTTATGTATAGTCAACGCTTAGATATGGGTTAATATTTTGGGGTAACTCAACTAATAAAAATGACGCTTTTAAAGCTCAGAAAAGGTGCATTAGGGCCATATGCAATCTCGGACAACGTGAGTCATGCAGGCCACATTTTAAAAGCCTAGGCGTCCTGACGCTTGTATCTTTGTACATATTAGAAGTCGTAATGTATGTAATAAATAATAAACACCTCTATGAAAGCAATACAGTCTCACAGCGACGAGCGCATACACTCAATTTAACAAAATCCAAAACTAAATATTTAAATAAGAGTGCTTTCTGTCTGGCTCCTAAAATATATAACAAGATGCCCCTTTCTATTACAAGCATTTCTGATACGGGATTAATAAAGAAAAAATTAAAGGATTTATTGGCAGGGAAAGCCTATTATGCTCTGGATGAATTTTTAAATGACAGACTCTAATAGTGTTCTGATGCATTTTAAATTTAAAATTTGACGTAATATAGATATTTTGCACACCAAATGTGGTAGTACATGCTGGGACGTTGCATTGAATGGTATTATCTGGTTTTGCACCCATGTACAGGCAAATAAATAAATAAATAAATAAATAAATAAATAAATAAAATAAATTTAAAATCGATCGCAGTCACATTTATCACGAACACAAATGCCACCAGGGAAAGCAAGACGACGGCATAACTGATCGCACTCTTTGTTGTTACAGCTATCCCTTTTCACGCGGTCAAGACGTTCTCCCATTTCGATACCGTCTTCTGAAATAAAACAATATATTATGTTTGATTTCAATTAAGACTTAGGTCCTAATTGAGTATTTTTTTTGAAGCGAAAACTTCTTTAAGCGAACAAGTTCAAACGCCTGAACATATTTTCATAAATTATAGCTAAAAACAATCACGTTCATGTCAGCTTTTAAACAAGGAAAAAAAAAAGATAAAAATAGGTCTACGTTTGGGAGCTACGATGCCACAAACAGATACACAGACACACTCGTCAAACTTATAACGTCAACGTTTTTGCGTTGGGCGTCATAAGTAAACACTGGCAACACATTACTCATAACAACTGAAATTAGAAATATGTTAGATATTTATGCAAAACATTAATTGCATATACGAGTAAAGACCGTAATTATGAAAAGAGATCTAATTATTTCCAAAATTACCATTTAATTTTGCAAATTAATATTGCACTTTTGGATATTAACTTTGCGATTAGTATCCAAAATATTAATTTTATATAAATATCCCCATTAACAAAACCATGTAAGTATTACTAAAACTATTATTTAGATTTGGAAATTTATTAGATATATTTTTGGATTTTAATTTTGATGCCCTATGGAAAGAGATACATTTCAAAAACTACTAGTTCTAGTTTTGGAAATTAATTTTGCATATTTAAGATAAATGTTTGTATACTTTGGGATTAGTATTCAAAATATTAACTGTATATAAAGACATTGAAAGGTTATATTTGCAAAACTACTTGTTAATATTTTTTAAAAAGCATAGTCATATATAAAAAAAAATCATAATATTATCGTCTCGTATAAAATTCAATTATATGAATTGACTTTGAATTATATATGACAAATTTCAAACTTACCATCATAAACTGAAGCTCCAAATGACAAGGAAACCAATGCTAGAACCAATATAAATACAACAAAATAGTTCTTCATTTTGTATATAATGTTTTAAATAGAAATGTTGGTTCAAATATCAAAAGAATTGTATCGACTGTGATTACTTTTGAGTGAGATCTCCTTATATACAAAAATATTATTATAACCGCCGCACAAACTGTTAAATATCTAATTTATTCTGAACTTTAAATTGTAGGCATTAGAGTATATAATGTTCATTTGCAGATAAACAGTAAGGAAAGCTTGCTGGATAATGCGGTCGGTAAAGTACCTGACAGTATGTGCTAAAAATATCGATAACCCATGAGGCTATCAAACGCTTTCATTAATTATTGACTTATTACTATAAACACTTAGCAGATAAGATTGACGATCGTTATTCACATGTTTTTGGATTAGTTTACAAGTCCTTAATATAGTTTACCGTTCCATTGTAATGTACTTCTATCCCTATAATCCCTAGTATATAATGCTTTTTTTCTGGATGAGAAGTACCCTGTCTTTTTCACGATGATCGTTTGAGCAGTTAAGGCGCGAAAGCATAACAAATAACCCGAAAATTTGCGCAGTTTAATTTATTACGTAATGGTTCCATTGTTATCTTTACCATCAAGTTTGTATCTCTCTATCTAGGTGTATTCGAGTGTTAAAAATTGTACTAATAAATGTCCGGAAGAAATTCCTAAAATAAAAGCGAAACATTTATCAAAATCGGTTGCGTAGTTTATAAGAAACTAATGGACATACAGAGGAGAAATTAGCGACTTTGTTTCACATAATTTAGATTAATAAAGCGGACTAAAAGGGTCTGTTTATTAATGGAAATTTTAAGAAAGCGAAGTCACTAAGTAGGAAGTTTAGTGAAATTATAAAACTAGGTCGATTATAAAAGTGGGTTAAGAATTAGGTCATCAAAAGTATTTATGATAATAAAATTGTATATCACACTAAAAACATTCTGTATTTTATGAGGACATATTCTTAAAATTGACCACATTCTACCTTTACTGAGGCAACGCTGTACAGAAATAATAAACTGGTATTATGTCAGGGATAGGCACTGTTTAACATTTTACATAAACCTTTTTCACAGACGATGAAAGTTTCATTATGGAAGTGTCATATTATACATATTTTTGGAGTTTACTCCTTAAGAATCGATTGTAGGCCTCTCCTACCCAATGAATAGC
This sequence comes from Synanthedon myopaeformis, assembly GCA_944738685.1. Lineage (NCBI taxonomy): Eukaryota > Metazoa > Arthropoda > Insecta > Lepidoptera > Sesiidae > Synanthedon > Synanthedon myopaeformis. The sequence goes on from OX122917.1 coordinate 9,768,233, forward strand.
TAGATCATAACTAAAGCCTTCGATTCGATCGAACCATAGGCAGTGCTCGAGGCTCTGCAGCGATATCGCATTGATCATCGGTATATCGAGGTATTGAAGTGTTTATACAATAAAGCCACTATGTCGGTTCGAGTACAGGAGCACAACACACAATCTATTCCATTGAGAAAAGGTGTGTGACAGGGAGATGTAATCTCTCCGAAACTGTTCACTGCCGCTTTGGAAGATGCATTTAAGCTCCTGGAATGGCAAGGCCTCGCATCAATGTTAACGGCGAGTATATCACTCACCTTCGGTTTGCCGACGATATTGTGATCTTGGCGAGGTCGATGAGAGACCTCGGCACGATGCTCGAAGACCTCAACCGAGTTTCTCAAAGGGTGGGCCTCGAAATTGTTGACGAGTACAAACAGTCCAGTTAGGTAGAGCCAACTTTGAGAGGGAGGTCAATCGTTGAATCCAGCTCGGATGGGCAGCGTTCGGGAAGCTCCGAGACATCTTCTCGTCCAAAATTCCTCAGTGTCTCAAGACAAAAGTTTTCAACCAATGTGTGTTGCCAGTGATGACATATAGCGCTGAAACATGGTCTCTAACTATGGGCCTCGTAAGGAAGCTCAATGTCGCTCAACGAGCTATGGAAAGAGCTATGTTCGGAGTTACACTTCGAGATCGAATCAGAAACGACATAAGCCGGCGGATCAGTAAGTTGAAGTGGCAGTGGGCAGGGCATATAGTACGGAGTGCCGTCGGTCACTGGGCCGGAAGGTTCTCGAGTGGAGGCCACGGACACCAGCAAGCGCAGCGCAGGACGTCCACCCACAAGGTGGACAGACTACCTAATAAAGGCCGCGGGTCAACGGTGAATCCAGGCTGCTTCTAACCGGTACCATTGGAAAATTATGGGGGAGGCCTATGTCCAGCAATGGACGTCCTGCGGCTGAGATGATGATGATGATGATGATGATGATGATGATGATGATGATGATGATGATGAACTATATGTAGGACTATCATACAATTAAGTTACCTTGATAGCCTTGCGCAGCTGATAGCTTATTTTAGCTTATCTACCGTCTATTGTTTGAGCTTCAGCCTCTCAGAGCTACGTTGATGAGGTAATATGTATAAGAAAACAAGAAAAAAAAAGGGATATTTACAATTAACAAAAGAAAAAAGAAACAAGTGTACCTATATTGTTTTTTATGTAAGGGGCTTTTCCATAATTCTGTAACTCTTTTAAACCCGAGCATTGGGTGAATGGAGATAATAAATTCCCGTCCCACCTGGCTGCAGAGATCGCTCCTCTTTTAAGAAACAAAAGTTGCTGAAAAACGCACCTTTGTGTCCTATATTTCTCTTTTAAATTTATATAGAGGTCGTGCCGACCATTAAAATGGTTAAGTGAATTTCATTCAACCGTAACATCGGTTTATATTTTAATATTCACCAAGGTTGAGTGAGTGTTTTGAAACAACTTAGGTATTTCAATACTTCCAGATCTTTAAAAACCTTCTGATTTTTACAAAGACTTTCGACTACTGTAGCGCTGAATTATACTATAAAATAATCAAAATACATAATATATATTCTAATTTTTTGTATACTTTGAGAAGAAAAAACAGAAAAATAAATAAATTCGTTAAAGACTACACAAAGAATATATTTATTTATTTTATTTATATAATATTTAAGTATTTATTTTTATCAATTAAATTAATAAAACAAAATTTAAAATCAGGCTGTAGTAGGGTGTATAATATTGTAAGTTAGTAAATAAAAAATGTTATTGGGTATCAAAAGTTATTTGGAACATATACAATATGAGTTAGTGTCTTATAAGCGATTAAACTTGAACCACTGATGTAATGAAATAATTACAAATTCAAAATAGAAAAAGAAACTTTTTGTGAAAGACTAAAACTCTAGCTTATTGTCACAAACAGAATGGAGTCTCACGACATATATGGTATAGTTCACATCTGTTAGCAGCATAGATATCTATGTAAGGAAGGCTGTTTGCGGAAAAGCAACACAAATATCACTCAAGCTATGAGTATAACTATTCATTACTGTAAATAGTTTTAAATACAGACTCGAAAAAATGCATGTACAAATATATAATGAAAATATTTTACCAGTAAATCAAGAAGTCTTATCTTTGATTACATATCCAAACAGGAAAACAAACGTACATATCTAAAAGGTGACTCGAAAGCTCAGCGGTATTTACTTTGTGCGTATCTTTCCTGTATACGCAATAAGGTTCTTTCCCTAAATGCCATTACTATTATTAGAAGTTCACGGCATCCGTCCGGCATTAGAAGTCTGAAGCCGTGAACTTCCTTCGCTGAATTAAGTATTGCGATATGTTATTTTATTAATAAGTTAACAATGGTAATATTAAGTCAGATACAGATGATTTTAATCTTCCACAGATATATTATGTACGAAATTGCTTCATCGCTTTTATCTCTTTGAAATAATTAATTTATTTGTATTTAGGTCAAAATTTAAGCAAATTTAAGCAAATTTAGCCTTTGGACTATTAAGGACATGTATATATGTCATGGTCTATTTTGGATATTATGGTAATCAAAAGAGGCAAACACTTAATTAGATTTCACTAAATCCGGACAATTACAATATGGCCAATTTATTAAAAAATAAAAAATGATTTTATTAAATTTTACCACTTAAGTTCCGGGTGATAACATTTAAAATCTAGAACTCGATTCGACCGTTTAATTTGTTTTCGCATTCAATTTGTTTGGTATAACTGGAACAAAGTCTAAACAGACGAGCAAAATGTTTACTCAATTTTCCGAGCCAACTAAACCAAATGGGTCATCAATTACACTCGTACATCACGTATGAAAGCTTATTTGCCAATATATTACATATGTACAAAGGTAAGAAAGCATGTAATGCTGCCAATGTAATGCCAATGTAATGACTTATACTCTTTTAAAGTAATCTTTTTTTGGTGGCTTTTGTTCAGTATAAATAAACCCTTTAGGCTTTTAGGGTAATATTATATTTTATGGCATTTCTTATTTTACATTATTACATTATAATATACATTATTATTATTACATTTGAGCTGTTTTGGAAGAAATACTCTGACAAAATGGTTATGTTTGTAAAACAATAGCCCGTATTCCTATCATTAACTAATTCTTTACATTAACTAATAATATTTCAAAGTGTGTTCATATATTACAGTTTGTTTTTAGACCAACTGCAAATTATATGAATAATATAATTGTAGAATATAATAGTTGTAAAATTTGTAGAAATATAATGCGCTTGTATTAAAAGTTTTAATGTGATATGCGATGCATAATGCACAATATTAAAATATTAAAAGTTTCTGACATCGTCTGCGGTCGGGCATTGCGCCAACATTTCGTCTCATCGTCGCGTGCGTCAGACTATTTCAAATTGTGTTCATAGATTACAGTTTGTCTTTAGAAGTTTTCAGAACAATTGTAAGCGTTGACCGTATAGGTTTAAATATATGTCGAATTTCAAATATTATTGCAATAAAATAATTCAATTCAGCTTCAGTGGAAGCTTTAGTTCACGCTTCAGTGTAACGTGAAATATGTATAACAGGTTTTCTTGAAAAGACCCATACTTACAATTTGTATAGCAGTAAAGCCCTAAATTTAACTTTACAAGAAAATATGCAAATGGAACTATGTATAATTATTATCACACATTTTTTTTATCTTCACTGTAGTTAAATGCGTAATATATTTGAACTGTTTTATCTACTGCGACATTTAGAACTTTTTGAAAGACGGAGAAAATAAAAGTTTTATAAGACTCCGTATAATTGCAATTTTTGAAATGTTATCTAACTGGAACTGAGACAAGTTGGTACGCAAAAATGTCGCAAAATGTTGGCATAAACAAAAATATATGTTTGTACTGACAGACTATCAACGCACAACCAAAACTAATAAGCTGAAATTTAGAACCTAGGTTTATTTTATAACTAGAAAGAATTTTAAAAATTTAAACTCCGTGCAAAGCCGGGGGCGAGTCGCCTGTCTATTATAAAGTTAAGTGTAACTGGTACTGAACAAAGGCTTTAGTAATTCAACACGTATTGTCTACGTTATTTATTCTATGACAGGTAATGAATCAGAAATTAATAATACATTACAAATGGAAGAGATGGCTTCATATTAATTTCAGCGAGTGCTTTACATGTAAGCAGTACGGACGGCGGCGTTTGGCGTTTGGCTGAAATTTCGCTTCCTTTTCTGATTTAACTCGAACGTTGTACGGAATATATTTGTTGTCCGGAAAACAATGAAAAATGCATGGATTCACGCGTTTAGTATTGGACGAGAAGTTTGAAGGCACATTGGCATCACAATGGAATAACTTTTGATGTGTTCACGCGACGATTTCCTATTTTTGTAGAGATATGTTTTTTTTTTATACGTTTTATGCTGATTTTTTATGAGAAAAGGTGGCAAATAAGCTTACGCTCCACTAGATGGTAGTCAATTGCTCTCACCTGCTTGGGCTTATAAAACAAGAAATACGATGAGGTAGCAATTACAGTGTGACCTTGTTAGGATAAAGATTATAAGACAAAGATAGCACAACTTTGTAATTCCATATTAAAGCACAGAAAGAACTAATCAGTAATTTTATGGTGGTTTTTATAAATGTGTTTTTGTGCAACATGGCTATATTCGAACATTTGATACGCAGTGTTAATGTTTTTAATGTTAATTAATGTTAATTAATGGGTTTAAGTATTCATCATTACATTACTCTGTATACCCGTCTTTGCTAGTATTCAACTTAACACCGGTGAGTATTGAGCTTGCGATGGTTGTGGATCTATCTGTTGCCTCTATTTACATGACCTAGTAAGCACATGAAGTCATAAATATTGACACATGACATCACTATTCATGACATGACTGTGTTCGATAGTGACCCTTTTTTGTGAACCTCTGTCAGAACCATCCAATATGTTGTATAGGGTATATGTATATATATGCTTCTATAAACGATTCGAGAATTTTTTTTTGTGTAAAAATCTATTTTACTATCAACGTAATTGATGTATTCATATTTTTTATAAAGGTAATGAGACAGGCTGACGGTCCACTTGATGGTCGCCTATAACACTAGTAACGCCAAAGGTTTCATATAGCACAAAAAGCGATATAAAGTATAATTCAAGAAGCGATGCTTGGAAAGCGAACGAAGAATCCATCGACAACGTCTGCGAGCTGGTACTAATATGAGCTGGTATGAAGAAATATAGCTACATCAACCGACAAACTTGTTCTCACAATAGTATTTGGAAATGCAGTAATTACCTTCAGTATTTATCCCGCACGTAATAGTTGTATGTCTACTAATTAGCATAGAACTGAAATACAAAAACGTACGTTATTGAATATATAGAGAAAATTTGATTTGGCAGCACACATATTAATAAAATTTAAGCAAAATATTTAGAGAGAATTAAAGTTATAAAATGTACTATTAGATTTTCACGGTGAATGTTTATCGCGAATTTTACAGCTTTGTTCGGGGGTTTGGAATCGAATCCGTTTTACGAGTTCTAAGTTATAAACTAACTCGAACGAGCTCGCTTATGACCGTTAAAAAGTATTACAAAATGGTATTTACTTTGCTTAAACGGAAAATCTGAAATAAACAAGCCCAAAGTATGTCGTTCCCTTCCCATCCTACATAGTAATAAAGTCGAAGCAGAGTGCCTATAGGGGTTAACTTGATGGCTTGTAAAGATATATTGCGATGGAGCAATTCATTTGAAAATTAGACAGACCAGGTGATCCGTAAAATTTGTTTTTTTTTTTTTTTATATTTTTAGAAAATAACTTACAAGGTGCATATCAATTTCTTAATGTATACATATTTTTGGGTATTTTTAGGTTAGGTGGCAAGACGATCTGAAAAGCATTGCAGCAAGCGGTTGGATCCGAAGTGCAGAGGAATGTGCGAGCCTTGGGAGAGGCCAGTGGAGATATACGGGGGTATTATGATTATAATATGATCATTATGATGATAAAATATTTTATTTTCCTAATGAACAATTTAACCCAAACGTAATAAGTGTATACAATTCTCGGCTCACATTCAAATAATAAATTAAAAATGCAAATACATATACATATTAGTATTATATTCTCCTCAATATGCAAGCTCGTGCTGTTATTATAGCAATCCAATAGAGCCAAAGTTAGTCTGTAATTAATAGTTTATTGCAAGTTAGCGCGGGAACTAAAACTAAAATTGCTATATCGCTTGCACCGCACTTGGCTCTTGCTTTATTAAAAGCACTAACTTTATACCATTCAATTAATTGTGAAGCAATAGAAATACCATAAACAACTTAAAACAACAGGACCATACTTTTGTGAGAAGAAATACTCCTGTGAAAAGAAATTTCTCTTCTTTTTTTCTTTCTTTCTGAAAAGAAATAAATTAAGTATGATATCGTTTTATTTGGTATTATAATTTTGGTGTAGCAACACTATTATTGCGGTATTAAGCACACTTTTTATGTAAAATTTGACAATCAAGCTGACAGTTCCCTAGTTTGTAGATAACTACCGTTAGCCATTTCCCATCAACAAGCTGAAGTGGCAATGTTCCGGTCGCAGAACGGATAAGCGATGGGGTAGACGAGTTCTTGAATGGAGGCCACGAGGTGGAAAGCGCCCTGCGACCAGGTGTCAGACCACCTGAAAGGCTTCGCGGGAAGCGGCTGGATGCGAAGCGCAGAGGATTGTCCATGGCCTACATCCAGCAGTGAAACACGTGCTGCTGATGCTGCTGCTGCTAATGATGATGATTATGGTGATGATGATGACGACGACGACGACGACGACGACGACGACGACAAGCAATGCAACAGGGATTGCAAGTGCGCTGCTAGCTTGATAGCTAGCTTGCATCACCCGTGGCTATGTAGCCACCTACCATCTAGTGGGCTGTCAGCTTGTCTGACATCATTTATATAAAAAAGTGTGGACTGCCACTAGTTTTATTATTGCCAATACCTTTTAATATTGCGAACTTTTACTAACAAATTTTCATATTAAGATATGAAAATAACTAAAAATTCTCTCATATATATTATGTTTAGGTTCAAGAAGACGTTTCTTTATGCGACCACGTAAGGACGAGGATATAGGCGATTCCTAGTGTGTAATTTTAATTAAATTAAACATTAAATTGTGGTAAAGCGGTGGACATTGAAATGTAAATTAAAGCAGTTTCATTAACTACGGGCATAAATTATATGATAATGCGAAACGTTATTATAACCCTTTCTGTAACGATGTTCACGCAGGTTGCTTTTATGAAGGGATAACAATGCACACAAATTGTATTGTTATATTAAAATTTTATCAAGGAAACTCTTTTTGATAGCCAAATATGCTTAAATATACGTACTGCTATACCATGGTGGTCTTCAGTAAGGGTAAATTAAAGCCTAAACTTGGGCTGCCCATTTCATGACTGCAGGCAGTATTATAACTAAATGTAGAGCACTTTCCTTGTAATATAAGTAGGTATAACATAATACGTTAAAAAGTAAATAGATTTTCTCTTTACACACAAAAAAAAGAAAAAAGACTATAGATTATATAGATAAGTAACCTAGTTTTGATAATATTATGATTGTTGTGATTTTTTTCATTTATTGAGATTCATAAAGTATACATCCCATTCCTTATTTTGGTTTTATTTTTAAATATTGTAACTAAAATTGGTATTATTTTAGATTATTGTATAATACATTAGCTAAATATTTTGTGAACATAAGAGATAAGTGTCTAATTCAATAGTCTAAAATTCTAAATGCATAGAAAATATCTAAATAGATATTATGCGGTACATTTACATATATTATCTACATATTTGCGGTAATATTTTAATGAATATTTTAATAAGAGGCGATGTATATAATTGCCAAACTCCCTTCAGAGATATTCAAGGCCTCTTATTAAGGTTAGGTCGTTAACCCTACGGCGCGACTCGGAGAGGACTTTTATATTATGCGAATAAAATGTTTGATGTAAGTATATAATAAATATTTATGTATTGTTTATTTAAAAAAAAAAAAAACTACACGAGATGAATATTTTATTTAAATAAAATGAAATTGAAGAAATATTAAATAATTTTAAATTTATTTGAGTAAAACGAAATATTGAAACTAATGAAACCTATCGTGAAAATATAATATTAAAATAACTTCGGACACCATTATTAACTATCTTAATCATTTATAGTAGTAACTTCGTAGCACTCTCTATACAAAGTTCGGTAGCCAAGCTCTGACACTTAATGATAAGTGGCTACCATCATATTAAGCCAGAGGGGACAGAACTGCGCTGCCGTCCTTGAAAAGATAAAGGATAAGCAATAGGATAAGGGACAAGATCCGGATAGCGGAAAAGACTGGTTAATCTTTTTCAGAGCAAACCAACAACAATGTGAAGCCATTTTACAACGATATTCTGTTTGGGGATGTTTATCGCCATTGGATTGGCCGCCCTATTCATTCATGAATATTTTTATTCATGGATTCTTTTTTGGATGACTGAAATGGTCTTCTTCAAAATAGTCACTTTGACGCTTATCTAAGTAATAAAGAAGGAACGTAGTTAAATATTAACAAAACGGCTTATACACATTTTAATTATAGGTACTTTCTTTACCAACATATCAAAATAAGTTGAATTTTATAATAATTAGTATGGATCTTAATAACTAGAATATAGTAGTGTATGTGTAGTGTAAAGGAGAAGCACACAAATCATGCTCTCCGTGTAATCGACTTAATTTAACGTAGTAATTAATAACTTAGAGGATAATAACGTTGATGAGTGATACACATGTATGCGTCATATTAATTGTGACCTGTTTCGGTTGGAATTTAAGCATTATATTATAAATTATAGGCTTTATATATGCTATATATTTAGAGGCATTATAAAATGAAATTAAAACCGACACCACCCACCGTCATTCGAGTATCATCCTTGTACGTACATCGTTATCCGCACAACTATGAACCACGACCACTCTGACAAGAGTATGAGACTCCAATGAAGATAAGTTTTAAAATATATAAGTATTATTTTTATTTTGCATTGGTATAATAGAAGGGTTCGTAAATTATTAAATAATTACTAAAGGTCATGTTTTCAAGTGAAAATAAAGAAATAACCGGATAATTTGCTTAATAAAAATATATAAAATTTCCTTCCCCTCTGTTCCGTGAGAGTGACAGCTTGTCAAGGCAGCGCTGCTCGTTCAAAAACCACGCTTGGACGTGACAGTTGGTCTCACACTTTAATATTTCAAACGGAATTAACAGCCAATTTTTCATATTTTTTTATTTATTCTCCATTTTAATATTTTTTAAATACCCTAAATCAGTTACTCAAATAAGTTTTTTTAACTACAGCATTTTTAACTGGTTGGACTGATTTCAATATGTGCCAAATTTAATCCAAATTCTTTCAACCATTATTGCGTGAGAGTACACATCCATCTATACATCCGTTCTTACAAACTTTCGTATTTAGGTAAATATTATTAGGATTAGGTAAGATTGGTTGCGTCAGACCTTTTTGCAAAAATGCTCATCTGATAGTTCGTATTATATATACCTATTTAAATAAACCATTATATTTCTATGTTATCTAAATTCAAGAGTATAAATTACAAATGGGTTAGTTTGAAGGTTATTGTGGAGTCAAACATCAGAAGATAAACAAGCGTAAATTGTCATAAATCTAATTGAAATTTCCCCTCGTGTACAATTCTGTTATGGCAGCTGCTGCTGTCAGGGCAAATTTGACATGTGTCATCTGTCATTAGGCCGCCAAAGCTGCGATGATTGGACAGCTCATTCATTAAATTAGTCTTTGTATTATAAGATCGTTTCCTAGAGTTGGAATGTTATAATTATACTTGTAAGAAATGAAACGGGCCGCTTTATCAATTATTGTGTTAAAATTTGATAATTGGTATTTTTAATTTAATATATGTTTATCGGCTTAAATTCAATTCAGTAGGTAATCACCAAAAAAATCTATATCTATATTTAGATTATCGTGGAAATTATGAATACATATTTTATAAAAACACTTTGACCCGTCACTCATTTCCTTGCAAGTCGGCGAATAATGTTCGATCAGATATTTTTGTTTAAAATTTTAAATAATTACATTGATTCCCCTCAAATTTTATTAAGAGTAGGTACAATAGTACAATTAAAATTATAATATTTTTACATTTCAAAAGTTAAAAATATGAAACTTTTGTCTGAAGAAGTCAAAGTGAAACTTTCCTGGAAGGTTTTTGTTACTTTATGAAGCAACTAATTAAGAACTGTTCTTTTTCTCGAAGGCATTAATTAGCGGAACCTTAATTTTGCAGGTTCCTGCTTGGGCAGAACTTTGTTTCCCGATGCGACAGCTTGTGACTAGCTAACCTGAAGTAATAACAGCTAACCGCTTGTACTTACCCTTACTTTGAGGCTTTATTGACTACTGCTTGGTGCCCTCAGTTTTGCCTGCTAGAAATATTTACCCTATGTCCATCCTAAAATTCTATTTTAATTATTGGTGAAAGAATTTTGTAAATCGGATGAGTAGTATCGAAGATTACCCTCTAGATACAAACATACGACTTACTTACTTCTTTATAAGTATAGATAGAAAAAAAATCACAATTTTGCAATAAATAGTTGTACAGTTTTATGGGAGCTGTTTACACGGATTAAGTTAATAACTAGATAAGTAGCGAGTTGATAAGTAAGCTGCTAAGTTGGTATGTTAACGGTTAAGTTGATAAGTTGTCAAGTGGTTAAGAAGCGAATATACTTTTTCCTTCCTTTCTGTTACCCATTATACGCTGTAGGTACACATTTTTTACGTGGTTTCATTTGTATAGACCTGCACTTCATTTGTTTCATTTGTACTGACCTGATGCTGCAACATCAAGTAGTCTGCAGGATATCCGATTCCTCAGCAAGTAAGAGCAGATATAGTAAGTTTGGGCTTATCATGGTCTCAATACAATGTCGGGGTTTAATTAAGCATTAATTAATTCCCACATTTCCACTTAAATTAATTTACTTTGAACCTTGTAAAATGAATCAGGAGTTCTTTGATATTCGCCCAGTTATAATACCAATTCAACTCTTTGATCTCACTTTACTTCTCTTTATTTATTTTAGATAATAATTATGTTTAACAATTGTGTTGAGATGAGGCTTTTATATTTTTTTTTAAATAAAAATACACTTATTATATTCGATTGTAATCTCATAGTTGCCTTCATAGAGGCGTAACAATAGACAAAGCCTTTATTCAAGGGTTAGTACTTGCAATATATTAACAGAAGCATATAGGTAAAGTGACTATATTCTACACAATAATACACATATTATATGTGAATGTGGGTAACATAATACAAATGCCCATTCTTTTATAAAATCTTTATGAATATAAATAGTGTGTGTACGTATGTTTAAAAGTTCCAAACAACTCTTACTAAGTATATCACTAGATGGCGCTAGGTGTATCGGTACACGTCTGTGTTAATTGTGCGTGTCCAGCTGTCCGCCACAATTAACTTGCGAATTTTTCTGTCCCAAGGAATTTGTTAGAAATGCAGTTAGAAGAAAAAAAAAATCAATGCATTACTTTCAATCAGTACCTACCTACACGTTAATGAAATACAAGAAATCGAAAACGAAACAGTTTAAGCAAATTGGTTAACGTCGTTAGAAGATACCAACAAACTCAAAACTTCAAAATGCGAAAGATGTAGTGGCTTTATAAATTACATATTTATAGTCTTATACCTTTACATTACATATTTATAGTCTTTTATAACCTTATAAGGTTAGGGACAAAGTAAGTACAGGGGAATGAGCTCTGGCATCCCTTACCACAACATCAGACGGGCTGTAAGAAGGTGGTTACTTCAGCCAGACGGGCTGGTGTTTTTCACTGAAATGTTTTGTATTTTTATCTGGATGAAAAAATTCGAAGCGAAAAGGTTTTCACTCGTCTTAAAATCAAAGGGTGCGAGTAAGTTTTTAAAGAGAACAGATTTTTTGTTGTCAAGATATCCCATTGTGTTATGGAACATCGTTCACCGCCACACAACAGCGTGACTCTACGCTGCACTGAACCCATTGTACGGCGCGCCGCACACAAAGCACTGTAATGGATTATAGCGGAGGTAGGATGTCATTTTGGATTCAGATTCGCAAGGGTGTTCAGTTCGAGTAATATTTTAGTGTCTGTACAATAATATTTTAGGTATATATACTCTAGCATACTTAGTTATATTTCTTTGGAGTAATGATGTTCTGGCAAAAATAAAAAAAACATGCAAATGAAAAATTCCTTTTAAAAAATTTTAGATCCATACAAATACATATTTATGATGAAATATCATTTTAACTTTTCATTCAAGTATATGCTTATGCTGTTTTACTTGAGTGCCTACATGGTTTATACATGGTTTAAAACAGACCATTTAAAAATTTCATAATATGAATGTAAATTGATATTTTATATTATTACAAAAAAAAATTGTCGCAAATAATAAACGCTTCTCGCATTTATTTGTTAAGGTACACCCACAGAAAACATAACAATAGGTAACAAACATAACAACACAATAATACAATTTTTACAGCTCTGATGTGAATTCCAATAATTCCAATAATCTATACACAACATTTAACATCATTATCGACCCTTAAGACTCATAGAAAATTCTTATAAAAACTTCCAGAACAATGCAATGCAGAGCTCATCCTTATCCCTTACTAAACCCTTATGCTTAATCCTACTATGACAGCGCACTTGCAGCAGCTGTGGTGTTGCTTGTGTTATAGGCGACGGTGGCCACCTACAAACCATCCAGTGGACCGTCACCTGTCTGTCGCCCTTAACTTAAAAAATAAAAATAAATGTAATACGATATTGCTGACATGCTTCAAATTTAAACACAGTATATAATTCGATTGTGTTGAACTTAACTGGGTGGTATATGGCTTGGTTGTCGGTTCACTGGCTACACAAACTGTTACAATGTAACCTACTTGGTCCATTGGAGCGTGTTTTATATTTCATTTAGAAAGGATTTTCGTGAGAAATATTTTTAAGGGGCATATGTATTTCTAATATTGCTCACTTCTTTATAATTATTTTTTGTATTTGTATACGGGAAAGCCATTGAGCTCAATCTAACTTGATGAGTAAAGATGAGGCTGAAGATGGAGTTCGCTTAGCCTATTCACAAAATTAAATAAATAATCATATAATAATTATTTATTTAATTTTATTTACAAATTACAAATATAAAGGTAATTGTAAACTCTCGGGAAGGTACGCATCTAATCATGTTGGCAATTTGCATAATATATTATTAAGACTACTGTGTTTTTCTTAAAGATTTAAAACTATAAACATGCGCTCAGTAACGCTGATGTTCACGAGTATAATCCGAAGACTACACTTCATCATAAACCTACCATAGCTTGCTGCGACCGTTTATAACCAAAATAGAAAACAAGTGTATATTAAGTTGAAACGAGTAATAGCAACAAACGGAACAACGCGAAATGTGCACCTGAAACTGGTTGGAGTCACGACCCAATGTCCGCTTGTGAGGCTAGTATGAAATATTCATGAGACGAATCAAAATGAGGCGTAGAGAAGCAGTTGCCTGCATCCGGCGCGGCGCAGGTGAACCGGGGCTAGACGTCCGGTTTGTATGCAATCCTTATTTACATGTGTACGGAAACTCGAATGCGGAACAAACCCGAAGCCTCTAAAGCAAATGTCACCCTTTCATAAAATCCTTTTACTTACACTAGAATACATATATAGTATTACAGAGTTTTTCACGAGAAAGAGAAATCCGCAGTCCGACTTGGAGCAAGCCATATAAACATAGCTGCGGTTATCGTAGACTATAGTTTATGATAATTGTCTAAACCTTGTGCGATGAATTGAGAAGGGTAAGCTTTATTTTATACGTTCTGCCTAACTGAAATAAAATATATAAACACATGCACGATATAGCCACTCTATTTCATGATATAAAGGTTAAGCGGGTCGCATCTCATTCATCTTTTCACTCCAGTATCTAGACCGGTTCACTTTGAAAATTGAGGCCTCGAGCGAAAATACCGTTTTGGGTCGAAAGTGGAACCCCATTTAAAGCGGGGGCGTGGTGATATCTACTTAGTATGAATGTGAAAGTATACAAAAATATTTGTTCGTATATTATGCTTGAACATAATGTTCTAGCAGGCGTGAACAGTTCAATACGATTGAAACACGGCACCAAATGGTATACAAATGCATATGAATACTTCTAATTAAATATTTAGTACAGAATTAATTAAAATTTATTCTCTATTTAGTTGCAGTAAAAAAATTTAGCCGAGACTGCGTGTACGAGCCTGGGATGCAAGAGACAGTGGAATACCAACTGTGATCAAGAGACCCAAGTTGCACTCGTACTCGATCAGGCTCCCATAGGACAACTGAAAATATCTAGATCTAGAAAGTGTTTATTATGAAATTTACAGTAGCGATATAAAAATAAGAATGTGTACTAATGATTAAGGGATGCCAGAACTCTTTCTCCTATTCCATTTATTGTTAAGGGTCAGCAGCGAAATGGACCTTGGGGTTGATTGGTCAGTCATGGGAATGCAGTGTTCTTTACAACTACTACCAACATTTAATTTGTTTAAAAAAAGTTATTTATTGTTTTAACTTTTCGTTATTTTTATAAAGTTTGTTTTTATTTTTAAAAGAGTATACATTTTTCATTCCACTCAAAGATAGTACAGATCAATAATTACTCCTGACAATTAAAATTTAAAAAATAATAATATCTTTTAGACCTTCTCATTTCATTACCTTATTAGACAGATATTGCGCTTAAGAGTTATTATATATTTTTATTAAATTGGCACAAAATACGAGTATGACGTCTTACAGTAAAATAGATGATGTCAGCAAATAAGGTTACATAAACTTAATTAAAATATGGAAGGTTGTACATCGCCCGCGCTCAGTGATACCACACCATCTGCGTCTGCTATCGTCCTCGTAAACATGGGCACCCTGTCAAGGCCTATCTCGGCGACCGAAAGATTTACTAACATTGTTAATCGTGGTTTACGTAAATAATAACGGAGGTTTTCTCCTTTAAATATTTTGTTGTGAAGAAAATGTAATTAACGTTCCGAAATTAATATTTAAAATAATATTTTATTTTAAACTTTCGTACTTAGGGTAATTATATGTAAAAATTACTGTTAAGTTATAATTCTTGTGTAGTAAAATAGTGAAACAATAATTTCTTAACTAAATACCTTTCAAAGAAACACTTTTAAATGTCCAGTCTATTCTTATTAGGATTTATAATTATAATAGGAAAAATACCCATTATAATGACGATTTTTGAAGAAAATAAAATTACCCAAAAAACTTAGGTGTAAACAAACAATGTAATATGTTTGTCCTCTATGTACTCCAAAACCGCTCAACCGATTTTAATTCAGTTTTAGATAAAGATTTAGAAAAAGAGATAAACGAGGTAGGTTTGTGTATATAAAAAATGCCTCTCGGGCGAAGCCAGTAGCGTATCACTACTGTAATATAAAAGTCTAAATCTGTCTCTTTGTGTCAGTCTAAATAATACTTATATAAATAATATTACACCCAAATGGTGAGGCCTCTCTTTAACAGTTTTTTTTTAACTTTTGCACTACAGGTGACGAAATAATTCCAATCCACACAACAAAATATAAGAACACCTGCAGAGAAATAGGTGCAGACCGACGGGGATCCTAACCTATGTCTGCCGTTTCTGCAGCCGAATGTTTATCTACTTGGCTATAAAAATATAAATGAACAAACTATATTTATGTACAAATGCTTGGTTTATATTTGATAACATATATTTTAGATTTTTACTCTTGCAATAGAATCTGAATGCATGTTTATTTATGTGTGAATAAATAAAAGGTGAACAAGAAAACTGTTTCTTTTCCATACATTGAAAGGTTCACTTAGAAACGGCATCAAAGGAAAAACGACTTTTCACTTTCAAAGGAACATTTTTGTGACACAATGAAATTGTATTTATCAAACCTTTGGTATTGTATATTTGTATATACTGAATTACTGATAATGACATATGTAGATTGACATTAATTTTCTTTTAACAAAAAATATATAGTAATGTCCCTCACAGTGCTTGCGCGTTCAAAAACCAGGCAGCCGTTCTTATTGTAGTAAGCACCGTTTATATAAGGCCAGTGTTAAAACTGCGCCTTTCCTTATTAAAATATTAACTATAGTGAAAATGTCGAATTGCGTAGTGAAAGGGTGTTCACCCTTTAACTAAGTTCGCACCTCAGGTTTTGTTTTTTGGCGACGGTAGCACTAATAAACATAATTTTGTTTATTGACCATTAAAAACTTAATTAGGTATTATTATACATATAAACTTTTCGTGAAAAATTATCGAACTGATGGTGAAAACCGCAATCATATCCGTTGCGTGGTTTAAGCGGAGTTAGCGGATATACAGACAGACATACAGACAAACAGACGCAAGTGTAAGTATTTTGTGACGGTTGTTTTTTCTTGCTTGTTAATTTATCGCTCAGTGTGTAGTGATATGAAGGTTTAAATTTTACTCTTTACGATGCCATTTTGGAGCTATAAGAGTGTTACATAAAACTCATGTACGACAAAATTGCCACCAGTCAACGTGAATTTTTTACTACAACTGCCGAGAATCTGTGAATAGGGCACTTAATAAAAATTCAACGTCCCCGTAAGACAATCGGATGTTTTTATGTTTCCGTCGCCACTTCGGTTTTATTTCTTAGCTACGAGTACCATCTTTATGTAATGTATATGTGACAATCTATATAGATACGTAGATTGGCTTACCAGATACATATTGCGTCTTATTTGTTCTATGTATAATCTTGATACTTTAAACTTTAAACTAACCTTTTGATAATTGTTTTGAGAAGTAGTAAACGGTGACAAACAAGTATTCGATTAACAAACATTCGGACAAGTGTCCGAATCGTCAGTAGGTAAGCCAACAAAATACCATTTTTTTTTTCTTTCAATTAACAATCTCTTTTCAGTCAAGAGTAGACCATATTATCGTTAAAGCTATCTTAATAGAAGAATATATACCTACTGCTTACAGAAATTTTAATAAGAATTATATACCTACTGCTTGCATTTTGAGACGGTCTCTCAGTTATCTAACTAATTACATAATAATTAATCTATACTAATATCTTAAAATTGAATTGATTTTTTTTATCATGTTTGAATTTTTTTATCAGCGCTGAAATTTTAGGAACTAATGTAATCTGTAACATCAAAAACTTTTTTCGACCATCCGCCGAGAACCGAACATTAACGAGCACAGTTGAACGGCGGATGAAACCGCGGGGCAAAAATAGTCAAGCATAATTTTAAACTCTAAAATTGGAGCGAACAGTAAACGCATAACTAGCGTGTTTCGAGCCTCGAAGCCTAACAAAGCAAACACTTTTTAATCTCATTTAACCACATGAAGTTTAATGTGTCACTCTTTCGTTAGACCTGACCTCGTTTCTGTCTCATAATAGGTTGTGTTTAAGTGCTATATGTTAAACCACTACGCGTTGTTGAGTATATGTCTCTCACAAAACACGATGTCTACAGTAATTAAACGCAATGTATGATATAACAGCGCTGTCACGCAACGAACACAGGTTCTTAAGAGGTTGTTCAAGTTAAGCGAAACCGCAACTAACTTTGACAAGAGTGCAGCAAAATAGAAGCACTGTGGATTGAGAGAATAAGCTTACGGTCTTCGGGTCATTCTCCTGTATTAAATCGACATAAATTGTGCAAATACCACTGCTGATCATAAAATTCTCACATTGTGTGATGGACAAAACTTCGTATTATGATTATGTCTGTGCTATGGACAGAACTTTGAATTATGATTGTCTGTGCTATGGACAGAACTTTGAATTATTATTATGTCTGTGCTATGGACAGAACTTTGAATTATAAAATACTTGACACATGGCTACGAAGTTGCTTTTTCATATACAAAAGGATTTCTCGTGATGTGTTCTTTCATTATAAAAGAAAGTATTCACCATATCTGTACTTTACTCAGGGATAACAATCGTGTCGAGTGTCAACGATTATACTTTTGAACCATAACTATCCTTCAGCTCTTCCCTTCAGGTTTAGTAACTTTAATCAATCATCAGAAGCTAAGAATTAAAATATGGCTACTAATTATTATAAAACCTAAACTGTATAAGTAAATTCGCAAATATATGGGTTTTTTAAAATTAGCAATATGTACTGAGCTACTGTAGCTCAGTACGAGTACATATTTTTAGATTTGACGCGTGGTTTAAAAAATTGAAATAATGTTTAGGTAAGTTTTCAAAATCCACGTGCCATTAGAGATTAATCAAAAATTGAAAGGGTAACTACTCTTTTTAAATTAATACACAAAGCTAGTATCTAGAAATAGACTACGTCTAGAAACTTTAGTTGAAAACATTAATTTCTAATAGCCATTATATAAAGTAATTTTATATATTTAAGTAATATTTTTCTTTATGTTTTAATTTCATAATTAATTTCGGCTTCTTACAACTTTAGTAAGTACACAAACTTGAAATTTGTTTCGCGGTTCTAAAGACAGTGATGCGTGAACTTCGAACATTTAAACCGAGCTAGAGGCTTCTCGATTTACCTTGTTAAACGTGTGTTGGAAATTATTACTTTAACTGAATGGTGGAAATGTTTATACCAGTTTTAGAGATAGATTTAAGGCTTACTCGGCCAAACGCTAACTCGCAATAAACGCGGCTACAGACTAAACGAATTTGTTATTAGGAGAAAAGTTTTGTATTTTTGTAAGTATTTTTGTTTGTAATGATTAAAGTCAATGACTTTATTATCACTAATTATATAAATATGTTATTTATTCACAGTCGAGCGGACTTAACAGTTAATATACCAATTCGTCTTCGAATTTTCGTAATTAAATATACTCGTATAACAAAAAAAAAAACTAAATTTGCATCTTATTTTTCCAGTTTAAGACACAAGTCATCATAGTGCGAACTTATTTGCAACACACTTTTTCGTAACAGAAGATTATTTGCCATCTCGCGACTTTAAAGTAAACAAACAATTATTACAACAACTAATTGGCCGTTTTAGGAACGTGCGTAAATAGGAACTTCCTCGCGGAAGAACACCATAAAACAAACGGCACGTGTGCTTTTGTCTTTTTATGGTTTAGCACATTAGAGCCAATTCTATTAATTCTTTATCCTATATCACGGTCGGCAACGATGAAACCTCATTTAACTGTCGATGAAAATGTAATAACAAAAAATAAAATAAAATATTTTACATAAATATGTAAAATGTAACCTTTGAGGCCTTTCATGAAAATAATGGTTTAAAATGAATTTGTCTCAATCATAATAATCTTTTGATCGTAATCCTTTATTGGATTTATAATACTTTGTAATAATGTACATTTTATTCCTAATAATTCACAATTTAATTCATACAAAGTATTTAATAATTCAAATATTAAAATAATTTGTAATAAATCTGCGACGGAATAAAACTATGATATTTTGTGGGATACATTGAAGGGTTTATCTCTATCGATAAGGGAATCCCGTCTTGACGCGCCCTCAATATGCGCCCTTATATTTTAATTCGGGGTATGTTTTACGTTACCCTGACGCATTAGCATACAACGCGTGTAAGCTAATATGTATCAACACACATACATAGCTAACATCTTCGTAATATGTCGCTGTCATGTTTCTTCTGGGTTTATAATATGAATTACATACACACCTAAACATTAACTTCGGTAAATTTTGGTGGAAAAAATGTTGCTGAAGTATACGTATATTCGTAACTTAACTTAAAGTAAATTTAAAGACACTATTTGAAGTACCATGTGTACTTTAGTTTAACTTTAGCTAGCAGTCATTCTCAAGCTATCAATCATTTTAAAACTTCATATTAACATCCAAGGGAAGTACACCAGTGGAAAGAGACGTAATTTAGTTCGTCAGAAAATGGTATTGACACCGGCACCTAAGTTGACAAGAATGACGAGATTATTTTATAACAAATCTCTTAATTAAGTTTAATTGTATTTTATACTTCACTCTAAACATTGTTTACAGATATTATGAAAATAACAGTGTTGCACGTTAGTGTAGGATGCGCAAACTTAATCCCACTACGTTAAAATCTTTCCAAGTTAGGGACAATACCTAATTGTAGGTGTCTTCAGTTGGCTATAAATACAAGCAACGCCATAGGTGCTACATGTGTGCTATAAAATTAGCTGCAGCAACAACTGTCCATTATGAATGTTCGAGAGCTCCTGGCTCAGCCTGCCTTGCGAGGCCAGTCTCGGGTAATCCGAGGCTGCTCTGCGAGCCATTGCTCACGAGCCAAATTATTTATCGAGTTATGATTACTATTATAATTAGGAAATAAATGTATATAAGACTTTATAGGTAGGTTATCAAAATCCAAACTTAGATTATAAATCCCACCTTGCTTTCCAATTTACGGAGATACGTAAACGTTGATAAAGTTCGGTGATCCAGTTAGTTTCGAAGTCACTGACGGGAAGGGTTCATTCGTGCCAGCCTCTGTTGGATAATTATTTGAATAAATTTCCCTCAAGCTCCCGGACATTGGAATGTTTGAACATTTTTATTATGTATATATTTATCTATCCATACTATCCATACTTCCATACTATTAATATTAAAGAAATATAAATTATTATATAAACGTGAAAGTCTGTCTTTTACATTTCAACGCCTTAACTATTCAACCGGTCATCATGAAATTTTACTTACACGTTGTCAGGGATACAAGAAAGGACATAGAGTACCTTCCACCTAGAAAAAAAGTACTGTTCTCGAGGGATCAAGGGATGATTGCAATAGGCGAGCTCCATTTATTTTGAAGTTACTATGTAATAATAAAGGAAAGAACGTTTTATTACATTACCACCTTAAACAAGAACCTCCTGTAAATATTTTATGAGTAATAGTAAGACAACAGTAAGGAATAAACGGAGCTTGGCAATGTACATACTCGTACTAGAGCAGACCGTTGAAATTTTTATTATGCCTTTGGGAAATAGTTTACAAGGAAAATATCTTTAACCGTGGTCCATTATAACAGACAAAACGAATAAAACGAGAGAAAAACAGGCCGGAGTTTACGTACTGTTTTAAAATGAATTGCGTACTTGTATTTAATGGCAAGGGGCATATGTTGATAGGTCAGTGCAATAATGGTTTCTTGATGTAGTAGTTGTGACAGTTCATTATTATTAGTTCTAGAATTAGTAAGACTTAGGATTTTTATGACATTATAATTATATACATTCATATCTATACCCATTAATGTTATAAAAGCTATAACATAGTCAGTGCGTTAGAGCAGTTTCCCTATCCATCCACTCATCCAATGGGCTCATACCAATTTTGTGAGTTTATATGCTTGATTAATTTTTGAAATATTATATACTAGCTATTGCACGCGATTTGGTCCGTGTAACTTTATAAAATATAGCCTATGTTACTTGCGAATAATGTAGCTTTTTATAGGCGGAAGAATTTTTAAAATCGGTCTAGCATTTTTTGAGTTTATTACAAAAATATAAATCTTATCTCTTTATATAAAATATAAAATAAACTGGACCGCAAAGAAAAAGGGACGGTTAGAAAATCTTCAATATCTTTAAAAGTACCTGACCTAGCTTTATGAAATAGTATTATATTATTTCAAATACAAATTGAAAAAATAAATTTTCAAAAATAAAAATTCAATTAATAAAAAGGGACGCTTAAATAGCATTGTGTGTCTATAATATATTCTTTGACCGATATAGAGATATCGCTTTACTATGATTGGCAAAGCGCGCTTTCAAAGGCTGGATGCGGAGCGGTTTGAAGCGAAACAGAGGTCTTAATTGAATAGCACTGGCAGAGGGCAGCCATTATGTACCTACCCGATAGTGGAGTAGAATATTTATTATTTTTACTGAACGTGGTTTTGTTACGCGAGTTTTTTCAGCCGGAACCATTTGTCGGGTTTATTCTGCTCCCTACAATGTTTGTAATCAAAGTTACCCTTTACAATATTTATTTCTACGTAAACGAAAAGCTCCTTACGTAACGTAACGAAACTGTTTTATTTTTACTACTTCTCCATGATGACGATGATCCATGATCCATGACGATATCATGAAATTTGTTTTCATAATATCGTCATATACGTAATATACCTATGGCTTAATACTTAATATACTTGAGTAACTTGAGCGGGGTTAGAACCCGCGACCTCCGGCACAGCCGGCTACTTTGGAGCTATTACTTAAAGTCGACAAACAGGGTGACCGTCCGCCCGTCCGATTGATGGTAGGTGGCTTCCGTCGCCTATAACACAAGCAACGACATAGGTAATAAAATAAAATACTAACTATAGCGCGTAAAGTCGCGGGCACAGCTAGTAAAAAATATATCTAACACCTGAGAAAACTAATATGATTAAATACGACATCTTTATTGCTGTGAATCTGCTGTGAATATAGTAGTGCCGCCACATTATTTTTATATTTTTAGATGAAATTTGTTTTCATAATATCGTCATATACGTAATATACCTATGGCTTAATACTTAATATACTTGAGTTACTTGAGCGGGGTTAGAACCCGCGACCTCCGGCACAGCCGGCTACTTTGGAGCTATTACTTAAAGTCGACAAACAGGGTGACCGTCCGCCCGTCCAATTGATGGTAGGTGGCTTCCGTCGCCTATAACACAAGCAACGACATAGGTGTTGAAAGTGCGCTGCCGACCATAGAAGGATTAAGGATAAAGGATAAGGAATGGATGGGGTTCCTTAGACGGGCTCTGGCATTCCTTACTCACTCACCGAAACACAATATGCTGTTATTTCATTGTGGTCTTCTGTAAGGGGGTGGTTACTGCCGCCAGACGTGCTGCCCAAATTTCTGCGAAACACAGTGCCATCTGCCACTACTTGTGAAATAGTTCACACACATAAAAATATAAAATAGTTCTGATATTTTATTCATGTGTGAAAAAAATACAATTTTTGGCGAACAATAATTGGCCATGTGGTTATTTGTTACGCCATTATTAACAGAAATACTAGATATACGATGTTTTTCATTCATCATTTATCATTTACAAAAGCCTCCGTCCTTATGTTTTCATTGATTCATTATATTTATTATTTCATATAATACATTAATCTGATTAATATCTGAGAGAGAACAAATTGTGATTAATTAATAAATTATGGTAGGCGGTATATTAATTTTTTAACTAAAATTTAATATTGTACAAATTTTCAAGCGATAATATATTTTCCATTTGAGTACATCATTAAAGCAGTAACAATACGCGTTAACATTACTTATTTAAAATAAATTACTAGACCAGCTATTAATTATGTGTATTTAGCAAAATGAAATTGTATTTACTCGTTTAAAATTAATAAGTAATCCGTCTTGTACAGTGTCAGAGCTTTTGGAGAGATGATAAAAGTGATTATTTACCAGTGTTGTAAATCTAGTGAGATTCAGCCCTGACAGGTGCTTTCATATATGGATGGTAAATAAAGAATATACATGAATTCACACATATTTAAATATGCTGTAACGGAGTATACACGAATGCAAATATTTTAGGTACGTAGTCTTGCCATATAGTTTTCACATAGCATGGGTACGGTGAGGTTTTATTTCACGCATGTTATTTTTCAAAATAAAATAAAAAAATACGAAAAAGGGTTTTTTGCATAATATGTTCTATTTTTTTTCTGCTTTACTTTGTTTCCGTAATTATTAAATATATAAATAATAATTTAGATTAAGCAGCCAATTAGTAATCTCAACTTTAATTTCATGTTTGTTAAGTTGACTAATTTAAAACTGATGACTTCTTTTTCTATTTTCTTTTTTAAATATTTGTATTGCTTCATTCATTTTTGAATTTAATAATAAAAATCCAGTATAGATATTGTTAGAACTCTAAGAGATACACATAAAATTGCGCTTAGTACATCTCATATTGTTGACTAACGACAGAAATGCCTTAAAAAGTTGGAAGTGTCAATGTAGCCGAGTTTAATTTGTAAACGATCTTTATAAATAAACCGAGCTTATAAAACATTAAAACGATTTTAGAAGTGATGACTCCGAATCTGTCTATAAAGGCGAGAGACAAAAAGCAAAACGTGACTAACGGCGGAACGTTCTCAATTTATTTACGAGATTCGTAAAGTGGGGCGCGAAGTGACATTCCAAATCGTTATTGAAACGAGAGAATCGATTTTATATTCGAAACTTTGTGTTCCGACGTAACAACACCTTCTGAAACTTTTCCTTGAACGTTGGTGCGGTAATATCATTCGGTTTCATCGCCTCCCTCCGGGACTGAGTGGATAGCTGAACTTTATTTTTCGCCCGAACGGGCAGTCCAATCAATGAGTGTTGGCCATCAGGCCGGGTACAACGAAAATATTGACAAACTTTGTATTGGAGTTGCTACTCAGTTCTGCGGAAACTCAACGCGAACTTATGTGTTGATAAATTCGTCAGATACTCGTGGATATGTTTCGTTCTGATTGAGATGTTTCAATGTTACAGTGCGATGTTATGCCTGTTTGTGTTTTAATGTAATATAAAATATACATATTTGTAAGTTAATTTACGCTTTTGTCTGCTGCTCTGTCTGTACTTAACATACACCTAACATAACTCATAAATTACAGGATTACAATTTCAAGAGAAAAAAAAAAGATAAAATAATCGGTAGTATACAAGTGTCATCCAGTAGGTGTTTGTGATTATAAAACAGTGGTCAATATAAAGCAGATTGTCAACCCAGCTGTCGTATTTTATCATAAAAAATTACTTTGAAAAACGGTGTTGATTATTGTTATTGAATCATTTGTTACTGAAATGGACATTATTATGTTTAGTGAAGCATGTTACAGCAAATGAATCATTGTATATCGGAACAAGCGTAGTTTGCGCTAAAAGACTAATGTCCATAGATCGGGTTAGTTCGTGCTCTCGGGCGGCAGTGTGTGAACTGAGAGCAGACGATTTATTGGTGTGCATGCGGTGAATCAGGTGTGCGGCCAAACAAATTACTTTCGACCTCTCAGCGACCGACATTATTCATCTATTTTTATAGTGTTTGCGACTTTATTAGCGCTACACAACTTTGTCATTTTATTATTAGAAACCTTTTAGCGGGAATGAGAAAAAGCATTTTATAAACCCACGTCGTTTTTTCCTATATAGTCGTATGTTGTCCATAAAGAAATTTTGTTGTTTGTTACACTATGTAAAGAATTTACATGAAAGTCTGACATGGATTTAAAAATTTAACATTTCGATTTTTAAAGAATAAAATAACTAGTTTGCCGCAATAATAATGTAGCCTAATAGCTAGTGCCCGCGAATTCGCCTGTGTTTAATAATCCCAATAATATTATAAATGCGAAAGTTTGTATGTTTGGGTATTACTTAATCATACAAATAGATTGGCACACAAGATTTAACTTTTTATCCTAGAAAAATTTTAGGTTCTTGTGAGATTAAAAAAAATTAAAAAATAATACTAACTATAGCGCGTAAAGTCGCGGGCACAGCTAGTAAAAAATATATCTAACACCTGAGAAAACTAATATGATTAAATACGAAATCTTTATTGCTGTGAATCTGCTGTGTATATAGTAGTGCCGCCACATTATTTTAATATTTTTAGATGATTCTTGGGAACAGCTTCCTCTTACATCACAAATCGTTTGTGAGCTTCATTACCAGGAGCAGTTTCTAGTTGTTTGAAATTAACTACACAGTTTTCATTATCTACCTCATTCAATACGTCGGCATCAAAACCATGTTAATTAATTTCCTGGGGCGTATCTTCGCACGATATCAATTCAACAACCGCTTCCTGGAGGTAAGTTGCATTCACTTTGAAGGAATTATTAGTTGCATATGTTCACTGTGTATTTGCTGTGTATTGTCTGGTGAAGTTTGGCTTTTTCCAAAGCTTTTTTAAAAGTGCGCATCGACTGACTTTATCTCTATATACTATATTAGCTGTGCCCGCAATTTCTTACGCACTGTTTTCTTAGGGTTGCTATACATATAGTCGGGCTGGCACATTTCATTCGGCAATTTTTGTTGAACAACAAAGCCAACCCGAAGTACCTTCTACATATGTTCGACTCAATCGTCTTACCCAATCGGCAAAATCACCCGGGTTTTGTTTAGTATATACACTGCGTTTCTGCCAAATGTTCATCTACATAATATTACCGCTTTGCCGACACGGCTATCGTTAAGTATAGCAATTTGTCGAATGTTCATCTACACATATTCGATTCTAGAGCCCGACTATATGTATAGCAACCCTTACGCTTGGTATTTCGGAAAGCTGTTTCTGAGTTTAGCGTGCACAGATAAATAGACAAAAATCCTAAAATTCTATAAATTCTAAAATTCAACGTTGTACACGTTGCAGTTATGTTTAATTTTTTTTTTTTAATATTGGACAGACTGCTCGTTTATTACTTCAGGTTTATTCAGAGGTTTTTACCATAGTTTCTCGTATGTACTTATTATTTCATTTATCTTAATTATAATACTAGCAACCCGACCCCGGCTTCATTTCCTTTGTTAACAGTGGTATTTACATATTTCCATTGATGGAATTGACGTTTGTTGCTCTTTTCATTATTGAAAACCGTATTAAAATCCGTTAAATGGTTTAGTTAGAAGAAGTTTAAGAGCAGACAGAGACACACGGCGACTTTATTTTATAATATGTATAGGTAGACTTACCTACTAATAGTCTTCATTATTTATTAATGATTTTATTGTTATTGACAAAGATTTTTTTCATTCTTCTCCAAATATAGCGAGGGTATTTTTTTTGCTAAATTTGGATCTTGTGTTGAGCGTACCTTGCGAACAACGTAACGATTACTGCACAGTTTGGTCCCTTCTAATTCTCCAACTCAATCTCTAACGACTATTTGTACAACTGTACTTGGACGATTTGTTAAAACTTGGACCGGATAAATGGGTTTTATTAAGTGTTGGGACGAGTAAATAACTTTGATTAAGTGCTTCCAAGAAAATATTTGTTATGTAATGGAAGTATGACGTTAGAACACTCTCAGATTTAATAGAATTGTCTATTGTGCTTAAGTACAGTTGGGGCTAATCAACCTTATCAAA
Source organism: Synanthedon myopaeformis (assembly GCA_944738685.1). Lineage (NCBI taxonomy): Eukaryota > Metazoa > Arthropoda > Insecta > Lepidoptera > Sesiidae > Synanthedon > Synanthedon myopaeformis. The sequence goes on from OX122917.1 coordinate 9,795,702, forward strand.
AGGCGTAGGTATGCACATATGTAAAGATAACATAAGTTCTTCCTTACATGATGAGGATGGTAACTTGCGGTACATCTGAATGTCCGATGGAAGAAAGGGGATGTACTCTCTGAAGTACATCTTATAGAAGACACAAAGATAGGCGATTTTGCGTTTATGTGCCAGGCTATGAAGCTTATTTCCTAAAAGCGTACTGCTGCCAATGAACCTCCATGCTTGCAACTACCAAGTCGAGTGCGGCAAATTGGTATTTGGCTGATCCATCCCAAAGGTGGGAGCAATACCACATGCAAGATCGGACTTGCGCTTTAGCTAGTCTATTAGTATATCTAGACGTCTCATTAAACTTACTCAATTGAACATAATAAATGGTATCTAAATTATAGCCAATGGCGTTTCATATCAAAATAACTGTTCTCCAAGGTAACAGTGACTTTTAATGTCACGCGATTAGTAGCCAAGTTACCCCAGTCATTAAGGGCGGGCTCCTCTGTGTAAGTGGTCTTTGTGAATGCAAATCAGTTGGAATCTAGGCGAAAAATCTAACTGCTACGTTACGACCAGAGTTTGGAATTTCAATAATAATAGTTTCAAGTTGATGATGATTAGATTAGATTATTTCAATTAGACTTTTGACGTTTAGTTTTAGAAGTTCTAATTCTCTGTCATTTTTTTTTATTTTATCAATGTGGTCAATATACATAGGAATCCACTAAAATAATTAAATCTATTAATATTAAAGACTTTAAAACTACCTAAAAATAATAACATAAACTTCTATATATATAAATGTTAAGTTGGTTTATTTATGCTTCAAAAAGTTCTGGACCGATTTTAATACGGTTTTCAGTAATGGAAAAAGGGATAAACAGGAAGGAAAGGTTTGTATATATAAAAATTACACCTCGGGCAAAGCAGGAAGCGGGTCACTATACAATAAAATGAAACTTACTATTTATAATGCAATTATAATAAGCACACGTGAACGTCATATTAAATTTTTTATAGCGTTTACAACGAAACATAATTTGGTATCGGGTACCAGCTTTCAAAAATAAAGATCTAAAGCTTGGCAATAGTATAATACCAGGCGTCAATGTATGTCAGCCGTAATTTTTGCCTTACATATTTTGTCAGGCGTTATTCCTTTAATTTTTTTAAAGCGGGCGAAGTCGAGGGCATCATCTAGTAATCAATAAATCGTAAACATAATTTATTAGTGAGTGAATTCAGACTGAATCAATTTGCTTGTATTGTTTATAATTGTATTGACAATTTACGACAGTAAATTGAGTATCAATAGAAAATTCATGTAGACTAATCGTTGGCTCAATTAAAATTGAACCGTACTCCACAGGTCTTTGAGCTTTATTTCAGATATCAGCTTGTTTCTTCTAAAGAAAAGTGTCAGCCGGGCAACTTTGATGGGCGTCGCGTGTAGCGGTCGGGACAGCTGACTTTAATTGTCTGCTATACCTACTACTGTGCGGGACTACTTGTGAGGGTCAAGTGATAAGCTTTGGATTATTAGGTCTTGACCTTTATTAAATACGAGGATGAGGGCAAATGTTTTGACACGGCTAATTTAACATTTAATGTACACAATTTTTAAGTTTAATTTGGAAGTTTGCAGAATAAAAGCAGCCTAAGAAAAACAGTTTATATTCAGATTTGCTGACACTGACAATACTGACAGTATTTACGACCTCAGTTACACAAAATTACTTAGAACTTATCGATGTCACTTTGACGGTATGAATTTTATTTTAATGAAGTCTGACTTCAATAAAAGCTAATTAAAAAAAAGTTACAAGATGAAATTTTTTTTTTAAAATTTGCTCCGTTACATCGCTTCCGAACATACAATGTTCCATAAATGAAATAGTGTAACCGGAAGTGACTGGACGGGCGTCGGAAACTTTTCACACACTCGCACCCATCACTATGTTACTTTGAGTATTTCCGTTTAAAACTTTACTTTAACTACTTGTTAGAGTATAAGTTTACTTGAAGTGAGTTTAATTATTTGTTATCCTAATGGTGAGGACATAATTGTACGCTATGTTGAAACTTACTTTATAAACTACAATAAATGTTTATGTCAACACGTTTTGTGGTAACTTTGATTTATTATACGTTAAGAGGAATAGTTATCCAATATTAACAATATGAATTGAGATATTCTGTGATGCAAAATTTTTACATACCTACATATTAACTTCAAAAGTCCAAAATTAAATCTTAATAGTTATAAGCTAAAATAGAAATAAAATGCAAATTATTTTTTGTTTCTCTTATGGAGTTTCTCGTTGTAAAGAATTTATTAAACAGCAAACTCATACAATAAATTCTTAGTAAACGCTCGTTAAATTCATTAATTCGACTTTATGAAATCCCTGACAGGTTTATTTTATCCAGGATTAAGAAAGGAAAGTTAATTAGTTGACTTTTATGTACAAAAAAATATTTTACACACTTTTACAGTTTTCTAATTACATCGTTAAATTTGTAAAACAATTAATATATTTTAATATGCTATGACCATCAAAATAATATATATTTGCTATTCTAATTGAAATAAATATAATTCAAGTTCACTGGCTATGACCCGCTCTGCTTCACCAGGGATGCAATTTTTTTATACACAAACCTTCCTCGTTCATCCCTCTTTCCACAAGTGAAAACCGTATCGAAATCTGTTCAATGGTATAGAAGTAGTTTGAAAGCATTTTGTTCACATTTATTTCTAAAACAAACTTATAAATATAGGTATATATAGTTGTGGCACTAGTAGAGCTACCAATTATTGAAATGATCATAGCATATGAAAAACCACAATACTCAATATATTCATATTTTCGCATGAAACCAGTCCACAAAGTATCTAAAATTTAAATGAAAAGTTACATCTTAGATCTGTGTTAAATGTTTAGGGCCATTTTGTTTTTTCACGTAATTATTATTAATTGCGTGGAAATGACTTTTTATAATGTTTAAAAAATCAACAAACCTTTTTTTGCGCGAGCCGCGAATACAGAGACAACTGCCGCATTAGCAACAAATGAAAAAAAAAAAAAAAAACATTTAAATCCTCCATTACACGTGGCAAAAGCTGTTTAAACGTTTCCCCTCACGCAAACATGCGAAGTGATGACGTCAACTGTTTAAATTACCTTAATAATGGTTAGTAACGATAAGTGTTGCCCGACTTATTAATGAGTCATATTATTAGTAACGAGTATCGATTGAAAATTACCCTTACTAAATCAATAGAAATTGAAAATAATCTAATCAATTTTTTATTCCAAACATAAACTGTCTCATGTATCTTAATATTTTTTTTTTACAGTTAACTTCGTCAGCGCCTCTTTTTATTTGTCAGGCTTTGAATTTTATTGTTATTTGTATATGATCCTTCGGGATCAGTACTTTTTCTGGGTGAAAGTCCTATGTCCCTTTCTGTACCCTTGGCAACGTATATGCAAAATTACATGTAATTTAATTACTTACATTCATGTAAGTAATTTCGAAGACTTGGAACAACGTATAATGAGTTATTATTAATATTTTAAAAACTTTTTATATTTATAATTTGACATATTTTCTTTAGTATGGGTGGCAGGCAGGGGTCCACTTGTAAGTAGACACCTATTGTCAATTATTGTCTATTATTATTTATTGTCTATTGTCAAAGCCGCAGGGTATTTCTAGTGTTACTGCTATATTAAAATAATAGTAGGGAGGGAGATGGCCTGTTATTTCATGGCTGTCTTCAGATAGAGATGATGTCAACAAATGTATGGATCTACTCGTACGTGAGTTCTACTGACGAAAATGAGATGTTCTACAACGTTTAATAATTCACACTAACTCACACATGTCCTCTTTCCAAAAAAATACTTTCCCAACACTAGTTACTGAAATTTTGGCGGAGAGTCGCATGCTCGGCTAAGCGACTGTCCGATTGGCCTCGCATAATCCTATTACAAATTCTGTGTACGCGGCTTGGACACAGATTCGGCCGTGATTTATAATCCTGCAAGGACTGAATTGCAGCTACGCATTAAACTTAATTATAGTGGAATTATAAGATTTACTTATTATTATTATTTAATGTGATATTATTATTTAATATATAAAATATAATCCCAACTCGATTTATTACTTTTTATTCTGGCTGGTGAGGGGAATTGTTCGTATATTGTTTGTTGAATATTGAATTTGTTGAAATTTGAAATTGTTTAAAATTTACTAACTCTTTGTTACTCATTATTTATTACAAAAACATAGAAAAAGAATACACTTTCTGATCGCTTGAAGCAACATCTTCCAGACGATCAATCGAAGAAACGGCGGCGCTACAAAAATGTATACATAGAATAAATATTTATGTATAATGTATACACATACAAGGATAATTTTAATAAAAGAACTAACATAATAAAAGAACACAATAAAATAATTTTTGTTTGTAAAAAAGATAATAATTATTTTTTTCACCTCTCCAGCACGAAAAGGGTGCTTGCTGTTGGTGCCTAGAAACTCGCAGAAAAATCGATTCTTGATGCGAGCGTGATTCAAAATTCGAACACGCGATTTAAATCACAGGAATAAAATTTTGATTTTATTAGTGTGTATAGCCATAGCCAGCCATAGCCTACTAGAGTCGGCCGACCATAGCCGACTAGAGTTGGCCCAGCTGTGAAGATAGTTTCACAGCCGTTCAGATACTGGTTCAGCATTAGGTCTTGGTGTTTTTGTACTGTTTTGGTAAATATAAACCTAAGCAACAATTACAACTATTTTCAGGTGTCTTTCAAACTATTTAATGCAAACGAAACTTAAGAAATACAAATTGACTACTAACAGTGGAGAGAGAAAACTTTTCAGACAAGTAAGATTTCGTTATGCATAATTAGGTTTAGATAAAGTCACTAAGCAAATTAGCGTAGACAAAGAAAATCTTGTTAACGAGGTGATTTTGTCAATCATGAATATTAAATATTCTCCCTACGAGTATAATAATTTTAATCTACAGGTTCTCTCGGGTTGGTGGCGACGGTAAAGAATTTTTATTTTTTCTTTTGTTGACAATGGTAGCTATATATAAGCTATACGTCATATTATATCCATACATCTTAAGGATTCGCATTTACGGATGAAAGTCTTTGTTGAAGCTCTTTCTCAACGACAAATGACTTAGATAGAACTGTAGCTTACCTGTAACAGGTAGAACCTAGTATGATTTAGCCTAGTACACTAAAAGTGATTACTATCGATGCAGAGAAAGTAGGTCGACATTTTAGCCTTTTGTGACCCCGCTTTGTGATGTTTCGTAGCTAACACATGTTCTCATTGTACCTATGTTACGTGTATGTCCATTGTGAATGGTTTTATAAAATTTATTTTACTGTCCTTAATGGGTGGGTTTAAACTGCGGTTTGATCCGTATTGATTTGACTGCTATTATAATGCCTTTATAAATAACTTCTAATCTAATCATAAGAATTCATATCTGATAAGGATTTATTACGCTTTCACGCGATTTCATCCAATAAAATACTGTTTTCGTCATCCAATATACATAAGTTTAAGTGGGATTATGCGATTTTTGCCCACTAATAACCTCTCATACATGGGATTAGTTCCAGTCCTGAGGAGATTTTATGGCTCCAGTACACGGAGTGCGTTCGGCCAACATGATCTGTACCATGAGTTATAATGACCGCACTAGCGAGAGCGTAAAATTGACAGTTGACAGTTTTTCATATAAACGTTTTACGCTCTCGCTAGCGATTGCGGTCATTGTAAACTCATGGTAAAGGTACTGGTGCCATCACTTGTATACTTACAAGAACCTGGAGCCGACACCAATAAATTGTTGTTAGCGCGGTATGACATTTGGTGGCAGCGTCTTCTAATGATAAACTGTTCGTTTTATAACCGTTCTGATTTTGTAACTTTTGAAAAAGCTTTGATTAACTTCTTGTCAAAATTATTTTATAATACGCAACATCATAGAACCCAAATCTTTTAAAAGTTGCAGTAATAGGCATCTTCTGGGTGAGCTCGCTACTTCATCGGCCTCATCTCATCAAGAGAAAACCTATTATTAATAAAAAAAAAATCTTAACCACATTGACTTAAAGTGTGTTCGATAATAAATGGTCAAATGAGATATTTGTGTCAAATTTTAGATCCTCAGTACCTCAGTTTGTTAGCGCATTCTTTGTCTGGAAACCGTATGATTGTTTCTGTCTTGCGTAAACAGAATGAACGGCTCTGACTACGCGGTTTATTTACACTGGTCTTGTTGATACAGCTAGATCAACATTGAAGTAGAAATACTGACTGTAATAGAGAGAATTTAAATGACACCACGAAATTCTATCAGGTTCAACTTTCACACAGAAAAGTTTTTCTATGTAGATTGCAATGAGAAACAAATAAATAGTCATAATAAACATTATACAAAATACAAAAATACAAAATAGTTTATTTTGTTTTATCTTAAACCTTTTTAACAATTTTAAAAATCTCCTATTAAGTATAAAAATACTTGTATCAGGAGACCCCGCTTTTCCATCAATGCATTCAAAACACAGGTTACATTAGAACTACAATCATTGTTAAACTATCTGTAGAAGAAAAATGGGTAAGTGTATGTGTGTCTGTGAGTGTGTGAATGCGTATGTGTATATGTGAGTATGTAGTATTATCTTTTTAAGTTAAGTGTAATTTTTATTTTAGTCTTATTTCATAATGAGATATGCGTTTACATAATAATTATTTAACAAATCACTTGTTTTTGTTTACCTTTCATAAAATTGGTTTTCATTAATTGAATATCGAACAAACAAGGTAAGAAGCTATGTCAATTCAGAGAACTGTATCCGCTTTTTATTACTCAACCCTGATACATTATTGTACCGTAAAAACTCATCGGTCCCTGGCGGACTTAGATCAACACGAGACGGAGCAATTCGCAATATTTCCTCTGTAATAGAAAAAATACAATACTCATAAATAAAGGTACGTATGACGTCACAATGTTCCAGTTCCGAGCAGTATCGTTAAGGGAATCGACTCGTATCGTATGAAAGAATGAATCGAATCGATTGTCCGTCTATTCGATCTTACCTCGAGGGAGTTTTTCGAATCTATTCTTACCTATATAATTATTATAATAAAACATGACTACAATAAATCTGAAATATTAAAATCACATGAATATTATGAAACATTGGGATGCGAATCAGTTATCTGTAAAGGTGAGTAGCATCAACTTCAAAGACAAATGATGTATATAACAAAATATATATGTTATAAAACATATATCACGTTTTATATATTATGTGGACGATGTGTGTTAATAAATAAAATATATAACGCCAGACATTAATTTAGCCTATGTGCATTTTGAAATTCTATTCTAATTTTTAAATTTTTAAAGCGGATGAGTAGATTCGAAGATTTACCTCCTATATACACATAAATGAAAAAAAGGAAAGCGAAATCATCGACAACGTTATCTAGCCGTTTTCAATGGAAACTATTATAATATAAAGTCTGATGTATAGTTCAAACCGGGTAATATATAAGATTAGCTAATTTTTTCATGAGATTAGGAAGCGGGGATGTGGGAGTAGCACTGCCAAAGCACCAAAGCCAAAAAGCCTCAAATTATCTGTCCACTGTTATTTAATTCAAGACAATTTTAATTATATTGTGGGTGAATAAATAATAGACGCCACATATAATAGACAAGATTTATATACAATAGCTTATAATACAATAAAATACACAATGTACATCGCTCGGTTACTTACATAAGTTGTAACGAAGTAAGGACGTGATTTCAACAGCTGAATCGCAGGTGCACTGGTCTACGTGACCGCGTTTCTTTTGAAAAAATGAAAACGAAAACAGAAGAACCAAAAAGTTTCCTAAATGGAGGTCGTCACAATATAAATAAAACAGATATAAAAAGAACTACAATCACATTAAGATCACATAAAATGAGTGTCCCTCTCTTTGTGATCCTAAATCCGCATATAATACGTTTCTTCAGGCACATCCTTGTAGGACGGAATCCTTTCAAGTTTCACTTTAAAAATTCATCCGACCGTTTAATCCCCGGCACGGAAACAAACAAAGGAACATCCTGTATATTGATGTCTGTTTACATGTAATCGTAAAAGCAACACAAATCGATATGAAGAATTTTTTCTTTTATAATAAAAACTAGATGTGTCCCATAGTTTTTCACTTTATATCTCGGATGGCTAGTATTATTATAGATTACTAGGAGTTAAAATGTTTCCGGTATTCGATATTTGAAAATTATTTGACTTTCATTTATTTTTTAAGTCTGTCTTTAAGGACTGTCTTTGGTAGAAGTCATTGCTTTTTGTGCTTCACAATATATATATTTTTTAAATCTGTGAATCACCGCTCTAAACCAAAAATGGAAAAATTTGAAATACGTGCCGTGATAAAATACTTCGTACTGAAAAAAATGTCTACCAGACATTTTTCATGAAATTTCAAATCTAAAAAATAAATTAAAAGGCGATGTGTGTATGTATGTCCCCTATAGACTCCAAAACCGCTGAACCGATTTTGATGAAACTTTCAGACAATCTTCAGACTAGTCCAGCGGGTGTTCCTGTGAAGTTTGGTGGCGATCGGACGCGCATATATTAGTACTTTATATTAGAAGAAAATGCTCCATCATATTCCATTGTTCAATTTTGGTGTTCCGAATTCAAACGTGGAAGAACAAGCTGCAAATTGTCTCTATCTTATGTAACAGATGAACTGTATCATTCTGAGGTTATAGAAGCGACGTTCTAGCTTAAATAATAGTCTTATTGTCCATCACATATTATCGTTAAAAGCGTGTTTAATTAAATGTAATTTGAAAAGATCTCGAAAGGGGTATAAACTGATAGGAATTTCACTAAAACTCAACAATTTAAGGAACCTAAATAAGCAAAGTTTACGGTGTTCGGCACTTTTGGGATCCAATTTGATAAAGGGGAAAGTTTTATTTGTGCCAAGTTATTTTTGGATTGTTTGTGAAAAACTTCATCAGGTGTGCAATGGAGAGAAAATAATAGGTATATAATATATCAAAATGTAGTTTAAATTAGGTTATTGATACCTAAATAAGTTATATCTATTATTAAAAAATTATTATAATATACTACTATTAGATCTATATCTATATCTATACTAATATTATAAATGCGAAAGTATGTTTGGATGTATGGATGTTTGTAACTCTTTCACGCAAAAACTACTGAACCGATCACTATGAAATTTTGCATACACGTTGTCACCAGACAGGACATAGACCTTTCATCCAGAAAAAAAAGGACTATTTCCGAGGGATAAATAAAAAATAAAATTCTTACGCCTGGCTAAAGTGTTATAGCAACACGAGGTCAAGCGTTATATTGTTTTTTTTTTAAATTTTCAACGCGGACGAAGTCGCGAGCACCAGCTTCATGTATTGAAAATGTATTGGTCCAATTTGTCAATATTTTGGTCCAAATTACTTTTTAGATTTCTATTACCTACTCGTTTAGCTATCTTCTGTATCTATACTTACATATAATTTGCAGAAAAAATACTTCATATTAGATTTTATATATTCAACAAAATTATGTGAAATTCAATATAACAAATACAAAATTACAAATTCACAGCCGCGTGTGCATTAAAAAAATGCAGTTATAATATAGTTAGTTAGTTTATAATGTTCTTTAATCGAATTGTCTATTTTGGTTTGATAGTAAAAATTATATCATATAACACAAAGTAATATTTTTTTTTTAAATTCCTATTTTGTATTTGTTTTACAGACAAGACTTCGCTAAGACTATTTAAGAATAATCGTTCTTCAATTTTTTTCTCGATATTCTATGTAAGTGTATGAGACATGCTGATTCGCCAGCAGGCAACTGATAAGTTGAGGACGTGCTTTGGAATAAATCATGGATTCGCATCGTGATCGCCATAACTTGTGCATAACGGCGTTCATCACACACATTACAATGAAATCTTTTGAAAAATAAATAAATATATATATATCGATAGAATAATTTCGATCTACGTGGGTTCAGAAAATAAAGAAGTAATATGAGCGAGTTATAGCCACCGTCTCAGCTATGATTAAGAACAAAATCGATTAAATTTCTACATACGAGTAAAAATATTTGTCTTAGCCAATATTATTGCTAGGAACGGGTCACTCTTTTCTATCAAGAAGTATGACTTGTAGTGAAGTATGTCTTAGCATGTTTTTGAGATTTCCATCAAAGCAAGCAATCATAATTTTTAATTTTGACAAGTAAGCGAATACTTGAATCTGTACGCTTAAATGGGATTCGAATTTGCGTCTGTCGAGTTGGCTGTAAGTTCATACAAAGCCACAAGTAAACACATACATTGTTTAGTGAACAGTTTTGAGCCCTACATTGAGATCATTACAGGAAGTGTACTTATACATTTTGACCTTTATATTTCATTAATGGAGTCTACATAGGATTCGAGGGTAATCAAAAATTAACGCGAAGTAATCCGCGCCCCGCCGAGTGTTTACATTAGGGCTTTGGGAATGGCTTGCCATTTGTTCTGACGTAATGATTTTGTAGGTACACTTACTATTCACATAGTAACTTCACCTAATTCCCTATGTTTCTAGAGAACTGCTTTCGTTCATAGAACACGTAATAAATGGCATTTTTCTTACTTTATATTTTAAGGAATTTTAATTATATTCTCTGAACTGTTGAACTACGTTTAATATTTTTTTAAAGGAAGCCCTTATAAAGTGTGGCACTAAATTTCATCGCATCTAGTTTTATTTTTATTATTTTGTTTACATAATTTTAAATTTAGTGTAAGTAAAGTTATAAAGATTAAAACAATGTACTGTGTACATGAAAGGGGTTGGTACATTTCACCAGACAGGCTGCAGTTAATAACCGTTTTATTTCTAACTAGCTGTTGCACGCGACTCTGTCCGCGTAACTTTATAAAATATGGCCTATGATACTCGCTGATCGTGTATAGATTTCTACAGGTTAAAGATATTTTAAAATTAGACCAGTAGTTTTTGAGTTTATTCATTACAAATAAAAATGCTTGCGTTAACCGGCAACGGCAACGGTGGACTTTGCAAAAGTTTAAACGTAAATCGGCTTATTTATTTTTAGTTTATGATTTCTTAAACCTAATTTTAGAATTCATTATTAAATTAATTCTAAGCTTATTTGACGTACATTCTATCATTTTAAATTGAATGTTTTATTTAGCTTTGGATGTAAGGAAGCTAAGTAATTTATGATTGCCAATCGACTTAACCCTTCCACAAATACACACTGAATCGTGTGCTAAAACCGATGTTTATTTACCACAAAATCGTAACGAGATTTAAACGCAAGTGCACGAAAACCACGAAACCGTAAGGTTTTCAAAAGAGAAAGATAAATTCTCGGTTCAAAAGTTGAAGGACTTGCGCCCTCAGGCTGTCTTGTCATGAGCAAGCGGTGGGAAGTTTCCGTGGTTACATGCTACGTCTGATTTATACACGGACAACTTTGTTTGCTTTCTTGTTCAGACCGGGTTCAATTTGTTCTGAGTTTAAAAAAAATAATGGAATACATGCTGTTGTTTTATTTGTTAATAAATCGTTATGTTCATAGTACTAATGAGTGCGACTCGCTGCTTCGCATGAGGTTTCAATTTATATATTATAAATAAAAACCTTCCCCGTTTATGGGAAAACCGGGTTCAAATCGGTTAAATCGGAGTTTTAACATTTTTATGTATTTTTTTAAATACTTTTTAACATTTCATACATTCAGCCTTAGATTAAGACTAGATGGTGCCTGCAACTTCGTGCGAGTTGAAAAATAAAAAATATAACGCCTGACAAAATATATCCTACTAATACTATAAATTCGAAAGTTTGTGAGGATGCATTGGATGTTTGTTACTCTTTCAAGCAAAAACGGCTAAACTGATTTATGTCTGTTTTTCTGTGCGTTTGTGCAAGTTAATCTCAGAAACGGCTTAACCGATTTGAATGAGGTTTTCACTGATGTATTGATGATTACCTGAATTAAACTGCAGGATACTTTTTATCCTGGAAGTATGTTTGGTTACTGTGGGATTTTCAAAAAACGAACTACAGCGCGTACGAATTTGCGGTTACCAGATAGTTCCGAATATAATTTCTAAAATATCCATTTTATTATTAAAAATAAGACGAAGATTCGAAATTAAAGTTGACGGAAGCAAATTTTACAAGTTCGTGCATTACCAAAATGTCATGATTAATAACAATTCTAACACTGAAACTGAGTTGGATTTATTAAATTGGATTTACATCGAATTGTCTTACGAAATGAGATCGGAGCAAGGCTCCGACCGATATTATATTAAAAGAAAGTAAAACCAGGGTTATATTAAATTAAATTTTCTGGACATCTGTTGTACAGCAGCGGCCTAAGCCGGATCAAGAATTAGCATGGACGAATTAATGTTTAAAATTAAACTGTGTAAAATATATCAATTTAATTACCGGTTCTGCTAAATATTTATATTTCATAAGTCTCTACTTAAAAGTATCTATTAAAAAAGCAAGGATTGTGTGAGGCCTTATTTATTTTTAAATTCTCTATTATTAGCTTTTGTGATTTAAAAAAAAATTACTAGCTGTGCTCGCGACTTCGTACCCGCTGTAGTTCGTTTTTTGAATTTTTTTGAATTTTTTACCAAACCATCGGTTTGCTCTTGGCCAGCATCTAGCATCTAGCAAACCTATGATGGAGCTTATTCACCCAGAAGATGCCTATTCACTCGAACTTTGACCGAAAAGATTTGGGTTATATGAGCTCGGAAACACAGACGCCGGCAGGGAGTTCCAAACTTTAGCGTAATACTACTTTTTCCGGGATAAAAAGTATCCCAGGTGTTAACACGAGTAATGAACTATTTTTGGTAATAAATCGCGTTTTTGCGTGATTGAGTAACAAACATCCAAATTTTCGCATTTATAATATTATTAGGATTTCTGATTTACCCTTTTCGTTAGAGGTTAAGTGATAAAATTAATAGTTTATAGTAAATGGTTTTTCTGTTTCATAATTAAGTTAATAAACAAAAATTGTTTTTGAGTATTGTAATTTAAAAAATAATGTCACAGGTGCAGTAGGTATAACATTGCTCTGCAACGGCGAACCAGCGAATAGAAATGAAGGGATTATGAAAGCGAGAGACATATTAAGGTATCACGAGATGTGGCACGAATGTAACATGTGAAATGAACATTCCGCGGTGCCCTGGAAAATATCCTAAACGTGCACAGCTGAATCTAAATGATGAAAATGTTACACAACAAAATACATAATGTACTTAGTTATGTACTTTAATTCAGAGATGGTTTTGCCGCGCAAAAGGTGAATGGCCAATTATTTCGTGTGCTGTGATTCGTTTTCTGACCTTATTATAAAATGTGATATTTTTCATCATATTTTTCAAAGACGTACTCAATTATGAGAAATTTTTTTTTCACGTTCAATTCAAGTTGCTTTTGAATTATTTAAATGATATTGACTATTAGCTCTGATATTTTTATTACTAACATGTGTCCGTGACATAGTCCGCGTTGAAAAATTAAAAATATAACACCTGAGAATTTGACATTTAAATATCGCTGTGACGACGGTGGCGCCGCCACGGCGATAGTTTATATTTATAGACGATCCGTCGGTAACCTGACATTTTTCCAGGAAATGAAGCTTACTATTTATTAATCCAGGTAATAAACTATATGTATTCCGAATTTCATCCAAATCTGTTTAGCCGTTTTTGCGTGAAAGAGTAATAAACATCCATCCATATGTATCTACACAAACTTCACGCATGATTCAGACAATTTCAAAGACTATTGAAAAAATCTGGGTAGAATCGAACGATGATAGTTCCTCATTAAATTATTTAAATCGGATATTTCGTGTAGAAATAATTTTTGTGAACATGATATTTTACTTGGCCAATACATTTCAGGAGGTTGACAGTAATGGTATGAACAAGAACTAATCTAGTGAATCTAGTCTAGACAATGACTACGAGTATTACGAAAAAGTGGAAATTGAAAAAGTAACGGCTCTCTTTGAAGTGTGTAAAGCAATTTGTTGTAAGAGATCCAAGGTCGGGATAAATTGGAGTCCCTAAATGTTTGATGTTAAGCTCTCTGCTAAAGGTTGTTGCAATTTAGTATTATAATCTAGTGTAAAACATTTTATGTGTAATATTATAAAGAGAAAATATTTGTATTTTTGTATTTATTTTTGTAACGAATTAACTCAAAAACGATTGACCGATTTTAAAAATTCTTTCCCCTATAGAAAGCTACGTTATCAGCGAGTAAAATAGACTATATTTTATAAAGTTAAGCGGGCGAAGTTACGCGCAACAGCTAATATTTTATAAAGGTAAGCGGACGAAGTGGCGGGCATAAGTTACTAATAACATAAGTCAGTATACATCTATTATTCTTCTAGTATTATGATGTATTATGATCGGTTATACTAGTACATCATAACATTGTAATGTACTGTTATAACCGGAGAAAGGGACTGTTTACATTTTAGAGGTCAGCTTATCTTTGGAAAATGAATCCATGTTGATGTTCTGATCCACAAAATATACAACGTTGGATTATCTAATTCAACGTTTGTTGAACTTGAAATAGGTAAATATTTTCTTTCCTATATTAAGTAGGTAATTTTTTTCAATATTTTGGTCCTCAGATAGACAGGCTACGTCACCTACCATGGAGTCTGTAGAGTTGCTACTATAGAGTACGCTACTGTAGAAGTAGCTTATAAACAAGCAACTCCACAGGTGCTGAAAGTGTGCCGCCTACCATAGTAAGGTTAAAGATAAAGGAAAGGAATTCCTAATGGAAGGGACAGGGAAATAGACTCTGGTATTCCTTACTCACTGACCGAACCACAACCGCACACATCTTGTTATTTCACAGTTTTCTTCAGTAAGGGAGTGATTACTGAAGCCAGACGGGCTGTCCATATGATTACGAAACGCAGTGTGCCCTGCCGCTACTTTTCATATCCAGACTAGAGTCAACTGTGAAAATTGTCCCTGTCGGGAATCGCACCCGAGACCCCTGAGACTTATAATATTAACTAATGTATTAACTTTACTATAAACTTTATAGTAATATTGTAAAAGAAACTAAAAACATACCTATGTGTTAATTTTAACAATTACACCGACCTCGATAAAATTATTATATATATCAGCATGAAATTTAGCTTTGTCCTATGAGGAAAATAGATTATTTCAAGGCGAGCGAAGCCGTGAGTAGGAGCCAGTTTCTAATACGTAATTGATTTTGATTTTGAAAAAAAAAAAAAAAAAGAAATGTTCATGTTATTTAAATTATACCTAAATGAGAAAGTGAGTTGGTTTGTTACGCTATCACGGCTTAACCACTTAACCGATCATCATGAAATGTTGTATGTACATTGTCAAGGATACAGAAAAGGACATAAGGTACATTTCGATAGAGTAAAAGTACTGTTTCTGAGGAATAATGTAAATATAAAAATTAAAAAAAAAAATCAATGTCTAACTAAAATATAATAAGCAATAAGATTTAATAAATGTTTAAACACGCAAGAAAAAAGGGCGCTGACGAATTAGCGGGCTAAGACTAGTATAAAATAAATTAACATAACTTTGTCTGCTGGGCATACTCGTATAGTTCGCACTCGTTCGCGAACAGCCTTAGAGCAAGGGTTGTGTTTGACCAACTACGAGTATTCTAGTCACGTGCGTGTCTAAGCGTGACTCGTAACGAGAATCGAGATACTAATGGTCGATGAAAAAAGCACAAAGGTATACCTGTTTAAGGACGAATGGAGCAAATTATATACAGACATAATATTATCATACTAATGATAAAAATTTTGTAACAAAGGTCAGCAGAAATAATTTATCCTACTTATATTATAAATATGAAAGTTTGTGAGGGTGGATGTATGGATGTATGGATGTATGGATGTTTGTTACTATTTCATGCAAAAACGGCTCAGCGGAATTGTCATAGAGATAATAGTTTATCTAAAATGAAATTTGGCACATATAGACTCTTTATCCTAAAAAAAATCTTAGGTTTTCGAGGGATGGCCTAAAACATACAAAAATCGGGTTACAGGGCTACAGTTGTCGTGGCGGCGCTACCATAGTGACAGCGTTAAAAATGTTTTTTTCATTTTTCAACGAGGACGAAGTCGCGGGCAACATGTAGTAATTAGTATATCATATTTATAATTTATGAACTCGCTTCATTTTCTGTAATATTTTAACTGTGGTGACTATAGTCACAGCACAATTCATTGTGACTATAGGCACAATTATTAATGCCTAATACAAACCGCCGTCACATTGAAAAGGATATTTTCCTTTTATTATAATTTAATAAAAAAAAATATGTATCAATAGAAAAAAAAAATTATTTACTAATAATGTTTTCTTAGTTTATATATTCTTTCTTATATTGATCGTAATAATTTTCTAAAAATCCGTTTTATTTTTTAATTATATTTCAACGAGGTTAATAAAAGCTTTTGATCACAGGCCAATTGTAAGTATTTTAATATCTGCATTTACTATTAAACGTAACTAATGAACAACACGTGGAGGCTGAGAACGGTCATTGCTACAGTCGGTGTAAAAATAAAACATTTTTTCACAAACGTTATTGAATGGCCGAACTCTATCGCCATTTTGACAGACGTAAGTTATTGGAACAATCGGATTCGATGAAATATTGAAAGCTGCCTCCCCTGCGCTGCACAGAACGTAGAATTTTGTCCGATACAAAAGGATGAAATGTTAAATTCAATTTCTTGTAATTGTAAAACTATTTTTTGTTTGTTTCTGTATCAATTACAGACAACAGTCATATTATTCTTATTGCTGGATGTTTGTTCAAATCTGTTGAACGTTTATTTGTTTTTGTATGTGAATGGTATGTGATAAACTTATATGTGTATATATATATGTGTATGTATGTAGGTATATATGTATTTATATGTGATATGTGAAGGTATGTGACTTAATTGTATAGTTTGTTTAAATTTTTTCTTCTTATTATTTTTTATTATTCCCATTATACAAATGTAAAATTGGCTTTTAGGTATGTTTTTTTTTTGTATGTAAATTGTATGTTGAGAGCTGTGGATTTTGAGTAAATGTATAAATAAATAAATAAACATCACGCAATTTCCAATCGTAAAAAAATTATTTTCATAAGGTCTAAAACTAAAACTATTTTGAGTACAATAAAATAAGTGCCATAAGACGTCTAAAACTATTTTGAGTGCAATAAAACATTATTTCTTATTAAATACTTTAAATGATACTAGCGACTCGCTTCCGGATTCGCACGGATACTTTCTGTGTAAATTATATACCTACACAATCCTTCTTCGTGTATCGCTCTTTCCATTATTGAAAACCGTACAAATTCTGTTGATCCCGTTTAGAACATGTTAGCGGAGAAACAGAGAGCGGCGGAGAATATAAAATAATGTATAAAATAAAGATAGGGTATAAATTTCCCTTTTGTATTAGCGCATAATTTTCAATTAGTGTCTAGTTTCATTGCTGAAATTTAGCTACGTTTGAATCTACAACAAGTAAAGGTGCCGAATGAAAATTGCGCAAAGAACTCTATGAGCACTCGAAAATTAAGCTCATTTTTCAAAGCGTTTCAACCGTAGCAAAATTATAAAACGGCCACGCTATTAGCACAATATGAAAGTCTCGCTTTATTCAAGAGTGCGCTTAGAAGAATAGAGGTTGGCATGGATCGTTAGCCGGGACTACAGAACACTACAGGGCAATTTACCTTTAAACTTAGGAAAGGTTTATTGAATATTATTTATTATTATTTAAAGTTTTACCTATTGAACATGGTATTTGTACTGGATCGAATATTAAGTATTGCGGTGTACTTGTGACGTGTTTTCCACAAATGGATTCATCGACTTCACGTTCCTTCTTGCCTTTCTTGTTCTGGGTGTTAACTTGTCTATTTTTTTTAAAGTTTGTAGAGAAATAGGTCCTGGCATTGAGTTCCCTTACTGACTCATCAAAACATTAATTATGTGAGACATTCTACTATAATCTTGTCACTGTATTTTGATTTTTGAAATAGTGAGCAGAATAACTCATCATACAAACAGACGAAGTGTAGTGCGACTATTTGGCGTCACGCCAGACGGTCACAAATTGCATTACCTAGATTACACTTGGATGTAGAAGCCTTTTGTAACTATACTTCTCAAATGTCCTTTAGCTGTTGAGTTGATTCCAGATATTGCTATTCGGCTAAGCACGTACTGAAGCTGTTTCTAGAATTTAAAACCAACAAGCAATATTTAATTCGATTTCCAATATCTAATGGGTGCAACTTTATTTATTTTATAATAACGTGAATTGTTCGTTAAGTATAGCGGAAGATAAAATCCAGCCAGAGATAAAATACTTGTACAAAGGGATAAGAAAGATTGTGTAATCAGAATGGTTGAATAAAAAGGCATTAAAACGAATTTTCTTATTGAGAACTTCAAATTTTTATTCGTGGTCTAAATGAATTTTCAAGCAATTGCTCAAATTAATCTAAAATAAAATATACGTCACTGAAAAAAAACTTCCGGTACAAGTTCGACCTATTTTAGACGCTAGTATAAGTAACTATTTAAAATATGAATTACAATCTAAATAAAAAAATATGTAAAAATTATGTGAATGTTAATTTTCTTCATATAAAAATGTTTAGTGATGTTTTAAACCAGTACCGTAATGCTTTTAGTTTTAGAATGAAAATTGAGCCAATCTTCTAGTTGGTAAATCCAATTTTGTAGTATCGTTGTATGTTTTTCGAATATTGTAGATTTTTCTGTTCTGTTTTATTTTGTAACAAAACAACCAATGGTTTGTATAATTGTACTGTTATGCACGGTTGCGATTTTTTGCTGCAAATGACATACACCAACCTTCCGCTTTAAAGGACCAAAACCAATCGGCGGAGAGCCTCGCGGCTTTGGAAGTCGTTAATTAATTTTGATGAATCTGTATAACTTTTGCTGATAGCTCTGTCCAAGCACCAGCGGCGCATCTTTCAAATGTCTGCCTTATCAACTTTCGTTGGTAGTTTCTGCGACTACCATGGATGTAATGTTTTTCGCAGGTAACGGGGAATCAAATTACCCAAAACAGGGAGGTAGTGACGAAAAATAACATTATGGAACTTTTACGAGCCCTCGTACTCTCTTATTTCATTATTGAAAATCTAAATCCGTTGCATGGTCTAGAAGAAAGCGGAGAAAAAGACAGCATGTTACAAGTGATAAAATTAAATATCATAATAATCTGTTTCTAACGCAAAGGCGATGACGTATTGATTGATGATATTGTTGCATGAAAAACGAATCTACAATATAAATATTTAATCCAGCATCGCCACAAACACACAGCTAGTTGTGAACGTTATATAGACCGAGTAAATATTTATTTTTCCGCGATTCCCCATTGAGAGAGTCCATTCTTTTATTTATTGCTTTCATTTCAGTTCGATTGTGTTTTAAATTACTCGTGTGATTGTCAGATAATTTGTGTGCCTCGGACTTTTTTGTGCGCTTTAAAAAATGTCCACTTTTGTCCGTGATGGTTCATGCCTCGCCTATGTTAAAATGTTGCATTTATTTGCATCTCTTTAAATGATATTATTTTAATAAATAGTTATGAATGAACAACAAATTTGACGTTTATTGCGAAACTACATCCACTCCAGTTTTCACACGTAATAAAGATTTCCCTGAAAATTATGTACGCACAAACCTTGTTCCATTATCGCTCTTTGAATTAGTGAAAACTGCATCAAAATACGGTGGCTAGTTTAGAAGAAGTTAGAGAAGTAACAGTTGGAAATTCAACTATTGAAGTTGTTAACGAGTACATATACTTGGGACAAACAGTCCAATTACATACAGCCAACTTCGAGAAAGAGGTAAATCGTTAAATCCAGCTCGGATGGGCAGCGTTCGGGTAACTCCGAGACATTTTCTCGTCCGAAATTCCGAAGTACCTCAAAACAAAATTTTCGACTAATGTGTGTTGTCAGTTATGACATATGACGCTGAAACGTGGTCTTTCATAAAGGTAGGCAGAGTACTTGCAGAACCTATGTCTTGCTTATGTTAATAATCGGTAGCCGCCTGTCGACCGTCAGCCGGCCTGCTGCTGACCTATTGATACAAAAATAATAATTAAGAAATCTATGTTATAAATATCTATGAGACTAGTACTTACGAAATAAAAGGATTAAGCTTAAAATGTTATATTTTAATAAAGTAAAATATAATTTCCCTCGCAGCTAGTAAGCGAAATAAGGATAAAAATGTATCCGTAACAAAACACTTGAAAGCGTATCTTCAGCAAACGAAGGGTGCGCCAAAAGAGAATGTTTTATATAATAATCAACATCGGTTTCCAACATCTGTTACTAGGGACCCAAGTGGCCTTAATTAAAATTAAAATTGAATTATGAGTAAAACGAGACCACAGATTTTATTGATAATTGAGTTTTGCTATCGATGGTAGATACTGTGAGTAAATCCTATGTAGGTAAAGTTGAACTCATGTTTTGTATTTGATGGAACAATATTGTTGTGATCCTTCAACATCAAAGAAGACGGTGTAACATATTTACAAGATATATTTTTACTTATATTTGTTCGTGCGGCACACATCTATGTACGAGTACGTAACTCAACTTAATATATAATACTACCGATTTGCTCAGCTTTGCCGGCTGTGACCACAGTGAAATAACATTTGATTTGATTTCACTTAATATAACAATTTATGTTATACAAAAACACTCACTTTACAATATAAATACGTTACCTACATACATTTGAATCGGTTAAAAGCAGTGGCAAGCTTCCGTGGGAACATTTATAAGTCTTTCTAAAACTAGTTAATAGCTATCTCTAGTTATAACTAGATGGTTAATCACTATTTCAATCAATGACAACTAAAAGGTGATGCACCACGATCCGTCAGAGCAAATAATGTGTTTAACGGCCTCAACAACAAATCTATGCCGACTTGTAGACATGATGATCAATTCAACCGCTATACATACTACATAGTTAGTATATTTATATGAATATAGCTAACTGATCATCATCCTCATTTCTGCCGTAGGACGTTCAGCCCTGGATCCACCGTCGACCTGCAGCCCTTATCCATCTTGTGTCTATCCATGTTTTGGGTGGATGTGCTACGCTGCGCTTGCCGGTCCGTGGCCTCCATTCGAGAACCTTCCGGCCCCATCGGCCGTCGGCTCGCCGTAATTTATGTCTCCTGCCCATTGCCACTTCAACTTAATCCATCGGGTTATGTCGGTAACTTTCGTTAGTCTATGTAGCTAATGAATATTGCTAATTAATAGGCCTCCGTTCACTTGGATCCTAGACGTCTAGGATCCCATGGGATCCTAGGATCCTTTTTTTTTCATTTTGCCTCCTATCCATTTTTATTGACATTATCGAGTTACTTTCAATCCCATTGTCATACAATAGGATTCAAAGATATAGATGAAATTTTAGTGAACAAAAGTTGCGAAAGTGACCTGAAGTCACAAGTAAGTTTCGCCTTAATTAAATACAAACGGAAATGTTCAATGAAGTAAAAACATGGCTAGTCAAGAAGTTGCCATTTTAATGAAGGCCTTTGTAACTGAAGTCGAAGTGACAGTGTATTGTTTCCTTTGTTAGAGTATGCTAATTAACATCGCATCCCAATACTTTAAAGCCTTTTGAAATTGTAGTAACGATTTTAAAGTAATCAATAGAAATGTTTAATTATTTATAGTAGATAAGTACTCGTAAAATACATAATCGAACAGGAAAAGAGCCATAATGTGACCTGATCTGACATATATATACTCTATTTATTTGAGCAAGAGATTTTATGTAAAATAAAATCTTATCTAAAGAATAGACAGACAAACAGACAGACAGACTAAGAATAGACTTTATCGAATTTGATTATAGATTGTAAAAGGCAAGCTGAATTGCAAATAAGAACCAGATGACATACTCATAACTCATAACGACGAATAAAAGTTAGTAATGCAGAAATTCGCTATCATGCATAAGTCTCAAAGTGCAAGCAGACAATTTCCTCTGACGTCTGCAAAGTTGAATGTGAGACGAGAACGCTTATCGTTCACTAATTACGAACTTGCTTGGAAACTACACTTTCACTTTGCTGCAATGGGTGTCTTTGCTAACCGCTTTGTTTGTCATTGCTCTTTGTGACAAGTGACGTGGCGAGGTGATGGAGCTTACGTATGTGCCTTGTGAGATACATTATAATTTCTTTTCTTTGAAAACATACAATCACTAATAATAATTATTACTCACCGAAATAAACACGAAACAAGCACAACTGTTGTTTATTTCACGGTGGTAAGGGGATGGTTACTGTCGCCAGATGGACAGCTCAAATTATGACTGTGGAATGCCCAAATTATGACGATAAATCAGTTATCACTTAATACACTCTGAACCCAGTGGGTTAGCCTGTC
Source organism: Synanthedon myopaeformis (assembly GCA_944738685.1). NCBI lineage: Eukaryota > Metazoa > Arthropoda > Insecta > Lepidoptera > Sesiidae > Synanthedon > Synanthedon myopaeformis. The sequence continues at coordinate 9,818,410 of OX122917.1, forward strand.
TGCCGCCATTTTGTAATAAAAAAAATCTGCGCAATTTATGAACTCTACATTTCCTAGTTGTTGCGAAAAGATTAAATACATTTACAACTAATTGATATGTGTACATTCAACAGTAAAATCAACAAAGTTAGTACACATTAAAATCAACCGTGAGTTTTTGACAAACATAAGAACATAACTTCATGTTGCTCCAGAATACAATTTCAAGATACAAGTTTAATTACAACTTGTATGTTATTCCCTGAACTCCAATCTATCTCTGGACCAAATGACCAATGAACTAACTATTATAATAGAGATACAAATTGTATTAAATGTTTATAAACTAATATATCAACATTTTGGTTTGATTTACGAACTTCTTCAATTATAGCTTTTCTATGTATTATAAACAATGCAATCAGTGATATATAAATTAGTCGCCAGTGTCCATTTCTTTATCCCCTTTCTAATTCCTTATAATATGGCTGGCAACGCTCTTGCAGCACCTATGCGTTGCTTGTGTTGCAGGCGATGGTAGCCACCTCACCACCATCAAGTGGATCTTCAGCCTTTTCATCGATCATAACAATTAAAAAAAATCTAGGGTTTTTGGGAAAATTCTAAAGATACAACTCATCTCTGGGATTTTATATGATTGATTTGTGGGAGTTCCAGTATTGCTGTAAGTCCTGTTACTAACAATGATAATGAATACAATGTGTGCCAAATTCTATAATTGTCAATTGTGATTTCAATAATTAAATACGTGTACATGTATATATAAAGATTTCTTAATAAACATAATTTTATGTGAGTTTTATTTATTTTATATAAACATGAATGAAATAAATATTAAATACATTACGGAAATGATTACCTTAGCTTTTAATAATTGCTCTGTTGTAATTTCAATACAGCACGCAAGGTCCTCTATTTATGGGTGTTTTTGTTAATTCGTCTATCAAACTGTGTCCCTTTATGTCTATTGTCTATCAAATCTCTTATTACATATCTATCTTTGAAAGGAGTCAAAAGTCGCGTATTAAAACCTAAATCGAATATAGTTCAGTTTTTAATCGTCAATTTTTACAGATATCTATATTACAATCACATGAATGAATGAACTATGTATTAACATACATAGTAATTATTTATAGAACCCACAGTTTGCAAGTACTGCTCGAATTATCTGATTTTAGAAATTTTTATTATTATGTCATAACTTAGGTATTGTTGTTACAAAAGTAATAATTTAATAGTCGCAGGGAAAATTGCTTTCAGCAGTTATACATAAAGAGTCAGGCGTCTGGCGGCAGCAATCAGAACCACATCCTTAAGAAGACCACTGTAAGTGAAATAAAAGTAGGTTTGCTGCTGTATTTTGGTGAGCGAATAAGAGATGCTAGGGAATGTTCCTATTCGCGTGGCGGCTCACGGCATTTCAGTGGGCCACCATATTTAAAGTGAGGCGAAGCCATCGCTCTGAGCTGGGTTCGAAGACAACGTAGCGGTGTGTGGGATCCGAGGATAAGGCCTCGTTGTGATGTCGAACCCGCACATCACCATTGATGGTGGAATCCGAGGGGTTTTAGTGGGTATCCTCGTCGAAGGATAGTGCGTATTTTTCCCTCCTAAAAAAAGGGCCTGTTCCTATTGCCTTAACCCTTTGTCCAATATCCAAATACTAACAGATCCATTATTAATTGCACTTTCAAATACTATGGTGTTGCAAGAGGACCATTAGCCTTCCTGCAAACGTTCAGATAAAAAAAAAACTGATGAACTGATTCTCTGTCCAGGGCTCGTATTTTTCTTTTTTTTATATTAAAGTTTGTGGTTTTGTGATTTAAGTGCTTCAAAAATGGATCTATTTTATAATAAATGTGTACCGCAAAAGAGGTAGCGGCTGAAACTCATTGAGCTTTAATAATGAGTGGGATGAAGCTAACGAATGCCGTAAGTGCATCACTCATAAAGTATTCATAAAAACTTAATTGTAGTCTGATCGAATTTTCAGCACACAATTCTTGTATTACAAAAGTAATTTCCGGCCCTCCAAAGCCGTCTAGTATATACGTGCAAAAATTGTTTTTGTGTTCGCAATATGGAAATTGAGCCTTCTACAAGCATACATTTTAAATCGTCTATATAAAAGAAACATGATAGCCCGAAAAAATATTTTCTAAGGACGACGATCGATTTCAGTCTGGGCAAAAATTTCACTTAGGACATTACCTATTACTTCAACACTACGGTGTTTGCTAATACGTTATCGATTTTAAAAGAATATAGGGTAAATGATAAGAAGGAGATAAGGGTTATCTCTGGCATCTCACTTACTCACTGAAACACTAGTACACAGATTGTAACTTCAGTAGTCTTATGTTATTGCCGCATGGCGGGCTACGATAGGACCCCTTCATCACTTAGATCACAGCGTATGTAAAAAATATAGAAACACTTATTCTACAGATAACTGACCTAGGAATTGAGCATAAAACAAGAGCTAGGTAATGCAATTCATCAGTATAAGTGTCATCAGTATGTACATAGGTAAATTCTTTTTCTCTCTGCCTGTATGTATGCGTTAATTTCGGAAAGTTTTTAACGGATTTTATTCCTAATTGTATTGATATAAAGATGTACTTTTAAGAATGTTTATTCATTAAAATCTTATTTATATTTGCCGAGTTATCCCACGAACACGCCGCGGCGAAGCGTGCCCTAGTTCAGCTATTATAATTAAATTTCCATATTTCTATATATAGCATCCATTTTTTAAATAAAATTACAAATATAATAATCTGCGAGGTGGCCATACTTCCATATTTACCATACTTATTATTTACAGCTCTATGTAAGTGCCAGTAAGAACGCAAAGAATTTATAAGCTGAACTGTTTCAAAATAATAACAAAAAATTATTATATAAGTATGAAAACACGCGAACGTTTTAACACAGATCAATATGTATTTGAAACCCTGTTCCTTTATTGAGCGTATTATCGTTTTTTAAAACAATCGACACATTATAAAGGGCACAAGATGTTATCATTATCAATATGGGACCCGATTAAAATTATACTTCCAGTTTTCTAACCACGTTTTTCGATCTAAAATGAGAATCTTCACATTAAGTCAGGTAAACAAGGGGCGCTCATTTATTTTGGGCACGCGGCCTCGGAAATTGTGTGCCTTATTGAATGCCATAAATCATAACACGGCAAGGTGTTACAGCTCGTAAGTGCACGAAGAAATTTAAAACCATTTTGTTATAAAAAATTTAACGACGGTTAAAAGGAGAAAGATATTGAGTTCTAACAAAAAAATAAAAGATAGTGGTGGACTTATAATATTAGGGTCGCAATAAGAACAGGAAAAGTTTATAAATGATTATTAACTATCATTATATTAGTATTAATTAACCAACTCTATCCCTAAAATCAATAAGCAAGATTTAATGAACAAACTTCGCTTAGCAAAACAATTCTCTAAAAAGCAAACAAATATTTGTTGTCATTGTTGCCAATGCAAATACCGGGATCTTGCAACAGATCAATTTCATCTGAAATTGAAAAAACAGTAAGGGTGGGTAAAAACAAATTCCTGTCAAAATTGAGTCTCTCGTTCTGAGCATTAATTCTACAAAAGAAATTCCGGTTCAATTTTGAGTTTCGACCGGGGGAATCGTTAACCCTGACTTTACAGTGTTCTTTTAAACAATAAAAGCAAATTGAATAAGAGGCGGACCTTCCTTATGGAGTATTTCAAGAGCTGTGAGGTTTTAATTGAGAGAAGTGTCTGGGTATTTTAATGAAAAAAAAAAAAAAAAAAAAAATCTGCTGAATCAGCCTTTTGTTCTTAATTTATTTTTTAATTTAAATACACGTTACGATGTATATCTGCTGAGTTTAATTTTATCGTTATTTATTTTACTTATTTAGATTAATGGTGAAATAGGAATTATCTAAGTATAAAATAACTTTATACCAAATAACACGCTCACTGACCGTTTAATGAAGATATCTTAAAAACTGCTTAGGATAGAATTATGAAATTTGATAATATATAATTATGTATAATGTAGTGGAACGAGAGGAAAAGATCATTGAATATTTATATTATTAAGGGGATTATGTAGGAGTGATTGATCTTTGTTTGAAAATCTTTATGGAGTTCAATATGGATGTGAAATTGTTCGGGAACGAGCGGGAACGGGAATTTAAGGCGGGGTGAAGCCTCCGAGAATAGATTACAAGTTCATGAGCTGCCAACATGTCAGCTTTTTAATTAATTAAAAAGTGACACACGAGTTAATTCCCACTTTAAACGCCAATTACATGTTCTAGAACATATTGTTATAGGTACATGCTAATTTATTAGTCATATATTCTTATTAACAACATTATTATTATTATAAAAATATTCTAAAAATTATAACATTATTCTAAAAATTATTTGATATAAAAATATATAACAATATTCAAAGAAGCCTTACGTATATATATACATTTTTAAAAATATTATTAAAAGGTAGCAGGCAGGCAGACGGTCCATTTGATGAGTCTTGATGGTAGTTAGCTAACATCGCCAAAAGACTAAGACAAATAGCTACACCAGTGGAGGTACAAGTGCACTGCAGACCCTGTATTGTAATAAAAAATATATTTGCGACTTTAAATCGTAACTTTATTTCCATTACTCGAATCCTCTGTATATGGGTATAATGAGAAAGAAACAGAAAGAAAAGCACGAATCGAATCGCATGGATCTTGGTGAAAATTCTATCCCTTTTTTCAGATTCATGATGTTATCTTCAATAGAGTTGTTAAAAACCTCTCATAAATCAATCAGTAGTGTAATTATGTTCGGGTGACATTAGTCCCCAAGCGAACTGTCAGCCTGTCTACCGTCCCAATTAATAAAGACAATAAAACTAAATAAATCTGAATCAAAGGAAAAAAATATTGTTCCTATAAAAATGACTGTGGTATCTTTAATATAATACTCGTAATACTCACGCACACATTTTACAAACATTATCAACTTTACCCCATATTGCTAACATACTCATATTTACGGCAGCCATTTGGGCTTAAGCAACATAATAAATACTTTGCAACAAATTAGAAAAGGTTGGATACTAAACCAGCGCAAACAATTTGAGGTTTCATTACTTCAAAGTAGGTTTTATAGGGGTTGCGTTAAATGTAAAATAAACTGAACACATCTAACATAAAAATTTTCCTTAAAGTTTTTACTAAAAACAAAACATCTACTACAAAAATGTTCGAATGAGATATTTTTTTCTATTGGGATCTTACAATATAACAATATCTGAAGATTATATAATCTACTAATCTGAAGATTGTCTGAAAATTTCATTAAAATCGCTTCAGCGGTTTTGGATTCTATAGGGGACATACATACACACATCGCCTTTTATATATTAAGAAGAAGATTATTCCATCCTATTAAAAAAAAAATTATGGTTAGGCAAAAGAATTACAAGAAGACTCTAATAACATGTGTGCATGTACGTTATTATTACACTCATATAGAATACTGTTCAAGGTATGTCCATACATTTATAATGACTTAATAGGTATATTTTAAAAATTCTCGTTTAAATTTGCTCTGCAGAAAAACAAAACTTGATTGATGGTGTTTGCCCGGCTGATGACGGTTAACACTACAATATTTTCGTGGTCCCAATTGAGCTAACATTTCTTTATTCCTTTGAAATATTTTCATTTAGATATTCAAATTTCAAATTCGAAATGAGCATATAAATTTCAAAAATCTATAACACAATTTTTAACATTTATTAGGTTATGGACTTAGTAATTTGTTTAATACATTAGAGAAGTTTTACAATCAAAATAAAATGACAGTTTAAACTAGATAAAAAAATTAATTGACTAGCAACCCACCCTGGCTACATCCGTATATACACTAACCTTCTCGCATATGCCAATATTATAGGAATTATAATTAGAAAGATACCTTGACCTTGGCGACACAGTGATCTGCCCCTACTATTAATACTATTACTAAAAAATCTGTATAGTATTATTAGGTAAAAGCAAACCCTTGCTTACTAAATTTGTAACCTGCCACGAATAAAAGAAAACATGTTATTTGCATGGTGCACTGAACTGAAATTATTTCGTATCGATGTACCTAAGTCTTTGTTTCTCTGTTAAACTTAAATTGTACACGAAACGCTAACACGAAAGCTTCGCGTCGCTTCAAAATAAAATTACTTGTTAGTGAAATGTTAAAGAAAAATAAATATTAATTTCTTTAACAACAGTGCTCACACAAGAAGTTGCCCTTGCATAATTCGAAATAGTTAGTTATTTTTAGTGGTTTTTTAGATTGTAAAATTATAACGTCTCTCTGTGTTTGACTTGTTCTCTCATTTCACTTCAAAATTTAAAAAAAATATTCAAAGCTAGCTACTGACACTTAAAAAATGTATCTGCATAAATTTCTGTGATATTTAGTAACTAAATTACAACTTATTGTTTCCGAAGCATCTAACTTTGCAGATGCAGCTTCGTATTCAGAATTAAATTGCTGGTTGGTGAGAGGTCATTGTAACAAGCTTGGCATATATTCAACAACTATATCGTATTAACAATTTTGTGGACGTTTTGTTTGCTGCTCAACTTATTTCGTGTCCTTTCAAATATTAAACCAAATATTTTTGAAATTCGTTTGCCAAATATTCGAGTTCAAAAATGGAGATTGTATCTAACTGAAGAACTAAAAACGAATAATATTTATAATGTAGTTGTACATATATTTGTATACTTTAAGTTTCAAGTTCAAGTTTATTATGCAGAGTTGAACATTAGCTCATTTAGTAAATATAAATTCGAAATATCTCTATATACAGAGACGTTACACCAAACTATGTCAATAATGGGTGAATTGATGGTGGCAATTCTGGGCGCACATTATAATGTATTCTAAGCGACAGTCTCGCTTGGTATGTCTGCAAACCTGACACAGGTAGCTCCATTACTCACCAGAACTTACTAAGGTCTTGCTACATTTTTTAAAATAATTTGTTAGAGAGATTCCAAAATCCATTCACCTATCACCATAATATATTCTAACCCCCGAATCCCGACGCAAAAACGGGATGTTATAAGTTTGACGTTTATATCTGTGTATCTGGCTGTGGAATCGTAGCTCCCAAACGGATGGACCGATTTTGATCCGTTTTTTTTTTGTTTGATAGATGACGTGATCGGAATTGTTCGTAGCTATAATTTAAGAAGATCTGTTCAGGCCCATTTCCTAGATTTAAATTAACTTCCACATGTTTGATTGATGTGAAATTTGGTATATTGCTACTTCGGTGGTATTTACTTGCCATGGTAATATTGACCTTATGCTGCAGCAACTTATAGCAGATGTAGAGGTAAGCTTATAATTTTAATTATACCTAGTCCGTTATAATGTCCAAGTTTTGTTTTTGTATTAACTTACTGTCAAGTGGGTATTCCTTAATATAAAAATGTAGAAATGATTGATTGATAAAGAGTCTGGGTTCCTTAGTAGTGGCAAGTAGTATCTGCGTACAAGATACCTACACTGGGTCGGCGTTAGTTCCTGTAACATCAACCATGTCGACTCACCGACTTGCCATCTGCATAACAACTAGAGAAAGTTGAACATTACATGGCACAGGCGTAGCGTTATTTTTACATTTTTACATCATAAATATATTATTATATTTTGTACTCGAAGACAAAGAACGTAACCAAGAAAGCTCTTTATTCCTTTTCTCTTTATCTTGGTGCAACTTTTCATGAACATCAACTATGCTCACTAAAACACCCAATATAAGTTACTTTTCTAAAACTATGTTTTATTAAATTATGCACTCGGTTTACTGCATCCTTCGATAGGCGAATTTTTTTATTATTTTCTTTTTAATGTTTGGGACTTTTACCGTACAAAAAAGGTATATCAGCTCCATCATTCTCGGTGACCGGTGACTTTAAATGGCGGTTAGCCTACTTGACACTTTACTCAGAGATGTTGAAAGAGGCCCTAAGAATCCTACTGTTACGAAAAAAATATTTTTCCTAATAAAGAAATGTTGATTATTTTGGCCTTTTTTATTCAATTTTCATAAAATGATGAATCATGCTTCTTATTTTTGTAAAAAGCTTTCAATGTAAGCTTTTATTGAAAGCTTTGACTTGCAGTGCATTTCAATTCTATGGCAAAATAGCCCCTTACTCTGGGTAACTTTGAGTAACTTTGGGGTAACTTGGGTAACACCTACAAATTTTTTTTTCCCCATTGGAGCATTGGACTGTATGGCCAAAGGACTAATTGTACTATAGAGTTAAAAAAAATATCAAATATTGCAGAAACACGTCGTAGAAACAAAAAACCCTCAAAACCCTGTCAAATTAACCCCGTTTGACGGTATCTGAAGAAAATTGACACATCAGAAACCTCTCAAAGAGGTTTTTTATCTAATTCGGTTTAACTACATTTGAGTGACATATGACATGTCTTTATGATTAAGTATTAGTAATATTTATTATGAATATTAGTCGGTTTACTCAGACTTACCTAGTTCAGATTGATTCAATACTATGCAATCAAGCATTATCATGCGAGGTGCCGGCGTGGGTCCAATCAATTACATACGAACAACAATATCATCTATGTACAACACAGAAATCCCATTTGCATAGTAATAGTAGCTTCGGCCCCGTAATAATGTTTAACTTATGTACGAGATCGGCCGGCAGAAAACTAGCAACGCCGATAAAATAACTCTCATGAATATTAAAACCTTTAGGACGTTGATAAACTTCGAGTAACAGTGGAAACTTTTATTTTAATTACAGGAACATTTTTATGGATCATTTGATGAAATGTATTACAAAATATACTATATCTACTTTGATTACCCATAGCTTAGTCACAAACTGGGAAGCCCGTCTGGTTACAAACCTCTCACAGTATATCATTTATAATAACAGATCTTGTATTGTCTGCTTGTTGTGTTTCGGTGCTTGAATTTGTGATACCCATTATCCTGTGTCCCATTAAAGTCTGCAGCGCCTTTGAATCCTCCTTAGCATTATTTGAGTATTTATAGTTAGTCGATGATAGTCTATACTAATATAATAAAGAAAGAAGATTGGTATGTTTGTAATGAATAAACTCAAAAACTACTGGACCGATTTTGAAAATTCTTTCACCTATAGATTGCTAGCTACATTATCAGCGAGTAATATAGACTATATTTTATAAAGTTACGCGGGCGAAATCGCGTGAAACAGCTAGTAATTTATAAGTTCTTTCGGTTCATTCGTTGATTTCCCGTTCAATCACAAATATTAATAAAATATTTTGATTTATAATTTATAATTTTCTTTCAATCACATTTAAATACATGCTACCCAACTAGACATGCCTGATTTTAATTGGCAATTGTTTTATCATAAACATTTTTTTCTAGTATTCTGTAATTGGATTCTATAAGTTCTTTTAAAAATCTTTGACAAAGGAAACTTGTTATATCAAATTACAAAAGCATGCATGACATGAATAACGACACGTCAATTACTCCCATTGACGTAATGGTTCAATATTGGTATTGGCCGTGTCTTTATACACTATATAAATGTATGCATGGTAACTTGGAGTCTATAGAAATTGAACTTATTACCAAGGTTTTGTCTTATTATTTCAATTTAATACACAAATATGAAACTAGTAAATATATAGACATTTATAACTACGACAGAAACATGAAAGACAATATTATAATTTGTATAAAACATAGAAAGAGGTATATCTAAGAAGGTTAGATATAATATAATATCACATTAATTAACTTATTTTATTAAAGAACAACGAGAGAACTCAATAATGACCAGAAGTCCACTTTAAAAAGTTCATTTCCAAAAATATAAAAAAAATGGTCGCCTCCATCGTCACACCGATAAAGATTTCAGATATTGTCTTCACTCCAACAAAGTCGCGAGTACCAGCCAGTATTACTATATAGTATATTTACTGTTTTAGTTTATTATGCTGTGAAAGTGTACAAGTCTCTCTAATGGCCTCTCAGAGCGCATAATGTTCACCCTACACCGTGCCACGTATTTGCATTCACTTCCGTAATAGTAATGTTGAAACTTTGGGATCTACGGATGGGTTGATATTTCGTTAGTATGCATTGTGTATCATACACGTACATCTTAATTTTGAATCATATGTTCTTTTATTGATGTTGTTTACAGTTTTATCATCATCGTTTTAGTAGTTGAGCGCTGAAGCAGTTAAGGTTCAGTTAAGGTAAAAAAATCGCAATGTTTTTGCGCAAATACCTCCTGCACTGTTATGTTATATTAGTACTCTTTATTGTTTTTGGGTACAATATGTGTAATGTAAAATGAATGATAATTTTACTATACTTCTATATGCTCTACGACATGCAATTTGGAGTCTTTTTTATGTTATGGGCTTTTTAAAGAAAAAATTAATCATTTTGGTATTTTGAACTCCATTGCCCATGACTATTTACATATTAGACATTTGTCAAAAATCTCATTCAGCAATCTAGTTTAAGTGAACTAGTAGACGCAGTCACAGTCGGGACTATAACAACATTAAGGATCGTGCAAACATGTTTTTATTAACAAATCTTCTTTATTCTGTTTGAGTGAGCGTGTAAGGGTTAGCCAGAGCCTATTTCCCTATCCATTCGAATACCTAATCCTTATACTACTACGGTCAACAGTGCACTTACAGCAGATGTTGAATTGCTTACATTATAGGCGACGGTATTCACCTATCATCAAGAGGATCGTCAGCTTGTTTCACCAACTTTACATATAAAAAATAATTTTGATTAACATGCGATATATATTTTTTGTAAATGTTTCGTAATATTTCATTGCCATTTTATATAAATGATAGAGTCGTTGATTTATTTATAACCTTCAGTACAAATGTCAGTAAGTACAATTCAAATGTTTGGTAACCCGAAATTGAAAACGTTTCCTCAAACAAAACGAGCCCAAATCCATCAAGAGTTGCAGCACGTCTCCAATATCTTGATACTGTGTTATTTGGTTTATAAACTCTACGCCTGCGAAGTAATAGAGACGCTGTCGCTTCAGCTTTGTAGACAGCATACATTATGTGGCCCGGCCCGTGATATACTGCGTGACGGAATACATAATTGTGAGCTCTAACTACGAATAACAAGTTTCATCTAAACTAACCTTTATTACAATGAAATGAAGATTAAATTTAGCGTAAATAGCGGTTTCGTAGATCACGTCGGTTGACAAGACATGTGTAAGGCACTTTGTGACATTGTACATGTAAAGTGGTTGCAATGGCGTTATCAAAGATAACCTACGTCACGTGCTTGTCACGCAATTCTGACACAGTTGCGTTAACTTCACCAAGTATAAAATTATAATTATTCATTAAATTATTAAAAGAAGTTAGTTATTATGATTCTTATCATTCACAATTTTTATATTTTTTACAATTTTTACATTTCGACTCGTTCTATAGTTGGACATTTAAAACAAAAGTGTAACGTTAAAAGAATAAACGCAGCTAATGAACGGCCTGTGTACGTGATAGCACTGAAATTCACTAAAGGTATTTTAGTAATCAAGTGTAATATCATTATTTGTTGTTTGCAGAGTAACGTCGGACGCGTATCATATGCTGACCCAATTTGTACTGGAACACTAGACCGTCGGATAAGCTTCGAATAAATTTTGTTGCGTTTAAAAATATTTCCTACAAAACATCCTGTTAGTTATCCGCGGCCCCTTTAATTTAGTCGAAAGCCTCGCCTTTGATACTAAACACAGATTTGGATCCGCAGAGAAAAAAAAAATAACACCGTCCACAGTAGCGGGAATGTTTTTAAAGAGTTTTTTAAGCCTCTTTCGGTAGGCAAAAGGGCGGTTTTTTTTTCGAGCTCACTCTTTCGGAATCTAATTACGGGGTACGTTTTATTTCTTTTTTTTTTATTTCACGTGCACATGCGCTGAAATACGATCGCTAACGTGTAAAATTGGCGATTGTTCAAACCCATGAAGCGTTCAGAATTGTGTTGTTCATTCGATAGCTTTTAATTTAGATTGTTAGCATTGCGAATGTCATTTTAATTTTATTGTATATATTTTTTTATGCTTTTATTTATGCTTTATACTCTCAAAACAAATTGTGAACTAGGTTAGATAAACAATTTAGACTAGCTCCATAACGTACATTTATGGAGAATAAGTTAAGTTTTCTGGATACACATTGACCATCACAAAGTTATACTACTTGACCATTGACTATAATTATCTAGCATCAATATAAATACATAAGATGGCAACTTTATGTTTTATGCAGAGAGGTAAATGCCTGGTAGCATTTAAAGGTTGTCTAAAATCTCTTCATATAGACTGTTGACTCTTTTAAATTCACTGAAATGGTGATGGACATGCACACTTGCACTAATAGTGAAGGGAAACCTGCGTGTCCGAGAATACTAAAGTTAATACAGTTGTCACGCGCAAGAGAATAAAAAACATTTTTTTCTATTTGCCCCTGCACCTACTTGTAAATCACGCTATTTGTAAAAACATTTTTAAGTGTCGAGTTTCTTGGGAATAGGATCTAAATTCCCAAGAAACTCCAAGAAGTTTTGAAAGCTTAGATATAATTATTATTTGAACATTAAAAAAATAAAAAAATGCCTAAGATATTTTTCGATTTTCCCTCTTACCAAGCCCTTATCAGTACTTCTGATTGAATTTTAACGGAATTTCATTGTTAGGTAAGTGTACAAATGCGCCCAAATATCATCAATCGATCCCAGGTTTAACTCAAATAAAACATAGGGAATGCAGATAGGTAAATCGCTCTAAAGACGATCTCTTTATTAAATTAACGTTTCCAATGCTTAAAGGACTCAGTAAAAGAGTCGCTCGCGCGTACGTTTGCGTGTTAGCGCTATCTAGTTACAAGTCGTCGCTACTTGTTAAATCCGATTTAACAGTAAGTAAATAAATTTGTAAAAGTTTATAAATAGTCCCAAGAAATGTTTGGGAACAGTTTTCCGTAAGTTGCGTTATATTTTTAAACAATACTTACATATTTCCAATGCGTAAAGAAGTACCTATTAATCTTGGAATTCAAATTACATACAATTAAGTATATTCAAGTTTTTTACCCAATACGTTTCCTAATTACTCTTGAATTCAATACAAGAAAATAACGCTTTAAATTAGTAATTTCATTAATAAGATTCTGCGTTGTTTAAGTCACCACGAGAATCCCTCGAAATACTCTGTCTTTATAATGATCCCTTTATTGTAAACCCGAGTCCCGGCCTCGACATCCTTGATTATTATTATGTTTAAGGAAAATATCCTTACAAAGGATGCGGCTGGAGAAGATACTCGTATATTAAAGTTGTGCCGCGTGTATTGGCTTTATTTTATACATACTGCCTTTGCTTGAAGTGGATATTCAAGGATACTCATATGAATAAAAATACTTGGCTGCGGTACATGAATAATTTTGTATAGTCCGTGATTATATTTTCAAATAATGGTTTTAGGAACCATTATTCATGAATCTATAATGATTAATCTATTCTGCCACAATTAAAATAAAACTTTAAACAATAAGGCTGTATTTGTACTTGGTATAGAAATTATAGAACATACTGACACATGCTCGTTTGTCATGACACTTTAATACTTATAAAATAAATGGTTAGAGGGTCACTACCATGTCACGACTAATACAAAGTTTTTATTTCAACTAGTGCTACTACATTGTTTGAAATTCGATCGCAATACATTTTTCATAACACTAAAGTTCATCAATAGCTATGAAACAAAAAAGAAAATCGGTTAACTGAGATAAGAGAAAAAGGTACGGAAAAGTTTCTGAACAATAAGTGGCCTTTTTTCGATAAGAGAATATTATGAAAAAAGACCTAATTGTATATAGATTCCAAATTTATCTATTAATACCTAAGATAAATGATAAAATGTTGGGAAAACGGTAGCCACCTACCACCAAGTGGACCGTCAGCTTGTCTGACGAGTTTAACATAAATTTTTTTGGTAAACTTATGGTATGGCATTTAGGTAAAACTCGATTTAGGCTGATAAAGATTAGACTGACACCGTTCTAGGCATTTAGAAGCTAATTTAATATGACACCAGTATTAATATTATAAATGCGAAAGTATGTTTGGATGTATGGTTGTATGGATGTTTGTAACTCTTTCACGCAAAAACTACTGAATCGATCACCACGAAATATTGCATACACGTTGTCTGGGACACCACAAAAGAACATAGGGTACCTTTCATCGTTCAACGCGGACGTAGTCGCGGGCACCAGCTAGTTTAGTCATAATGCTACTTACTCCCTACACGCATTAGGTACACTTATCTAAAAGCGAGAAAATAAATCCAAAATCTTCTATTAATGTAATTAAAACATATTGGAATACTCGAAAATTTCCCTTCATACTGAAGTGGAACGTTGTTTACAAACGAGTGACTGAGACTAAGTACATTGTCTTTGTTACTAAGGCGATAACTTCCTTAAGTGTATTATACTTAATGGAATTAAATTTCTCTTGATTGTTCCAATTCCATACACATATACATATTATTAGAGTTTGATACGCTAATCTTTAGACATTGAAAGCGTATTTCACTCATATGAGAAACAAAAGTTAGAAAAAAGTAATGCAATTCATGCGACTTCACACTCGGCCACACAATTTTCTCGTTCGAAACGCGCGGGAAATAAGAACAAAAACAACGACGTCAGTCGAGAGGTGTCAGGGTAGTAATTAGATTCCGCTACGGCAAATCGACAGGTTGGCGGTCGTTTTCAACCATTTTCCGACAAAGCTTTCACTGGCAATATTCGACGTTGTATTCGATTCTTAATTTTAGAAATGCCTATTGGCTAAAAGCTTCTATCAACTTTGCTAGTAGCATAATAATATAATACACATCGATCCTGCATTTCGTCTATTACCAACCGACAAACCACGCTGTCCACCTGGTGAGCTTATCTAAATATATGGATGTTATGATTTATAAATAAGAACTTATTAACAAAAAATTTAAACCGCCGAAAAAACTGAAAAGCAAAAAATTATTTTGCTTCTTAAACTAATGTAAGTTCTTAAACTAATGTAACTATACCTAAGTAATTTAGAGTCGCCGCCGCGCATCACGCTTTACGTAATTAATTGCTTGTTTGGTGCCTCGTATATAAATCATAAATATTCATATAAATATGTATAGATTCCGGAAACGTTTGACGCGTTGAAACATTTGACGGCACGCCTTTCCCGCTGTTAATTTATCGGAACAGTTATTTGCGTGTTGTTTACGCAAAACGTCAGAACCGAATGCTGTTATCAGAATAAGTCGTCGATATAAATCAGCGGTAATCTTGTTTGCTAGACGTGATCGAACCCAGTGTTTTTGCATACAAATATATTCGATACAACGTGTCTAGGGAAGATGTAAACATGTTAAAAATATATTCACCCCAAGAGCGTTCTCGTGTACGTTGAATAGACTTAAAATTGGAATCCTTATTAAGAATTCAAATTGAGAATATACGTGCCTAAATTTATTCCATGCGAGACAGAGTATAATGATGGTGAGACCGTTTTAATGTAATTGTATTGATGTCTAGCTTTTTCTTGTATTTCCAAATAGACTTATTCTGTATTTCTTCATATATAATGTATATTTCCTCCGTTCCACATATTAACTGTATGCATAGGTAATCAGCTAAAAACCAAGTAAGCAGCTATCCTTTTAATATGCTTCATCTATTACATGTAATAAAATAGTAGACGAGCCGTGTCTGCACATTAAAAATTTATTCGAATTTTTTTTTTATACTTTATACTTAGATATGTTATCGATGTATAGTACAGTTTATAGTACACCTAAACTGTGTACCACCAATTGTTTTTTTTTTTTATATGTAAATAAATAAAATAAAAAATAAAAATGTAAAAAAAATACTTTTTAGAATTTTTGTTTGTTTTACACAACTGATATCATCATTGGTTATCACATTTATTATAAGCAAATAAATCCTCATCCTTCAGACAGACTAGTCAGTTTTAAGTCAAGTCCAAAATTTTTCTTTGAGTTTACCAAAACGGGTCCGTCAAATCCAAAGCAGTCAAGTCAAGACGTTTTCCTTTTCATTGACATGCTTAAGAACTGAATTTAACATAATAACTGACATTGACAACTTGAAAAATTGTTACCACTTACGTATTATTACATTGTATCACGTTTAGGCGGCGTCGTTTGACTTTTGCGACAGACTAGTTGTAATATAACAAAGTGAATACATAAAAGTTTTTCCTTTTCCTTTTAGACCTCAAAATTTTGTGATATCAATCAGTGACGTGTATCAACAACGTCTAATGAATAAAAAAATATCTAGAGAATCTAAGCAACTATGTAGAAAAATTATTTAAATAGATTTAAATACGTAATATCTATATATTATATAGCCTCAATTTCTAATCTAAATTTATTGTGTCTTTTACTTTTATATATACCTACTTATATAATTTAATATATATTTAATAATTTATAAATTGTTATTTGAATTTTTAATTATTTTAATTAATATAATGAAGCACACGATACAGGCTTGCATGCTTAGTGTGTGTTTTCATAGCCAATAAACTAAATATATATGTTCCTGTAAATAAATAAATAAATAAATAAAAAAATTAAGTGGGAGAAATGATAGAGAAACGTTTACCACTTTCTTTATAGTAAAATAGGGAAAAATATAAGTTTTTTTTGGGTCAATTGTGAATAAAGATTACTACAGATGGAGAAAATTACGAAATTGGTTTCTTATGAAATAGATGTTAAATTTCTTATCGTAGGTACAATTTTCTTTGAAAATAAATATTGGATAAAAATATATACTCAAAATCTATAGCTGATGAAAAACAGTATTTTCTCTCGAATGAAAATATGATTTAGGTTCTGTAAAAACATTGCATGCGTACATGAGTGTGGACACTAACTGAAATCCTATTTGTCATTGCAACAGATGTTAAATCAATTTGGAATTTGAAATTTTTAAATTAAACCTGTTTTTCTTTTCAGTTTTCATATTAAAATAATTTTTATACAATATTTTCAGTGTAGAGATTTTTTTTTGCATTTAGCTTACTTTAAAAATGTTTGTCAAGGAAGACAAGTATTGCATTAAATCTTTTAGGGTAAACATATAAGGGTGAAGATTCCACGGATACTTTACCAGTTCATTAATTAAACCTTTAATTTACAGATTCACTTAAGGAATCCGTTCTATGACACTTAGTAAATTGAAAATTCAGTAATTTTTCTTTTGAGTTCCAGCAGCCAATATTTCTTACTATATGTATTGTTAAGTAAATGTACAAGATCATCGTGAAGTAACAGCAAGTTTTTCGCTGTAAGGGATCTCGAACCCATCTCTCATTCCTCTTCCCTTGCAAACCCTGACGATGTGAATATTCAGTCAGTTGAAATAACCCAGTATGAATGAACTCAGTATGAACCCATACTGAGTTCATTCATACTTCTTTTTCTTGTTTTTCTTTTTCGTCTGTGTGTTATCCTTAATGAATATTAAAGTAATCACTATAAGTAAGTAGACCGTTAGACCGCTAGTTAACACCGTACAAGTAAGCCGCTAGTCTGCCTAACAAATAAAACATCTTAATATAGTAAGTCTGGATGATTTTCTTTATCCCTACCTAAACACATGTTCTTAATGGTTCTAAGGTCGTATAGTGTGGTAAAATGGTAGCCAACGCTACAGTGGTGGTAATTTTTAGTTATATTATAATAATTATATTTATCTTAAAAAAACAGTGATTTAAAAACTAAGAATGCCCGATCTGAGGTCGACCGACTGATTTCTTTTTTATAAACCTCTACAGTCAGAAGGTCAGACAAGGAGACGACCTTTTTGAACATATATGTCTACTTTGACATTTAATTATAAGCCATATTGGTCAATATGATACTTTAACATTTGAAATGAACTTAAATTTTAAATGCGTTATAATTTATTTTCGTATCTGATTAACTGGATAAAAAATTTCCTGTCTATTGATCCTGCTAATATAAAAAGTATTCTCCAATAATAAGGAAATAAAATAAATTTGAGGTCAATAACTTTTTCAATGGGGGTGGGTGTTAATATTTACATAACGTGCACGCAAGGTCAAAGGTTCGTTGGTAAATTAATATTGTTTTAACGGATTCGATCTGAGGTCGATCTCATTTTTCAATTTATAAAACGGTTTCCCCTTCGTAAAACAAAGCGTTTCAGGTGGAAAACTTTCCGTATCTGATAACTGGTCTAAATTTATAACATCGCTAGGTACAAAATTCATTGTAAACGACAAGATTCATGACAAATGCGGTGAAGTTGGAAAGTAATGTTCAAGTAGGTTATCTTGTTATTTGATTACTCTTACTTTGGTTCCTTATTTAGGTTAAATAATTTTTGTATTTAACTAGCAACCCAACCCAGTTACTTAAGGCCTGAAACCATAGTCGATGCCTGAAACTGAACTTAACAGGTTGACACATGATTGTAGAACTTGTACCGCGCGGTTATGTAAACTTAGCCTAAAAGATGTCCCCGTTATTTTACGGTGGTCTTAATACTCGTATAAGGTTATCGCTAGGTACTAATGCTACAAAAGCTGGCTATTTTATGACCTAGAAATTCCATGTTTCCTGCCACGTTTATGTTAATTACTTAATTAAATTTTATTAATATTATCGAACATATCGTATGTTAAAGTTAAGAGTAAGTCCCAAAATTTATTTTAGAGTACCTGCCTAGTGCAGTAAGCCCCTAACATTTGGAATATGATTTTTTTCCTTTTATAAAGCCGACCGCGTGGATGTTTGAATTTTTTATAGTTGCCCGTTTTATTGCGTTAACCTTTACACTAGGCTTGTTTTTAGAGTGAACAGCAAGACAAGTACTCCTATAGTAGAGCGTGGGTGGAGGCCGTAAATTTGGAAAACGTCCTTTATGAAAATTTTAACAGGTTTAGAATTTGTAATTTTTTTTTGTTTCATAACCGATACCTATTAAATTTGATAAGATTTACCATAACGATTATTAATGAATTCACTATCTCAATTACTTCTTTCGGTGTAATAGATGTAATTAAACAGTCTTTTGTTAATATTATCATGATAAGAGGCGTTATGCAGTTAATTAAAGGAAGATATGAACGGTCTATAAAAATAAGAAAATTAATTTCTCTTTATTTCATGAACCTGGTAGTGTACACCTAAAATCTAGGAAATTTTGAGTCTAGACTTCCAGAAGCTTCTTTCTGAAAGACAGCTTTAATGCTACACAAAATATACGTGAATGAAACGCAAAAGCTCCACTTAATTTGCCATCGGAAGTATTATATTCAGTAGCAAAGTCTCTAGAGAAATATTGCCGACTTCTGACTGTGTGTTCCGAAGATTTCTCCACTTCAAAGGAAATAAGACGCCTTTAAATTCTTAGTACATTCGTATCACAAAAGGTGAGGCGACAGAAACCTTTGGTACATCTCAAACACTTATTTGTACTAGAAAAGGTGTAAAAGAAGCTTATACTAGGCCAATAGATTCAACAACGCTCAGGGTTCACAATTTATTTTTACCACATTGAATTTACCCGTTGTAAGTTGCCAGAACAAATATTTTGCACTTAACCGTTCGGAATTGTGGTGAATGCACAAAGGAGTCTCGTTTAAGCTGCATATACACTAGTACAACATATAATAGACTTTATTATAAGCACATTACTGTATCTGTTGCGAAATAGGATCAATAATTTTATGGTGCTGTTACCTTGGAAATATGATATGATGTTGAATTTATAATTTTAATTTTCTATCATAAAGGAAAATACCTAAGTACATGTTTCTTTACTACCTACTTGATGTTGTGGTACTTTCTCGCCAAAATAAATGGATTAGTTCTGAACTTTGTCGCTTTGTCGCCATAATTTTATTCTAAATGGACTCCAACAAAAATTTGATTAAAAAAAATAAACATGTGTTCATTTTTTAAAATTCCAATAAAGTTATTATATAATTTTTTTTTATCCTATTGGCTCTTTCTGTTGTTATATCTATTATTTGAACTCAAAAGTCATATTTATTTTTAGTTTCTCTGACAAAAGTCACCATCTGTTTCCAATTTTCAATATTACCGTTAGAGTTTAAATTGTGATGGGCTTACACATTTTCGGTCTTTTCGGTAATTCTGAATTAAATTCGACCACAGACACAACCGTCCCACATCACTAGTATGCGATAATACTTTGCTTCGTATTCAAATTGTTCTTCTAACTTTTTCGGTTTGTTCGGTTCCTAATGGTACTTAAAGTTCCTAATGGTTCCTAATGTACTTTAAGTACATTGTAATGATTTCCTCAAGAATGGGGCTATTAAATGCAAAAAGGATTTTTCAAATCAGACTGATACTAAATCGGACTAACAAAAAAAAACTCCTCAGATAATAAGTTTGTAGGGTAATATTTTAAATATTTATTGAGGTAAAACCCAATAATATAATGTATTGGGGCAATATTCATTTTATTTCTAACTCAACGTGTTATTCTTGAACTATATGTGTACCAAGTTTAATCCAAATCTACTCAATGTCTTACACCTGATTACGAGTACTCAATCATTACTACACCAATAAAATATTCTTCCAAAATCCACACTCTTTCACTGAGTGCTGACATTGTGAACGCCACTTTATATCTTAGGACAAGCTTTGCGCATGCATGTGTGTTTGTGCAGTACGATTAAATGTGACAGCTGAGATGTTGATGGTTGGTTTCGTTTGTTGTTTGTGAACACATACATTACATTTATCCTTTGCATGTTCGTTGTTCACTACAAGTAGTTATTTTTTAAAAGACAAAGTTTGTAATTTTGAAAAATTGTTAAATCAATTGAAGCAGAAAAGAGTATGTGACTTTAGTTCGAAATATTCTTCTTAGTTTTTGCTCACTGTTTCTATTATATGATTAGTAAGAAAAAACCTGTTCTCGGTGTTAACTGTTTTCTTATTTTAACTTTTGTTAAAGCGTAGAGCTTTGGAATTAGATAAAATTTTATAAATACCAAATATTAATCCTAATAATTGTAAAATGTATATGATAAACGAGTACATTTTTATTGTGACAAAAAAGACAAAAATTTGTGGTGGTTAAGCGGACAAACTCGCGGACACAAGTGAGTTTCGGCCAGTGAGTCAAAAATGCCAGAGCTTACTAAAGTTGGCAGTGCACTTGTAGGCATCTATGGTGTTGCTTGTGGAGGCGACAGTAGTCACCTACCATCAAAAATTGTCTGTCAACCTGTTTGATGACTTTTACCTAAAGATAATAAAAAGGTAAATCTCTCATAGCAACTCATTCATATACAAATCACAAATAGCATAGAACCTTTACAATATAATGGTGTTTTCAGCAAAACAAGTCGATTTCGATGCGATATCGCGCAGTTTCGGAAGTATAACAACAAAAAATCATATTGGACATATAGCTGAATGGAAAAAACGAAAGGTTTGGCTCGCAAGTCGCTACAAAACTGCTGCCGGCAGTTATCTGCGCTCGTAAACAAAAGATTGTCGATGATTTACGTTCGGCGCTCGTTCGAGTTATACCGATGTCGGAAACTTCCTCTGTTTACCTTCATTATATGGATGGAGTGAGTTCATAGAAAATATTTAGAACTATTCAAGCGTCATTTTAAATGATTTAATTAATTGGATTGTTTTATAAAAGTAAAACTGATGGTATATTTGATACAAGCAACGCTAGGCGCGATCCAAATGAACTGTCGACCTTGATGCGGAAGGCAGTGTGCCCTTTTTTTTAAGGAGGGGAGATGACATTTACGCACTACCCCTTGTCGACGGGGACAGTCGACGAGGGATAGTGCGTAAATGTGCGTAGTGCGCTGTCCGCCGTAGTGCGTAAAAACATATAACTCACTGAGTAAGCGAGTAATAAGTGCATTAATAACATAGATCTATGTGACAGAAAAGAAATAAAAAAATTATGGCTAATGCTGCTATACGCTCAATATTCCACAAAAAAGACAATTCAAAGTAATAAGGTTTATTAATGAAAAAATACGAAGTTCAAATAAAATACCTCCACGTGGAAATATCATTTGTTAGTCGGAAAATTGAAAGGTTCAACAAAACGAAGATAAATT
Source organism: Synanthedon myopaeformis (assembly GCA_944738685.1). Classification (NCBI taxonomy): domain Eukaryota; kingdom Metazoa; phylum Arthropoda; class Insecta; order Lepidoptera; family Sesiidae; genus Synanthedon; species Synanthedon myopaeformis. The sequence continues at coordinate 9,840,739 of OX122917.1, forward strand.
TTTAATTTCCCAAGAGTTTTTTTTTCTAATTGTTCTTCTGGTATTCAGACGTATTACGTTATTACGAATTTGTAGGTATTATTATATATACTAAAACGTTTTTGACATCCAATATCTATCTACATCCAAAATTTAATAACACCACTCAATAGCTAAGGGATCAAAGATTATTTTTGGTATATATGGTATATTTGAATTCGTTGGATATATACAATATAATACGCTCAAAAAAATATATTATTACTCGTTAAGAACAAAACACACGACCGTGTCCACGACACAGTCACACGCATTTTTTAGTCAAACAATTTGTCGATTTTTAGTTAAAACCGTACAAATAAAATATTTATTCGCTAATGATTCGTGAAAAGGGTGAAAACCCAAATTCAAATAATGATTAATAGTAAAATCGAATTTCCTCTTCAATAAATTATGATGTGCTAACGGATAGTACGATTTAGGGAAAAGACTACCGGTCGGATTAGAGAGGCTCTTTTAATTTATTGAGCCTCGGGGACTTAAAGGCGTAATTTTATTGTTACGAGTGGAAAAAAATCGCTTGTTAAGCGTATTAAAATAAAATGATTCACTGTATTTTTTATTAGTATATAGAAACAAAATTAGTAGATCAGCAGTGCCAGGTACATATTTCATGCATAGCTACTAACTATGCATGAAATATGTATAATATGGATACTGGATAGATAAAATATGGATCTAATAAGATGTGGTACATTATACTTATGAGCCCATTTTACGCCAGTCTCATTATACCAGCAATTTTTTTTTTCCTAACTAATATACCAAAAGCGAAAGGGAGTTTGTTTGTGACACTTTTGCGCCTTAACTTAAAATTTTACATACACTCTTTCTTTACAATTTTTACTTAACATAAAAACAAGTTATTTAGGTAATATCAAAGTATACGTGTATAACAACTTTTCTGTGTATGAAATTATCTGAGCAATCTTATTTTATAATTCAATATTTCAAATTCCGAATAACGCAATTAGCATTTATGATTTGATTGAATGTTCATATCGAAATTTCGAAGAAAAAAAAAATGGTAGATGTAATTAAAAAGTTTCGAAGCCAAAGTAAATTTAAAATCTCCGTAATTTATTCTGACGGTGAGGTAGTCTCAGAGAGACGCTAAAATTAAATGAAATTCTCACGTGAACCAGAGGTAACTTAATAATAAGTGTAGTTTTAACATTCCAGTATCATTTTGAATCTTTATGAATATAAAATTATAAAATGAAACAGCGGCTTCCTTTTCAAACTAATTATGGTATTTTAATCTTGATAAGAGAAGATACAGTGTAGAAATATGGACTATTAGAACTTTAGAAGTGACACAATTTTTACTATCACAATTTTTCCTCCACTTTGATTTCAAACTAGCGACTCGCTTCCGGCTTCGCCTGGGATGCAATTTTTTTTATTTACACAAACCTTCCACATTTATCTTCTTTCCATTAGTGAAAACTGTATCAAAATCCGTTTTTGGTGGTATAGAATTAGTAGCGGAGGAGTTTCGGAGACTTGGTTGCAAAATAATGTTTTTTAAAACTTATTTAGTTTTTATTATGTAATATTAACCTTCCGTGAAAAATTATCTGCTATAATTGAACTTAATCAAAATCCGTTGCGTGCTTCGTCTAATGTTTCCTCAATATTTCTCAAATTTTCAACATTAAAAAAATGTTTTAACAAAAAGGAGTATTTTTATAATTCTTTGCCTTTTCGGATAAATAGACGAGAAATTTAATTAATATGAAAAAATAGACAATATATAACTAAAAGCTGGTATGACAAAATATACTTGCCGGTAATAATTACAACTGAAATGATGGTTATAAATAACAATTTAAGATTAACTTTGAACAATTAAATGGATAAAATTTCAATTTTGCGAATTATATGAAGCGACATTATTTTAAAGTGATTAAAAAAGTGAACAATAAAACAGCTTTACAATTTATACAGGTATTGTAGAATGCACTCTGATAATTGAGTATTATTTGCATACCGAACTTGTTTTCAGAATTAATGCTGCAACGCGGAGATAAATTTAATAAAGTATTAATCTTTATAGTATGGATTTTTTGAGTAAGATATTTTTCTTTTTTTTTTTTTAATATGAGATACTATCCATCGACAGATCCAAAAGTTTAAGGGCGAGAATTCACATGTTTACGAAGATTTCTTTTTCTCGAATGAACACGATTTTTCATTAGGTTGCTTTTTGGTACAAATGTTGACAAAGGGACATTGACAGTTGACAGTTTCTCATATAAATGTTTTACCCTCTCGCTAGCGAGTGCGGTGATTGTAAACTCATGGTAATGGTACCGGACAGACAGTCCGATTTCAGTAGTCAGTAGTAATAGTGTGCGATGGCGTGTATTATTGATGAGCAGGCAAAGTGATGCCATGACCTACTCCTCTATCCTCTCCGTATTCCTTATCCTTTATCGATCATGTTTGTTTGAGCAATTTCGTCCTCTCCTGGTGTTGTTTGTGTACCTATATAGGCGACGCGACCACGTAGGTATCATTCATGTGGAATAATTGCCTGTTTTCTGAATTTTATATACTTTTTGTAAAGTATAATAAAATCGAAAGGTTTGCAGTTTTAATTCGGATTTTAACTTGCTTTCGCTCAGGTAAGTAGTGTGTGAAAAACAGGAATTAATTTATTTTAATTTCTATTCAAAAATTCTAATAGAAATAACACTTTCAAGAGAATGACGGTCTGAAATATGAGTAAACACGAAAGGTTACAAAGTTATTGAAAAGAACTGAAGAAATGCACAGAAATACAGCCATAGTGTGTACAAAGAAGCCACAGAAGTGTCATACAAAAACTAACTTCAAACGGAATTCTGAACACACAAACAACATATTTTATACATACGTTGAACTAAGGCATTGTACTCAATGGAGTAACATTATAACAGCTATACAAACTTTTATGATTTAAAAAAATATTTCAAGTAAATGTTCAAATAAATATGAATTCCTGTGCATACAAAAGAATTCAAGTCTAAAGTTATAAGGAAATAAAGCCCAAAGGATACATTACAATATATACAATACTAGCGATTCGCTCACGACTTTCAAAAATTAACTACAGCGGCACAGCTAGTTTTTTTATTTTATTTTTTATTTTAGGAACTTGTTTCCCATTACCCGAATCGCAATTATAGCAGTTTATTTCAGGTGTTTCTATATGTAAAATTTGTACTTCAGTGTGAACACGTGTTTGCGTTGCACAGCCTTCCTCAATGTAACTACAGCGTTTGACATCCCTTTGTTCATCTTCTTCGGCCCTCAATTTCAGCGAACGTTGGATAGACCTGTAAATTTGATACGGTTACTCATATACTACGAATAAATAGAGTATTATTTATTCGTAGCTCAAATATGTAGATATTTTTAAAATACCTGTTCTAAAATACTCCATTTTGAAATTTTATACTTTTTACGTGGCTGATGATATTGTAAAACATTTTAAAAATCAGTAAGCGAGAACCCTGAAATGTTGCTACTGGATAAAATCTAACTATTCTTTTTAAATTCATTATTTGTTTGTTAACCGATTTTCTATTTTATTTCTTTAAAATACTTTTGGAAAAATTCGACTTTATTCTAGACTACGAATTTAGACCAGTGGCCAAACAATATTATCAATTATTCCACTAAACGACAGCTGATTTCTTTTATACTACATTCAAGTTCGCTTGTCTACCATAGATAACGGAAACTTTTTTTTCGGACGAAGTGGCGTGCTTCAGCTAGTTGTATATAAAACGAGACCCTTAGAATGTACTATGGTTTGCATAACTAAAATCTATCTAAGGATATGGTCTGCAGCGTTATTTGCTTTGTAATTCACCTTTACTGCTATATTAGCAGTCACGACTAGCAAGCGCTTTTAAGCGCTCAACGCTGGAACATGTTTACGGCTGGGAGATAGTATTCTACTATTCACAATGCAAGTGTTATTTACTTGACTAAAATGCATTGAGCTTGTCTACTTTTCAGCAGAACTCGCTTTCGGACAATGATTACGGAAACACATGCTTACGTAAATACAAAATTCATGAATATTTTACATCCTTATGATGAGAAAATTTTAAGATATTAGGTAAATAGCACGCCTAATGTGAGAAACGTACTTAATGTCTGTTAATACGTAAATTTTGCTAAGTAGGAAAATTTTGCTAAGACTGAAGGTACACTTGATGGTAGATGGCTACCGTCGCCCATAACACAAGCAATGTCCACAGCACGTCGCTGCCGACTACAGTAGGATTTAGGATAAGAAATTGAGAAGGGATAGGTAAATGGGCTGTCTATAAGTTTTTCAAATTCTATAAACTTTTTTTAAATATATCAATTTATCACAAAAATATTTATTATATAACAAAAATGAATCGCTAAATATATTTCTAAATATATCCAAATGAAGTTTAAGTTGAAAAAAATTTCCATGCGAACCCAGGGGCGAGCCGCTAGGTATTATATAATTTCGTTGACATTATTACAAGAATCATTTAAGAGCTGAATATTTTCTAAACAAACGCTATTGTTCGTATAAAATATTTTATTTAAGCAAAGTAAAATATGCGTTACTGAATAACCGAAAATATTGTTAATATTATTTTTATTTCTAAGGTTAGTCACGCTTTACCAAACGTTTGAAGATTGTAACTAAGGCTTTGACTGGGTCTCTAAAAGATAAATTTATTTACAAACTTGTCTGATTTCATATTTGTTTAATATGTTTTGAAAGCCATTTCAAAGAACCTCTGTAAACATTGAATATGCTTTGAAAAAATCGCTAATAAACCCAGGTGGTTCGGACTGTGCAGTCAATTTAAGGCTTCATATGGCCCAAAAGAAATGTCAGTGGAATCACGACCATATTTCTACCAGCATTCGGTGGTGGAATTAGCGGGATTAGTAGGAATCCCCCAATGGCGAGACGTGACGGGTATCCGTGGAGAAATGTCGTCGGTCGTCGATCACCGTCCGGAGGCATTATTCAAGCGGGCGATAACTTCACACTTACCTACCTGGTGAAGCGACGCGGGACGTCGCTGAAAGGATATTTTCTTGTGCCACAAGTAAAATATCCCTTTTTATAATATAGACTAAAACTAGCTCTTTCATTTTAATCGTATGGTTAATCAAGCATGTAGAAACATTGAGTACAGACTTCTGCTATCAAACCCATGGTTGTCAAAATGTATAATGTCCAACATTAGTTTTCATCATCTACATTTCAGCTGTAGGTCGTCAACTTCTGGAGATAGGCCTAACTTATAATTTTCCAGTAGGACCTCTCAGAAGCTGCTTGAGTTCAGCGTCGACCCAGATTTGATTGAAGATAATATAAGTTATATGTATTTAACACTTCTAATTTGCATTTTTGCGAAAACTCTTTAAAATTGGTTTTTCATAATAACGCTTAAGGCTATGAATTACGCTTGTTCAATAAGAAATATCTGTCGATGAATCGAGACGCGAATGTGAGTGTGAGATTGGTGTATAAATCTGGATTTCAGCTTCATATATTTGTAGTCGTTCCCATTATTATTATAGGAAAGCTATTTCCTTTTTATTGCAAGTGAAAGGGCGTTTACTTGTGCCACTTCAAAGGATTCTTTATAAGGAAAATTTTTTAAAGACAATGTGCATGGGATATAAATAGGGTCGACGCAGAATCCAGGCAGCTTCCAACCGGTCCTAATGGAAGATTATTGGAACATTATGTCTAGCACAGAAGCTCTTACGAATGAGATGATTATAATGAAAACCACTGCTGGGCATTAGATAATTGACATCTATATCTTCATGGGTTTAACAGCACTTAACAAAAGTTTGTACTAAATGTTTCTCGTGCTTGGATGTGCAAATATTTCACCATACGATTATAATGAAGGAGCTGGTTTTAGAACTGGCATAGCAACTGTTGTGCTTAGTTGTGACTGGACTAGGTTAGCAACTAGACAACTCGTTTATTGTAAATATCCTTGACCTTACAAAAATTGTTTCGATGAGTGAGTAAGGAGTTCCATCGCTTATCGCCATCTTGTCCTTTATCCTATAAATGTTAATAGCAACCTCTTGGCATAACTTGGCGACGAACTACCAAAAATTGAAGTTTAAAATAACCGTCAGACTGCCTATTACCATAAAAAAACATTCCTAACAAACAGATCAAAACAGTTCGTTATAACATTGGTTACAATATTTTATTTATACCAATACCATTTCCAAACAGATACGGAAATGTCTGTCTATATTAATAATTCACGTCAGATTTAAATGAATTTTTGTGTAACATAAAGTTAGACATGATTTATTACTGCTACATTTAGATTAACATCTAAATATACCGGCACAACACTTAGCGAATTGCTAGATTATGAAGGCGATTTTCATAAAATGAATCTCTTGCTCTTGTTTTAAAGCTATTGTTGCTGTAATCGGAAGGATTTCAGTTTGTTTCGCTCTATTTTAAGGTTGAAGTAAGCTTCAACAATAACTCTTTTGTGACTGTGATATTGTGATACTTTATAGTCATTTACTAATTACTGCAACATTCTTATTTCTGATTCAGCATCAATAACCGAATAGTTATTTTTTAGGGGTAATCTCGACTTAATTATATTTTCAATCTAGAAGTGTTCGTATTTAAAGTTATAATTAAAAGTTTAGAAAATCGTTAAACTTAATTGGAATATACTTAGTTTCAGTTGTACATTTTCAAAACAATTACTGCATTATTGAAGACTCTCTATTCTGCAACCACAAATGCTTGACCAATTTTTTAATGTCAACGTCGACAGACAGTTTGACGGTCCACTTGATGGTGGTTGCTACTGTAGCCTATAACAAAAGCAACGCTACAGGTGCTCAAAGTGCGATGCCGACCATATTAGGATCATGGATAAGAGATAGGGAAATAGCCTCCTCACACACTTACGTGAACCAAGACAAGGGTTAATACAGAACTCGCCTAATTGTCAATTGTTGCAAATTATATTGCAAATATGAGTTGAGCAATATGATCAATAACAAAAAAAAATTAATATGTATGTACTGAAGTATCGCATGATAAAAAATAACAATTTAAGTAAATCCAGGAATTAAAGAAAACAAACGAAAGAAAGGTCAGAACAAGCGGCGTTCGGGAAACCAAAGAGCAGGAAGGAAAATTAAAAAAATATTTTGGCATTTGGACTCCTCACTAACGAGGCTGCGCCTGATTTTGCTCCATTTGCATTTTTTGCGGCGACGAAATTCGGACTGTTGCGGTTTCGACTGGGTATTTCTTTCACATTCGAGTTTACCGTTTTTTATTTCCTTGCCTTTTTTTTTCAAATTTAGAAGCGGCCGCAAATTTGTTTGTGGTGTAAACGAATTTGCAAATTGGATTTTGGAACGAAGAACAGGTTTAGCAAATTCATTATTCTTTAATAATTTGTTTTTCTTTCTTTTTCATATCAACCGTATTTCTAAATTAGATTAATAAAAATTTTCACCTATCCAACCTACAACAATAAACAGAAATGCATATAATATACGAATTGTTAAGTAAAGAACAGAATTCTATTAAAGGATTTTATTTATTGATATTGAATTTGTATAATTGAACAATAATTGAATTCAATGTAATTGCTGAAGGTCGTGTCCGCTCTGAAATGCCTTGGTGGCATCGACCACCAGCTGTTTCTATTCCACCCTGTCCTCAGCCTTTCTCATAGCCTTCGCAACTGTAAGGCCTGTAAGATGCACAACTTGGTCTGTCCATCGGCTAGGAGACCGGCCACGAGACCTCTTGCCATCCACTTTTCCAACCACCACCAGCTTCTCCAAATTTTCTGGTTCTCTGCAGGCTATGTGCTTAAAGTAATTGAGAACTCTTCAATAGCAGGTGGCGGATAGTCTTGTCCGAATCGCAAGCTGTTTGAGGATCGATCTGTTTGTCCTTCTTGGCCGTCCATGGAATGCGCAACATCCGTCTCATATAATATGGTGTTAATATTTCTGTCACATTTTCACATTAGGAAAAATATTATAATATATAAAAAAAATACTTTTTAAAAATAAATAATAAGAATATATCTGTTCGCTTCATTTTCATGATTCAATAATTTTTTTAAGATAGTCTGACTGTCCACTCTCTTACTAGGTAAACACCTCATAACAGTTTTTTTGTATGCTACTTAAAAATTTTCAAAAATAAATGACATTTTCGTCTACATCTCTTTTAACTGTTAATTTAGAAGGGACATAAAAATGCAAATCATTGTAACAATGTATGAGGTTCTCAAGCCCCGAAGCAGTAGATGTCACCTAAACATAGATCCAATTTAGATTATAGTTAGTATTCTCATGGCTGTAACACCGTGTCGATTCACTATTGGCCACAATAGGGAACGTTATTTGCGGTCATGCGGCGGTTTGCGGTGCACCCCCTCACAAATCAGGTCCATTGTTGTAGGTGGTAAGCCTGTAGCTATTGTATCCCTATGCGCCTATGAGTATTTGCAGATGCATTGTGCAATGCGTGAGCTGTTCACATAGCTCATTGTTTATTGGAGTGATGCAAGTGTAAGGTTAAGCTGTGGTTGAGACTAAACATTAGTTAATGGTTGGATATTTTCGGACTGTTCTGTTAGAATCTGGCTTCAATTAATTTAATACAATAAGAATGTACCTATGGGTAGTTAGGCGACTTTATTGTGTGATATTTACATGCATAATTTTTACATATATTAGTATAAATTGAAGTCGTTTTCCGCATCTGTCTATCTGTATATCCGCTAACACTTTCTCTAAACCAAGCAACGGACTTTGATGCGGCTTTCACTAATGGAAAGAGCGTTCAAGGAGCTAGGTTTCTGTATTAATTTGCAGAAAAAAAAATCCGTACGAAACAGGAGGAGGACAGCTAGTACATATTTTAAAATAAAGTCGCTGTCCGCTTCTGTATGTTTCTCCGTTAACTCCACTGATGGAAAAAGTGACAAAGAAGGAATGTTTGTGTGCATAATTTGAAGAAAGATATTGTATCCGTGCGTAATTTGAGGTGATTAACTTGGGTGAATCTTGTTCTATAGAAAGGCTAATATTCTGACCCTGATGACATATATCATATATTTGACAGAACTGCATGCCATTGAATCGTATATGCACATTAGGATTTTGGATCGAAATTCAGATATAGAAATGAATATTACAAGATTGGCCTTGATCTTATAACATAATAATTGCTATTATGATAATATAGTCCTTGAATGTAGATTTATATTCTTTATACGTACGTTGATTGACTTAGTCAATAGTATTCTAACAACTGTCCTAAGCTTACATATAATTTTGTAATTGCATTAATAAAAAAATTAAAAAATATTTTAGTATAAATTAATTGACATGCAACGCCATCTCTTAATAACTTAAGGAACCATTGAATAAATCACCTAATGTAAAATAAAATAAACTAATAAAATAAAAAAATAATTGCTATTCCTATAATATATATATTCTATAATAATCATTTATAGGTATATGTTTGATATTATTGTGTAGCGATTATTATTATAAATACTGTATATAAGGGCCATATTTGGTTTGTGTTTTCTGCCTCAAACAAAATGTAAGATAATAATAAATAGTATATTTGCGAAGAGCTGCCTTAATAGGCTTATGCATTCATATTTCACCGAGGTATAGGATGGCGTAAATTGTATTTCCTGCTTATCCCTTCGCTTCGTAATAATACACGGAGATTTGCTGCGAAAATTCTTATCTTTCATACGATAAATATACTTAGTTAAATTCAGTTATACTATATGTATATTGTATGTTCGTAGTGTTAACAAATAATTAATTACTGAAAATAGTAATATTAATAAATCTACGTTTAAAGAAATGCACAAACTATACACTTTATATTTTTTAAGATACAAAGTGTATATATGAGTTATATATTTTCATACATTTTTATATAGTGGTAAACTTCGTTCTGCAGTTTGCATAATTACCTCGCTAATTTAATCATTTAATACAATTTATCACCAAAGCAACCAATTCTAAAATACTTTAGTTAAATATTTTTATGTTACACAGGACTACATATACAAACATTATATTATACAACATAAACATAACAATACGCGGATTTCTACATGGTTTCATGTTAGTAGAGTTGCATACTTGTCTGTTTACTGAGGGATATACAAAGCTACTCCATTTCCACGTATAAACTTATGACCTCATAATGCATTGAACCATAGACCTATCTTTAATGCAACCAACCGTGTTACTAGTTCATTAAAATTGAAGTTTGATATAGAAAGGTTCTTGAAACTTTAATGCGAATAACTGGGAATAATGGTGGTCTAGATGATTTCAACAAAAGGGGAATAACAAACCGCGTTTCACTTAACGACCTTTTATCCGGGAAACCTTTTTGCACTCCGTCAAACATAGTTGTATAAGTTTTATTGTCAATAAATACCCATTAGCAGCAGACATGGTCATAACTCTCCGGGTTTCTGGCTTTTATTCACACGTTATTTAGTTTTAGGGGCATACTCTAAAACATGTCATGTTTCTGTGAAAGTATATCTTTGGAGTCTCTATGCCAGACTTACGATAAAACCAATCCAATCGGCATGATACGATTGGCTTGATCAAGCCAATTTGATGGAGTGTTGGTGTTATTTTGCATGACAAGCCGACGGCATTAAAAGTGACTTAATATGACAGAATATAGGTAGCCTAACGGCAGTACTTACTCTTCCTAAAAATTTCTAAATTGTTATACAAAAGTGTTAACAGTTAAATAACAGATTGGGAAACGCAACATCCCAATCTGTTATTTAACTGTAGTCTCCTTGAAAATAGTTACGTAGTGTATGTCCAGGATAATAAATAGTATTCCTGTTATTTAAAACTGATTTTCATTTGACTTTTGAAGTGTTATGTGACATACAACTTAAATTTTTGTAATTTTTATGTTATAAATAGTCATGTGACCACCGCGAAGTTTGTTCATTATAAACGACCAGGAAAAGCAACACTTCGCGCTAGTATAATATATATAGTATAGTATAATGCAAAAAGTTCGTAACCAAAATCCCTGTCGCCAAAACTCTTTATACTATTACATATAATACGGCGTTTCAGAATATTTAAGAAGCTCCTCCGTACTGAAATACTGAAAATTAGTTTACTAAAAAATCTTATTTGATGTGGGCTTACATTGATGTAACAATATTTCAACAGATATTTCATTAGACGGATTCAATTTCCATATTGCGCTATTAGACTAATTTTTCCTTTAACAAATTTCTTTTAAATATTTTGTCAAAATATTTTCCTTAAATATGAAAAAAATAAAAAATGTCATTACTTAGTCTTGTTTTCCGTTATATTGGATATTTTATATTCGCTTTCTCGAACAAAGAAAAGGAAGAATTGCAACCATTTTTGTTATAAAATTGTATATATCAGACATATCTTTCTTTAACCAATGTTATCGACCGATTCTGTGGCTCTGGACACTGGACGTAAGCCAACCCACTAAATCGGTTTCTAACTATTCGATAAGGACACTCTACACGACTAGAGCAAATTTAACTTTGTTCTTCATACAACATAAAGCATTTGTTTTTGTTCTAATATAAATTAAAATCCATAATAACTAAATGCATTCATTGGATTGGATAATAAAGTATGATATTGGGCATTATTAAAAGTCTTTATTTTTTAGACAATCCTAATAATATTAATTATAATATTATTTGTTACTCAATCATGCAAAAACAGATGAGTGGATTTGAATGAAATTTGGCACACAGATAGTTAATTACATGGATTAACATATAAAGTACTTTTTAATGTGGAAAAATGTTAGGCTTCTGTGGAATTTTCAAAAAAAAAAAATACGAACTAGGGTACAAACGCGGGCACAGCTATATTCAAAACCTTATTATATCACTGAATTATGAAGCACGAAAATATTCGCTATGGGCTACAGCGAATATAAAATTAATAAATTTCCGATAAACGAATTGCGTTGTGAGAATCACAGATTGTAAATAAAATTTGAATGATTGAATCAATCAAATTGAATCATCAAAATTTGTGCTTTTATTTATACATAACTAGTGGCCCGCTCCCGGGTTCGCCTGGCTTCAAAATAAAATCTATCCTATCTTTTAAGGTGGACCAAATTACACATAGTTACGAGTTTTATCAAAATCGGTTCAGTAGTTTAGGAGTTCATTGGCGTTAAACATGTGACACGAATTTTTTATACATATATATAGAGATATTAGTTTGTAAATGTCAAAAAAAATCACATAAACATTGTCTACACAATACAACTCGATTTGTTAACGAGTATTTTTTTTATCAGTAGCATTGAGGTCATCAATGTCACATTAAAATTTTTATGACAAATACTCGTAACTAACCACGTCATGTCAAAAACTAAAATTAAAAATAGATATCCTTAAAACATTTTCAGCTAGTTATAAATAAAACGTGCGTCATTTTGCAATGCGATTACATTTTAGTGGCTGGTATTTTTATAGCGACGGCTACGGGATGCTTCTCCCTTTTAATTAAAAGCTGGTACAGTGTTGGGAAAAATAGGTCGGCTCCTACCCGCGCGTTCGTCGGCCACGTCGGGGCTCGTCTAGGTAATACCAACTCAATAATTTTTCTTTGTAGCTTACGACTCTTCAATGAATATTAAATTATATATAGCCGATAACAATTAATTTACTTAATTACTTTAACAACGTCAATCTCAATGAGAATGCGTTCTAAAGCAATAAAAAACAAGCCTGAGACGATAGAAGTTTTTTAGAGCTGTCTTTGAGAAAGTATTATATATCCTTTTGAGACCTTTAAGTAACGAATTTAACTTAAATTACAAAATGGAACTTTTTCAGCTTCTCGATAGCGGTTTACAGTAGTTTCAACATTCACATGAAAAGGAAGAAGTGGGAGTCAAAAGTATATTTAAGTCTCTGCTTATATATTAAATCTTTACGTAGTATCTGTCCCTCTGTATGTACGCTTAGATACTTTAAACTACGCAATTTTAATACGGTTTTCACTAATGAAAAGAGCGTTAAATGAAAAAAAAATAAAAAAATAAAAACAATGCGTTAATGGAAAAAGGAAGATTTTTATATATAATTTGCAAAAAAAAAATTACACCCATGCGAAGGCGGGAGCTGATCGCTAGTTGTAATATAAAAAACAATTTCTTAACAAACTCAACATATGAGTTACAATATTATCATACTATATAAAATTCCAAGAATTTATTAATTTGGAAGATCAAATTTCTTTCTGCCATAAAACCGCTCCGCGGATTAGATATTCTTCGGGAAAAGTTAGTATTTGGAGCTTTATAAATAAGAGCAAGCTTTCGAGGAACATATGAGAAACTTTGCCCATATCTCAGTGACGTCGGGAAGTAGTACGGTCTGATCCAAGTTACAGGCTTAATTATTTTAACCTTTTTTATAATCAACAAAAAAAATATTTTAATACCTTCTTTGTTTTAATACGATTAATACGATTTTGATGTATCTTACTTTTCCCTGGAGATTTGAAGACATGAAAAATAAATAAGTACCAATGTCTCTTTTACTAGCGTTTAATATACTTATATAAATCGTTTCCATAATTGGCATTTTGAATTTTTTGCACATAAAAATTAAACTATCGTTAGCGTAGATGTTTGAAATCAAAAAATTCTCAAGTAATATTTTTATTAAATTAATTACAAATTATACACAGTTGAATTATTTATACAACATGGTATATTTTTCTTGAATCATGAGTAGTCCTGGAGGAATACAAATAAACTCTGCTTTTCCAACATCAATGATAGTTCTCTAATGAAACGGTCTTTCTCGAGTAAGTGTAAAATTACAGAACACAATATTTACATATCGCTTATCACTTGTACCATACATTACATTGCTTTGAATAATATGCTGCAGCCCATGTGCTTGCGTTCATCTGACTTGTTATAACTAGCTATTTCGGGGCTTGACTCCGACGAATAAGTTTATACAATCTTACCTAGAAATACATATTATATTCTTACATAATACGTGACTTGTAACAAAGTTAACTTAATTGAGCCTCGCTTAATGTATTGTTAATAATTGGAATACATGGTATGTGATCTACTTCTAAATGCAGCATATTTTGTGAACTTATGTCAAATATTCGTGTCGCAAACTTGTCAACTCTGGGAAAGTATCTGGGAAAACCACTCAAGTTATTGATGTATATTTACTAAGTTTATGTGGTTAATTATAACCGAAAGTAAAATTTTTAGTATGGGCCTATGGAAACTAAATTTTAGTACGGAAAGGATTTTAACTGAGATTAGGTATTTTAACTAGTTTTAATTACCCTGTGGCCCACTTACCTACGAAGTGGTTCGTCAGGATGCCTATAAATCTTTATAATTTTAAAAAAATGAGTGTTTAATTCTAGAAAAAACATATTTAACAGCAGAAACATGTTCAAAATAAACACAAGACATACAAACACATCATAATAATAAGCTGAAAGTAAATCAAGCTCAGTGCGATTTATTGTCGTGCACAATACCAAAGCGAACAATGTCCAGAATTGCTGTACAAAGAAAGATAATTTCTCAAGTTAGATGATGGGGGCAATTAAGTAAAAGTTTGAGACAGAAACGTGGATCGCAAGAGGAAGTTGCTACTCTTAATTCTTTCCCATTTAATATTATATCTTTGCTATGATCAAAAACGAACGATATTTTCAAAATTAAATTTAGGAAGCGTCGCATCTAATATGATTTTGTTCTAAAGCCTTATCTAATTTCAAATTGTTAAATGTTATTAAGCCACTTCGTGGCGAATTTTCTTTCTTCAAGCTTTCAACTTGTAATTGATATATTTTGTCTATCTATATGGTTCCATTGATTTATTATGTATTTAATTAAATTTCTGATCAAAATACAGTTTTAAATAATTTTTAATTTAAAATTTTGATTCAGTAATCTTATACTGTTATTAAAATGGTCAGAAAATGGAAGAACACTGTTGGCGAGATCGGCAACTCAAATTTAATGTCATTAAATTGCAGTAGTGAAGAAAAAAACAGAAAAAAAAAAAAAAAAAAAAAAAAAAAAAAGAAAAAAAAAATGGTTTTTTGAAAATAAATTCAGACAATTAATATTTTTTTAAAAATTTTACTTTCACTTCAGCGTTATATATCATGTTACAATTAGTTATATGTTATATATACTATTACCATTATATTACGATATAACGGTCATGTATACTTACAACATATATATTAGAAAGATTAGTGAGCGACTAATGACCGATGAAGATGCATTGCTCAGAATCGACAGGTGGTCAGAACCGTGACATGATTGATGTTTATCGTAATTCATTCAAGGCAGCAATGGAATCATTGGAGAAATATACTAGCACTAGCTAGTACCTGCGATTTCATGTGACGACGTGTAGCTACTAGTATTTCGAATAGCCAACTTTTTTCTTCCATCAGTTTATTATACAAATTTATTTATTTATTATTGTGTCTTTTCACATACAAAATTTCATCGCTTATTTCATCGCCTTCTAGTTTTATTTAAGTGACAATGAGTTTATCTCTAAAGTCGTGTCCTTTCCCATTGAAAATTAATTTAAAGGAGGTATAAACGTTTAAAAACAATATCAAAGTCACGATAATCCCCCTTTTTAGCAAATAAATAACGGTTGTTTTGTACGTATATTATAATTTCATATATATTATATATTTGATGGGCTTGGCATTATATATTGTATATAAGGTTAATTAATTTTAATATAAATTTCTAAGTTACAAATATATAAAGTAAAATAATAATGAGCGTGAATAGTTTTCCTGTTCATATTTCCTGACATAATATTATGAGAAAGTGGTAATTTTATTTTTGAATTCAGTGCTAGCCGAAGCAAGGTAATCCATTTATATTGATATGTGTTCACATATATCAATCACAACTACACATAAGTCATAATATATTATTAAGTAGATTTGGTTCAATCAAATGCCTTTTCAAGAATCAAACTCTATTTACCAAAAGATAATAAACATTTATTGTTTCCTCACTTAATCACTTTTCATTATACTTATAATTAAATATTACAATCCTTTGTTATAATTGTTATTCTTTGACATCATCTTAGAATTATATTTAAATATCAAGTCAAGTTAAAGTTATAAAGTATCTAATTTTAAAAAAATATGTTTTTTTTTTCCTATTTGTTTATCAGACCTTTATTTCGTATCGGGTATAAATTAAAAAAAAAAAACCCTGGGGCGGATTGATTCTAGTATTTTTAATTAAAATTCGGACACCGTGCATTTGTTCTGAATTTTAATTGGAATTGGCGCAGTTGTAAAAAATAGACAATTAATTTCTTACGTAGCATACGTACCTACATTTTTGTGTGTATAGGATTACTGAAAATAATTGTCCAATTATTTATTGGTGGTTTACGTCGTCCATAAACACGTAAACTACCAGTGGTATAAAAGAGAGTTGCTGACTCTGATACCTTAAAGGGATTAATAAGTATCGAAACGTTCAAACGAAAGTCAAAGTCAATAAAGATGCAGCAATATTTTGCCCCTGTAATATTTGTTTAATGTTTTATATTGCATATAATATTGCGCTTTTGGTACTCTTCCCTATAAATTGTAAAATATCAATTGTAAATCAATAATTGTATATTGTAAAATACCAAATAAACTTTCTTCTTTTTTTCTTTCTTTCATTTAAACCTCAACATTAAATAAATAAAACACATTCCCTAACAAAATTTAAATCAATATACCCCTAATAAAGGCCCACTAATATGCCGCTTGGGTTATTGTAAGTATTCCTTGTGGCTACCTGACCAAACGTCCTAATGGGACATTACCGCAGTAAAAGGCCTCTTTGATTCTAAATGGGATGCATTTTCAATGTTATACACGTTTTGGGAAAACTAATGATTGCGTAAATAATCCTTTGAAAACATGACTTTTGTATGTTTGACTAACGTCTGTAATGTGAGAAAAATGTATAATTAAAAATAATTAATTTAGTGCCCAATATATACTAAAAATGGGTCATAAGATGTTAGAAAAAAAAAAAAATTTGCACTAAATTGAATACGAGAAGTATATGTAACAAAGAGATTACCTGAAATAAAATACTATTGTTTCCTGATGTCGCAAACGGGTATTATTATACGCTTTATTCGCTCTGTTAACTGAAAATGTACTCGTAACTGTAATTAAATTATGCAGTTAACAACGAATGGTGCTTGTAAATTAGTAACATTGCTATAAATAAAATTATAGAACACGAAACTAATATATTATTTACATACTTTGGTTCCCGTTTCAAGAAAATTCCGCGGTCGGAGAGTTTATACGAAATAATATTTCTATTTTCTCAAGTTTTGCGCTTATCAACACATTTAGTGATTCATTTTTATTTATATAGATTACAAATACGACGTATAGAGTGGAGAAAATAAAGTTAAAGACGGGTGAATTGGGAATTCCCTTTAGGTTTGACGCCAATGAGTCCAAAATCAGCACGTAGTCTCCCAGTACGTGGCCGCTTTTAGAGAAACTTTTTCTCTCAAAATTTGATAACGAATATTGCGAATTTGAATTCCGCAAATTTAAAGTAATGAAAGCTGTTAAGTTAATCGAACGCTTATATATATAATATAAGCGTATATGCATCGAGCATAGTCGATGTTGAATCAAATGGTGCAATTAACAAGAGTAGAGTATCTGGACTGTTACGCAAATGGTTCTCGGATATATTGGAAATTGGAAATGTACCTTTGTGCCGAGAGAACACAGGCCGCACTCACTCTACTATGCGTTGCGACAATACGTAATGGATACTTGCATACACAAGTGTTACTATATCAGCTGCATTGACAGTTATTGATTATGGAGTCGATTGGATTAAGGCGGGATCAGATGGTTATAGATGGACGGATGTAATTCGAGATTCATTTGTTATGCTAAATCAAAGTAGTGCCTTTGTCAATTAAAAAGCGAGTGTCACAAGTTTAGGGACGATTAAAGTAAATTGGTTACTTAAACATGGCTAACTGGATACATCCACTTTACATTTTTGTTTTTCATTCTTACGTGTTAACCAAAAAAATGGGCGTCACAACCCACTTGACCAAAATATGACATAGAAAGTTTTCTTATCACTATACATGTCGTTTCTTCTTTTAAATGTAACCTTATCAAAATATTTGAAAAATACAAAAATAAATCAATTAAATCATAGTACTTTCTTCCATAAAATTTTTAATAGATTGAAATGAAAAAATAAATAAATAGACAACAATGCATAACTATTTCAATATTCTAATGTAATATGTTTTCTCAAGTGTTTGTAGTGCAATGGACAATACAAGCTTTGATATAATACTATAAAGATGCACACTTAGTTGTGTATGTATATGTATATATATGAGAGTATATCTGTTCATTGTGTTCAGTCGGTAGACGGACACGCCTGACGTGTGAGAAATGTTGAGACAAAGGCACACAGAGGATACAAACGGATCTCATAGTCAATAACAAGGCTCGAATAAAATGATCATAAATATATATACTTTTATTTGAACACGCTTAGACAATATTTCCTTTTGAGAGCTTATACCAGCAGTGAGAACGTCGAGATATTTGGAAGGATTTGGCGACGCTAAACTCCAATAAAATAAAAATGAATGTCTAAATTTCTCTGATTTTCAGTACAGTTACACCAAGTCGATACAAAATGTTATACTAATTCTGATTCAGCTCTGGTCAGGTGAGATCGGATACGAATTTTATCATGAATTTCTATCTTAACAAGGGACATATTATTCAGAATGTAAAGCCCTTGACAGTATCTCTCCAGAGTAGACCAGTGAAACAGTAAGTATAATTTTAGTTCACAGTTCGTGTTGTTTTTTAGTTCACAGATTGCCTTGCCACGGGTGCTGCTAGTGCATTGCCTACCATAGTAGAATTAAGGATAAGGGATTATAAAGGGGGATAGAAAATGCTACATAACGCAGTCTGCCTTTTTTTTAACGTTGGGAAATCCCGTTAGGTTTTAGCCGGTATATACGAATCCGGCGGCCGGTCGCGGGGACGTTATGACACGACATCGGTGCCCCGCCACGGCTATCCAGCGCGGGGAGGGCTACGTTCCCTGTCAGATCCTCGGTGTACTAAAAGTGGACGTATGCCAGCCATCTCGGGGGACCTTACGACTGGCGGCAGTTTAGCGCAGTACTACTTGCCAGACCAGAATCAAATTTTAAAAGTTCAATTCCAAAGTTGGCACTGCAGGGAATCGAAGCCGGGGCCCCAAACAGAGAGTTAAGTTATGCACTATAATAACTCCACCAATGTCACAATTCTCATTTTAAAAATCCATCTTATGCAATATCTTTTATGCCTGGAAATTTCTCCCGTTCAGTTTGAATACTGTTAGTTCTAAATATGATGCGTATAATCTAATGTCGTGTAATCTAACTACGAATACGCATGGCGGATTTATTCCCGCTGTGTCAGCACAAGGATTGTTCGACCCGATGTGATTTGCGGTCAGGACTCCCCGTAAGCAGAATTTGATCGAATGTCCAACTGCTGACGTTGCCGGTCACTTTGTGCAAGGTGTATGGAATATACATGAGCTGATTTAGATCAAGGTCAATGTGAACTGACATCATTTTTAGATTTCTTTGAGTAAATGTTCATTGTAGCGCCTTTCAAATAATTGGTACATATTAGTGTAACATGATATCATTGAGTAATAGAAGTAAACATTATCACTATTAGAAGATTAACTTATAATAAGGAAAAGGAAAATAAAGGAAAAAAAAATCTTCACTCAAAATTGTTTTTTCAAAAAAAAAAAAAAAATTAAAAATATATAAATTTTCTAAATGTGTACAGATATCGCTCAAGGGAATCCAAGGGACAGATACAGAAGGTGGTACTTCTTGACACGGCACGAATTGTCTCAGGAGGTTCCTCACTCTGGAGCCCTAACCAGGTAGCTTGGGCCTTGCCCTGCTACTTGCGGCACTCTAGATTTAAGTTTTTTATAATATTTATTGTTTTTTTATTTATATTGTAAAAAATTTAAATCTAAGAAAGAAAATATATACTTGAATAATCCGACATTCTCCATATAAACTAAAAAAAAAAAAACTAAGCCCTCTGTTGATTTAAAAAGGCTTTGTACAAGTTGTCTCCAGTATTCTGTAGTGAATTCGGGGCAACTGTGTAAGCTCAGTAAATTTTCCAACTGAAAAATATCCACGAGTTTAGATACGCTAAAGTAAACATTCAAATCCGACAAACCTAAGGAGTTGGAGCGGAACTTTTGGTTTGGAATGCAATTTCCTATCGGATCCAATTACGCGCATTCCCTGCTTCTATATTTGTACGAGCGCAAATGTCACGTGACGTCGTATTTTACATTTGCATAGTAATCTCAATGTTGCCATTGGAAAATTTACGTTATTTAGGTATATACATTTGAAATACTTTTCACAGAATACATTTGTTTCGTGCCATTCAGAAGATACCCACTTACAGTAACCCCTTAACGATAAATTTAAAGAAATTACTACTCTTAACGAAGCTTAATAATTCCCCATGACGATAGAAATATAATACATAATCTTATAATACTAAATGAGGAATTCTTGTATGCCACGACGATCTCGCAAATCTAGGGTTAGAGGTTTTTTAGGTCAAGAAATCGATCTGTCAGAGTCTTATCTTCGAGAAAAATCGTTTTAAGTAGTTTTTTTTAATGGAACGGTTACGAAAATAATACCGTTTTATAATAATTTTAATTATTAATTCAAGTATTCTTGAATTTGATTTTCTATAATGTTCCATAGACTTTCTTTCTTACATGTAAAAAACTTGAAATCTTTTATTGGCCATGTAAATAATTGCTTTTCATATACAAAAACCCCTTTAATTCCAATTTTTCAAAAAAATAACCAGTTAAGGCAATATCGATTTTAAGGCACAATAAAAGTGTCACCAAAGAGATAATAATCTAAAGGACGATTACAACCTTTTAGTAGCTATTGCCCTCAGGGGCGACAGTTAATAATTGTCAGCCATAAAAGAAAGTAACGTTAACTTTTGTATTAGATATATATTTTTTATGTAAACTTACAATATCACAGGACCTATATTTACTTACTCTATTATATTATGTGTTGGTTATTAACTGTTCTTATACATTTCGTTCATTTTTTTTTCTAAAAATACAGCTGGACAGTCGTCTTCTAGGACGTTCAAAGTAAAAGCCACCGAAACATAACAAGCATATAATCTAAAAGTCCATAATTATACAATATTCCTTAAACTTAAATACATTTTTAACTTCACACGGCGAATAACAATTCAGGTAAATTAATATTACCCTTCGAAATTTTATTATGTATTAAAAATTATCACTAATCTTATGTCTATACTCACGAAGAAGAAAGATTAAAGTAGCTATACAATAAACATAACATAGGTACAATCGTCTTTTTAACGTTAATCAGACCAACCATGTCGAGTCTAACCGTAACATCACGTCGTCGTCGGTGCCTCATTGATCGAGCAACGAAAATGTAGTTGCACATAAGCTGTGACTTTAGTGGTTTATATCCTTAAATATTATAAAACAAAGCCCCCTGTCGCGTCTGTCTGTCTATCTGTATGTATGTATGCTTGGTCTGAAAAAGAGTGGTTTTGACAAGATGAGGGTGGTATACAACTAGATACACCATATAAAATACCATTTCTTAATTTCAAAATTAAACAAGAGTTTAAAATTACTCATAACTTTAATAACTCACAATTTTAACATTTTAATTTTATTTTAAATTTAAATTTTAAATTTTAACAGTTCCCATATTATAGTCATATTTCTTTTGTTTTGCTTTTATATCCGCTCCGCTTGTCACTACGCTCCAATCCTATGTGTCCCAAAACACGTGCGATTAACGACGACAGTTCACAGACGAGTCCGGGTACTACATTATAATTTAATAGCTTGAGTCCACAGAACAGTTCGGCAGTTGGTTCGTGACTGACCTGACTGAATACAATTCACAGTATAGTTAAAGTTGCAGTAATAAACAATAAAACATTACGATTAAACATTCTTCTTTTTAAAGATTATTATCTATACTAATATTATAAAGAGAGTAGATTTGTATGTTTGTAATGAATAAACTCAAAAACTACTAGAGCAATTTTAAAAATTCTTTCACCTATAGAAAGCTATATTATCAGCGAGTAACATAGGCTATAAGTCTCATTTCTAATATTTATAAAATATTTTCTAAATTGATATTGAACATCCTATAGATAATGGACGAGCAACAACCTATAGAACAAGCGGGTTACTCAACTATTGATCATATGCATGTGATAAAACAGCTTGTAGAAAAATGCCAAGAATATGGTAAAGCTTTGACATTGCTTTTGTGGATTACAGTAAAGCATTTGATTCATAAAACATAATTCGCTTTGGAAGGTTCTAATCCAACAGAGTTTTCCAAGAAATTATATACGTATTATTAAAAATATATACTCGAATAGTACAGCACAAGTAAAACTGGAATCTACCGGCGAAGAGTTTCCAGTAGGAGGTGTAAAGCAGGGTGACCCGTTATCCCCAAAACTCTTCTCTGACGCAGACAACTTAGTACTGATAGCTGACAACGCTAATACTCTTCAGCATATGTTGAATCAGCTAGCAGATGCAAGCAGAGTAGTTGGTCTTGTCATGAACAAATCTAAAACAAAAGTAATTACAAACAGAGAAGAAAAAGTTATAGAAGTAAATGGTGAAGTTATTGATTACGTTAAAAATTATACATATTTGGGGCAATTAATTTCTTTTAGAGACCAAACACATCTAGACATAGAGAAAAGGGTAGCTTGTGCGTGGAAAAGGTATTGGTCGCTGAAGGAGATATTCAAAAGTAAATTATTCCCGATGACAGCAAAGAAAAAAGTATTTAAGTCGTGCGTCTGCCATGCCTTACGTATGGATGTCAAACATGGGCATTAACTCAGAAACACCTTTTAAAATTAAGAGCGTGCCAAAGGGGAATCGAAAGGAATATGATTACTTTAAAACACCGTCAAAGAGCTGAAGAAATTAGAGTCACAAGAAAAGTGGAAGACATATTAGAGAAAATAAAGTAACTGAAGTGGCGATGGACGGGACACATGACAAGAGGCAGCAGGACAGAGTGGACAGACAAAAAGGCGGACCGATGATATTAAGAAGATTGGTGGGGCAGCCTGGCCACGGAAAGCTAAAGATAGAATTAAGTGGAAGCAGCTGGATAAATAAATAATAATAACATAGTCTATATTTCATAAAGTTACGCAGACGAAGTCGCGTGAAACAGCTAGTCATTCATATATGAAAAATAAATCTATACAATATGTCAAGTTCACCACAAATATCAAATACGACATATAACGCCACGTGACATTTGTAAAATCCGTCTATATCTTAAATATTGGACTTATATGAAAATAAATAATTTATTTAAAAATATATATGACAAAAAATAATAATATTATAAAAATGCGTCGTGGTGTTGCAATGCGCTCAAATTCGTGGACTACAAGTGCCTGTCAAATTAAAATGAAGCTTCAGCGAAGTATGAGCCTCTCTCTCGCCCTTCAACCGCGTCGTATTTATAGTTAAATGCGCCGTTTTGACAACGACCCCCGTCACTCTCTGTCAAGTGACAGATAAAAGTGTCCTCATTGTGATCTAAATAATAAATATTTGGATGATAACACTTTATAAAATTTTAACATATATCATCATTAACATTTTAATGGAAGCATTTTATCAGAGTTCCAAAATGTTAGGCATAGTTTTTAAGCTGAGAAAGGGTATCTGAAGCACCAATACACAAATAAAAAGTTTAAACAAAAAACCTTGAAAAATCGACCACATAAATAAGTAGATGAAATAATTAAATCTGATTATTTTTTATTTCTGTGGCAGTCACTTGGGCAGCCTGTTTGGCGGTCGTAACCGCCTCCTTACAGAATAAAAGACCACCGCTTCAGTGAGTAGGTAAGGGATGCCAGACCCTATTTTCTATCCCTTATCCCTTGCAGCACCTGTGGCGTTGCTCGTGTTACAGGCGACGGTAGCCAACTACCATCAAGTTTACCGTCAGCCTATCATCGACATTACCATAAAAAACTAAAATCTAAGAGCACTAATTAACATGTTACATTAATTAATATGTGAGACAATCCAATATCATACAATGCCATTAAAGTTTTTAGTAAATAATACCGTAATCACCTGACATTGCTCTGTCTGACTTTTTCCTACTGTTTTCAGATAAAATTACCATTACGCGAAAGGCATTTTGAATCCATTAAGGTACAAAAGAATATTTGCTAAACGAGCTGAAGGCCATACTTCTACAGCTTACTAAAAATGTAGTTTTATACTGAAAATGGAAATGGGATGCAAAAAAAAAATGAAACGCTGCCGTAGTTCTATTGCAAGCAATGGGACTTACTCGTATTTTGAAGTGGGTAAGATAAAGGGGATAAAGAATTTGAATACCTTTTATACTGAATATAGCTTTTGCCCGCGACTTCGTCCTCGCTCTTTTTCTCAGGTGTTAAACATTTATCCATTCTTTATTGCTCATATATTTTTGTCAGACTTTGAATTTTATCAATAAATATATTTTTTATATTTTTTTAGATATCCCTCGCAAACGGTACTTTTTTTCTTGATGAAAGGTATCCTGTTCTTGTTCTTACATGCATTTCGATAATCGTTTGAGTACCTAGTTAAGGCGTGAAAGCGTAACATGCAAATAAACAAACTCACTTTCGCATTTATAATGTTAGTTATTATTTAGGATAAGTAAGTACTTATAAATTTACTTGTTAAATATCTGCAGAAAGAGGTAAGCGAAATTGAGTTAGTTGAAACTTGTACTATTTAATTAAGTCCTTAAGATCGGCTCATATTTATTTTAGCCGAGAGTTTGGTACACACGTGGCCTAATGGTGCCGCTTGTTTGTTAGGGACCGCCGCTTATTTGCTCCGACTTTATTGGAAAGTGACGGAGTTTGCATTAGCATACGTGCCATGATGTGTAAGCTTAGGTGCACGTGATAAACCTGTTACGGTTTGAGACTTATGATTAAGATTAATTTAAGGCTTATGATTTTATGTATATAATGGTCGTTGTTCAAAAGATATGTTTCATATTTTTTATGAACTGAAAACTTCTTTAGGCGGGCTTGAGCAGATTATAAGGAGAACTTGACACAAAGATAAGTAAAACAGTAAATTTGACACCGCCTACATCGTCACGGTGATTTAGTATCAAAAACAAATTCAAGCAACACCAGAGGATTTAAAAGAGTAATAAGAGTAATGAAAGAAACGATAGCGCATTATAACCTGCCAGCGGAGCGACATCTGTTGTCGAAAAAATAAACTATGCGAAAATAGAAATCGTATGGTGTAGTTTTAGCTTTGAGGAACGAAACGATAGCGCGTCATAACCTGGCAGCGCAGCGACAGCTGTTGTCGAAAAAATAAGCTATTTACAGTTCTTTTTTTGTGAAGCTAATTTTTCACTTCTGACATGCAGTACTGCGGCTGACATGTTTTTTTTTTATATAAGTTTGTAAGAGGGTGGATAGTACTGCCGCCAGATGAGCTTCTCAGTTTATGTGTGCAGAATGTCATACTAGTTTTTAAAACGAAAGTTTCTTTTATATAATTTTTTAAATTTTTTATGTAAGTAATAGTATTGACACTTCGTATAATTGAATGTATCTCGGAGACAAGCATTACAGATTGCTACCAAATACCAAACTAACTACGCAGAACAATATTCATCAAGTTCTGAATGCTTATCTGACATGGATTGTTTAATACTTAATGCTAAAATTAATTTTGACAAAGATTAATACTAATTTGGGAAGATTATTTATTTGTGCTCTACCCATTCACCCAAGAAATGTTACCATTAAAGTCAAGAACAAAGGTATTAATTACACAATACACAATTATACAAGATATTCAATAAATTGAGATAGTATTCCAGGAATAGTTATTTCCATTGTACCACCTTATTGCTTTATTATTGCTTACGTACTTCTACCACTCTAGAAACTTTAGATTTTCTACTCATCCAAGCCAAGCCAAGCCTAAGGGTTTGTGCAATGAAATAATATATCTTTGTTCGCTGGGCTTGTGTCCTTAGGCGACGGTAGCCACCTACCATCAATTGGGTCGTCAGCCTACCTACTACCCTGGATATTATAAAAAACATTTGTTTTTCAATATAAGCCTGGTCTTGACTGTTTATTTGTGTTTACTAATAATTAGTTGCCAATTTATTTGGTGGTTCTGGTGTTATATTCTCGCGAAATACTTAGACCCGAAAATTTTAAAGCTTAAATAATTATTACTGCTTGTAGTTTTATAATGTTTTAAAATAAATTTGTTAAAATTCAAATTGAAGCATCATTTTATTTTTGGTTGTAAGATAGGTAATAACGGACAAGAAGATATGTAAAGACGATAATTTTATATATACGCGATATGCAATACAAGCAATTTCGCAAAGAGTCGCATGTGAGCGTAAAATTTACGATTTAGACGGATTTTATTGTCGTACAATCGTAACTTAGTGACATATCTCGTAAATTGGCTGTGTTTAACTCGTACATGCATTCGTGTTAGTTTTGTCCTAGCTGTGTATGTTTGTTTATTGTTTTCATTGTCCTTGTAATGACCATGTCGCGACATGTCATGAAATATGCTGCTTATTTGCTGCGTCCAGAAAGAAAATAAAGTGCAAAGTGAAATAAGTGTTCTTGCTATGGCCAATTTAAAGTTACTAGTAGTATTCTTAAAATAATTTTACCCATGATCTAACTAAACAATTTATTTAATTTTCAATTGCTCCTATACATTTGCCTAAAGAAAATACCAAGTAAGTTATTTGTAATAATATCAATATGTACAAAGGACAAAAACATATAGACATGTCCTACATTCGATACTTCCGAACAGTTAGAAATGAAGGGTAAAAAACAACAGTAATAGGGTCTCTGTGTGAACGAACTTTATTTTTAGTTGCCCTACGAAGGTTAAACAACACGTAGCCGCTGGTGGATGATTTATTTCGGCAATAAGTGTCGTGTTAGGCTACGCCATTACCGGCACGGTCCTAGTCGACGGACTTAGTCGTGGACCGAGTCACAAACGGAGACCTAAATAGAAAAGCTAAATTCATTGTGTCAAAAATTTGAGTAAATAATAAGTTCAAAAAAAGAACGATTAATAATTGTTGCTATTAAGTAGTATGTAATTCTACTACTTAATAGTGGTATCGATTTGTATGAAATTTGGCTTAAGAGTAGTCCTGGATTAATACACGGAACGCACAAGATATTTTCTTACTGCATTTTTCGGGACTTACGCAATAGTTCAATAGATATCTCTAGTGTCTTTACGTGGAGCTATTGAAAATATTGTTGTTGTAAATAATACATAATTATAGAACACGTAAAAAATTAACTTATTAATTTCATTTACTTAAATGCATTCTATATTAAAGATGCAATGTCTGTTGCAGTCAGACTAAAATTTAGTACATTGCCAATGTTGTGTTGCATAAAACAGGGCTCTTTAATGCTAATTAAATAAAATTTCTAATAAAAGAAATAAAGCCTCCTGCGAAGATTAACACGCTCGTTACTTAGGCCATAATGTAAGCCGAGGTCGAAAGAAACAATGTTTATAACGTTTATTAGCCAAGCAGCTATGATTGACGTTCATTTAATAAGAAGCAAAGTGTCAGGGGTTTTGGAACTTGTTGACTTCAAAGGTATTTCTTACGTTTCCTTTGACAACTTCATCAATGCAAAATTGTAAAACAATATTTCTGTTCACAATAATTATTACAATTTTCATTACTGCTTTTTCGTTTGAACTTTTGACCTTCATTTGATATTCATTTTAGGTAAAAACCTATCTAAATCTGATTAATGGTTTTAACGTGTATCGTTGGCGGCCAAACAATTGTAATCATTGAGTTATACTCGTAACGTACTATAGAAACTATCCTTAGCAAAAGTTTTGATCGATTTTGTTAAAAGTTATAACTAAATACGCGGCAGCGCTAAAACAAAAATTATGAACTCTAATAAATTGTTACGTCATGCTACGCTAGATCTCTGCTAGGATATAAATTTCTCACAATGAATAGGTTGTAAGCGCCATGTTATCCACGGCGCTTACGCGTTTTATTCAGAGACATACTAAATAAGGTGTAAAGGCGTACAAAATATGGTTCTGTGGAAAAAAGTTAGTACACAATACATCATTGATTGTAATGATAAGTTATCTATAAATGTATAATTGTAAGCAATTGAAAGTTTATTGTTGTCAATAAATAATACACGCATTAAAATTTATGCTCTGCTTCATAATTACATCCCCCACACAACTTATACGAGTAACAATGGGCGCGTTTGTGTGTACAGTCATGGATACTTGCTCGTAACACAAAATATTTGTAGAAAATTATCTAATTTTTTTTTTTATAATTTTGCACAAATTTATCATTAAATTAATGTCAATTATAAAAATAATTTATTAATTCACAATGATGTTAACGCTAAGTGAATGATGTTTGCGCCACTTGGCGCTAGCGGGGTCTCTGCTGTTCCTAACTGATCATGCGCTATCTTCGTTCATTCCATAGAGAATAGAGGTAAAAAAAGATTATTTATTTACATATATTTATTTTTACATGGAAATATTTATTGTAAGTTAATAATTTTTAAACTATTTCGCCGCAAAGGGAATTTCAGTATGCAATTAATGAAATGCATACATTTTATTGAGACCGACTGTACGTATTAACCACGATCAAATACTTTTAATAAATATTAATTAACGACGTCGAAGTGCCGAAATAATATGTGTGCGAATTCAATCTCGTATTCATCGATAATTAATTAAAAACGTTCCACATACGGTGACATGCGTTAATTTCGATGGGATATTGAAAATTAATAGGTTAATAGGTATTTTGGTCGTTACAGACGGGGTTAAATTTCGAAATGTCAGCAATCGCATATGAATACAGATATATGTATTTCTAAAGCCCCATATGCGATATTCGTCCATTTACAATTTATTGAATATCAATTAGTTCTATTGTTAGTAGATTCCCAATTCGTGTGTTTAAATAATTATAGAATCTGTAATTATTTTAGGGTTCTATAAGGAGTCTGAAATTACACTCTGAAATAAGTTGCTTATCATTAAAATATAAAGGGATAACAATATTTAATTGATTATTTTTCTATTAAGAAAATATTAAGAAAATAAATTAATTACTATTAATTAATTTAGCGTCACCGTAATTTGAATCAAAAGAGTTACAAGGTCACAGGTATGTAAATTATATTTTATTTCTTACTAGCTGAGCCCGACCACGCTTCGCTGTAGTTTTCTTTGACGTTCAACGGCCAGCGGCTGCGACAGCGGTTATCGTTGGCGAGTTAGTTCCCCTCGTTTTCGGCAGATGGCGCGATTTTCTCGAAATACAGAATATATTAATACGCAAAATATAGATAAGATCAATCCTTCAAACGGATTGCATATTGTGTAAAAATTTCAAGTCAATCTTTCGGCTAGTTTTCAAGTTTTTGAGATATACACACACCAACACAACATTTTTATATATATAGATTAAAAAGAGGTTTAATTTAAAATTATAGTAAGTATCTACAGTTAAAAAAAAAGATAATCAAAGCAACAGTTTCTTCTCCTTCCTTTTTCCATTAAAATAGAGGAATACAACTCTGTTTTAATAACTGCATTTGTTGCTTTGGAAACTTAGTTCATAACATTTTTTTCTAGAATGTCCTAGAAAGTACCGGAAGGTACTCTAAGTAAACTCATAGAGTAGAAAGAAGTCTATGTTTTATAATATTATAACTTAAAAACCTTTTTAATTAGAAGTTCTTATTGCTTTCTCGTTTCATTTAAAATGGAATGATTTTACGAAAGCAAACTGGTAGTATTTTCATTTTATTATTATCAATAGATATATAAAAAGTTTAGATGCCTTCACAGTTTCACATGGAGTATAAAGTAACACAGTGGCAATCATGTATCTGTTCGACCGGAAGCTGAAAGTATTTCACTAATAAATTACTGGAGAGTCGTAAAGATAAATCGCTAGCTCTCCGTTCGATCAACCTTAGCGTCAAAAAAGTAGGCCACCAAATTAATTCGAGGACGTTCCAGAAAAGACCGGGGCTTGTAAAACTACCCTGCCTCCCTGCACGCTTTGAGTAACAGATCTTAGAGGGGAAGAGAATCTAAAATAAATAGGTTCCCTCTAATAGTTGACACCCGCAAATGAAGCTTGACGCTCCAATGGAGTGCGAAGTGAAATGAGTGGAACTTAACTTCACGGGAGTTAACACCATTGTTAATGGTTCAAATTGTTATATTGCTCATTTATATTGCTGCTTCAGCGGCTTTTGCAACGATTAAACAGGTAACGGGGGTGTAATTTAAATGCGACTTTAAGTTAGAGCATTCACCAAGATAATTATGACAATTAAATTTGATTACTTAACAATTATACTTTTTGTTACGTTAACTTCGGCAGACAGGATGACGGTCCACTTGATGGTAGGTGGCTACCGTCGCCTATAACATAAACAAAGCCACAGGTGCTGCAAGTCCGCTGCCGACAATAGCGGGATTAAGGATATGGTATTGGAAATGCACAGGGAAATGGCCTCTGGCATCCCTTACTAGCTCACCCAAACGGTACAGTACACGTGCTGTTATTTTTTCACGGTGGTATTCTGTAAGGGAATGTTTACTGCCGCCAGAAGGGTTGCGCAAATAACTGCAAAACACAGTGTACCCAGCCATTATTTTTCATATCCAGGCTAGAGCCAACTTTGAAGTTATTTCCAAAGTTGACCCTACCAGGATTTGACCCCGGGAACCCTAGTGCAAACAAGCAACCAAGGCTAACCATTCATCCAAGTTTTTAATTTTAATTTTATAAACTTATTTATAAATAATTAATTTGTATTGTTACAATAGTGCATACAAATTAAAACTATCTGTTTAGACGTGGATTTCAATTAGTTCCACAAACCGATCTGTATCGTTATTGCAATTATTACACAGTTTGTAGGATGCAGTAAGAATGGAGAATTTAATAGAAGGTTCGCGATTCCACATGTATATTTGGTTCACTAATTTGAAGGCTTCTTTTTTCACCTTACCAAATTTTATATCATAGTGCTTTTTCGAAATATTTATATATATTTTTAAAAAGGAATGCATATTAATACGAGTACTATACTGATCTTGGTCAAAAAATTAGCCAGCGTGCATGGGATCCTACTTAGGGGACCGAAGCTTATTATTATATACAATTTATAAATATATATATAACTTAGTTTTAGATAATATACCTATGGCTGTTAAATAAAAGTAATCTCATAATACTTAGGTACTTGTAAAAATAATTGTAAATCTATATGCATTCAAAGCTTTAGCAAGCAATGCCAATATTTTGATAGCTATTTCCTTTTTACAAAATTGACACAGATATATGTATATACATTTGAGAGACAGCAAATTAATATAGTTTTCATAACTGGTAGACATTATAAGGGAAGACACAGGATCAGAAAGCAAAACTTATGAAAACATTGAGTTTTTTAAACAGATAATATTTTAAAACTTTATATTATTTGGGAATGAATTTTGATGTTGGTTTTTTACTGTTTAATTTATACACTGCGCTCACCGCAAAAGACCGGAGATTGCTTTTCTAATTAGGTATGTGCAGTAGCAGGCCGCGATCCAATCGAGCGCGCTATGTAATTTGTCTGGCTAATAACTAGGCCCTGGTGTCACTTTTAGCTAAGAAAATAAATGAGTTTCAATTTAAACAGACAATGATCTCATTTAAAACGATAATAACAACTTCAATACGCAACAATCGAAGAGATTCTCTTCGATCAATTATTAGATGCATATACCTATTATTACCCGCCCCTTTCTTAGCGGATGCTAACGTTTTAAAATAAATCTATATGTTCAAAATTTCAGCCTTTTAGACTTAGTACTTTTGGCGTGCGTTGATAGTCAGAACAAATTTTATAAGTATAGATAACACAAGATTTGCTATTATATTGCTCAAGCTTTGATACGGTTTTAGGCTTCATTTTGTATAGGAATGTGCATTAATATATTCAAAACAAAGGGCAGTACTTGCAATTATCTAACAATTATTATATTAATTTAAATTAATATTAAGTTGGAAAATTTTTAAATGAAGTTCAAAGAAGCCATTGAATCGTGATTAAAGGTTTCTTTAAGATATTACGATACACAAAGCGGCAATATAGTTATGGAACAAGGCTCGCCACGATTGTCACAGTAGGTAACTGACAATACCGAGGTCTCTATTTTCTTTGTCTGGAAATAAAGTGAACTGGTAATATAACTAGTATTTTCTAAAGAAAGCAGGTAAAGAAGCGGGTAGTAAATGTGGAATTCGAAATTTGAACTACACTGGACCGCAAAGAAAAAGGGTTGGTTAGAAAATCTTCAATATCTTCAAAAGTACCTGATCTAGCTATAAATGAAATAAAGACTAAATTAAAAAATATTTCAATGTTCTTAAATAAAAATAAAATTTATTTAGTTTAGTTTTAATTTAGTCTTTATTTCATAAAACTAGGTCAGGTATTTTTGAAGATATTGAAGATTTTCTAACCAACCCTTTTTCTTTGCGGTCCAGTGTATTTTTGAAATGATAGAATAAACGCACCAGAAAGAGAACACGAAAGCGCTTTAGAAAATATTTTCCTTGTTAGGTTGTACAAGAAATCGAGTAACTTACGTCTTTTTGTTTAAGGAATGTTTTTATGAGTAGTTTGTTCCACACAGTCATATAAGGGTGGTAGTAACTACCTTTAGATAATTCTTCAAAATACTTTCAGAGAAGCACACTGCACAGGATGTTCGGTGTTGAGTTTAAAGCGGTCCTGAATAAAGGATATCAGAGCACCTACTGTTTTTTCTCACAACATAAAACGTCTTTTAAGAGAAAGTGTCGATTGTACATTTTATTTCACATTCACCACATCGATTGTTCTGACGTTGCGTTATTTGTAGACAATTTTGCATTGTCCGCGTTGAAAAAAAGACCTCGGGAACAGTACTTTTTTTCTGGGCGAAAGTTATCCTATGTACTTTCTTGTATCCGTGACAACGCATATAAAAAAAATTCATGATGATCGGTTGTGTAGTTAAGGCGTGAAAATGTAACAGATAGTCAGATTTACTTTCACATTTATAATATTAGTAGGTAAAGTATAGATTAGTATGGATGGATTTGCTGGTTGTTTATTAATTTTATTTCTTCATGGCTTTAACAATTTGTAGTTATTACTTACAAATTATGGCTTGGTTACCACTAATAAAGGTGGGTTGACGCTGGATCCAGGCTGCTTCAGACCGATCCTATTGGAGAATTTAAAGGAAGGCCTGTGTGTGGACGTCCAACGGATCAGAAGACGATGGTTATCAAGTAAGCTTATGATGTATCAGTCATTTGAAATATATAAGACGATCCGTCACACTTCATCACCAAATAATATTTATTTGCCACGAAATTGTTCAAAATCATCGAATGATTCCACTAAATTTAACTGTGCGCAATTGTTTTGAACAGCTGGCAATTGCTCACAATAAAGAGAGAAAAGAGGCCGACACATGAACATACAGTGAGCATAAAAGTGAGCTATTAAGGAGGCCATTGAAATTGTGAAACGAAACGGCACAAAGGGAGAAAGCCACTCGGAGACCACTTAGTAGTTCGCTTTCTTGGCATCCTCTCAGGTCTGTTTGACCCCCTAATGTGGCGTTAAATTCATAGAAAAAAAATAATTAAAATGTTTTTCAAGGACGTAATATTATCACCTAAAACATTGTTAAAGGTTAAGAGTATAAATTAGGTATTGTTTCTACTTTGTAACTATTGTTTTATATAAGGTACTTTTACATTATTAATTTTGAAGTTATTAATTATTAATATCATTTATTGAAGTCCAAACTCACTTCAGACTTCAAAGTGATTTATTGAACTCAATGAATTCGAATATTATCTATTCGAATATTTCTAATTCGAATATTGGGGTAGTAAAACTAAAATGAAGTGTGTCGGTGAAGTCCGAAGTGACTTCCTATTGGAAAATGACTTTACAGTCGATAAAGCATATGTATATATACACTTTGCTGTACAATGCGAGATACGATAATATTAGAACTGAAAAGATTGTGCGCCTTAATTTGAAAATTGTGTAAACAATAAGAGTAGCGGCCAATCAATGGTTAATGATAATGGAAGGCAAAATCGTAAAATGTTTCATTCATTTTAAAGTCATCTGGCTATCCAATCCGGTTCGAGGACGGGCTGATCAGATAAGCCGCTATCTCGATAGGCCGATGGAACTACACGCAATACAATTTTCCTGTAAACAAGCACGAATTAGGTTTGGAGCTTTCAATGTTTTAGCCATTCTTTTTGTGAAGGATTAAAAAAATATAATTGGGTTTTTTACGAATGATTGTTCGTTTGCACTAATATAAATCAAACTTTTTAATTTTTTTTTTAAATTATAGTATATTTGGGTGAAACCAAATTTGAATTCGTATTGAAGAGTTTGAATTTTCATATTAGTTGAATAATGAATCACGTATAAAACTATTTTATTTATATTTTCTTTTCATTTATAATTTAATTTTGAGGTGAATAGCAGACCAAGATACACATTTGTCTTTGTTTTTTTTTTAACAAATAAAAAAATAATTCGTTTGGTCTCTGCGACAGGATCCTAATTCGGATATCACTACATTATGTGTTTATCCAATTATATATAACATGTAATTTGTGTTTTTATTAATTAATAATAAAAAAAAAAAAATTTAAAGTTCAATTATTTTTGCGCTACATTAGATGTTATTGGAAGCCCTGTATTTTAAAATTTTAAAAAATTTTAAATTACAAAAATAAATGCAATATTTTATTATATACATACATTAATTACAGTTAGTAATAATTCTTTTCTTATTCAATGGAACAGAAGATATAACTAAAATAATTAAATTCCGTTTAAACACAACGGTCTTTATTTTTGCTCCATATCTATGTAATAATAGCTAAGGCATTTTTAACAGGTCACTGGACGAATACCAGATGAATTAAAGTTGAAAGAAAACAAAAGACAATAAAGGAAAAGTAATGCTGCAATGCAATCTACTAGATGTTTTACTTTTCTTGGATAAAAGCGAATCGCAGTCACTTATCTGTTTCCGTGAAGTACATTCCAGCTCGTTGCCCACGCCTCGTTTCTTTACGACTGTACCAAATTGATGGATAGTACTTCAGTCGCAAATGTCGACAATCGAATCCCACAAAGCCTAATGGTTTATTCTGCAGGAGCTGTGCAACTGGAAATGAAAACTGTGAAAAATAACGGAGACAGCAAACGGTTCTGTTAAATTACTCTTAACAATTTAGAGTATTTTTAGAGCCAGTTATAAGTATATCTTGGGAGAGCGTCAGGCAACAAGCATGCCTACAAATCGGTGTACAGCGAATATTACTGTAGATCAAGTTTTAGCCTAAGGTTTCTCTTTGACGTTGACGATGCTCGCAGTAATTATGCCAGGACCTCTGTTATCTATAGAATTTTAAAGGGAATTAGAACATTTGGCTTAAGCGTATATTTAAGACGTATAGCTCTCGGCATAGGAGGTAATCCTTTTCTTAGTTTAAGTAAAGGATAATTACTGATTTCTAATATTTGCATGCCCTTTTCGGGCAGAAAATACTTGGTACTGCAACTGCTGTATAGATCCTGTTTTTTTGGAGTTTACTCCTTAAGAATCGATTGATATGAAAATTTATGGGAGTAAAATCAAATGTCACACATGTTACACGTTTTAATTATATTTATTAAATTATTAAATTATTTATTTTTATTTATAGTTCGTAAGGAGTAAACTCCAGTCGTGCGTCGGAGCTGACACACACAAAATTTACCATTTTGTCAACTAAATAATATTTCATTTAATTCTAAGTTTATATTTATAGTACCCTATACTAATATTGTTTTTTTTTTTTTTTTTTTTTAATTTATTTAAAGGCTTTGGCATGCTTCATTTACTCGCCGAAATATACAGTTCTGCGTTACTGCGGAAAGCAGTGTTCTCTGCCACTACTAATGTAGAAAAAAATTAAACATATCTTAATAATTTTCTTAAAAAGAAATTTTAATAACTAATATATATAAAATTATTTTAAAGTCAAACAAATAAAAAGTGATTAAGTTATAAAACAAGTATAAAAATACGAGTAAGTATTGTTAATATTAACCCTGTAACGATTAAATTCTTTAACTAAAATTTTAACCAATTCATGGAGGGATCATTGACATCCCTGCATGACATTAAACTATTAACAACACACATGGTTATTTTATTATTTTATTTTGATAAATATATTTGAAAACATCATGCATATTAATCCGAAGTCTAAGTTTAAACTTTGAAACTTTTGTAAATTTAACATTTATTAATTTGTATAGAACAAACTTAAAATCAATTATATGAAGAGTCTAAATGCAAATCAGTCACTGTCAAGTTTTTCGAATTTTTCACGCTACTTGAAAAATATATTCTGATAGTTTAGGGGCCTCTTTCACCATCTCCGAGTAAAGTGTCAAGTAGGCTAACCGCCATTTAATGTCACCGGTCACCAGGTATGATGGAGCTGATATACCTTTGTTTGTACGGTAAAAGTCCCAAACATTAAAAAGAAAATAATAAAAAAAATCGCCTATCGAAAGATGCAGTAAACCGAGTGCATAATTTAATAAAACATAAAATTATTTCTAAAAGTAACTATACAACACTTTACTTGTAGTTGGTGAAAGAGGCCCTAAATAAAATCATCTAGTAAGAAATATTGTAAATAATATTATAAATATATTACAAGATTTCTTATGAGTTTGATTATTTTAGCTATCAGTCTATTTTCAAGTACCGTAAAAAATTTGAAAAATCTGGACAATAGTGGTACAGAAACAGATGGTATGTATCTGTTAGCGAATAGAGGATGCCGAGTCCATTATGGAATTTTGTTTTATAATATGTAAAGGTATTATTTACATCACTGGTGACAAACTTTAATATCTTTGATAAAATGTTACCTTAAATTATTAACATTTAAAATTTCATTCTTAAACTCAATAATGCGTTTGAGAGTTAGAGACGGTTTAATTGTGAAGTTTCTTAAAGCATTTATCGCGTCCGTCCGCAAATAGTCTTCAAGTGTTTGCTTCAATTGTTCTATAAAAGGTGGGTTTTCCACAATAGAACCGCTTTAGTTTGTAATACTGTAAACGACGAAGTTACTCAACTTATTGTTCTGTTTTGTTTCACTTCGATTGTTTATGGTTAGAAAGTTTAATAATTATAATCACACAAATAATAGGAGAGATTGTTTTTTAAATATATCGTCAAAAGTATTCGTAACATTTCTGTTGATTTACAAGGTGTGTCTAAGCTTTTACTGGAGACATATTAAGGTATATGTCAGACTTGTATAGTGTTCACACATTGTTTTCCGCGGTCAATAACTGGACAGACGGTCTGGCGGCTATAAACTTTGCTTTATAACCACATTGAAATAACAGAACTTGTATTGTTTGCCAGAGTCCCCTATCCCCATATCTTCTGCCTTTTTAGTGTCTTTTCAGGGTAAGGAGTGCACTTATCCCTTATCGAAATATAACTATAGAAAAACCTATTCATGATTATTTTATTATAAAAAGCATATATTTGAACAAGCCGGTCAACTATTTTTTCACATTTGAAAAAGAAGCCTCTATATTGGAAGTTTACATAATACAGGCTATAAGTATTGTAAGTTTATAGGCCTAAGGTATAGTCGGAAAAAGGTTACAACTGGTTCCCTTTATAATTCTTTCTCGCTTATACGCATAAACAATTTCAACTTAGGATATATATATCTTAAAATGCGTAATATAGTTGCTCATACACAGTCTCAAAGGTCTAAATATTATACAAGCTAATTACTATTATAACCTTGAAATTACACGCGTATTCACGAGCCGCCAGATAAGATTTCCATAATTCATTTGTTATCAAATAAGTACCGTTTTCAACGGCGTGAAAATACCCGTTGCCCAAGAAACCAACCGTGCATTGTTTTATTAACATTCAGTTATACATTTATTTACAATTTCCAAATTACTCGACTCTATTGTAACAAGTTTTCAGTCGGTAGTTAATTAACGCAAACCACAACGTTCTGTTGTCTAGTTTGTTAAAGACCCAAGTTATAAGCTCCAAGAGATAGGTCATCTTACAGCAACGTTTCTTAATGTTAGAGTAATGTAATTTATGGTACGACAAATGAAGAGACGGGATTTTTTTAAATGTTAGTAGAGTATAATTGTGAAAATATAAGTTTTATATTATGTTTATCCAGTTTACGATTGAAATAAAAGTTTCTACATTGCTGTTTTTGTATTCAAAGTCTGTCTAGAAACCATTCAATTGTATGTTTAATATATATTATAATAAAAGTAATTAGAATAAAAATAAATAAATAAATGCTATTAATGCATAGAAATATCTCTTCGCTGTATTAATGTAAAAAAAAGCCCGCTGCATATTTATATGCTTTAAGAGCACGTACAAAATTTAAGTAAAATTGTTACTTCACGACAGTTATTTGATTATCTAGTTGGTTACTTTCAGCCAATAAATATACGTCTAAATAACATGTAATTTTTGGCGTTTATTTATTGGCTGAAAGTAACCAACAAACATGTAATTTTTTTTTATTCTATAATTTACATGTAAAAAAAACATAAAGATGTATTAAGAAAAAAACCAGTGAAATATACATAAGATTAGAAAAAAATATATCTTAATAAATTCCTATGACTTGTACTATACGTAAACAATGAGCATTCGCGTGGGAGCGCCACGGCTCACACAAACAACTCGCCAAGCGAAGAGGTTAGGAATAACAGTGACATTCTTGCACGCAATATCGTCTTTGTTACTTTACCATTAAGAATTAAAGTTGAACGGTTCTCTCAGCGAAAACTTTGTATTAAGAATGGTTGGAATATGTCGGGAGATCGGGAGATAGCCTTGCGCTGATTGTGGCGAACTTGAAAATTGTATTTGTGCTAAACTAAGATAATATATTATTCATCTATTTGTTTCTTTCGCTTTGTCTAGAATCTTGGAACATCGAAGGAAATAAGGATATAAATTGCGTGTACGTGTTCCTATATAGAAAGTATTTGATTCGATTTTATCTTCAGGCCATCCTAGGAGTAGGGATAAATCGTTTCCCCAGTATCCCGTGGGTGTCGTAAGAGGCGATTAAGGGAATGGCTACTTGGGGGATATGGTTCCAGATTCTCGGTTTACATCAAAGAATTAACCATAACAAAAATCCACAGTGAAATGATTAGATTAAATCTTTGCATACTATAAAACAAAGTCGCTTCCCGCCATCTGTCCCTCTGTATGTGCGCTTAGATCTTATAAACTACGCAACGGATTTT
This sequence comes from Synanthedon myopaeformis, assembly GCA_944738685.1. NCBI lineage: Eukaryota > Metazoa > Arthropoda > Insecta > Lepidoptera > Sesiidae > Synanthedon > Synanthedon myopaeformis. The sequence continues at coordinate 9,880,621 of OX122917.1, forward strand.
AATGCGGTTTTTACTAAAGCAAAGAGCGTTAAACGAGGAAGGTTTTTATTCTATATTTTGCAGAAACAAATCTGCGCGAAGCCGGGGGCGGTCCACTAGTAATAAATAATACTAGCAACCTGCTCCCGGCTTCGCACGAGTACAATTTTTTTCTGCAAATTATATATAAAAATACCACAGTGAAATAACAGAATGTGTTGTAGTGTTCCGCTAAGGGATGCCAAAGATCATTTCTCTATCACTTGCTAACATCTTGCTAATGCCTTAGCGCCCTACCTCACCGGGACGCCATGGCCACGTCGCTGGCAGATAACAATGTGGGGTTGATTGTATTAATTGGTGACAGTAGCCAACTATCATCAAGTGTAGCGTTAGCCTGTATAATAATAATAATATTATACGACTTTTATATAATGGAAAAACTGTTCATATCTACACGTTTTAATCTTGGTGTTTTATTCTTCACTAGAGTAAGTGATGATCTTTTCTTATCTACACAAATCTTAAGAGTTGCAGACTTAAATGGGATTCGATCCTTAGTCAAAGGATTCGAATGTTTGACTTCTCTACATTACTTTATTTTTAACAGTTTTAAGTTTGTAACAAAAAAAAAATGTAATATTTTCGCACAGTCACTTTCATAACTAATCGAAAATTACAACTTAAGACACTTAAGAGTAAGCAACGTCGAGAATTTTAATTAAAATTTTCCCTCGAGTCTCCTTTTTTGTATGGATATTATATACGATATTATTTTAAGGCGCCGCCGCTAAGTAATCAGGGTTTTATCTGGACCTACATAAATTTTCAATGTGTAATAGGACGTCATGACTTGATACTGAAATGACGATACCTTTTTAAATATTTATAGAAAAACACAACTGTTCAGGATTAAGTGGGCGGGACGAAACTTGAATGCTTTCAACAAAATTATGTATTTATTGCTTTGAAATAAATACTATACCTGAAAGAGGATTACGATCCTAAAAGCATAGACTTTTTAAGTACAGTTGCGTATTTTTATATTTGTAGAAGTTAGTATCATGACACGTTAACTTATTTTTAACTAGCGACCCGCTCTCGGCTTCGCCCGGAATGCAATTTTATATACACAAACCTTCTTAGTTTATGCCTCTTTCCAATAGGGAATATCGTATTAAAATCCGTTAAATAGATTAGAAGTAGTTATAGGCGAAACTGGACAGTTTCTATTCGGCGACTTGGTTGCAACTTTTTTTCTACTTATATAAAAATTTAATTAGGTTTGTACATAATTTTTACGTGAGAAAATATTAAACTGTTGGAGAAAACAGCATCAAAATCCGTTACGTGGTTAGAGTTTCAAAGAAAAACATGAAGATAGATGTATTACCTATTGAAATTACACGTTTTGAAAATCAAACACGAAACGGTTTTAAATGTAAAAATTACAATTGAGCTGTAGTAAAATACGAAAGCTTTATACATAAGACTCCACATTTTAACACAAAGAAAAGGTTGCGAAAAGCTTACATGTTCCCAGTAACTATAGGACTGGATCGGGAAAGGGATGGTAAAGGTACAATTTCCAATAAGGCACTGTGCTTCCCACGTAAAACGCTCCGGTGCAAATTTCATTTAAACAGAAAGAGACTTTGCGCTAAATATGAAAAGGACCATATTAGCTTGTGTTCATAAGAAGTTAAGGCACCTGAGAGAGTGGTTGGCTGTACCACGTAAAGCGAGTGAATAAGCAGAGTACATTTTGAGTCGACCGTCGCTTTTCTATTCTAATTTGGGCAAAATTCTATTTTGTGACACGAACAAATTGGAATGGTCCCTTTGAAACATGCCGACTGGGCCCCAATATTGATGTTAAATTATATAGACGTTTTGGGAAATGATGAATTCGATATTTCACAAATAAACGACACTTTGTGGATAATGTTCGCAATACCGTAGAGTCTGCTGGATATAATTGTAAAATTTATTCACTTTAAACATAACTATTTTAATATAGGTTGCACGCGTCGTATATGAATATTGACTACTCTGCAAATATCAATCAATCAATCAAATCATTTATTTGCCTATTCACCGGCTCTCAGAGTATAATGGATATATGATAAGTTCATGATAAAGAGAGTATGGGCATTCGTTAAGCATGTTAAATATTTTAAAGCTCTGGGTCTTAAAATAAACTTTATGAATGCCAAATTTCATTCAATACCCTTGAGCCATTTTTGCTAAATTGAGTAACAAACATACAAACTTTCGCATTTTTAACATTATAATTTAAAAATGCGAACATCCAAAATTTTTTTTTGGTATCTAAGTCTTTTTTAAATCAGTAGTCAACATGATATTGGTTAATGAAACATCTGCGTTAAATTCTTTATTTGAAAAGCTACTTTTGTAGCATATCAATATTTCATTAAGATTAACTTCATTGCAGACACTAAGATAGTGTAAGATTTATTTTTATTATCAGCCATTATTCTTCTGAGCTTTCTTTATTACAAATTAGCTGTCCCTCTCCCGGCTTTGCCCGGGGTGCATTTTTTTTCGCGTAAAAACCTTCCCCGATTATCCCTCTATCCATTGGTGAAAACATGAAAAAAGGCTCACCTACATAACTTTTTCTATATCTTAAAAAAGAACCTAGTCTCACGTAAAATTGTATAAAAATAGCTTCGTAAAAAATCTGTGTAGATTCAGAAATGCGAACGAGCTGACAAACGCGCAGTCATTGTGAGAATGTGAAAGACAGAGGCATATCTTTGTTTTACTTAAGAATATCTTGTTTGTGTTGAAAATTATCTGTGGTGAAAATTTTTGCTGCTGTAGTATTAGATATTTAGTACCTATCTAATATATTAGTAAGTATATTAGGTATTTGTGTAAGTATATCCTTATACCTGTTTAATGTGCATGTTATATTAATTTTTACTTTTCTAATGCTTTCTTTTAGTTACGGGTATCCTGGACGAATCGCGTAAAGAAGAGAACGATTCTGCAGAGAATGAACAAGAAGGCTGAAATATTGAAAATCATATCAGAAAACTGGAATACTTTAGGCATATGATTCGCGGCGAAACGTATGATCTGGTGCAGGTGATGATGCAGGAAAAATTCAGGGCATACGCAAGCTGAGCACTGCGTAACTACTTGCTGGATCAAAAATCTTCATAAATGATAGAACCCGAGTTCCAAATCGCTATTTCCAGTCAGACCTCCCGTAGAAGATGGTACCAAGGAAAAAAAAATTCTTTCTGCAATAATCATGGTGTCACTATTGAGCTAGACCTTAACATAACTTATACCTAAATAAATAAAAAAATGAATAACATTTATATAAATTTATGTAACATTTATATAATAAAAAAAAATTACTACTTTAATATATTGCGAAAAGCTCTACAGATTAAGAAGATCAGAAATATAAATTAGTTTTTGTACACACTCAGTCTAGACATTATTAACGTACAGGAGACGCGATGTTATAAATTAAACTCGTTCCCATTAAGCCACAAGATAAAAGCAGATGTCAATCTTCGTTGTAAAGAGTCTTTAGAAACACACTTACTAGGCATTACGTGGATTTTTTCGTTTACAAATCTCATTTATAACATTTTTTCTCTTTGATATTAATGTAAGCAGTATATTAAAGAGACTCGATAACCCAACATATTTTTATTTTTATTTAGATTCTATCGAAAGAACTAAGTTTTATATTTTTTCAGAATTATACAATAATGACGTACATTATTGACTAACATTATAATTAAATATTTTAAAAATATTCAGCATATTAATTTTATTAATACACTAGCTAACCCGGCGAACTTCGTACCGTCTCAAAATTAATAAATGTTGCGTTAACTCATTAACCGGACTAAATTTCCGACTATTTAGTAAAATTTATTTCAGTTCGCTCGCTTATTTATTGGTTAGTTTGTAGAAGATTGCTTTCCTCATAATTTCGCTGAGCACTTATTATTGAGACAGCAGTAAATTTTTAAATAAACCATAAAATTTACTGAATAATACATCATGCGAATGGACATTCCACAAATATCACGTAATCAACCATTCGGAACACTTCTCGCTGCTCATATTACTCTCGTAAAGGTTAATGTAATTCAAATGTTAAGAAGCGTATATTTATGATGGTAATCAGTTGAGGTGCGCTCAATAAATCTAGCCGGCACTCAGGGCGATATATCGATGCGCACAGCATCTTGGTTGATGCGTAACAGCTTACAAATTGCTCGCAGTCCACTCATAATGTGATCTGCGTGATGTGGTTCTCAAACTGTTCTTAGATTTAAAGGGAATATTTTTTTATAGGTGAGCAGATTTCGTTTTACGACTGGAAAAAGGACAGTATAAAGATATTTCAGCAGATGGAGGGCTTTTACAGTAACTGTTATTTAAATTTTGGCTTCAGTTGCAGAAATAGAAAATTTCTACATAATCTTTTAAACTTCATACAGTTTAAGAATACACATAAAAGTTTTCCCTTATGCAATTTACTTTTCAAATATGTTAAAACCATTTAAAAAATAAAATAAAAACAACAACAAAGTGCACACTGTCTAATTAACTTCACATAAAATAAGAAAATAAGTGCACACAATCGTTTTCCATTTACCGAAGGCTGTGTGCAATAATAAAATGTGCATTACTCCTCATTTTAGTGCATTTTAGTGCACGAAGTTATTTAAAAATGTAATAACTTTTCCCTGAATATTGAACATTACAAAAACCTCCACCGTGCATCCTTAAACGCTACTTTGCGTGACTCGCGATTAGCTTTACTTTTATTGAAGTTGTATTAGCGTTTGTTAGTCATATGAACAGTGTTGTGCAAATTTTGCACAATTTGTACGTTATTTGAACTGCATATAACGTCTGTTTTACCTGGCTTTTAATCGATGATTTCAGCAAACGTAGCTACTTTATTAATCAATTTGAAAGCAAAAATTATGTACTATGAATAAATGAAATCTTAATTAGTATCTACAATTAAAAATGTGAATTTTTAAATATGTTTGTTTTGTGTTTGTTACTGAGTCACACTTTACCATTTAAAGGACCGTCTGCCAGAATACTGCTATCGCGGCTTTGTGGAGGGTGGTGAAGACCCGCTAGTAACCGCTCTCTGCAGTCGTCCGGAAGAGTGAACACCCGGCCTAATAACTCTTCCGCGACGACAATACGATGTGGAGCCTGTCTCTCGGGCTGCCGCGATTGATGTGGAAATGTCAGGCGGAAATCCTCCTTTGGGCCGTCCACTCTTAATGCCGTCGAGATGAGCGGCCACAGATGAGCACCTCGATTAGGCGCGGTCATACTCCGCGCCTAATCGAGGTGGAGCCCGCAATAGTGCGGGCCTCGTCTGGCGGGGGGAGAATGTAGCGTACTTTAACACCCCCGCCCATATACTGCGCTAAAAAACACCGTGGGGTTTTAGTGGGTAGAAGTCCCACATACCCCACCGATCTCCACATGGTCGGTAGGGATCTGGTTCGCAGATTTTCCCACGTAAAAAAAGCTATTAAGTAGCACATAAGTCAGTTATCACTTACACGAACCGATTTGAAATCGTAGATTTTCATTGTGGCCGAAATTTCATTGACCACACGTTTGGTCACGCGAAGCGTCGCTTAAGATTTTTTCTTTCCCCAAAGAAAGGTATTTTCATCGTACCCACTTTATGGAATTCCTTTGACATGGCATCCAACCATTAGATTGGTTGATTGCTACGGTACGCCGTAGCTCTACAGCGTAGACGTGCTACGTGCGTATGAATCGTAGCAGAGATCGTGTGAAAATTTAATTGAATAAAATACCTTCATGATACTCTATTTATGATAGACACGCAATTTTGTTTCGAGAATATACGCTTCTATAGAAATAATAAAAAATATCTGCAGCAATGAGCAGTAATTCCATTGGCAAAAACTGGCAAATATCAAGATACGTGAAGTCCTGTCATTCTGCAATAACCTAGTTTGGTTTATTCAGCTTATTAATTAGCTTTATAATTAGTTTTCTCTTTTGCGCAACTGTTGAAGGATCTCTTATTGTGTAAAATATCATAATAATTAATGGGATAAGACTGTCTTTTGTTATATTTAAGAGCCATTCCACTCAGTCCTACATTCATGTAACAATTTTCAACCATCAAAACGTTATTCTTTTTCTTCTAAGTTAAACCGAAAGAAATATGTTTAAAAACTTACATTGTACTAGAACAGAGGAAAGGTAATAGTAGCTCATTAACAGCTCATAAAACTACGTCTACACAACTGCGGTTTTCAAGATATGGGTTCGTTGGCCTTCCCCAAATACCAAGTAACACGCGATCCTTGAAACATTTTTCGGAAAGAAAACTCTTTCGCTTACTTCGCTTCGTTATCCCTAATTGTGCCAGGTCAAAATCGCTATTATCTGGTAAATAATTAGGATATATTTTGTTATAAATTGTAAGGATAAAGAATGGAAGTTTCAAAAAAGTTAGTCACAGCGTTTGCCCCGCGTCGGCATTAGGTTTTAAATTCTTGATTTCAAACTATAAATGTTTACTAATTTTGACGTTATTACTAATTTTCATATTGCAATTTTTTTTTAATATTTCAGGTTTTCCTATTTTTTAAACGTGGTTTATACTTTCTAAATTTTGCTTAGTTAAATGCTGTAGACTTTCTCATACCTACATGTTTATATTAAGAATTGGGTTATCAATGCTTAGAGATTTGTTTATAACCCCACTGCTAGTTACATAGCGCGTTCAATAAACAAAACTCTTCAGCTTTATCATTGGTGTAGTCAGTTTTTTTATAAGTACGCGGTCAAAATGTTTCGAGGGCGGAACTACTGCTCGCTAGAGAAATTATATCAAGAGAGCGGCTGGCGGTAAATGGTCCCGGACGGCAGTTGACCTGTGTGGCGGCGCTTAATCAATAAATGGCCTATGTTAATGAAACGTACCAGAACAAATCCTCTAAGTGAACTCATAGAAACTGGCTGGGTATTATAAAACAAGATGTCAGACGCATACTTACTGTAAGTCACCACTATATTTTATTGTTTGTATATTTGTGTTATAACAAATTTAAATTTATTTAGCCCTATTTGAAATGAATTTATTTTAAGCTATTTCATTCCGTTCATCTCTATATACATATATATTATCTTTAACGTGAATTTGGAGAAGTTTAATTCGAGATATTCAAAGGATTTAGCAAGATTCTTAGCATTTATTGAATCTAGTGGAGTCGCTTCAGTAAATACACTAGATGCTGAACACGACGGGCGCCTTGGAGTCGAACGAAATTTGCTTTATTTGAATAATTTGATTACATCGATCCAAGTTCACATGATGCTATAAAAACAGTACTCAAACTGAAAATTATTTATGCTAACCTTATACTCAAGCCTCTCCAATGAATAACTTATAGATTTATCTGCAATTTGGTTAGTGAAATAGAAGTAAGTATATATTTATTTTGTTCTTATATTAACGAAATGAAAATAAAACTTTAATAAAGGTAATATTACTTTTTATCGTTTATTTTCAGTACCTAAGTAAAATGTTTTCATAAAGTAAATTTAATTAACTCTGATTGTCTGTTGTCTAATATTCTTTTAAACAACGCAATAGATTTTAATGGAAAATTTACTTCCTGAAGTTGTGTATATTTTGAAACTCTAACGTTATGGGATCAAATCATTATTAGGAACTTTGAACACTAATTAACAAAAGTTAGGTAATTATTAAGAACCCATAAAACCTATAATGATCAAATGTGAAATATCCTTTACTGGTGTTCGTATATTGTGTTAAATACAAAATCGATAAATAGTCCTTAAGGCATTTCGATAAAAGCCGTTATTGTGTTAATACCCTTGTTAACAAATGTGCAAAAAAGATTGTGAGATTTTCAATGGTTCGAAATTATTCCGTAGAAAAATTAAAATATAATATAAAAATGTATATCGTGTCAATATTCCTTCCTTTTTAACAAGAAATTAATAATGTAATTGAAACACAAAAAAAAAAAAACATTTAAATGCTATATATTATAATATTCCGTTTCATTTCAGCTTTTAAAACTTCCGAAAAACTTCCGAATACAGTACAGAACGAAAACTTTCCGAATTTATTTTGTAAAACACAAATCTTATGAAAACTGTAAATTTAAACTTGATAACATTACATTTATTATAATTAACGTATCTACTATATTTTTATACATATTCATATTATAAAGTCGCTGTCCGCCTGTGTTCGTTTCTCCGCAAATTTCTTCTAAAGACTCCAATGGATTTTGATATCTACGTTTTATAGTTTTGTACGATAAACGAGTAATTAGTGCATATAATTCGCAGAAAAAATGGCGAAGCCGATGCGGCTCGGTAATGAATTAAATACAAAACAGGACATTATTACATACAAAACAATTTTGAAACTGTGTGATTTTGAATATAAATACAATGAGAAAAAAATATTATTACCACTTTTTCTATCCCATATTACCACAATTCCATTATTCCTTGATGCTGGTTTGTTTTAACAAATTAATTGCATAGTTCATTTGAAGTTTCACTTTTAAAAGGTATTTAACATTTAAACTAATGTGGCGAGACCGTTATCAGCATAGCTCATTGCGTTTCACGCTTTCTGAACCTAACCCCATTCGAGCGGTGTCAAACAATTTCAACCCCTGTTCTATGCAATTAAGACTGAATGTATTGCCAGTGGACTGAGGTAATCAGTTCGCTCTCCATGTGGAAAATCTCACAACGGTTGCTTTGTTTTGTGAATACGTAACATGTCTCGTTTCATTTACAGATTAAATTAGACGAGTTTAATCGATATACCTAATTTTCAACTATAGTAAAGAGATATAGAATGAATTATTCCTTACTTACAAAGCAAACAAATTGTTTGTGATCCAAATTTCAAAAAATAAATTAAAAATTCTTGTTAAGCTATTTGGAAGCACTATCAAGGAATTGCGTTAGCTCTATCAATAAGTAACGTGAGCAACTGTGAGCACAGAAGAGTTATTTTCAGTTCACCAGACACATCTGACAGATATATAATCTGTGTATGGGCTGCACAGATAGTGGGACTGATTAATATATATAATTATTACAAGAGTATCTTATTAACCATTAGCAGAAGCGCTAACTGTCCTTGTCATCTAATGACATATTTATTAAAAATATTAGTGGGGTGAAGTACCTTCTATATTTTAGTGTAGCTTACTCTTCAATTTTATACTCCCTTATGTAAATCGCTTTGCCATGATACTCTTGGCAGACTATATACGTGTGTGCATTGGAAATAGCCCATCAGTAGCCTAATGGTAAACTAAATCGCTAAATTACTGAAATCATGTAACTTCTTCTCTTAGTGCCATCTCCTATCGGAGGTCGGTTATCATATCATCATAACTATCCTAACCCTCGAACAGCGATCTGGTACTTCGGCCATACCACTAGCGGAGAAATCATGGTCATTTAAATCATTTCGTAGTATAATGAAATAATTACTCGTACTTTTTTTTTATTAAATGTACTACTACTATCCCATAGTATTGTCGTATACCTTAACATAGTGAAACATAGTACATACGGCACACACGTTCTCTATACTATATCATTATAAATGTAGTATAGAGGAAGCGTTACGATTTTTGAATATTTACTGTCATAGGGGTAACATCAACGTTTGTATGTACTTTACTGTAACATTTCAGTAACAATATGGTATGCGACATATTGTTAACACGAGTAACATGAGCGATTAATATGGTTGAAGATTAAGCTGATATAAATGTTAGTTGTGTTTAACGTAATCCCTGATAAACGACTTGGCTAATGTGGCAATAAAATTATATATAAACCATACGCTTGGTCTGTAAGAGGCTTATCTAAATGATCTCGGTTTAAATTGTTGTTTATGTCTGCATGTATGTTTATATAATTCTATATATATTTATATAATATGTATCTAAACAAAGAATGATGACGAAACTAATATCATTTGCAATAGAATTTTACGAAAGTATTTCAAATTATATATGTACTTGAATAGCACAAATTCATAAAAAAAATGAGTTACAATTTTATAAAACTAATGGAGACTAATTTAGTATCAAAAAACATCATAAGTTAAGGTAGGCAGCTGGCTGACGGTCCACATCATAGTAGATGGATACTGTAGCCTATTAGATAAGCAACGCAATAGTGATAAGGGGCATATAATATATCAATATTTATTGGAATATTCACTAGTCGCTACTAGGTAATACCAATAATTTAGAATCCATTAGTGTTGCTACAGCACTGTCAACCTTAGTAGAAGAAGAATAAGGAACTGATAGTGATAGGTAAATAGGCTCTGGCATTTCTTACTCACTTACTGAAACATACAACACCCATGTTGCTACTCACTTTGATGTAACAGAACTCCGAAACTCAGAGTGCCCTACCATTGAATTACTAAAATAACTAAATGTATACAGTTATATAAACATTTGAATTTACACGTATTTATATAGAATATAATTATAAATGGTAGTAAAACACGTAAAAAGTCATGTTCTCCTGAATTTGCTAATAAGTAAAGAAAAAAGAAAATAAAATGACGGGTTGTGTCAATTTTGTGTAGCAATCGTATGAGAACAAAATGAGTATAACATGACTGTATTCTCTAAGGATTCAATACAATTCAATAAAAGTGTTTCACTTGGCAAGCTTTAAATGTAATTTAAAACCCAACCGATCTAGAATGAGTTTCGGAAATTGGTGGAAATTACCGTTGAACGAGTTGGGACGCGATTTTTGCTGAAGTCTTTAATTCATTTAGGTGTAATTTTATCTCTCTTTTAGCATGGTTTAACAGTGTTACTGGATGAGAACTGAAAATGTGAAGATGACATATAAGTTAAGAACTCATTTCTGACACTTATGTGACTTTACTCTATAATCTTATTTTTGACGTATTCTGTAATTGTTACTTAATTCTTAATAAATTCTGTAATTTTGCGCTCTTACCGTAATTAGTGTAAAATCTGACAGCTATTTTTATTATAAATAAAAACCCTTGTTTGAATTTTAACTGAATGTCTTTTTTGACATGTAATTCACTTGTTTATGCGATCACTAGGATCAATATAATTTGTTGCCTTTCCACGACCACATAACCTGATTAAACGTGGTTCGAGGAAGCGACGACTCGTTACATATTAGCATATCGTCAACTGATGTCGACTCTAACCCGCCAGGAAGTTATTTACATAATATTATTAGAATTTTCTTTGTGAAATAGTAATGGAAGGGACTCGTTTATTTTTTGGCACAATGTTTTTTTTACCTTTTTATTTTATGTAATTAACATAATCATATTTGAGTTAATGAAACCTTACAAATGTTATAAGGTTTACCATATCTCTCTCTGTCTTGTGTGTGTTTTAATAGAAATTTTGTGAGGACAATTGCAAATGGCTTGGAAATAATTTAGTATTTCTTTTTACGATTTCATATGATTATTAAGCCATTTAAGTCTTAAAAATTGGGCAGCCCGTTTGTCCCAGTAACCAACACCTCATAGATGAACACCATAAAATAACAGCATGTGTGCTGTTACGTTACGGTAAGTGAATAAAAGTTGCCTTAGCGAAATTCTCAATATTCTCTTAATGCCTGTATATTACCTGTCTAATTATTGGTGTCATTCTTCTTCTTAAAGTGCCTCTCCATTACTTTTGGCTCTGAAAACTTGTGGCTGGATCCAGGCTGATTCTTAATGGCACTATTGGACATTATGGGAGAGGCTTAATTTAAATTTTAAAAAACTGGAAACACCGTCGAAACCTCCCGAACGAGTTGTGGCGATAACAATTAATTACATAATCATATAGTATGAAGTTGCCAGTTAATGAAAAGAATATCTGGCGGATGTGTTGTACACGTCCTCCAGGTTTCACTCGATTCAGATTCGAGTTTGAACTCGAAATGGATTATGGTGGAATTTTGACAAGGGGGCGAAATCCAGTAGTGGTAGTAATTTAGTGAGAATATCACTAATCTTCTTTGTAAATCTTAACTCTGATCTGATCATCTGCTCATCTGATCTACATCTTCACTGTCTTCATCGACATTGCATAATATAATAGTTATCAGAGTATCCTCATCATTCTCATCAAGTGGCTCAGGTGATTGTCATTTTCAGGTGGCAGACAATACTCTGAAAGGCCACTGACCACATCGTAGAGAACTTGTTAAGTTAGAATTTCTTCCACAACTCGATAATGTTTTCCAAAACTATCAACGTTATCCAGATTTTCATACCATTTAAAAATAGATCGCAAGGTAGGTACTGTTTATTACGTATATTTTAGATATTGAAAACTATACATTGCTTAGGAAACTTAAAATAAATTGTTAAATGAACTCTTCTGAACAAAAGAATAAATTCAAAAGAAAGTAAATGCAAAATAGTATTTTGCATTTTTTATTGTTCGCAGACAGGCAGCCGCAGACAGATATCATTTGTCTTGCAAAACGAATTTATTGTTTATTACACAAACAGAGTAAATATGGCAACCTTATTTTATAGTCATTTTAAAATTTGCTTTTCTAAAATTAGCACGGCTCCGCTTTATCTTTTAAAGTGACGTGTTAAATAACATTAAAATTTACATTTTTACTGCCATCTCCGCAGAGACGCCCAGTTTTCTTTCCAAATTTTGAAGCTTAACTTTAAGATGTACTTGCAAAGAGCACTCAAATCTGGATTTCGTTGCTCTTATCAACACTAAATACACTAAATGGGATTAATGTTAATAATATCCTAACTAATATTATATTCTAGTTTGTAGTTTATCTGTAACGTGTATGCCTTAAATTTGCCTTTTGTTACCTATACATATTGTAAGTTTTTTGTTTGTACTGTTGGTGTACCTTTTGGAAAATAAATAAATAAATGCGAAAGTATTTGATTGTTCAAGCCTTAACTACTCATTACATTATCAGGGATACTTAATTTAGGTTTTTTTAACATCATGTTCAGCTCACCTATGATTGGAAAGCATTATATATTATTAATAAGAGACTGGTAGTGCATATTAGACTATACATATAAAATTATTCGGGGATAACAATGAAACTATTTCCAATAGGCCTATTTTAAAACCATAAGTTTTCTGTTAACTTTAATATTTAATTTCTACGTCTACCTCATCAGACATGCAAATCGAAATCTCCTTTTTATCTGTCATCCCCGATCCCATTTCGTAATCTTATATTTAAATAAATACATTAAAATATTATCAAACGAGAGAGCTCTTAGTAAATTTTGAGACTGTAACTGGGTTTCTTTTCAATATTTTATGTCGGCTTTACTAATTTCGTTTTACTAACACAGTCAATCTACTATGCTTAGATTTGATGTTATTGTTGATTAAGACTGCTAAATTTCAGTACAATATTTATAATATATCCTGAATCATATCAGACTAAAGGTAAATTTAGTGACTTTTTCAATAAAAAATTAACAATAACCACATTAAAAGATCACATTTGGTACGTGTTGTATAAATTGTAAACGTATACAATATAAGTGATTTATGCGAATAAGTAATTAATAATTAAAGAAAGAGAGCAACAAATTCAATACAACCGACCTCAGCGCCGCCGCCGGTTGAACGTCTACGTGACCCGCCTTGAAAAGTATTTCAGTAAATAATAATTATTAAGCATATCCCAACTTTTGTAGGTTACTGGGTTCGTAATAATTGTCTCGAGTTGCCGAGAAAATGGCTCTTCTTTGGACATAGACAATTTATTGTCCATCTTCCTGAATTTAGCGCTTTTGCGTGCTGGCAGTTCTTCCTTGGATGGAATTTATTGTGGGCCTTGAAAATGTTAAATTATAAGGACTAAGCCGCTTGAAGGTGAGTGTATTGCAAGAAGTTGAATTTATCTGAGTATGTTGAGACAAGAAATTATCTCATATACCTACCTATTGCTAACTTCACTCACTCAGGGTGCCCTTAAGAAAGAAGCCTATTCGATAAAAAAGAGGGAAGAAGAGCTTCGCATAACATTCCGAAATGTGACATATGTCGCAATAGTATTTTTCTTGTCTACCTTCAGCTGTTCTTATTAGTTTTCTATCAATAGAAAGTAAACCACAGAATAAAATCGATTGGTTTTTGTAATGTAAGCTTATTAATAAAGTAAGTACCTAAATAAAGCATAAAATGAAACCTTTTACTGCGCACAAATTAAACTGTCAATCTATTTGCTTCGGCAGATGGATCGCTTCCCGGCTAGTTATTACGAGTGACCAATTTAACTTGAGCCCGTCGTTTTATGAACATTGGTGGGAGTAAATAAGGTTTTCGGGGTCGACGTGGTTCCATTCCGGCGGTGTAGATATAGCACGTCAGTTTCGGCGGATCGCAGTCGGAAATCCGGGGTCACGTGACGTTCGCGACCTGTATCCGGTAACAAGCTGAAGGGGACGCTATTGACTATGTCGGCGCCGGGCCGCTTAGTGATCAGAATAAAAATTGATTTGAAACCGAGACATTAACTCCGAGAGAATTTAAACATAATTCAATGTCTTCTAAATTAGAATCGTGAAGGAATTTGAATAAATTTGTCATAAAAAATATCTGCTTCGGCCGAAGTCACGGTGACTTCGCTTACGCTTAGTTATAGGGGACAATTTTTTAAAACAAGTATTTTTAAAGATCTGTGTACAAATAAGACACAGTTAAAAAGCTTTTCAGTCAACAGTCAGCTAGCTTTTGTCATAAAAAATAAATAAATTATATATACAATTTAATCTTAAGATTACCAACCTTAATGTTAATCAATAATATATTTACCTCTTTGGCTTTAGCTAAAACATTCCAAAAAATTGGTTTTCGAGTGTGAGAGTAGAGTATATATATATAAGAGTTTTTAAGAGTTTTCGAGTGATATATATATATCACTCGAAAACTCTTAATGATATATATATATATATATATATATATATATATCCAGGATAAAAGTTAATCCACATAATAAACCGTTAAGCCATTTTTGCGTAAAATAGTAACAAACATCCATCTATCCATCCATCCATCCTCATAAACTTTCGCATTTATAATATTAGTAGAAAAAATAGAAAAAAAAATAAGATATATTAGTAGATATGTATAAGTATAACATAATATATCTACTGATGTTTAAATACTAAATATAAACAAGTATTATGCAACGCAATATCACTTTGAAGAAGCAGAGAGCTGTGTAAGATGATATGTTTAGCATCTCAGCCCTTTGTGTAATTTTGTTTTCGTCGTTTGCCCTCTCCGCTGAAATGTATAAGGTTTTATCAACGCTGACGTAAGTACTGTTTGCTTTCCCACTCCCTGGGGCCATGCGGCGACATATTTATAACTATAGAAGACGAGCTATCTACGGATAAAATCTAAATTGTAACACAAACTCCTCTGTATCCCTCGAAAACGTAGACCACAGGGATTTATAGCTGCACGGCTAGCTGTTGTAATACTAGCTAGCCTCGTTTAATTTCCTCCATCACTCATATACGTACTCTTAGCTCATTCTTTGCTTTTTCTACCTACAACGTTCTATTACTGCGTCATTTATACATATCCAAATTTATACATATCCAATAGAGTTCGCATTTGCTTTCTAGCGCTTAGGAAAATTTCTGATTATCGCAAAACCCGTCCGAAATCAAAGATACTTGGAATATTTTATTGTTATCAGAATCTATGGATTTTCATATAATAGTTTTTAAATATAGTAAGGATGTGGTACACTGTGTTCGTTAAATAAATACCTTCCATTTTATATATTCATAACATAGTTTTGTTTTACTAATTTCCATTTGTGTTCATATTTATGTATTGTTTTTATTTATTTACCTTGTATACATAATGTGTATTGTGTTGGAATGAAAAAACCATTTCTATAAATAATAATTATTATAATCATAAATTCAATACATAAATTAATATCCAGGTATTGTTTAAAGTAAAATTATGTGCGTGATTAGCGAATCAATTTATTAAACACAATAAAATATTAAATGGCAAAATAATTGTTATGGGACAGACCTTTAATCTTCCACAATATTATTGTAAAGAAATCGGCTAAGCATTTCAAATAAAAGAAAAAACGTAATACGATCTTTCTAGAAATACCAATAAAAAGTTTTTTCTACGATATCAAATCTAAGATTATTCCCCGATGTTTCACATAAAATTACTAAAAGCGGAGGGTCAAAGGGTGCCCGGAGAATTGTTATTGTTGAAGATATGCAATATCACAAGTAGAGCCTGGAGACAGGGGACATTGAGAAAAATATTGGGGTATACTCATGGAATGACTATGAATGACCACTCGATGCTGACCCTTACTTATTCATTACGTAACTTCTCGTTTCCTACTCTTTTGTTCCATTTTATCTCCATCAACAGGGCTCAGTTTTTGCTGGTCATTGTTTATAGAATTTTTTTTCGATCGTTCAAATGTCTCCCCTTTTATTTATAGTAATGTAATGTTAAAGCGTGAAGAACGTTCACTGTCACAGTTATGAACTTCTGCCCATCATTCTTGCTGTTATTTAAACCATAAAGTTCCCCTCGCTTCATTATACTTTCCCTTGCATTTGAAAGATGGACGAGATTTTATATGTTCTATTTCAAATGAATGAATATTTTTCTCTTCTCACTTATATTTATATCTTATGTTATTTTTTAGATACGTTAATATTCTTCTTAGGTATATATTTGTTAACGAAATGCAAGTAACCGTCAAAAATGTCAATATGGAAGTTGTTAAGCAACATACTTACGATGGGCATATCATACAATTAGGTAAGAACAACAGGGTAGGGCAATTTTCAGTAAACTTCTTCATATCTTTTCATCAACAATCCCAAATCCCTTTAGGTTTATAAACCAGTGCTTACTATCAGTTTTGACACTTAAAACTGTCTCGGCTTGGCATTTTTCTGAAAATCTACATAGCCCAAGCTGGGTCATCTGATTTTTGTGGTGACGAAGAACTCTATACTTGTAGCGTATTAGGTAATATTAGTTGTAAATTATTTTAGTCAAAATTATCCTACTCAGTTTTACAGATAAGCCTAAACGAGACAAGGGAGAATTATAATTTTCATTTTAATATAGAACAGCTATAAATGACGAGGCAGATAAAACAG
Organism: Synanthedon myopaeformis; assembly: GCA_944738685.1. Taxonomy (NCBI): domain Eukaryota; kingdom Metazoa; phylum Arthropoda; class Insecta; order Lepidoptera; family Sesiidae; genus Synanthedon; species Synanthedon myopaeformis. Next base: position 9,897,869 of record OX122917.1, read on the forward strand.
TTGAACCAGTGACACCTCACGAACTTAAAAGGGGTCGAAACTTGTGGCAATCAATGGAGTTGTAATCCCGTTTGTTCCACAGTAGTGATAGAAAGTTGTAATCCACCGGATATAGTACGAACTGTACGTGAGGGTTGATTGGCTTAGGATAAGTATCTTCCGTGCGATTTGGTTAATCGCTGGTCGGTAATCAAACGCGTCGGTTCAATCATTCTCTTACGTGGGTGCACATCCTTACTTAACAATAGCGTTGCCATTTGACTTATTCATATTGATAAGAGTATCAAACCTAAAATAGACCAGGTTACGATAATCATATGTATCTCTACCATACCAATTTCATCGTTTATAACTTGGTAGAATTATATTATATGTATTATATCATAATAAACATCCATATATCTAAAAATAAATCCTAAATAAAACTAAACTAACTAAAATCGAAAACTAAATAAACCTAAAAAATATCTAAAAATTTGGGCGCCCGCGGCATGGTGCCGAAGATGCTGGCAGCATTTCCTCGCTCGTCGGTCACCAGTGGTGTCGGTAAGCTTTTTTGATATTTCTTTCAAAAGTTTTCAAAAAATGGCTGGGACCCCACGGACCAAGGGTATCGACTCCGAACGGCATAAAAGTGTATCCGGAACCGAGACCCCGGTATTTCACGGTCTTTAATTTTTCGGCCGCACCCACTTGCCTACTCGTTCCGTGGATGTGGGAAGATGCCACGCAAGTAGCGTCCCACAATAGAACCCTTCCCATTACTCCAGGGAATCAGGTACATGCCGTCCGGTCTCTTGCCGTCGTCCCTGGCTATGCCAGTTGGTTCCATTAAGGTAGGCACGTTGACGCTGGCAAGCGACCGGCGGATTAAATCATTGAGTGCGGTTGTTTTGGTAGAATTGGTGTTGTTTAGAAGTACATTATACATCAGATCTATAATAAAGTTTTTATAATTATTCAAATCCCAGATTAAATAACAATTAAGATAATATTGTGATGATTTGCTTTAATAGTGTACAAAAACAAGTTGAGAAAATCTGAATAAATAATTTTTAAAGAAATGTGAAATTCTGCCAATCTACAGCAGGACACTTTGAGATATCCTTTATCTTCTCACTAAAATAATAATACAAGTCTTAAGTATATAACGCCAGATACTTTTAAAGTTTTAGAGAAAAATACATGAATTTCTCAATGTTGCTTTTCAATAATGTTTGCCTGTTCATGACATAATTTTAAGAAAGATTTTTCACTACAATACTCATCTTTGAAAGAATTGTCACGTCATCCGCTTATTTCTAATTGAATTTTTAATGGTTCACTGAAAGAGTCAGAAAAATAAAAGAGTTATCTTGAAAGTTGCGCTCGGGGTTTTTTAATTTCCATTCGACGATTTGCAAAACAGCTCAGATTGTAATTACCACAGTAATGAGATAAAACTTCGCTTTAAACTAATTGTTGTTTAACCGTCCTCGTGACAATAACAATTTCACGCTCTTTTAATTATGTACCCTCATTTTTGTTTCACAATTTCATAACAGAATTTTGTTGTTGAGTTTTAAGGTTTGGTCTATGACCAGAAACTTTTCTGAAGTAAAAAAGTTCTTGAAGAAAAATTCATTGCAATTATTACCAGTTCGTAAGGTTGCTAGGTTGCTTCTACGAGGCTACAAATATAATAGTTTTTTTCTTTTCGCAATTAAAAGTTATCACTCCTTATAACTTATGAAGGCGTTGTTATAGTAATATTTGTACCTTTTTTAAAAACTAATAGTTTGTAAGAACAGTCAGTTTAGAGTTAAGTAGGGAATTTCTTTACATAAAAAGTTTAATTTTATTATCATCTTGATAAAACACGTGTTATAAACATGGCAATGTTAAAATATGTTTTTAGATTTAGTGATATAATTTTACATGGAGATTCAAAAGACTTAGGGACTAATCTTCATCTTGTTCGGGTGTATTTAATAACAGTCTAGCATCTGGCATATTTATTGAAATAAAAACGCCATTAAAAAGCAATTAATATCCATTTGTCTACGGAGACCCTTATCTGAATAGGGAATCTGAATTTAAATAAAATAAATCTTAACCCTAATCTGATTAATGATTAAAATTACACGATTGTTTAACGTTTAAAGGAAACCCTTTTCTAGTAAGGCTATATCTATCAGTAACTAGTATGTAAGGTAGATCAAAGTATTCTAAAACTAACAGCCATAGGTACGGAAGGGCGGATACGTATCAGTTGATGTTATTGCTTTGACCTCGAAACGCGTATTAATGTTTCAGACACACTCGGAGTAAATTTGTTTACCAATATTGTAAAAGGAGCTTGTCGAACAATATAAGCTTCTAATACAGAAAGGTCGATAAAAGCCCTAAAATATGTTGGGACCGCACAATATTGCCGAACTTGTATTTAGAATTTCTGTTAAATCCCACTCAATATAAACTTCAATTAAGTTATTTTTGGACACATTAATTTATTACACATGTGTATTTAATTTAAAGTTTGTTTTATATATTTCACTCCATACTATAATTCCATATTAAAATTAGAACACACTTATAAAAACTAATTATTTTTAGTGATATGTATCAATAAAAATTATCACGAATTGGAAAACGCAGAGCTGAACGCCCTGCGACCAAGTGGACAGACGACCTGAAAGTCATTACAGGAAGTGGCTGGTGATCGATGATGATGATGATGATGACGGTGATTATGATGATGATGATGATAATATATGTATGCGTTTGAACGGTTATGCTGTTTAGATATTTGCAGTATTTGTATTTAACATTTACTTGTTTACATCAGAATAAATATATTCTGCGTAGTTTGCTCCAATTGTGTCTCAAGTCTTACTTGGTTTCTAGTATAGCAAGTCACGCGGCCCAATTTGTTGAAACGCCGCTCGTAGCTATAAGGAAATAGGCTCAGGCTAAAGTGGTCGATGGGGTCATTATATCAGACTAGCGCTTTGGGAGTTTGTGCTGAATTTATATGGCCGCTTCGAGCGGATGTAAAACGTTTCAGAAATTCTTTGTAAGATTAAAAGGGTTATTGATAACCTCTTATTGGTTTTTACACTGCAGTGGAGGTTCTTTAGTGTCTAACATTTACATTTAAGAAGCAATATTAGCACGGGTCTCGTATAAACGTTATCTCGAAAATATCTTTGTTGGTCATAAACTAAAGAAATATTAATTGAATTGCGATGAATACCTCCTTGAATACTTCATGTGAATACTTGAATGTATGAATTGATTGATATTCTCATCCTTACATGAAATCATCTTTACAATACCCCCTGGGTATTGCCAAGCTGAGACTCAACATACTTCTGCACAACGCTACTTAGAATAAGTAAAACTGAAATACTTTAGTAGTGAAAGAGCACACTTCGTATCCGCCACCTTCCCTGGACTCCACTCCTTAAAGAAAGTCACCTTGAATTAAACACATATGAGTAAGGGATGCCGGAGCTCATTGCCATATATTTATCCTTATAGTTATCCTTGTAAAAATACACAGAGCACTTGCAATCGCATAGCAATGGTTACCTTCATAAGAAAGTGTCTATATAAGAAAGCTAAGAAAGCTAGGTCAAATATTCTAATATCGATATGTTAGTAAAGATTCAGAAAAACCTTCTAGTTTTGTACAAAATAAATCCCGGAAATAAATGAGGTAGGTAGTATTAAGCGATGTTTTCAAACACCATAAGTTTTAATTGACTCGATTTTGGATGTAACTTTACTAAATCGCTGCTTACCCTGATATTTTATCATTATCGAATCTAATATTTGTGGCACGCACGTATAATGCGAGCACTGAAATTACCGAGTGGCACACGACACCGGAGGGCGCGAAAAGCGTCCATCAAACGCTGGGGTGTAATTTCTTTTACGCACAAAATCTCTGACATAAAAATATGACGCAAAACTAAAGGAGGAAAACATAAACTTAGCAACTAAGGGCCTGGTAGAAAATTATGATTTAGTATATGACGACATAAATGAAAATTATTATTTATTTTAATACTGTCACTTTTAATAAATATTATTTTATAAGGTTCCGATTTTCCACCAACAGTTAGATAATTTTTCACAGATTAAATTTTTTAATGCAATTATCATGAGATTCATAAACCTAATTATTTTTTTATGTAAGTAGAAAAAGAACAATATTTTGCAAACTAATTCGCCTAAACCACTCAATGGATTTTAATTCTATGTTTACTTATGAAAACAGGGATAAACCAGGAAGGTTTGTGTATATATAAGATATTGCATCCTGGGGGAACCCTGCGGCGGGTCGCTATAGTTTGGCGTACATTTAAAAATGTGAAAGATTTATATTGAGGTATAGACCATAAATTTTCTGTGCAATAAAATGGCAGATGCCATTTTAGAGGCTTGAAATAAATGATTTCTATTTTATTTTATTATTTAATTAATAATTATTTTTTGTTAACTTTCACTAACGCGTAAAACAAAAAGGAACCGAAAGGCCAAACGAAGCACCAAAGTAAGTTGGTCACACGAAATTGTTATACGTTCTAATCGTAAGCTAACGTGCTTCGTGACAGTCATGATTTTTCACCCTTCGCCCTTACATTTCTAGCATTTTGTTTTGGTGTACTTATACTGTTAAAAATGCTATCATTTAGCCCTGTAAACATAAGGTAGGCATTTGCTGGTATTCAATCTATATAGATTTTAAATTAACTCAAATTTTGTTTATGAAATAGTAACATTTTAAATAAAAAAAAAAAAACTTGTAATTATATTGTAACATTGTATAAAATATATAAACGAAGCTTATAACATACATAATTTCTACTATAAGCTTCGTGTGTTTTTCTTCCTATCATATTTTTGTTGTTCAGCACCAAGAAAAAAAAATGAAGCTAAAAAAATGTGACTGATGTACTTGTTTACCATATTATGTTAGGCAGTTTGTTTAAAATTGACTCTCGTTGAATTTTTCACGCTTCTGTTTATTTTCTAATAAAATAAAGGAAAAACTACAGATGTATTGATGACAAAGTATTGATTCTTCGTGTACTCAAATATTTTGTCATTTGGAGAGAAGGCTACCTTCTTTGAAAGCTGGAGTAGAAGTATTCTTGAAATATGTAATATCTAATCTAAGGTCAAAATATTACTGTTATTGTAGATATATTATATCTACAATAACTCAATACTCAATACTGTTATTGTAGATATATCTACAATAATTATACAAGCATATATTATATCAACAATTATTTAATAAATCTTAAATAATTGTTGATTTCTAACAATACAGTGTAAAGTTGTAAACCTATTCAATAGAACACATCCATTGTTTTCCATAACAAAACAGGAAAGAATCTCTGTAGCACAGGAACAGTCAACACGAATTAGGGAAGACATCTTTCATATCTGTTCAATGCGATTAGACATTCATAAGGCGCCCCGACATTATTCACTCTGATGTATTTTATTTTTTTCTGTAGATATGTAAACAAAAAGTTTCTCTCGGCTGTAATATGTATATATGTATATGTGTAAGCTCTCCCTTCATCATTCAAATAACTTATATCAGTTTTGTTCTCAGCTTAATACGTTAAGTTATTTGTAGAAATGTTCTGTCGTGAATCTTATATCAATGGTTTTTTAAAATTTATTCACACCGACCGTTTATTTTCAATGTAATATAACTAACAAGAAATTATTTTATCCACCAATTTACGCTTATATCCTAATTTGTATTTTATAGGGGTTGTTATGGTAACACCCTTAGGACAACTCGGAGCCTCTATCTTCAATTATCTAGTCACTGAAGGCAAGCCGCCAATCAGAAATCATTTCCGCATCCGAGCAGTGATTCGCTAGAAGTCAACAGAATAACTGACTGGCACTTTGAAAGAGATTGTATTTATTTAAATACACTTAGCAAATTTGTTCTTAAAGCTACTATAGTATATAAAAGTTCTCATGTATTTTTAAGTACATTTTAATTAATTTAATAATCGCTGCAATGCAGTCATAAATTTGTATACCTTTTTGCTGGCAGTATACGCATTGCATACTAAAATTATAAATGTGAAAGTAACTCTGTCTGTCTGTTACCATTTCTCGCTTTAACTACTCATTGCATACACATTGTCATAGATACAGGGAAGGACATAGGGTAGCTTTCATCCAGAGAAAATGTACTGTTCCCAAGGGATTTCAAAAAAATTAAATTCCAACGCCTGGCTAGACTATAGCAGCAATAAAGGTTTAATAAATTATTGCTAACATATTTTGTCAGAAAATATAGTAATTATTTTTCAGCGCGGGCGAAGTTTTACATAAAACCTCCTTGAATTAGCAACACATGTGATGTTGTGTTTCGGTGATTGAAGTATTATAAGAGCCTACTACTTCCTTTTATCATTTATTCTATCAAGGTCGGTAGGTCATTTGCAACTCCTTTTGGTGTTACTTTGTGTTATAATAGGCGACCGACAGAATTTATGCCGCCGATCTTCACATTAAAAAGTCTATAAAACTACTTACTTACTTAGTTATTTCTAAACTAGTCTTTTTCTAAGGCTAATATTATCTATTATGTGTAGATAAGTCACAAAAATCAGAACAGAGGTTTTTTTTTAGGCTAATGGCCGAAATGGCTGAACCGGCTAATAAGACTTTAATTTTTTTTAAATAAAAGAAACATTATCAGTCAGAAATTAGCCAGAAACAACTTAAAAAAAAAAATAGACTGATAGAAGAATCCAGCTGTTTTGGGCCAGAAAAAAATTCATCCGTGCAAAGCCGGAGCCTAGTAGCTAGTTTAGTTAAAAATTATATGTCTGGTCCTTATTTATTAGTATCAATATTTTGTAAACCAAATTATTGAAGAATATAAAGTATCAATAAAAAACGCAATATATTTTTTTAAAACTTTATTTTTTCATTATAATATTTTATTACACATGTATTTTATGTTTAGTACAACGTACCTCGCTTTCATACATACAACAAGTCGTTAATACTATTGTTACCTGTATACAATAATAAACTTTTGACATAATAATAACTGGTTATATTATTCGCGATCTGTCATTATACATAATAATAATACATATAATCTTAATACAAGGAAAAGAATTTAAAAAAAAAAATCATTATTCGATCAATGTAAATGGACAGAAGTATTTACAAAATATGTTCAATTTAATAATTTATATAGGTTCAATAAAAATAGGAGACTTTTAGTACATTACTACTTTTAATACTGCATATTATCATTGTCCGAAAGGTGAGGATTCAAGACCAATTCACTTAGGGCCTCTTTCACCATGTGTCAAGTAGGCTAACCGCCATTTAAAGTCACCGGTAACCGGGAATGAAGGAGATGATATATCTTTGTGTATACGGTAAAAGTCACAATAAAAGTAAAAGAAAATAATTAAAAAAAAATCGCCTATCGAAGGATGCAGTAAACCGAGTGCATAATTTGATTAAACATAAAATTATTTCTAAAAGTAACTAATCAACACTTTACTTGTAGTTGGTGAAAGAGGGCCCTTAAGCAAATTAAAGGGGTATGCGTTCTAGCATCATTTTTCACAATGATTAAGCACGTAAATGTTTAGATTAATTATATTATTATATAAGTGCATCAATTAATATAATAATACATAAGCAACAGAGCTAATATTTAAAAAAAAAAATATAATTCTACACGTAGTACTTAGAGTATGTTACCAAGGTTAAAAAAACAGATTTTTTAATTTTTGACTGTACGTTTGTGCAGAACGGCTAATTGAACATTTCTCGAATAAAATATTTGACAGTATAATATGTCAAATTATTGATATCGATACCATTGTGGGTCAAGCCCGTCACACGTAGCTATAATATACATATATTAATTATAAATTATAGCAAGGCATATTACGATACAAATATTGAACTGACCACACACGCAGCTATAATATTATATTTCTATGACATCACCAACGTATACCGTAAAAATATATTATATTAATATATATTATAGCTACGTTTGTGACGGGCTTCACATTAGACATAAATATCCATATAATAAAATAAAGTCGCAATTCGCTTCTGTTTCTCTGTTAACTTTTTAACAGATTTTAATACGGTTTTCACTAACGGATAGTGAGATAAACGAGGAAAAGGTCGTCTGTGTATAATTTGCAGAAAAAAAAACTAAATAAGTGCGAAACCGGGCGTGGATCGCTAGTAATTTATATGACATATTATTGAATATAATATATTCTGATAAAATATTGCCTGTTAGGTTGTGTAATCCTTGAATGATTACATAAGAAAAACTGTAAGAAAAGCATTGTTTTTTAAAAATTCGTTTAAAAAAGATCGTAGTATTACACACCTTAATCGCCTTCATCTTTCTACATTAAATTCTCTCTTTTTAACCTCTCTTACAAAATTTTGTCTCTATTTACACTACTATATCTGGAATAAAAAAAAAACTTTAAATTTCTTACGTTTAAAAACGAGTAATAATTTTAAAATTCGAACATAATTTAATACAGTATTAAAGGTGAAATGTGGGTGCATTACAATTATCATCGATTTAAAGACAGTTTCTGTCTTAAAAGCACTTCTATCTTCGATTTAGGATTACAACGATGAAACAAATCAGGACGGGGTAGACTAGACATGGTTTTTTTAAAAATATATTATCTATGAAATAGCTTTATAGCCCTTTTACACTGTCTATTTATGTACAACATAATAAGAGAACTTTTTCAGTTAGTATAATTAGTTAAAATATCTCAATTAATTGATATAAATATTTCAAATGATTTAGTTATTATAAATTACTTATCACTACATATTATAAAACCAAGTCCTCCGCCGCGTCTGTCTGTCTGTTTGTCTGTTCGCGATACTGCACCGATTTTCATGCTGTTTTCACCGATGGATAGAGTGGTTTTCGATGAAGGTTTTGGCATATAATTTGCATCCATGCGAAACCGGGAACAGCCGGCTAGTTAAGTATAAAATAAATTTTTGTAGATAAATGATAGGTTTAACGAATTAACTAGTGTAAAAGGGCTCTCAAGAAATTAAAATTTAAAAAACATATATACGAAGGCTTAACAATGCCTAACACTTGGGCTGAAAAGTTCGTAGGCTAAGATAGAAAAAAATTTTTTTTTTCGAGGGCGATATAACGATTATAGCGGTCACACAATTTTTCGATACCATTTTTATAGTACGATTTTATAACCTCAAAATACGCCTCAGTTTCGGCGATTACCTTTCCATCGGCGCTAAATTTTTTTCCAGCGTCTTGAGGTCTGAGAACAGGAAAAAGTCGCTGGGAGCCGAATTTTTCACGAAAATCCTTTTTATCCATTTTCTTCAAACTAACAAAAGTTGCTTCACACAAAATGCTCTATCCCACAAACTAATAGACCGACAGCTGTGAAATTTGTACACGTGTCTTTTGAAGGTTAAGGTTAACTAAAAATCATATGGATTTGATTCTAGTAGCGCCATCTATGTGTTAGCCTAAGAACTTTTCAGCCCAACCTTGTATGCCAAAGATTTTTATTGCATGGATTTGCAATGTTAAACTAAATTCGTTTCTAACTACTTAATCTCCGTGTAAAAGAGAAATGCCCACATATAAACTGTTTATTAAAAAAAAATTAAGCTTAAATCTTGAGTCTTTGAGACATAATCACAAAGGAAGTCCCAACGAGACCACTCACATTATTAATACGAATAGATATACTTTTACTCTAGCATAGTGTTAATGCTTGACTCAAATACTTAACAAAGAAAGGGTAATTCAAACATGTAGGTACTTCTTAAAACATTTTTTTAAAACATATGGAAAACACATAAAATATAAGTAAATTATTTACATATTATCATATAAAAATCTATTATACAATTAAATAAAGTAATGAACGTTTAAACAATTTTAACTAGAATTTTATTAAGTAAACAAATAAGTAACAATATTATTTATAATTCGTTAACGTTTTCGTTATTTCACAATAAGATGAAAACTTGTCAATTGAGATATTAAATGGGCATTTTTCTTTATTACTTATAATTTTTATAAATAATTTTTAAATAATTATAAATACCTCATTACAAGCTACGCTGAGGTCATATTACACAGGTTTCTTGTAGCCTAGTCGATTTCAAGACCTCAAAACCATGTGTGCATTAAGTCCTCTCTTAATAATTATTTACATAATCCTTTAGAAACTAATTCCTAAAAACTTACATAATCATGTACATCACTTAAAGAAGACAAGTAAAACTAGGTAGAGTGATTCGTATATCTTAAATCGTTATAAATATACACAGTCCTTGAAATTTTTTTTTTCTAAACATTTGTGTTTTATTATAGTATTGTCAGCTGTTTTTTACATTCCTGTGTCACTATCAATATTTTTCTCAATGGTATATAAACTTTCACAAATCACAATTAATCTACTTTAGAACAAATATATTGTTTCAATTTGCTTTCACCTTCGCTCCTAAAACAAATGCGTCTAACACTTGAGGATTTCATTTTGTAATTAGAGAAGGGATGTACGAAGCAAGAAAAACTTAACAGTGACAGTAAATCTATAATTAATTATATTTTTATACAATACAAAACAAAATACAGTCAATACGCATAAACTTACTTTACACTATATACAAAATACTAAACAAGCACATGTGCTACTTGCTCAGGTATTAATTTATATTGTACATAACACAACCCACACTATAAAATAGCAAATATCTTTACTTTGTCCCGTCTTCTTACAATAACATTTACGAATATAAGGAGAGATTAGTTTTACTGATCAATAATAATGTTCATTTTAAAGCAGAATTCTTCCGCCGAGTTTGATAATTTTTAATTTTAATGTATTATTAACACATGTAATACAAGTGTTTTGTAGAATTTTTTATATAGAAATAAACCGTAATTAAATCGTTTTAAAAATATCACTTATTTCATTAATTCTTCTAGTAACTTAGCCTTTTTAGTAGTTCGCAATGTAATTATAAATCGATGGGCTCGATAAAACTCTCTATTTACAAAGATAATGCGATCGGTAAGTGTCAAGAGAGCGCTATGATGAGACAGGCAGCAAGGACCAGGCAGTGTGTGGGCGATGTTGGAGCAAAGGCCTGCCCCCCTCTCTGCATCGCCGCAGGATATTCACCTGATAAAGGAAAGATCGAATTTGCTTCTTTGGCAAAAATTAAAACTGTTCTGAACAATAACACGTGATTTGGAGACTAATATCTAGTGGTATCAACAGTTTAATTTTCGAAGAATGTTTGTAACATGTATATTTTGAGTCCAAAGATTGATAGTCTATACAAAAGGTTTCCTGACAATATTTTCCTCAACCGAATGAGTTAGTAAATATTTTTTTCTAAATACCTATTTTTGATTAGATCTAAGTTTTCACTTAGACAGGAATACATATATCGGTGCCAATTTAATAAAAAAATAAAAAATAATTAAATGGGAATGTCAGTAAAATCACAGATGACCGGTGCCTTCTTCTAAGGGCCAATTCCAATTAGATCTTTTTTATCTATCAAGCTTTAATACCTATTTTGATAATAATGCAAATTAGAGAGACTGAAAAAATAATGCACTTATGAAGTCGAAAATACTTAGGAGCATAGAGATCGCAATTCATACATTTGTGTCCGTGGCCGCAGTAGCCGAGCGAACAAACAATATGCAATAACTGCTTTTCCAAGATACTTCCTGATATTCGAGAAGTTCATTATTACATTAACACCCTTTTATCAAGGCAGACCAGCTTATAAAATTCCTCATGGAATATAATTACCGTCGCCTACGGACATAATCAATATTGGGGGGATGCAAATGCGCTGCCTTGCCGATCCAGTAAATTTATATTTATCTCTTCTAGGGGGCCATTGTACAACTAGATGGTAACAACTTCTACGTATAATATATTGTTTAAGTTTCTTTAAAAAGCTTAGACACAAATCGGTCTCTTTGTGTCTAAATAAAATATTTTCCCAAAAGCGTGTATCACAAATATTATTTTATACTTATGTAATTTGTTGCCATCGTATAAAGAGTATATTTTTTGCCTTAGTATATTTTTTTGAAACTTAATAAAAATACCAGCGAGACACATTATTTTTGCATTAGTATTTTATTTCAATTGTAATAGTAAATTATAAATAAACTAAATCAGGTATGCTATGGTTTAGGTAAGATGTTTATATGATATACTAGCTGGTGCCCGCGACTTCGTCCGCGTTGAACGATAAAAGGATAAAAGGTACCTTTCTGGTGTCCCAGACAACGTGTATGCAAAATTTCACGGTGATCGGTTCAATAGTTTTTGCGTGAAAGAGTTACAAACATCCATACATCCAAACATACTTTTGCGTTTATAATATTAGTAGGGATAATTTAAAAAAAAAAATCTTACGAACATAATGTCGATGTGATCTGAAAGTTCAAACAATCTAAGGACACTCACCATTTAAAACGTGAACTGTGATGCTCTTCGATTGTGCGTTGCTCGGATTACACTGGTATGTACCCGAGTCTGAGGGCCTCGCCTGTTGTATGAGGAGGAACGAGGTGGTCGTCTCCCCTTTCTCTGTCACCACCGAGACACCCCCTCGAGGGGAATCGTAGCTTATAATCTGTTGAGGTATCGCTATATTAAATTACTAGAAGCAAAACATCGTTTATTTTATGTTTAGCACAAACGCGTACTGTGATTTATTGTCGCTAAAGATTATTTAATTTAAATCGCAAAATAAGTACATGATTATATCAAACTTATTAATGTTTAGTTATTTACTAAGTGGTAACTTAATAAACACATCTTATAAGTATACATATATACGCAGTAAAACAGTAGCAATGTCGTGTATGTAAAATGAACTAAACATGCTATACATGCTATACATGCTTTATAAAATAAAGTCGCACCGCATCGGATTTTAAAACAGTTTACACTAGTAGTTAATGGAAATCTTAAAAACAAGAGCTGTTGCCTTACATCAAATAAGGTAGTTCTGATATTTTTATTAGTTTGGTAGTGATGAAATGGTAATAACAAATCCAATTTTTCGACCTCGAAACCCTTACGGATCATTGTTAAATTCATTAAAATGTAGAACTTTTTTCAGTTTTTGTTGATTTTGACTACCAAGGACCTGTGTTACGGAAAAGTCGTTATGCACACTTTTTAAATAGATTAAATTTGCAATTGAATGAGAATAACATAGTTTTGGTAGGTGAAATAGTTTTTAAGATATGGCTTTTAAAGATAGTTTTTAAGATAGGTGAAATAGTTTTTAAGATAAAAGTTTACAAAATTTCTAAAAAAATGGTGTATATAATTATAAAATTATAATGTATATCGTATATCGTATATAATGTATATCGTGTATATCGTATATAATGTATATCATAATTTAAGCGTCTGCGAGACAATCAATTGTGAATAACAATATTTACGTGATTGGCGCTCATTGATAGAAAAATTGATCGTTTACAATATGCCAATGAAGCGATTGTCAATTGACACGGCATTGACAGCAAATGACAACAATTTTGATTGACGGCAATTGACGCTCTATATATTGACAGCGAATGACAAATGTCTATTTTTTGTTTAAATATTCATGAGTAAACCTTATTATATTATTTGAATTCCTTGGACCAATGTCTGGTTCTTTTCTTTTTTTTTTCATAATAGTTATTGCAAGGAAAGCCATTTCTGCGTTTTAAAACATATTTAATGAGCAAGGACGATTTTGAGCGACGCGACTTTTTCTCAACACAATTCAAAACGATTGAGGCATGCGCGAATGATATACCTACCTTCAATCGGCGCTTCAATCACGTAATTATTGTCATTTGCAATTGATCGTCTCGCGGACGCTTAAACCATAGGATGTCGACTGGTGAACATAGGCCTTCTCCATAACTTTCCAGTAGGACCGGTTAGAAGCAGCCTGGATCCAACGTCGACCCGCAGAGCTTTTTGAATATTGTTGTCAATTATTTAGGTAATGTATTACTTACCGCATTGTTATGATTCCAAAATATATAGGCTGGTGGTTCAGGCGAATAGAGAACTATGCATGTCAGGTTGATCGTGCTCCCTCTATCGATGTATAGGTCTGGACCACCAATAATCATTGTGGTTGGTTCTGAAACATTACAAGATCATTGAAATAATAGAAACTATTACTTACATTCGACTACAGACGTCTACGTTATATCAATTTCGTGGTATAATTAATAAGAACTCGTCAGTAATTACATATTATGTGGTTACAAAATTTATTCTAAGCATTAATTATCCAAATTGCGGTGATGTGATGGAAAATACCGACTAAGTATACGACAAATTTAGATTTAATGTTGTTCTTGTCGCTTTAAACTTGCGTGCGTGCCTATGAGGTAGTTCTCTCACTTAACTAACTCGCCCAAACAAACATACTTTGCTATACAAATGGTTACTTCGTACAATCTTAAACAGGCAATTTCTAAGGAGCAGAATCACAGAGCCTAAGAATTCTACGAAGATGTGTAAATATGTAGTAACTGTGAAATAAGAAACTTTTGTCTGAGCAAATGTACCTATAAATATCCGCGTATAGGTTTAAGTTAAACTATAATACACCCAAATATTAGAAGCTCCCAACGTCTTATTGACTGGTGACGTCAATCTCATGCTTGGTCATTAAAAGATAGAGGGCCCAAGGTCTCTACTTAAAAATCAAATTTAAATTATCTGTTTTAACAACTCTTCAGTTATTAAAAGTCAAGTTTTCAATTCAAATTCTTTGCAGTTTTCTGACACACTTAACAGTGCTTTACTGTTAAGTATATGTACTTCAATTTGACTGAATTCAATTGACAAAACTCTCTGAGATACATTTACCCTGAACGGAAATAGACCTATTTTCATATATTTATTTATACATTTGTTATTTTTAAAAATAACAACTTAATTACAACACTTGGCCCCTATAAAATCTGAATTAATAAGTTTTATCAAAATAAAAATATGTAAATAGATCTACATATAAGAAGCTTAAGTATGCGGATCTATCGCAGTGCTCAGCTTTTTATCATAAATGCTTCTAAAAGTTATGTTGTCAATCACTTTAGTCGTTTGCTCCCTGTGATACGAAGTTGTCAGTAGCATTGATATTTGTATAGTAATTTGTAAACAATCACCGGAGAACTTACCAACAACATTTAAGTGTATGAAGTGGCTCATGTGAGGAGTTGTGGATATCTGACACTCGTATATCCCCGAATCTCTGTGTTGGGGGTATTTTATCTGAAACAAAAAAAAAATGGACTTAGACCTGTCACATCCAAATAAAACCCGAGAAGACTCTTGAATTTATTAACACAACACAACTCAATTTTCTAGTCTGATGAATATGAGTTAAATTTTGTTTTATTGTCTTTTTACGAGCGCTTTTATAATGAAATTTTTCCAAGGGGCTCTGTTAATATTGCCAGTATTGTTTTCATTCTAGATTTTTCCCCTATGTTGCTTTTACATTATTGCGTAGAATTGAATCTTTAAATGTTCTATATAAAGAAGTTATTAATTCTTGATACTACAAGCACTTATTTATAAATAAACTCGGATCTTTAGTTGAAAACCAGTAGGCAGTTGTAAGTTCCTTGATGGAATGTTGATATTTAAGGTATCTCTCACATTAGCTTATGGAAAGATGTACATAAGACATGCCACGATCTCTTAGGAACTAAAATAAAGTAAAATAAATGTGACTGCTAACAATATAAATATAAAATGAAGCAGCGGTCATCAAGGCAGACAAAGTTCGATCAAAGCTTGTCGGGACTATGTACACTTGTGACTTTTTTCGATCACTAATTGTTCCAACTGTAAAGAAAATTTCGTCAGGAATCCAGCGTGTATAGAAGACTGGTACAGAAATCTTATCTAGTTATATATTACTAACAAATATACAAATATGTAACCATTAAAAAAATCAAATCCTTTCTGTTTATAATATTATGACATTATATACTAGCGACTAGTCCCCTGCTTTGGAAGGAGTTAAAATTATCAAAAATCCTTTTTTAACTTTATTTTCTTTATAAAATAAATCTACATCTGTTTCGAATTACAGATTTCTAGACATAGCAGTTTTGATAGTGGAATAATAATCAGTCAGAGCGTACGATTTGTATTATATAGAAGAAATAAAAAATAAGTAAATATTTAAACCAATTTATTGTTACCTGTAAAGTCCAGTCTTCTGAATGTGGCAAATGGATAGCTCTGAACCTCTGGTCACTCGTGTAAGTGTACCGGCCGACGGTCAGAAGATGAATGTCTCTGTGCCTCACCCAGGACACTTGCATGTTTAACTAAAACAATTTATACTATTCAGTCATTCATATAGACAAAGCACTAGCTTTTGCCCGCGACTTCATACGCGTCAGTTTTTTTAGGAGTTCAAACATTTGATCAATGTTTTTGTTTTTTATTTATAGAATATCTCTCGGAAACAGTAGATACTTTTTTTTAGATGAAAGGTAACCCTATGTTCTTTTCTGTATACCCGATAATGTGTTTGTAAAATTTCTTGACATCGGGAGTCAGGCGTTAAAAATGGTTTATTTGCTTACGAACTATATTGATGGTATCTTTGATGGTTCTACTTATTAGGATCAACTTGCAACCAATATGTGAACACTAGCTCATGAAAAATACTAAGAATATTAGAATATACTCATGAGTTTATTATTACGGAGTTGTTAGCTTAGTATACACATTGTTATTACTAAAATAGAAAAATAAGTAAAAGGAGCTCGTTACTGCGCCCCGGAGGTGGAAGGAGCACCTCTAATGGTGCATCTCTGTAATTCGCAGTCTGACTTCCATAATATTAAGATATCTAGTTTCAAAGCTTTGATGGCGCATTTGCTCGGAGTCTAATGACCATTATGCTTTTATTTAATGGGATTCTTCATTCGATATTTATAAGAAGCTTGTTGTTATAATAAATAAAAGAGATTTTTGCAACACGCAACATAAAAAAAGTAAATATATTTTGTAACATACACAATTGTTTACGGATAATAAAAATACAATAGTGCGATTAATTTAGAAATGAATGCCTACGACAGATGTGTGTCTAAGTGTACTTTCTATTATGAACGGATAAGGAAATGCGCTCTGGCATCCCTTAATCACTCACCGAAACACAAAAACACACATGCTGTCATTTCACGGTAGTCTTCTGTAAGGGGATGGTTACTGCCGCCAGACGAACTGCCCAATTGACAGCGAAACGCAGTGTTCCATGCCACTACTAGTTGACCACTTGCATAGAGGTCAGCTTCATGACCAGTGTTTGTAAACGCATTCATGCACTATGCGATATGCGAATGAGTAAAATTAAAACAGTTATGTACGCTCGCGAACGCTGAACAATGGCTGAATACAAAGGGGAAGTGCCATTGTACGCAATGAAGATACCATCGTTCATTCCAATTACCAAGTAAATTTAAAACTGGGATAGTTGTGTAGCCTTTAGAGGTCTCGTGAGAAAGAGACAGACGTATTCGTTAAGCCCGACTTGTTATTTATGTGGAAGATGTGGCGAAGCGACCTAATGAGAGTTTTATTTATAAAGTCAGACTCACAATGGCAACTTTAAAGTTGCATTGTGCTATTGTTGCGTTTCGTATTAAGCGTCGAGTTGGTGTGTTATACCGCTATGTAAATTGGAGGTACGTGGCGTAGAAACTTGTTGGCATTTGTGAACTTACACTATTGTTGAATAAGGCGTGGTCATTGAAAATAAGCTCGTCTTTTATGTGAGGCAGTTTTTTTATATTAAGACGATGACGAGGGACTTCCATATTCATTTAGACAAATATTAACAACAAAGTTACCAATGCACCCTGGGCCTTTAACTAGATGACACCGGTAAACATGTATCATAATTCGAACAGAGATGGCGCTGATATTAATTCGTTATTATAAATGTTTTTATAATTTTTATTGTGTATTTTATAATCGTTCGTAAGGAGTGAACTCCAGTCGTGCGTCGGCGCTGACACACACACTTTTTTATTTTATTTAACAAATAAAAAATCCAAAATATGATATGATGTCCCTCACGATATGATATTTTAATAATAAATTACAGATGGTTTCATATAGAACATAGAATAATGATCATTATCATCATCAGCCAGTGTCTCCACTGTAGGATATAGTGTCTCTCAAGGCTCGCCACCACATACGGTTCTCTGCCAATCGCATCCAGCCAAATCTTGAAACGAGATTAGAAACAACGTTAAGGTATAACCGTAGCCCATTACAGGCGGCAGCAGCAGGCGCCAGGACGTCGCGTGGAGTTTTTAGTTTAAAACTTTTAGGTGTAGTTTACAAATTTCTTGTAGTAATAAAGATATTTGCTGCATACAACTTGGTATCTTGGTACGACAAGCCATCGTAGACATAATATCTTTGAATTTTTATTTTATTTAGTATTAGGTACAATTCATATTGATTTATAGCTTTCACAAATATTTGCTTTTTTATCATGTTAATCGAATGAAATATCGGTTAAATCTCTATTCAATATTCATCTAAAAAAACGTAAAATAAAATTAAGAGTTTGCATTGTAGATAATACACCTTAGGGTAACTACGTTGTGGTTTATTAGAATATTAATCCGGAACACCGGTGCGACATTCTGAACATATTTGTAAGGTTGTCATTAAGTGGTCTCGCTTGTATGCAAAGTGCGGTTATGAATCTAGGCCACCGTATGTTACAAGGTGACGGTTTATTAAACTTTGTTACTAATATTTACTTTACCCTTGTTTTATATGATTCGTTAAAGTTTCAACTAGGTATGATGTTATTAATTATTAATGGTTAAAATTTTTAAAACGCTAAAACAATATTTTTTTAAATAAAAATTTAAAAAGTTTTGTTCTAGCAATACATTTTTAAAGAAAAATTCTAAACATATGAAAAGATAAGAATAATAAAATAAAAAAAGTTTTTTTAAAAAATCTAGGAACACGCGAACAACCACCAGCAGTGCTACTATTTTTAATAATCATATTAATACAATATTAATATATTATAAAAGGTTAATACCTATAAAACTCGCTCACCACAACAGCATATATGCTTTTATTTCGCAATACGATTGAGAAATTAAATATCAACAGACCATTTCTCTATCTCTTCCTAATCCCTTAATGTTTAATTCTACTATGGTCGGCAGCACATTTGCAGCACCGGGCGTTGCTTGTGTTTTTGTGTGTCAGTCAGTTCTCTCAGTTCTCTTATCGAGAATGGACGCTTCGTGCATAGAAAAAATCACACTCATTTATTAAAAAAAACCGTCGCCAGGTGCGTTAACTGTGATACATTTCAATATTAATTGTTGGCCTACGTCGCCAGCGACGTGGCCATGGCGTCCCGGCCATGGCGCCGGCGACGTGGCCATGGTGAGGTAGGGCGCTAAGTTTATGAATGTAGGGTAATATAAATATAAGCGAACAAACGATGTTTTTTTAAAAAAGCGTAGCTAACATGTTAATTGGAAAACTCTATTTAACGTAATAATTTATAAAGTAATAAAATATACATTCTAGGCTCTTTTGAATGTATTGTTGGCTTTAAGAAAAAGAAATCACTTCAAAAATATAAAATGTAAAAAATTCCAAGTCCCACAACCTATTTATAAATTGTTATCTAATCAACCTATCAATATTTTTAAGACCGTATCATTATTAGACCACTTAATTTCTATAAAATAATAATTTATAATGATTTTTATAAGTCCATATCAGAGAGGAATAACAAAAGAAAAAAATACTAATTCAGGGCTCACCGTTTTGTTTCCTAAGTTCTTCACTCGACAGTTCAAGTACGCTGTCTTTCCGAGAAGCGCGGTTACGTTCTTCGATGATGCCAGGTCAAAATAGGGGCCCGAACGCGGAGTAGGTCGCGGGGCATCAACAGTCGCACCCCCAGGTCTAATCGCGTTGTCGGCCGCTGGAGCCACTGTCGCCGAGTTATTCGGCGACATGCCTTTCCCCAGCTCACGTTGTGCTGATGATACTGTTAACAAATTATTATTTCATATTATTACACCCTGCTAAATATACTTACAACTCTGAGGCCACATTAATACTATTAGACCCCATAGAGACCAAAAAATATATTTTTTTTTTACCACTCTTTAATTTATATTTTACTAGCGACCCGCTCACGGCTTCGTAGATAGTCAAAATTTTCAAAAAAATTTTTATGAGAGCGTTATAAAATAAAACGATATGTTCCATATTTCCGTTTTCTAGACTTAGTAGTTTTGACTGTGCGTTTTTTGTCAGTCAGAACATACGATTTCATATGTATAGATTTAGGTGGTATATAGGCGAGAATACCAAAAACTGGAAGAAGCTACCTCTGGAATTTTTTGAGGTCGTATCAGGAGTCAGTATAGAAGACGAATTATCACTTAATCGTAACATAAAAAGGTAATGTTGTGGTTTAAATCCGAAATTCTAAAATATATTCTTAATCAATTATAAATCATAGCTTTATTTAAATGCAGAGTGAACAGCTCATATTCTCATCAATATATGACGTCAAGTGAAATTCCTGTCAAGATTGTTGAAAAAATGTAAAAACCTTTTCGTAAAAATACGGACTTGCGCATTTAAAATGGCGTCGAAGTGCTGCACTGGCTGTTAAAGCTATGATAGGCGGATTTGTGATTTCAGCGCAAACTTTGTCTACACCCGAAATGGACTGATCCGTCGTCGTCGTTCCAAATAACCGATGCAACCGTTTGCCTCCAAAAGAATTTTTAATTTAGCCACCAGTTAATGTTTTTAATAAGTGAAAGCGTTCCCATTTGTTATTCAATAAATCAAAGAGTGCCACGAGGCGAATATATACTGAAACTGTGAAAATGGAAAAATGTTTAGTTTTATATGTTATCAGTAAAAACGTTTAGCTTATATTTAAAAAATAAAATAAAATAGTGATTCCCTTTAAATTTCAAAGAAATTTTTTAAACCATTTCTGGCAAGTTGTAGAACACCCTTCTACAACTTCGGCGCCATTTCCCTATCACAGACCAGATTCCCCTATCCCATCCTTAATCGCTATCCCGCTTAATCAATTCCTATCTCACCTGTGGCGTTGATTGTGTTATGGCGGCATTAGCCACGTACCATCAAAAGGACAGTCAGCCTGTCTGACGACCTTAACATAGGACAATTATTAATTTATTATTGAAAATAAGTCATTGGTGAGGTACAACTCATTTTGTATCACGCCTTACACACTTTTATAAAGACCCCATTAAAGTGAGACAAAAGTCATTGTATATTCTTTGTACTCATTCCTTAGTTCTCTTTCATGTCAAGGTCAGCAGCGCAATTTTATCTTCTCTTAGTGTTGCTAGTATTAGAAGGTACTTGTCACCAGACCACAGGAATCAGAATGCTGTCTTTACCATAAAAATGCACAATAGTTTGGATACATATAGTGGTCGATTTTCGTAACTGTTCTTGTACAATTCATTGCCCTCTTTATGCCAATCAATATTTTTACACTTTTTACCTAAAGAGGTATTACAAATCTACCTATTAAAAAAATGTATATAAATACATAATTTTAATAGCCTTCAAAAGTAGAACGTAGTTTTACTAAATTTATATAATTAAATATACAATGATGGAACAATTTTCTATTTATATTTTCAGAATAAAACAATAATTATAAATAAACGTAGCATATCATTGTCCAATTTTCGATAAAATGATTGTTTAATCTGAATTTAATGATGATATAAAAGTATAATTCCACTTTCCTCAACAACTGCCGACTGGGTCATGTAAATTATTGACAGCTTATCAATACGGAAAATGATTGCATGACGAAGTCTTTAAAAATATCAATACTTTAAACAAAAAATGTTATATTTTTTGTGGCCTATATAACTCGAATAGTGCTAATCGTATTTGGATGAACTGCGGTTTGGCAGCTATCTCGACTGCGGGAAACGCCAGTTAACAAAACGTTATATCGATTCCCTGAACGCAGCTGAAAAATAGGTCAGCCAGGTGAGGCCGAAAATATTTCATGTTAGTTATTACAACGTAAATAGAGACTTATTAATACTTAAACGTTATTGTATTTAATAAATGCCAATCAATAATACTATTATACTGCTGTGAATGAAATCTACACGTCCTAGAAAAATAGATAACTTCAAAGACTTTTTTTGTTTCAATTCGTGGCTGATGTGGTGGATTATTTAAACCCACATTTCCTCACATTACATTTACATTTTAATTTTGCAAGTACCTACTAAAATAAGTATATTAAATAAATGCAATAAATATTTGTTATTTTAGTTCACTAATAATAGAGATAGGTATTATATATTAAGTTTTTATTATAAAATTAAATACAATTGTTCAATAATTTTTTAAATTGATAAGAAATAAATCAAAAATGCTGAATTTTATAATTCGCAGAAAATATGTCCATGTATTCTAAGTAGGTATTATGTCAAATTTACCTGCAAAGGCTATTTATATATTCAATATATGTATACTGTCGTCAAGTTTATTATTCAAGAGTAGCGAAGTGGAAACTCAGTAAAGCTGATCGTGTGTAAACACACGTCACTTCGGGTCGTATGCTGCCCACAATGTTTGCTAGACGAGTCATCAGCCTAAAATGTATGACAATGGACTTATGTAATAAATTCATAATCACTCCTATTTTATTTTATTTATTAATAGTAAAAATTTCTAGTGACTAGTGAATATATCCTATATTGTCAGTAATTGATTTTGTCATTATTCAAAACAAATTACCTATGTTAGAGTGCGATAATTATTGCGACTTTAGAACTTAGATTTAAATTCAAAATTCTAGGTTCGCTAATAGTACGTTTACAAGCAGCCAACGTCCTTATTCTTTTCGCAGAATTAAATATTTTTAACAAAACAAAACATAGGAAACTAATACAGTAATATTTGTGTATTTATAATATTAATATGGATAGTAGTTACTGAAGAAGTAACTAACAAATGAACTGTAAGAAGATAAATGTATCCAATTTTACAATCATTTTAACAGCCCGTTGACACTTACTGCTAAGGGGATGAGGCTGAGGGAGGTAAAGATCGACAAATCGTCTAGTTAGTAGCCGACGGCATCCAATATTTTCCCACGTTTCAACTTTATTCATTCTGATTATGAGCCAAGTATCTGCTGTCGGAAAATAATTTCCAAAGAAAATTGTAAAATTTCATAAGATATCTCGCAAAAGTACTTAGATTTTTTTCTGCGTTACAAATTTTATTACTCGAGCGAATACGTAAACGTACTTCCCGTATTTTTATTCGTACGCTTGAAATAAAAGAAATTCCGAATGTTGTTAAATCATTGCCAATCAACTGAATCGTGGGGGAACGAAGAACGTACCTACACGTACATGTTTAATGAAAATATACCTACTTTGAATGGATGAATGCTCCAAGGACGTCACTTAAAATAATTATTTGAGGTTTGAGGTTGAGGTACTTTTTATTTTAGAATAATTTTTATAATAGCGACATGCCCACGGTTTTGTACTGATCCATTTTTTTTTCTGTAAAGAAATATATACGGAAACTTTCCTCGTTCATTGCTCTTATCACTAGTGAAAACCGTATCAAAATCTGTTGGGTGGTTTAGAAGAAATTAGCGGATAATCAGACAGAGTTGGGCAGCGACTGTTTTATAACTAGACTGCTGACTAGCCCCGGCTTTACCCGGGAGCAGTTGAGGGTATTGGTATACGTAATATACCCAATGTTTGAAAGGTACTCGTACATATGGAATAAGGTTGAAGGTACATATGAGTACCTTTCAAATATTGTTTTTTTTAAATATTAGTGCAGTAGTATACATAAAGTATAGAATAGATAAACTTAATTAAGCAAATAATAGCAACTATTTCAGTACGTCTTGGTAAAGGTAGACAAAGTTACTACAAATTTACCTAAACATAAAAGAGGAGCTTCTACATCTAAGCTTTAAAATTATTGGTCAGTATGCTGAAGGGCGAAGCATATTTATGGCGGTTTATTTAAAGGTTTCTCTATAACAACATAAATAAATCTTGCCCTCGCTTACGTCACTGGCCACCGATATATATACTTATATATTGTCGGAAGCGACATATATATTTACATTTGGAAGAGATTTCTATAATATCTTTTGGCAAATGGACCGCACCAAATATTTGGCTTTCGAGTGGTGAATCGAAAATATAATGTATAAAAAGTTTTTTATTTTTTTTTTATGGTAAAGTTAAGTTGAAGGTTCACTTGATGGTAGGTTTCAACAGTCGCGTCTAAATGCATGAAATGTCAAGGGAAGAGACAAAAACCAGAGGTTAAGAGTAAATTTAATTAATTCACAACTAGATATTGCTTACACGTCTTCTTCCTACATTGCAGCATGTTATTTTACAAATAAAATAGAAATATATTTCTTGCTCAATTTATTTGGAGTTTTTTTTTCGTACGATGCTAATATGGATACATGATAATAAAGTAGGTGGGCCTTGGGGCGTTGTTATTGTCGACCGGTATCGAATATCACAAAATGGCGGAATACTAGGGATCGAATGGAACAAAACGCTAACGCCGCTCTGTCGAAAAAGGGTTGCGATGGAAAGATTTTATGACAAAAATCTTTACATAATCTTACAAACGATTTCTTATACTTCAGGCCATATGTTATTATGTAAAAAATATAATACATAAAAAGCAAATTGTCTTTGGACAAAATTAAAACTATGAGTGTCAATAATATTCATAATATTTCAAATGGGAATAACAAAAACATAGATCAAACCTAGAAGTTTTTTGATGCAATATTATTACTTACAGCCATATTTAATGGTTATTTTAACTATGTGTTTTGTATTTATTCATTGTTTACCTTTCTTTCGTTTTCATTGTCCTAAATTACGTTACAGCCCATTACATTTTGCATTACGGTACAGTAAAAAGATAATTAATTAATAAAAATTTGAAGTTAGACTGTGCCAGTCTACTGTTCCTAACGAACTGAAACCTGGAGTTTTGAGTATAGAATAGAGGCAGAGATGACCTAATTAACACGAAATTCGAAAAATCATCATAAAATATTCAATCATATTTACGAAGTTCTGATTCATACATTAAATTATTCAATAATTCATTGACAAATTAATATATTTAATACCGACATTAACTCTATTAACATGTAAAAACGTGGTAAAGGAATATCCACAAATTAGTAGATAACAATTTAGAAAAAATTATCTATTAGGTTTATCTTAACTTTCTTCATATAAAAGCAAATAAAGTGATTTATACTCGTATAAGCGAGAAACTGTTTGAATTATGGCGTCCATTAATCTAACATCAAAAAGTTATACAAGAAAAAATATTTTTAGGAAATCGAAATCGGGTTAAGAGGGAACATTGAAAAGCAATTTTCTGCACAATTGAAAAACAAACAGTTCGCGTAACCATATTCCGGGCATAGCATTAACCCCAATATAATTCATGGCAGACTAACAGAATGAAATAAAAACAGTCGACGGGCAGCAATAAAACTGACCATTGCCGAAGTAAACAATATTAGAGAAAAGAGTCGTAGCTATAAATCTTAACAGAAATGCTCCGCAAGCGATAGCAAGCCAAATTGTGGCGAAGGGAACCACAATAGATACGTATTACGCAACTTAGATTACGTCCTCGGGGATTTTGGCTCATGTAGATAAAGCTTGTTTTTGTAAATAGGGAATCGAGCCAGGACAATCTAATTAGGGAAACAGCGAATCAATTTTAGAAGCAAACTTGCCTCAACTTTTATTATTCTTATGTACGTGTTTCACGAAGTTTTAATTAATCTGAAATTGCTCGCCCAATACAAATGTCGCTGTGTTTTTGTACTTATTTCTTAAACGTTGTTTGGAATACAATTAAATTTATATTTTAAGCATATTTAGACTTAATACTAATAATATAATTAATGCAATTAGTAACTTAATATTTCAGTTAAAACTAAATTTATAGATGAATTAATCTACCTATGACCAGGAGTAACTGGGAATTGTAAACTGTAATATATATTTCTGACATTGCGATCTTTTTAAAAGCACTTGAAAATGTTTATAACAAATAACATTTTTTTTTTATAAAAAGCAAAAAATATATAGAAAGTGGGTTATTTTACTGACAATTTAAACCAAGATATGGTGTCATTATTCAACGTCATTTTTATAGTATTCTACAACTAATGGAGGTGTCCGCATTGTACGACAAGCAGAGCGGTGTGGTGCGACGGAGATTTGGTACGATTCGCAACCAAATATACACTAAAGTGGCCACACTGACCACTGATGTTCGTGTGGTAGTAACCACTTCTTTACAGAAAACCAACATGATTTAACAACAAGTTTGCTGTAGTGTTTCGTTTAGTGAGTAATGCATGACAGAGTACATTTTCTTATCCTTACCGTGTCCTGTATCTTTTCTTCTATCAAAGTCTTCAGCGCATTAGACTATATGAATATCAAGTAGAACGTTAGCCTGACTACCGAACTTTACATTAAAAAAAGTAAAGTACATAAAAATGTATCTGTACATAAAGTCTTCTTCTAGTAGACAAGAAACAGCATATAAAAAGTACGCTAAACGAAATAAAATCGACAACACTGTACAGTAAGTATGGCTAAATGAATCAACATTAACAGTTATTTTGGTTCAACAGACTTCAGGTTAGCAGGTGGTTGTATAAATGGTGTTGCTGGTTGTATGATCAATACCAGAAACCTTCGCTCGTTTATGATTAATTAATCTAAATTTTCACATAATTAAACCGCGCCGTAAACGGCAGAACTCATAAATCTTCACCTGAAAGGCGTCTTCGTTCCCATTGCCAATTAACGTTTGAATTTGGAAAACAAGAAAGTATAATTTAATTTATATTACTTCGGAAGACAATATTACGACTTATATTATTGTTTTAAGAATGTCTCTTTCTATAAAAACTTAGAAGACGTCTTAAAAATATTTTCTAGACAAAAGATAACTGTAATAATCAAAGATTATATTATTATAGTTCTAACTATATTTAATTAGAACTTGAAAGTAATAGAATAGAAAGATGTCGTACATTTGTCGCAAAAAACAGAAAACCAAGATAAACAGCATTTAATTAGCTAAATATAATTGCTCTAACAGTTATTGAAAACATATTAAGGAGACCTCCAGCGTGGCGGGCTATATCTACTTATGAACGTTTAGAAAAAATATTTAAAAAGACATGGTACGAGTATATATTACAAACGTTAATCATTTAAAAATTGAAGAGAAACTAAGCGTGTTATCTATGCTTTTGCAAGTTATGAAACGTCATTGTCGTTCTCATAATAAATTATGGTAGAGATATTCTAATTTCTCTGAATAAAACATTAGTAACTTATGTAAATATAAAAATAATATATTAGTGTGCCGGCAGCCTTTCTGTATAAGAAATGTTTATCCCACAAAACTTTGGGTCTATTTCATACCATGAACTCTGAGGTCTGGTTTAGTCTATTTAACACGATGACGTTGGTATTTCTAGTAGACTTTTTACGTATGGATGTTATTGACGAAGTTTAAAATACAATACTTTGTACAGAATACAATACAATACACAAGTTGTATTGTAACAATACAATAAAAGCTAGCTAGATTTTCATTGGTTTTTCTAATTATTAGGTATCTATTCGCTGATGATTCAATATTCTTTTAAATAGGAGTGCATGCGTAGTTTCGAAATTATCAGAAATTATAATAATTTGTTCATAAAAATCATGAAATCAATTGAAACTTATTCTACCGGATTTTGTTAGCTGCATCGATGGTTATATCAGACCCTAGGTCATTTAATTGCAGTCAAAGATTTTATATGTAGTTTTTTAATACTATGTAATCCTATATTTAGAATTAAATTAAAATGCAACATTAAATTATACTGTACAAATTCAAAAGCTCACAAAAAAGTCCGATTGTGAAAAATAATGTCACAGATATTGTAAGAAACGAAATTATTATAGAAAATAACTCAACTGTAGAAGTCTATGTTGAATTTATGGATTGTGAACGAAATGGGGAATTGCACTGCAATCAAATGCTCATTCGCTCTGCAAATGTTCAGGAATGAATTCCGGTTTGCGCTAGTCGAGCGAATGACGATTTCTTCCTGGAAACATAAGTAATGTAAAAAGCAGTGTGTAAAGTGTCTGATTTATGAAAAATACTTATGTGTAATATACAATATATTTTTATGGGTCTATTATTGAGGTTATATTTATTGAAGTCCATTATTAATAAATAATAAATAATTAGTTATTAAGGCGCACGGGTCTTTTTCGTCAATATTTTAATCCGAACTTTTAATCCGAACGAATCCATTTTCTGGCACTATAGTTGATATATAGTTGCAGATATCAACTATAGTGCCAGAAAATGGAATTTTAAGATACACCTTTTATGATTACTTCGTCTTATAAATTATAATATAACTGGGACATATTTTTCAACATCTGGATCCGAAAAGCCTAAAAGAAGCCTTTATTTACCAATCAAAGCATTACTGCCATTGGGTGCGATATTAAAGAGCATCCGTCTATCAGGCTAAATTTAAATGACTAAAACGTTAGAAAGAACAGAGGCATCAACTTTAATATAAAATACTGTCTACGATCACTTGTAGGTTGTAAATGACATATTTAAGTCAAAGTAGCTGATATTTATGTCACGTTTATTGACGACCACTAAACCTTTTGTTTCCTTTGTTCCCTTTCACCTATAGATCCATTAAAGTTGGCAAGTTAATCAAGGTCTCACAACGTCTGCAACTTGTTGTTGAGCACATAAAAGAGAGATTTTAAACATTTTGTACGTAGAACCTCAATCATGTTGATTTTTTTTATATTTCACAGTTAATTGTATTTAAATCCGATTATCGAATACTGACAAGGATTATGGTGATATTTTTTAAATTAAGTTTGTTCAACGCAGCCCAGCAGACTTGAGACATACGTTAATTTGTATAATTTTATTTATAAACACTTATAAACTGAACACCGTCAAATCAAATAAACCATTTATTTGATCAAACTTCACTGACGCTGAAATAACGACAACCCTCATGATGTCATTGTAAATTTGTTAAATGTTTAATGACAAGAATTAAACATTTATTATGTACTGTATATATAATAATTAATATATGGAAAAAGTGATCAGTGCGTTGAACAGTAGGTATATGAAAAATGATTTGAAAAATATATTTCATAGTTGTTCAAAGTTTAACTACTGTGACATTTAGATAATGTGTTTGATAACTTCCGCACGCGAGCGAATGCATCTTTGGAGTACTCGTGGAAAAATAAAAGGTATGAAATGAGCTTATGTTCTTAATTTACTTTGTAATTGAGTTTACATGTGGAGTTTTAGTCTTTGACTAAGCGAGTAATATAAAATGATTAAAATACGTACCGCTTCCTTGTTGCTTTTATGTCACAATTAGTACGAGTATACCACAATAAGTTTTTATTTATTTATTAATATCTTTATTATGGTTATTTTTCCACTTTAT
Organism: Synanthedon myopaeformis; assembly: GCA_944738685.1. NCBI lineage: Eukaryota > Metazoa > Arthropoda > Insecta > Lepidoptera > Sesiidae > Synanthedon > Synanthedon myopaeformis. Next base: position 9,927,635 of record OX122917.1, read on the forward strand.
GGTAGGTGGCTACCGTTGCCTATACACATGCAACGCCACAGGTGCTGCAAGTGAGTTGCCGACCATAATAGGATTAAAAATAAGAGATTAGTAATGGACCGGGAGATAGGCTCTGACATCCCTTACTCACTCACCGAAACACAACAGCACACATGCTGTTATTACGCGGTGGTCTTCTGTAATGGGGTAGTTTCTGCCGCCAGACGGGCTGCGAAATGACTGCGTAGCGCAGTGTGCCCGGCCCTGTCCCTTTTTTCCAAATCGAGACCAGAGCCAACTTTGAAAAGTCCATTTCCAAACTTAACCCTGCCGGGAAAGGAACCCTGGACCCCTGAGATAGAGCTCTGGCAGTCTCAGGCCAGAGGCCCCCTAACCACTCATCCAAAGGGGTCGTCAACATTACATAACATTTCTGTTATGTTATAGATGTTACTTACTTAGCTGTAAGTTATCTATAAAAGTAAAATAATATAAAAATAAAGTGCCAAGAATTTAGCATTTTTATTTATAAATTATTTATAACAACTAATTCATTCAAAAAACAGAGCACAGACAAAATAAGGGTCTTATCGCACTTGCGGGTGGCGGAGTGGGAATCCGCTGCGTGAGAACCGCTAGTTCCTCCTGTCACCCGCAGAACCAGCGGGAATCCGCTTCTCGGTTAGCTAGTACGAAACTGGAATGTTGTTGAAATGGCCGCCGTCCTGGCGGTTGCGATCCGCAAGTGCGAATAAAGTACTTTGTGGTGCGAACTGACATCGCGGGCGCGGGCGACGATTTCCCGCGTGCCACCCGCAGACTCATTTCACCCGCCGCGGGATTCCGCCCCGCCGCCCGCAAGTGCGAAAAGGGGCTAATAGATGGCGCTACTTGTTTATGTGATGTTGTCCATAATTCTAACACTTACAAATATTTGTCTTAATTTATTTGGCATAATTTCACTCAATTAGCTCATCTAATTGGCATTGGTTATCTAATCTGTCGGATAAAAAGGTCAGCTAATTTGCTTTATGATCTTTATTTAAGCATCTATAACATTAAATTATAATAAAAATGTTATAAATAATTAAATAAATAAGCAAGAAACAGAATGTTCATTGGATTTAAGGCAAACATTCTCTAGATGTTTGGATAAACGCTAATCTAACTTGTTCAAGTTAATAAAACTTTGCTTGTTTCGTATTTCGCATGAACATATTTAGGAAGGCATGAATAATAATTATCTGAAAATAGGTCGCAATATCTTTGGGGACGCGAAATCGAATTTCACATATTAATGTTGCTTTTTACGTGATTTTTTTTCTTGTACCAACGAATATGTGTAGAAATGTAATGGAATGTAGACATGAAATGATACCTATATTGTTTTAAATGTTTAATCAATGGCAGCATATTTTTGTCTGAAAATTCTCGAGTAGAGACCACGACAAGCAATCACGGCGTAAGACGTCCAAACACATAATGAACTGACGTAAGTCGTCAGTCCATAAGGAATGTAATAATTAAGAAAATTCTTGGTTTAAGTAGATGCTTAGGTAACCATTATTTATAATGTTTGTTTCTGCGCTGGCTGCTTCTAAACCACCCAACGGATTATGATACGGTTTTCACCAATTGAAAAGAGCAATAAATGAGAAGAGTTTGTTTGTGTATGTATGTGATTTGCAGAAAATCGGGTCGCTAGTATTTATTTGTTATTATTATTAAAACAATTGTTAATTGTTTTCCTAAAACCATTAACGACAGAAAAACCTCTAATTAAGAAACCAGTACAATAAACAAACTGTGATACTGGAAGTCTATAAAATGAATAATTTGCTGGCTTCATATTTCACAATATTCGAAGCGTAGTACGCAAACACGACGTCATAAATAGAAAAACGAATCTATTACGATATGATACGATCATTATTCTTAGTTTGTGTAGACGTTTGAAGAGAAATGGTAATGCAAGGGGCGTGACATTTGCGTAAAACTTGTATTATGCCATTCAGTAAGCATTCAGTGCCTTATGTCGATGCCAATAAGGTCTAATACTGTGCAACCTAATGAAAAATAACATCGTTTTTTAAATGTGACTTCATAAAATAGTTTCAGAAATGTAGTTTGATTTGAATAAAATGAAACCAACTTACGACTTTGTAAAATGTTTATGATGTGAATAATCACGGTGAAAGATAAAACTTTATACCGAGAACAGCAAACAGATAGTGATTGATTATTTTGATAGTTGTGTGTATTAATCGTATGTTCCCTATAGACAAAAAAAACCGCTCAACCGATTTTGATGAAATTTTTAGGAAATCTTCTGATTCGTCTAGCGGCTGATCCTGTGATGTCTAGATTTTGCTATTTGAAATTAAAATTGATATATTCAATGCCCGACAAAAATATATGAACAATAAAGACTGAATAAATGTTTTAACACCTAAAAAATTCAGACACAGAAGCTAATTAAAATTTAAAATCGTTAATAGCAATATTATCGTTATAGCCATTACTAGCTAGCTACAGCTACAATTTTTACCTTTATAATGTTCTATTTTTATATGCATTTCTCTCGATATAAAACCTAAATAGATTATATTCAATCTATAAAAAGGTGTGTATATACTTCAATGTACAATCTTGTATTGTACAACCATACAATACAAGATATTTTTCCCCATTATAAAACCTATGTACAATATTTACAAGTCATTAAAGTTATTACGTTAAGTATTCCATGCAACGCTTAAGTTAACCGATTTGTCTCCATAATATAGTAAGGAAAGGATCCAATTAAACTATGCGTGCTTAGTTTCAGGTACAAAGTGTACCTGAATACTACATAGTACCGCAGTGCTGTAAGCCATTCCCTACAATTTGGTTAATCGCCTCGCACAGCTAAAGCCAAAACCACAGTAACATGAATACGAAGTAGAGTACCTAACCGAAATATATTTATGAATAATAATACCTCCTTAATGGTTCCAAATAAATTTCTATAAGAATCGATGGTCGACATGAATACATAAAATATTCTCAAAGAACAATCCTAATTTTATCATTATAAAAATTTATCCTTGGGATTTATAGCTTCCGAAAGCGCTTGATAAGAGCATATTGTTAGTGGATTCAGCCTGCCACCTAAGTACAAGAATTATATTTTTCTGTCTTAGCTTAATACAATTTTTTTTATTAATAATTTTAACAATTTTTTAGACTAATATATATAAAATAACATGCAAACACTGACGTTTAATCTTTGTTAAATTTAATTTTAATAATAAAATGGTTACAAGCCATTAAATTTTACCATTGACATGTATTGTGAATCAAAAACGAGATTGAAAATGACCGCTTTCCTGTAATGATAACACTATAAAAAATAAAACGTGAATGAAATGTAAAGAAAATAAAGAATATCTAAAAAGTATACACGAACTGCAGAAAAAATGTAATTATATTCACAATTCACACACAATTCACGAGTGTTACAATATTTAAAAAAATAATTGTAGAATTAAAGTTAAAATCCATAAACGAATATTGTATGTGACTTTGTTTTATTGAAGTAGCAACAATACGCCAATCAGAATACAATGTATAGAAAATAATTAGAAATTAAAAATTTTGATTAGCTAGTTATACAACTGTAATCAAAATAAGATTACAAATATAACCCTATTTCTTTTACACAATTCTGATCATAGGTTTAACGGAAACCATTATTACTAATGGATTCTAGTGCTTAATACGTGCCAATGGCATAGTAAGAAACAATATTAGTTAAAAAAGAATTAAAAATAAAGTTTCTATTGCTATATAGAATTTTATTGTAAAATTTTGTACAGAATAAATAGTAATTTATGTGAATCGATCATTAAAAGGTCTATTTATTCATCTATCTGTTAAATAAAGTCGCTTTAATTTTCTGTCTGTTTCTTCACTAACTTCTTCGAAACCACCCAACGGATTTTGATGAGCTTTTAACTAATTGAAACAGCTATAAAGGATGAAGGTTTTTGTATTTAAATTTGTACTCATGCGAAGGCAGGGCGGGTCGCTAGTATAAAATATTATAATATAAAATGTAGAAGTAATAATTCAACAGGACTTCAGGCCGAAACTTTACCGTTTCCCTTATGATAGCATCCACAACTTATGTAGATGACATAAGTCGCTTAGATAAACATTCGTACACTACTTAAGATCGGTACACATAGTAAACTCGTCATTAATCAAACGGTTTGATAAACTAAGAATGTGGTTGATGGTGAAAAAGAGTACCTAAACTCGTATTGAATTTATTAGCCATACAAATATGTCATTTTTGTCTCTCTCGTATAATAATAATAATATCTTTTTACTTACCCTAATCATAAGAGTTGGTCGCTAAATTAAGCATTGAGCTCGAAACTGGATGAATTCGAAATGTGGATTGTAGGTAGGTGCATGCTTGGAATTTCACAAATGTTGAAATTTTGCGTCGAAAGAGAAAGGCAATAGAATAGAAATATTCAGAACGATAAGGGAAAGGAAGGCGTAATATTTCTGGCACGTAATGAGGAGCGAAAGATACCGTCTTGCAAGTTTTGCAAGGAAAAATGCAGGGCAAACATAGCAGCGGCAGATTCTTCTGTCATCCTATCTTTATAGATTTGGTTGAAGAATTGACGAGTGCGGTTTGGCACGATCACTAGCTCCCTCTTCCGTGCAGCTGTTTCCTAGGTTAAGATATACATGATGGTCGTCAACCTTCGTTAAAAAGTGGCACTTTAATAAGAAGATAGGTTTTATAACTTATCGTTATCTTAGTGACAAAAACATAAGATTAACATCACCGTAATACTAAGTGGGAGACTGTTGTTCTCTTGTAACAAATTGACTACTGTTTGTTCTAAATACGGTGGCGACAAATGGGGTGGAATTTGGGTGTAGAGGGTGACGCTGCGTGACTCCGTATAAAGTTAGACCGAATTACATCAGCACTCGGCTCTAGTACTATTGTACGGTAATTCGCATCTAAGTTGTGCGATAAAGGTAGGCGCCATGATTGCACTGTTACGTAAGAGTGTTAGGCCTCTTTTACCATGTGTCAAGTAGGCGAACCGCCATTTAAAGTCACCGGTAACCGGGATTTATGGAGATAATATTCCTTTGTTTGTACGATAAAAGTCCCAAACATTAAAAAGAAAATAATAAAAAAAATACGCCTATCGAAGGTGCAGTAAACCGAGTGCATAATTTAATAAAACATAAATTATTTCTAAAAGTAACTAATCAACACTTTACTTGTAGTTGGTGAAAGAGGCCCTAAGAGTTAATGACGGGTATAGAATTGAATAAAAATGTAGGACACTTTACTATTAATTTTACTGCTTAAGCAAAGTGTGATTGCTTACATTACTCATCTCTATATATAAAAAAAATCGTGTCACATTGTTTGTCGCCGATGAACTCCTAAACTACTGTTTGATCCATCTTAAAAGATAGTTACGCGAACGAAGTCACGTGCAACAGCTAGTTTAATATATAATCTAGAAGCATTATTAATGCTTTCTATTCATATAACCTTTTAACGGTTTATTTTTAACGGTTCATACTTAGGTGTCAATGAATTTCATATAACCTAAAAAAGATAAAAAAGACGATTATAATTCGGTTTAACAAAAAATGTAAAAGATGAACTTTTACATAATTTACGATATATTATTATTTATTAAATGAAATAAAGGGAAATCATTATAAGTAACAAGGAAAAACTCAATAAAGAATAGGAAAATATATTTTTTTTCATAATAATTACAGTTTCACACGAAGCAACGTTATTTAGTTTCTTTGCCTCAATACCGGCCAGAGAGCAATTATACTTTATATGTGCAAAATGTGGTACGTTAACAACTTGTTACCATTTGCTGCGACCTACTTACCTACTGTCTTATAGTTATTATATTACAGAGTAACATTCACCTTTTAAAACTTCCCCGTGGCTCAGCGATCGCTGTTCATAAACCAGTGGCGCATTTACCAAGCGGTTCGGCTTTTATACTTTTCAAAATAAATGAGGTAGTAATAAAATGTTTGTGGAATTTGTTAAGGCGTGTGGCTTTCCAGGAAATCAAAGCGTCACGACACGTATTTATCTTGCTACTTCCGTTTGATATATAGAAATAGAAATAGAAAACATTTATTTGCATACAAATGATACACACGAATCTAAAGATAACAAAACAAATAAAATACATTCATTTTTTTCACATTTGGATGAGAATACATACTTAAATAAAATCCCATTGAGTGTGCGCCATGGCAGCAAAAAGGTATCTGGCTCAGCATAAGCTGATACAGAGCACAGCGCTGATTTTACGCCAGTTCTACTTGACAGTTTCACGCCGGCGAAATAGGCGTCGTTATAGCAGTATTATTATCTTATAGGAATTTACTACATTCTAAAAGCAACAGTACACCACACTTGATTGTCTTCCCCAGTTATCGCTCATTCCACAAAATTAAACACTTGGCTCAAGATCTCATTCACTTTTGTGTCTCTCAATTAGTAAAGCAGTGTATATATTAATCCAACTTAGAAGCCAAGTATCGGAAGTTACCACTGAATGCTGCTGTCGAGCAATAGGGAACATTCAATGTACTCGTATTCACCGGACGTCTGCAAATAAAGGAAGGATCACGCCAAATCAATTTCTTAAACAGATACTCCGATCTCTTAGTAAGAACCACTTCGAAGATAAGCGTTGCATAGTAAAGTTGTTGCCTGGCATTCATACGCATAATATTATATTTATTCAAGAAAGGTGTTATATGCGATTTAGGAGGCACCTTCACGCAGAAACGTAAACATGAATTTTGAATTAATTTGTGTGTCTTCTTGAATAAATAGGGACCATATACAACCAAACAATAATTCAACTTGAATAAAATAATCGCTTCACAAAGTTTAAAACGCAAATTAACACTTACCTAGAACATCTATAATTTTGTACAAAACTTTCAAGCGGTAAAAGCAGTTTTGGACTAGTTCAAGCACATGTTTCTCAAAACGTAAATTTCTGTCCATCATAACTCCGAGATTGCGCGCTTCACTCACTCTGCCAACAGGTTCACCATTAATTATTATATTAGGGTTAGACGCGGCTAAGCTTTCTATACTTTTTTTGAACCTAACATAAATTTAGATTTGCTTGGATTGAGGATCATACAATTTGTTTTTGACCAAGCAGTTATAGTTTCTAGGTCGCCATTTATTTTTTGGATTACATCTTGTATATGTTCACTTTTACAACTCATATATAATTGCAAATCAGCATATAAATGGTAAAAGCAGTTCTTAATGTGTTGGGTGATGTCACTAGAATACAATATAAATAAAAGCGGACCTAAAATTGAACCCTGAGGAACGCCTCTGTTCATTGTCATTGGTTGCGAATTGCGAACTTAAAACCACACCGACGTCTGAGACAAATTCAACTATTTGTCGACGCCCAGAAAGATAACTATTAAACCAAGAATAAACATTTTACAACATATAAACATTAAACATTTAAATTTTTATCTCAATTAAAAAATTAAAAATTAAAAGTCCAAATGAGATTTTCTGATTTACGTCACTAAAACAATTCGTGGAACACAATAAACAATAATCCATACAGCAAATCTCATTAACCTGTGTTTTTCTGAAAGACCATGATTTGCCTTATCTATAACTCCAATATCGATCACTACTTACGGAACACCCTATATATACCCATATTATAATACTTATAATATTATAAGCATATACTTATTAGTTAGTAAAAATAATATATGGACAATTTAACGCAACTATAGTAATTATTACATCAAATTGTTTCAGTAATTACCTTAAGTGGCGTTAATAAATAACTTTTCAGGTGTTGTTCGTAACTAAGAATAGCTATTGAACAATTTACGATAGAAGAAATACGGGCCAACTCCCATCGCATACAGTGTTTAGTCGAGCACATAATCGCTCCATTGCGTGATACGTATTCGGGTCATATTTTTATTTTAGCTTTAATTATATTTATTGGGCGACTCGGACCGTTCTTTATGAGTATTGTAATAAACCCAAGTCTTTATTTATTGCGGTACGTAACTTTCACAATTTCCGAAAGTAAAGTTGTAAAGGGTATTCTCCACTATACGGTTATCGACTATTATAAATTTTATTTCATTATTGTTGCAACGAGAATTAGTAACATTGAAACTTCTTGCCAAGTAGACAATTATTATGAATTATGTGATGTAATTGGAAAAGTTTGCGCTCATTAAAACGAGGGGGATGATTGCAGCTATTTTAGTGTTCGACTTGGGGAAACTTTACTAATCTGTCCTTTGTTTCTGTTTTGTATCAGATCCATAATGTTAGTGCCTTTTTTATGGTAAATATAGGAAGTATTTAACTTAATTGGAACTAACGAGGGATTATTGCACTATTTACGCCTGATTTTGAATGTTATTTGTGCACATTTGTACCCAAAATCGAGAAACCAGGAAACAAAATACAATTTCATGAATATATAAATTTCGTCAAATTGTATTAATGGGAAAATCTCTAAACCTCTGTGTATTCCCACTTTTCTCCTTCCTACTCATTATGCATTGTTTTGCTTCTGTACCTATAAGGACGATGAAATATAAAAGAAACTGCAGCGAATTTATTGGGTATCGAGTAAAACTTAGCCTACCTATTATAAAAGGTTTCTTTTTCCATTTATAAAAAGTTATCACGTTATTTAGGGACGAACATTTTGACCCGTAAACAGAATAGAGTTTTGGATAAAGGTTGTCTTTATACCTTACCCACTTGGATATTTAGATAAATTTCATTAGTTTTAGCATCGAAAATATGTTTTACTAAATATAAACAAAAACATTTTCAGATATTTTCTGTACAAAAATCCTATCTACGCGTCTTTCTAACCATTATTTTTATTTTATAGTAATAGTTCAAAGACAACTATGAAACAAGTTTTTTAAACTATATAAAATTATACAGCACATTTCTTGTTCAGTACAACAGTTATGAAAGGAATTATTAAGTATACCTCTTTAATAATTCCTTTCATTTTTTAGTAATTCTTTGAGCGCATTTCTTGCAGTTCATCCGGGATTACATGCGGCAACCGGAGAGTACGTGCTCGCTTCAACCACTCTCCTAGAGATTGGCTAATCCACTGCAGCCCGGGGTAATGTCTTCAACTTCATATAGCACCTATTATATATATAGTTTAGAAAAATATTTACTTACAATTTATAATTGTAAATTTCAACAAGATATTTTGGCTATGGTCTTTTTTGAGTTATTGCCAGCAGTAGCAATGCATATAGAATTTTGTGATCGAAAGCTGGGCAACCCTCTCGTCGGCAGCAATCACCCCTTACTAAACACACTGTAAAAATGACTCTGATATTGTCTTACGTTGCGTGAACAATGGATGCCAAAATGCATTCCACTATCCACTACAAATTAAACTTTATCCTATATATAGGTCGGCAGCGAACTTTAACTTGGCATCATATTTGCACATATATATACAGTAGCTAAACTCCACCAAGGGAATAATCAGATTGCCTGTAAATTATTATTTAAAAAGATTACGAAGTATTAATAATATACATTACATTTACATACATTACATTTTTAAAATTCCCGTCTTCCTTTTTATTTAAGAGGGAATCTTTTATATAAAAAGGAAATGTAGGTACTTATTTTTAATATCAAATGTATCAAAGTAAAAGTGTTCCCTCTAAAATAAATAAACAGGTGGAATATACAGCGCCCTCAGGGCATTTGCGATAGATAGAATTACTCTGTTCATTACAATTATTCATCAGAGCTGCAAGGAAGGGTGGCGTAACCCTTGGGGTAAAACTAAAAAATAAGTATTGATTATTTAGTTTGAAATATTTAAAATGCCCATATTTAACTAATATCCTGTCATTATAGCGATTTAAAAGAAATTTTTGATTTTATTGTAAAATGTTATTGTTATGTCTTTCTGATATTAACATGTGTGGCGTACTCGTAGGTTCAAATAAAATAGTTACAAATAGTTAGTTCAAATTTTTTATGTCTTAAATATCTACAAAACAAGCCTATAAGCCTGATTTCTTTACTTATTTTCAACTACATTGTGTCAGCAAACAAATAAAAACGAATCAATATTCTATGTCTTTCACATTGATGTTGGTGATGCGTCAAGTAAGAACTGTGTTTTTAATTTAGCATTTTTTTAAAAAGTTCATCTATGTGTGAATCCAGCGGTTAATACGAAAAAAAAAAACTAAAACTTTCACAGACTGCTTTTACATAATTCTAGTAATATTAATCAAGTTGCTAAGGACATTATGACATCAATAAAAACACTGGAAAAAAAAATGTGAACGTGGCTTGATTATAGACGGAGGGTCGCAACTCCAGGGAGTCGTTCGAGACAATTTCGATAAATATACTCCAGGGACGGCCTTGGTTTGAACAGTTTATATGAGGCTGCTATAAATAAACTACTGGTATAGAGTAGAAAGCTAATAACACTGCTATGCCTTAAATGTGTTAAAACTTATTAATATAAACATCTTCCTTGTGATCAAGATAAATTTTCATGTCATAACACAAACCAATCTGCTAGCTGACAAATTGACGTTATCGATATGATAGATGACGTAACTAGTAAGCAGTTGGAATTCGCTTTCATGCGTTTACGAGTATCGATAGTACATGTTTAATATTTTTATGTTAAGATTGGCAGAGGTCCACTTGTTGGTAAGTGGCTACTGTCGCCTATAACATAAGCAACGTCACATGTGCTGCAACTACGTTGTCGGCTACAGTAGGACTAAGGGGAAGGTTAGGGAATTGGTTTGTATCATATTTTGCAAATAGACCATCCATTTACCTAATCCGATTTGTCGCAGGGCCCGACGTGGGTTTGCACCGGCCTTTGCTCGTCCAATCGGATTGGTTTGCTGGGGACCAACAAGGCCCATACCCGTGTGCTCCGAGCGGGCTACGTTCAGCGGAGCTCGTGGTGGATCGCACCATAGAAAAACGAGTGATAAACATTTGAAAGCTGTCTAGTCTGGATAATGGTGGTAGAGCACACAGCGTTTCGCATTAGAGCAGTAACAATCCCCTTTAAAAGAACCACAGTCAAATAACACAAAGGAGTGTGCGCTATTGCGCTTCCGTGAGCGAGTAAGGGATGTCAGACCATTTCTTTCCTAATCTCTTATTCTTAACCTTTGTGACAGGCAGCACACTTTCAGCATCTGTGGCGTTGCGTTAAGTATATGTGACGGTAGCCACTTACCATCAAGTGGATCGACAGTCTTTTCGAAAATACATTATTAAGAAAATTATTGGAATGTAATAATTTTATTTAATCGTATTGAGAACGTATTCCAACTCAATATGTCAATTTTATGAAAATAAATTAAAGTTAAAAGCACAAAGAATTGATTCCTGTAATTTTAAGAACTAATTCCTAAAATTATTCTGTCTGGCTAAGTTGACGTACTGTTTTTCATTAACTGTGGCACAGTCAATTATGGCCCCAAATAATATGATTGTAATTAAAGTCACATGACAGTAATTCGTTTGTTCGCAATTATTTTAATTGAATTGCCAACAATTGTGACAATTCTCGTTTTAAAAATAATCACAATTACTTTTTCTTTAGGTAGATGGGTATTATTATCTTGCCCTGAAGTCGTAAACTTTTTATTAGGACTAGGAAACGAAAACATCATTTCTATTAAAGTTATCTTTGAATGTCAGCATAAAGTTCAGCGCAATCGCGCATAGTGACGTCACATGCTGTTGTAATTACCTTCGTAACAGATGCACAGCTTTCAACTTAAAATTTTGTTTTCATTTATGGAAAGAGGGATAAATGAGAAAGGTTTGTGAAAAAAATTGCAGAAAAAAATTATAACCGCACGGAGCCGTCAGCGGGTTTCTAGTATGGTATATATAATTAAATGGAGAAAGAACATATACTTAACTAAACTCTTATAATAACGTCTGTAGAATGTAGACCAAAAATGTCAAATTTTTGGTCTCAATTCGTGTCTTATTTGGGTAAAATATTTCACATAGAAGATTCAAGAATTCTCTAACAACATAATATACTCATTTGTAACTAGCTGGTACGCACTGCGGTTCCTTTTTTGAAAATTCCATATAAACCCAACATTTTACCAAGATAAATTATATAGTTTAATATAGGTAGTAATCAATACATCAGTATTAATCGGTTAAGCCGTTTCTGAGATTAGCATGCACAAACGCACATACAAATAGACAAAAATTCTAAAACATATTGTGTTGACGTCAATATCAGAAATAAAACGTTTACAAATTTTTTGAATATAATGTATAGACACAGCTCGTTTATGATTTTATTATACGTATAGATGTTTATAAACGGCCGCTTTTCTTTTATATTAAGTGTACATAAGCAGATATAGTTGTGACGTCAACAAAATGTATATTTGAAAGTGGAATACGAGTGTCCGAACATTCTCATATTTTATTCACTGGGTGTATTTCTGCCTCGACCTCGCTCAGTAAACGAAAAGTTGTTTGGTGAATAGCCCAAAAATGTATTTTACTTGAAAATTCTATTCACAATGTAAACTGGTGTCGACGGAGTCGCTTCGAAAACCTTCGCTTCTAGATGAACCGACGGTTATCTAACTTAAAAGGTATGACATAACGCGGTGATAAATATTAAATTTTTTAGAGGCAATGAGTTTTATGCTAATACTTCGTCTGATCTCCTGAAATAATTATTTTTTTTTCATTATGGTAATTTGTTGAACTAAATTAGTTCGATAATAATTCGTAAAGGACAAGACATTACAATAAAATCTAAATACTTAGTAACTAATTGGGCTGATGCAATGGCTCAAGTTCAGTGTTTTAAGAAAAGGTCACATAGCTTTCAGTATCGACATCAAGTAAAAACTAAGGTTCTCGAGTGGTGACAGTGTCCCAAGAAACTATACAATAAATCAGAGAAAACAGTTTTTGTGGGCTTATCTTGTTGTTGATCTAGTTAGTTAGAAGGGAGTACTCGTTAGTGAAATTCTCCCTTTGGTTCCAATACAACATAAATTTTGATAAATCAAAACAAATATGTTCTATTAAAATTTCTCTTTTATATATCCAAATAAGAATATTTGGATGACAACCAAAAATATGTTTGAACCGCTAACACCGGAGCTCATTTGGAACGACACGACAGAAATAAAAAAAGGAATACGAAATACGAGGATTTCGCACATTGATATTCCGCATTTCTTTTGTGGGGGTTGTAATTTAATAATTCTATTATTATCCCTTTCGTTTTCGTGTTGAATATTCACAGAGTTGAGGGACGAAGTTTTGTGGGCTTGTTAAAAACACAATTCGGATGATCCACGCTTATGTGGGTACGTTTCTTTTTAATGCATAATAACATTCTTTTGTTATATTTTCTGTCAATACGACCTACGAGATAATAATTATGCTTGTTTTTTAAGTGGTGGCTTTTTGTAGGGTATAAACTTCACTTAACACTTAACATTTCCGATATTGTGTTGATTGAAACTTAATATCCACTAATGAAATTCGAGCCTGCAATATGCAATGACTTTTAGATTTATTTTCTATACTCCGTTTTCCTTATATCCTATACAAACATGAGGCGCTCGTAGTTATGAAGTTCTTCGAGAACGTTGCGCGTGACTTGAATGCGAACTGTATTTTTCTATATGTTTTTCTGCTCCGAGCACGACCGAATTCGCAAATAATAAAAATTGATTTATTATGTGCGTCTGTTTCTGAATGGCTTACGTTTTTTGTTGTAGCAAAAGTTAAGAACAATATATGTATGTTGGAATAGTTTTATGAATTATCATAAAGCGCCAAACACATAGGCGTGGCCCACGGCCTTTAACCTTTTTTTAACCAGATTTTAAATTCAATCAAGTTACACAATCAATTTGAAGGGTTGGGCTCAGGCGGGTGGCCTATGTCCGCCACCTTCCCCCATAATCGGGACCTGAGGTAGTCTTTGTGAGACTAACGCCCGTCGTGAGGTTCCCGAAATGGCCGGCGTACCTACGAGGTTCCGACAGGGAGCGTAGCCCTCCCCGCCCTGGACAGCCGTAGTGGATAGCGGATGTCGTGTCATAATGTTGCCGCGATCCCGCCCATCTACGACCGCGCTAGAAATCCTTTGGGTTTTAACAGGTAGGAGGTCCGGCATAATCGCGCAACGTCCTCTACGCTGCCGGGTATCTACGAGGATATCCCTGCGTTCGATTTCTGGCGAAGCCAACCTTGGAAACTCTAGTCTGTATCTGGCAAGTAGTGGCAGGGCGTTTCGCAGTCATTTGGACTGTCTGTCATGGCGACAGTAAATAACATACAGAAGACCACGGTGAAATAACAGCATGTGTGCTGTTGTGTTTCGCTGAGTGAGTAAGAGATGTCAGATGCCCATTTCCATATTATTCCTAATTCCTTATCCTTAATAATACTAATGGTTGGCAGCCAGCGAACTTGAATGCAAAGATATATTATTTCGATGTTGGCAGCGCATTGTCATCGTTGTCAGATACGAAACAAAAGAAATAATAATTAGTTTATATAATTTTAGAACATTCACTGGCACACAATTTTAAAAGCACATAAATTTTATTGGTGTATCATAAAGGGAATATAAATTATTAATAATCAAATATAGGTCATTTGATTATATTTACTCGTACTAGTCGTACTATGGATCCATTTCCGATTGTTACTTATTAGTCCAAATTGTTCGGCACATTAGCGTTGTAATTAATTAGCTCATATTTCAAATTAGCGTGTGAATAGATTTATTGGAATCTATTATTCACTTGTGTTCGCCAGAAACTATGTTTACGTACAGGTTTTATTTTTTGAATAAAACATTGCGGACGAAGTCGCGTGCACCAGCTAGTTAATAATAAGCGATACCAAAAAAAATTATAAAGATGATTGTAATGTTTAATTTTCTTTTAGTTACAAGAAGGAGAAAGCTATAAATATCTAATAAATGAATCCAATGCATTACGGTCCATGCGATTAATACACACTTTTAGCTATTATATACTATTTAATCTAATTATTGTCTCGCGATTTCATTCGAAGGCAACACGATTTTGATCGATGTTTATATTAGTCAAATACACACATATGTTGTATCCTGAAGGGGTTTTAGAGCGTCCGGCGTCAAATTCAACCGAACAAAACTAGTTTTGTCCCTGTTAAATTTGTTAGTAAAACGTTGGAAAGTGGAAAGGAACTTGGTAGCCCACGCAAAATTTCGGGTTCGGTCGAGGATAATTGGGTTTGGGAACAATTTTACTAGCATGGTTTGGTTAGTCTTTGTGTGAATATTACGTCGGTTTGTAAAGTTTTATGTATTGTTCGACCGATGTACAGTTACGGCGCCCCATACAACCGGCTCGGAAAACTTTGGTATCTGACTGCTACGTTTTTGTGGTCGTGAGTTATTTCAACGAAAACTGATTCCATATATAGATTGGATTTTGTAGTTTGTTTTGGTTCTGAGTGTACGTTTAAACTTTATATTTAATTAAATTATTTCGTAAAGTGTTTGTTTCCTGTTATTGTAGATTGAAATAAGGTGTACAGACACATTTTGAAAAATTGAATAAACATAGAGTATAGAGTTTTTCAATTGTTAGAAGTAGTAATCGTCAAGTCGAGGCAATTAACATTTTTAATAATTTAATGACATGGAATAGATACTCGTATTTATATCCGTAAGTTTCAATGAAATGAGTAATACACCTACGAGTATTTATCGGGCACGACCGACGGTTCTTCAAGCTTGGGTAGCTATTAAAATTTTTGACAGTAATGAATTGCCTTAAATTAGTATAATAATTGCGTTGAACTTTGTCTTCGTAAATATTGTAGTGTACCTACCTATTTATAAAGTTTTAGATACTTTAGAAAATTTAATATTTTTTTACTGAAATAGATACGAGTGTTATTAGTGCTTATCTTAACGTGGATTCGATTTCCGTCTTGGTCAAATTTAGAAATGAATTTTTTAAAGTTGACTAGTGCAGGATTTCGCCCCAATTGTTACCAATAACACAAATGTTTATTTTGGGGAGCATACAATTATTGGTGTTTTAATGCGGTGTTCTAATTGACTACGATCGTGCGATAATTTCGTTTTTCGTGTTTGTTTACATTTACATTGTCAACAAGTTTAAAAAAAATATAGTATACGCATTCACTCGACTTGCTCCTCGCGGCCCGCAGCCATTTTGTGTTGAGTAGTCATTATATGCGTAAAACGAAATCATCATCGCACGATGGGATCGTACGATCGTGACCAATTAGGACACCGCCTAAGTGTGGTTTTAATTGTTCAAAAAAAAATATATTGCTGTTATAAAAGCAAACCTGTAATTCTAATAACTCTTAAAAAAAATTACAAATACACTTTAAAGTAGGTTTTGTTAACTTCTATAGTAATTTTTTTATCACAAATAAAAATATTTGTAAAAATAATTACTTACCATATTCAGGACATGTGATACAAAAAGTCACAGCCAAAATGAAGCCAACAACCTCGCCTCCGCAACCTTTGACGGCCATTTTTCAAACTTGCTTAACCCACACTGCCTTTTATCGACATTTTTACGTCTATTTCGTCCAATTTCACTCGACACACTGCTTCCTGATCATTGTTCTCTGTTCAACATACAATTTTGCTGACGACATTTTCTTCGAAGGTCATTTGAAAGGTTTTTTGTCACATCTGAAACAAGAGAAAACATAACACTAATTAGATTACTTGAACATTTCGAAACATACATTCCGAATGGGTAAAATTCTATTCTATGATATTTCTAATGACATGTGGACTCGAATGAACTCCACACTGGGGTCATTTCATCCCTTTATGAAGCTTAGGGCTCCCGAGATTTCTAGTAGGTATATATGTATTATTTTTGCAGTTGCCAGCTTATGCTGAACCTATGTACAGTACCTATGTACTTGAATCCCCCTAGTATGACGGTTGCTATTTTCAGGTGTCCCGTCAGCACATCTGATACCACCGTCAGATTCACTTAAGGGCCTGGACTGATTTGTAATAGTTTGCATACTCAGTATATTACTTCGAACTCTTTTCTTAGACATCTTAACGTATGTTCTTACAACAACAATTAAATTACAACTCTAATAATGTTAATAAAATTAGCACAATTGAAAATCGCTTTTTTTCCATTTATTAAATAAGTTACAAAAACTTAGATTTCACTTGGAAATTTTAGTACAATTTGGTATTAATTAACTGAATTTTCAGTCGAATTGGGTTTCAATTATTATATGTTAATGTATAATTTTGTAAAAACATGTAATAATTTTAACATTAAGTTATAACTTCCCGATAGCATAAGGAGATCACCTGAAACATTTAGATTGTTTTTTTTTTTTAATTTAAAAAAATATGGCGTATTTTTTCAAACAATATATGATGAACAATTCCTATCATTCGTTCAACTGTTACTGGAAATGACCTGAAAATGTTTTGTATTGTGTCGTGGCGTGATTCAACACATAAATTGTACCTATTGTATTGTATCTCTACTTACGAGTATGCCAGTACTATCACTTGCGTTTGTTTCCCGTGACGTCAACCGTTGAACAGTGTTCAGTACAGTTAGTTCACTTAGTGACTAACATTTTAACAATAGAATACAATAGTTACAGAGCAAAATGCGTTGTGTACTTGCAAATTGGACAGTCAATGTGGCGGCAGTGATGACGCCCATGCAGAAAACCACAATGAAATAATTCTCTTACTGAAAAAAATATTCGATAAATTATGAAATTCGTCATTTATTAAATAATTAGCTGTTGCACGCGACTTTGCCCGCGTAACTTTATAAAATATAGCCTAAACTTTATAAAATACAGCGAGTAAAATATATGTTACTTGCTGATAACGTAGCTTTTTATAGGTGAAAGAATTTTCAAAATGGGTCTAGTAGTTTTTGAGTTTATTCATTACAAACATACAATTTTAATATACTCTCTTTATGATATTAGTATAGATTTGAGTTATTTATGTATTGATTTATTATTTGTCACTCAAACATTTCTTATTCCATCTCCAATACATTCGTAAAACATTTAGAACACGTTTTAAGGGTACTTAACTTTTGAATAAGTACCTACTTTTTTACGAATACGGAAAAGCTTAAATAATAAATGAGCCCTATTTCGTACTTCAAAGTAGAATATCTTATTTCCATTTCATACGGACCACTTAGAGAAGTATGCAATTCAACTAATCCTAATGAAGTAATAAAAATAATGGGAGATAAAGAAATAAAGAGCCGACCTCCTTGTGATTACTCAAAGGGAGAAACGAAATCCTATCATTTCTCTACCGCTTTTTTTCTTTCAATTTATCTAAAATGTTAATGTAGTGATAATAGAGGTCTTTGTTCTTTCGGCACTTGTTTTATGTAAATAATGTTTCTTGGAAACAATAAAAATGGTTTATCGCATTTTTACGACAGGGTTCGTATGATAATTAATATATTTTTGATTTTTTTATTACTTATTTTCCATCCCCTACCTAACATGCCTTGATAGCCCAATGGAAAGCATAATGAAGCAACCCCAAACAATTTTATGGCCATAACATTGTTTATTTCCGTATTTTTGTGACAGTATAGGTGCTTAAGTTTTATTGTTATGTAAAGGTATAGTTAATTATTTACAATGTTATGTTGTTTATGACGTATTTGCTTTATATAGTCAAATGAGGTCCAAGATTCCTTTTCCAGGCAAGACTCATTCTGCAATTTAAACTTATTATTACAATTTATTAAATACATTTTTTTTTTTTTAAATTATATAATATAATGTTTTATTAAATTAACTAATTAATGGTGTGTTATGTTTATGTCGATAGACAGGCTGACAAGAAACTTGATGATAGGTGGCTACCGTCGCCAAGCAACGCCCCACAGGTTCCACGATTGCGCTACAGACCATAGTAGGATTAAAAAAATAAAGAAGAAAATATAATTAAAAAATAATTAAATTACGCCCCTTGATCCTGAATTAAGTTTTAATGTCGATAAAATATAGTATATGATACGTAATAAAGTTATACAGAGGCAGAGTAGTGCACTCAATGGGGCGAAGCAAAAGGCTTTATAAGATGCCATAAGCAAAAGCCAGTCAACTAGGTCAGGACGTCGAATGAATCCCCTCCGAGGTTTCTCCTCTCACGACATAGGTTCGTTATTAAAACCGTGAAAAGGGTTTGAGGTCAACAATCTTGGCCGCACCGGCAAAAACTCAATGCAATATTTGACGAGTATGTGAGTCTTAAACATTTTAAGAAAGTGATTTATAATTTTGGATTTTATTTTAAATAGCGCTAAATGATTTCAGTACAGGCATACGTTTATCACATTGTTGTACTGTGATATTGTGCGAATGATATTAGCCGAAGCATTCCTTTTCACTACTTTTCCTTTGTAAGTTAACCTTATAGACATGACGTACGAGTATACACACTAAATATCATAGGCGTAAAGTATGAAATTATTAATAAATGTAAAAAAATAACAGTACACATGCTATTATTATAGGGTGGTTTTCTGTAAGATGATGGTTACTGACGCCAGACAGGCTGCCCAATTTGTGACTGCGCAATGCAGTGTGCAGGCATACGTTTTATACTCAGTACAATACAAAACAAAACGCAGTGCCCCGCCAAAAACATCCAGACTAAAGGCAACTTTGGAAATGAAACAAATGAATCGCCTGGGCACTGCTGATATCGAACACGAGTTCCCTGAATCAGAGGGTTAGCCCTCTGATAACCTCTGATATTGGTCGACCAATAGGTTCATCAAACTCAGATAAAAAATATTCAATTTGTTACTCTATTTTGTAAAGTATTTGAGGTAAACGTTGTTTGTTATCTAACAATAACAAAGAAAGATTTGCGAAACAGGGAACTGAAACACAAAAAATACATTTGATAAATTCTACCCTTTGAATCTATACCATTGTATTGACAGGAAAAATAAGTTAAGGATCACCCATATCCGCATATATAGGGCATCCATAATCCACATTGGATGCCATATAAACAGACTATAAAAATAAGTTTTGTACTGAGCATAAAACATTTTATGGGGCACTTGATACTTATTTCACCAAGTAGCACAGATGAACGCTGTGCTCGATTTATTGTCGTCGTTTCAAACTGAAATAGAAAAACTTGTAAAACACAATCTCTCGAGTCTAAAGCTGGAGAACCTCATAGTAAATTGACTTCATTTATTTCTTACTTTACGGCTGTACGTTTTAGGCAATCAATTTATAGTGATGGCAATAATTAGACTTTATATACTAGCTGTCGCACGCAAATTCGTTCCCGTAACTTTATAAAATAAAGCTTATAATCGCTGATAATGTAGCTTTCTATAGGTAAAAGAATTTTCAAAATCGGTCCAGTAGTTTTTGAGTTTATTTATTATAAATAAACATACAATTCTTCTCTCTTTATAATATTACTATAGATAGTAGTGGCTGTGGGTAGTGGCACACTGCATTTGACACTCATAAACTGGGATTTTTTTATGTTAATGCTAGTGCGACGGTAGGTGGCTACCATCGCACTAGCAATATCACAAGAGTTGAAAGTGCACTGCCGAACAAAGTGGGGTTGAGGATATGTATACTCGTAAGTGGGCTGTATGTCTGTCATGTCATGTCTGGTTACATTCACTACCCCCTTACAGAAGAATTGCTGTGTTTCCCTTATTCCTTTTACTTATCCTTCTTAGTGAGGTCGACACCTCACTTGCATCCCACTGGGGTTGATCATTTTTATAGGTGACGGTAGCCACTTGCATTCAAGTGGGCCATTAGTCATTGTTCAGTTTGGCATCAAATCTGCTGCGTTTGTTCTACATTCACAACTCTTACAGAAGATAAACGTGAAATATGAAGATGTGTATAAAAATTTAAAGGATAAAAACGACCTAACTTAGGTTTGTTTAAGATACATATATTGTACCATTTGCAAAAAACGCTCACTTATTATTATTCAAAATAGCGTGCTTTTTAATGAAGTACAAAAAGTCTCCATTAATTTTAGTTAACCTATTTACATCAAGGAAAGTCCGAGAAGATTAGACCTGTCACGTTTCAGCATGAAATTGGTGAAGATTTTAAGGGACAGACCAGAGTTACAAAACTCATTTGCATTATAACACCGCAAGTTGAGCTGATGTAAAAACTTTACTATCCTCGGGCAACTAAGTGAATTTATGGTGGGCAATATCTTTGAGTTAATGCTGTTATGGGTGTGGATTTTTCTTTTAACTAGTTGGGAACAATAGGCTTCTGGTTGAAACAAAACCACGCATAAACATTTTGTTGTGTTTAATCTTTTCTTAAGCATTATTAAGCATATAATAATCTATATGTTATAAAATCGTTTGTCCTGACTGACTATCAAAGCAGAGCCTAGCATGATGGACAGTCCTAGCTTCCTGACGCAGTCAAGTCTTGTGCATAGTATAGACATTTCATCGAATGTATTCAAAAAATACTACCCTGTCAGGAAGAATCCTTCAGAATTGTATAAATGTTAATTTTGTATGCCTAGCTTGAACATTTAGGTTTTTGCTCGTACGTAAGCAACCCTGTGAATTAACAATCTCATATTTTACATAACACGCATACAATGCCTGTCATCCTTCGCATTATTTCTTGAATAAAAGCAGCGAAGCAAGAAATGCCTCAGAGAATCGCACGAATGCGCCAAACCAATTCTAACCGATGAATCAAGGCCTCGTACAAACGCGGAATATCAAACACCACCCGAACTTGATATATGAAAATTCTGATATTGTGTGCTAGTATGATATTGCATTCGCTTGCACGTCCTAACGCCTGTCTAGATTAAGATGAAACGTGATGTGTAAAAGGAATAAAGAAAATGATTGGGATCTCGCAAGGGAGTCTACTAGCTACTTGCCCCTGGCTTCGCACTGGTGCAACAGTTTTCTGCAAGTTAATATGCACAAATCTTTCTCGTTTATCGATCGGTCTTTCCAGTAGTGAAAAAAGATCTAAGCTTACATACAGAGGGACAGGCGGCGGGAAACGACCTTTTTTAATATCTTGGATAACAGCATATAAATTATACTTATTATGTAGATATAGTATAGGCCACTATGTATTACACACGTATATACGAAACATACTAACTGTCTGTATGTCAATCTATCATCATATGAAAATAAATGAGAATCAGTTTATCAGCGCCGCCACCATATTACTCATCCCAAAGCTCATTATGATAAAACATTCTAATGTTTATTTCACGCGTTAATACAAACGCAATAACTTGAAGATTACTAAGAAAAGGAACATCTTCAAAATGGCGGCGATTACTCTTCCCAGATCCTGTTATTTTTCCTTCCAACTTTTTGTTTGAGTTTTATTTAAAAATTTCAAGGGCAAAGGTATCGTTACTAATGCGGACTAAGCCACCCAAATAGCCGTGTTAATTAGAGAGATGGCGTCGAAGTGAAAGTAAAAGAGATTACACAAAATGGCCGCCGGGTGAAGATAAATTAATTTCATATTATTTCGCTTTGGGGCGTTAGGGAAACTAAATTAAAGGAAGCGCAGTAGGAATCACGTACTAATTTAATTCTTTGTGGATTCTGTGAGGATAATTTGTTTCATTAGGTAGGTAGGACTCGTCTTCTGAAACAGAAAAGGTTCTCGAGGCTCGATACGTTTACTTATGTTAAACCGTCCCAATGTAAGTATATGATTATTTATTCACTTTATTAATTAAAAACAAATACTCCCTTTGTTGCGTTATTTTTTTTTTTTTATTATAAAGAGCGACAGGCAAGCTAAATGTATACTTGAAGGTGTGTTTCATTGGCAACAATACAAGAGAGAAATACAACCAACCTTGATCGTATAAACCAAGATGAGCATAGAGGAGTATGCTCAAGCATGCTTAATTTATGTACCGAAACAAAACAGCACTCGTGTGTTGTTAGTACTGCCTGTCAGGCCTGTGGTTTATGATTGAGGAATTCAGTGTCATAGTTATTACGCTATGCCAATGTTTCTTACAAATTAAGAAACCTATAATTTTAATTGTAACCTACTATATATTTCAAAAATACTATAACAATAATACTATAGCTTCTGACCGGTCCTTTTGGAAAATTAGGGGGGAGGCCTATGTTCCGCAATAGACGTCCTACGGCTGAGAGGATGAAGGATACCGTGGGTAAACTAAATTAACATAGGTATAGGTAAAATATAAATAAGGGTTGAAAAATAATCTTTCAATTATTTTTATTGCTGTAATAAAATATTACTCGATACTGAGTTAGAGATCATAACGTCCATTACTCGCAACACAATACGTGACAGCGTAACATTTGGAAGCAATATACGATTTATTATGATTTAGTATCTTCTAGTTAACCCTAAAATCGGTCCCCGAACAGCGACTTGTAGCAAAACTAACCTAAATTTTCGGCTATTAATATAAATTACAAAGATTTACAATGCCACTGGGAGTTAAATTGCCATTATTTCCTTTAACACAGCCTATAGAGGAATTACAATAACAGCTTCGCTGGGGCCTTAACATGTTTCAACATTAATTAAAATTATTTATTGTTTTCTCTTTAACTAAGTATGTTCTATTGTAATTGTATCCGTTTTGAAAAAGAGCAATTATGGAGGATCTCTTGCAGGTTTAATTTCTTGCAGGTTTATAAGAAGTCAACGGATTACTTATAAATTTCAAATTTTAAAAACTTTTTTTTTGTGTCTTAATGAATGTTCTTAATGAATTAGTTTGTTACGTTTTCACGCCTTAACTACTCAATGGATTATAGTGAAATTTTTTGTACACGTTATCATCCAGACTTTTTTGCACCTTTCAACCAGAAAAAATGTACTATTCCCGAGGGATCATCAAAATAAAAACAAAAATTTCAACGTCGAACAAAAGCATATGAGCAAAAATTTTTTTATAAATGTTTAACAATTACTTAAAATGGGCGCAAACAAAGTCGCGGGCAAAATCTAGTAGGTATAAAAAGTACAGGTCTTAGTAAGCAAAGAAAATAATAATATAAAATTAGAGTTGTTTACATACAGTAATTAGGTATTTTCATATATTGGTCAAAAGTTGTTTTTTGATCAATCTTGGATTCTTTGGATTTTGTGACCATTTTTCGATATAGTTATTTAATAGAAGTATCTTGGCTGCGATTAGAAAATAAATGTCTTCTCTGAAGAACATATTTCCATTTTCTGGAAATTTCGAGATAAGTGAAGCACTATTTCGATTCGCCCCTTAATTTAAAGCTTTAGGATGAAATAACGCAAAGGGAAACTGCCGCAACGTTCTTAAATGCCACTTTTTCAATAAGAAGGGTCATTGCCCACACGACCCAACATTGTAATACCACTGGGCTGGGTGCCAAAGATAGAGAGATTTGGATTCATCCCGAATGGAGACCCCTGAAATATGGCGGCAGCCGTTGCCCAAATCGTGTTCATTTTTTAGAAACCAAACTTAGGAAAACAAATCTAAAAAGTATATTCCATCGTTATAAGTTACGTAGTAAAAAAAAAATCGTTTCTCTTCGTTCAATAATCGAATAAAAAAAAACATTGTCAGTTTAAGAGATTATAATATTTTACACTAGGGGTGACATTAAATTTTCGAAAGAGATTATAATATGTATATATAAATAAAATACACTGACAAGTTGTATAACCGCGGGATTACTTAAATAGAAGAGGTTTACTTTTTAAACTTATTAACTTAATAACATTTCTATATTTATATCTATAGATATAAAATATATATAACTATAACAACCCGCTCTCCGCGTCTGTCTATTTCTTCGCTAACTTCCTATTACACTTAAAAGATTTGGATAAGTAGTCACAATATAATAATTTGAAGACAAATTTGAATCAATACAAAGCCGGTGACGTGTCGCTAGTAAATTATAACATAAATAAGTATTATATAATATATATAGTTTTATTCATTCATTTATTAGCGTTGGTGCAATAATAACGTAATTCTAAAAACAAAGCCATTCATTTACAATAAAAAAGCAAATTAACTTAGAATAAGTTTCAAATGAAACACACATCTGTGGGAGTGACCCATATAATTTCACAATACGGTTTTCAAAAGTACTACACGTTATTGTAACTTCATGTCATGCTTGAGAATGGGGTTGTGGATGAATAGAAATTTCTTGTGACAGATCTATTGTGACTTCATATATTCAAAACAGTGACGCAACTATGACTTTATTTATGTTTGGTCCCATATCGTCAGAGTTTCAAATCGTCATACGAGTAGGAAGATTGTTCAAATTTTCATACGATATTAAGTGGCGTTATTTGTTTTATGTAATTTTAGATTTTGAAATACAGATCATCAAGTGTTGCTGCTGGTTCGAATCATGCACTTTATTATACTACTAGCTAACCCGGCGACTTTCGTGCCGCCTGAGAATTAAACCCGTTTCATACAAAATGTATGAGAAAATGAATTTGATTAATAATATTTCAGATGTTTTAATTGTTACTCTGCTATTCGTGGCGAAGACAAATTCAACAAATTAATAACATAAAAATCTTTTAAGCCGTTCTCTAGTTATAAATGGTGTAATACAACTTTCTTTAGTTCTTATTTGGTTTGAAGAAGCATTTAGCTTCGCGGATAAATGCTAAAAGAGAAAATAAGTATAGGATAAGTATAGACCACATGCACTGATACAGAAAAGCTGCCGTGATGCTTTTTCATTTCACAATGCTTTTTGTAACGGGTTACAAAGCGAAAAATTTTGAATTTTCCATTAAATTGCATTTTTATATCAAACATTGAAAATAAAATAGCAATGATTAAGGGATTACTGTTTACTTTATAATGTAAATGCAATATTTTAAATAAATAAGTACCGTGAGAAAAAAGAGCTGTCGACTAATGGGACGGAAACATCTGCGATAGACGTTTAAACATAATCATGATGGAATAAATAATAAATCTGTATTTTACAAGTATTGATATTAAGGTATAACAAATCTCATTTGGAGCTCAGATATTGTGCATTATGATTACACGACGATGATGATATTTGCGAGTCTGGTAAGAGGAGCAGTCTTCGAAAATCTTGTGAAGACTTGCCAAACAGTGAACAATGGTAATAGACTATAGCCCAAAATTACTCAAACACTATGAGCGTCACATACATCGTTGTTTTTATATTAAGGTCGTCAGATAGATTATCGTCTATAACACAGATTTTTTTTTTTCTGTGTAGGAGGAGGAAATCCATCATAGATACTGATGTCCTGAAATTTGCATCAGTAATCCTGACTCCACTGGGACTCCAGTGAGCTACGGACTAAAACCTCTCCCTATTCCGCTGGCAACCATTTCGTAGGCTTGGAGGCATTTCTTCGAAAATAACACAGATGCTGCAAGTGTATTGCCGATCCTTTTTTTTACGTGAGGAAATCTGCGAATCAGATCCCTACCGACCATGGGGAGATCGGTGGGGTATGTGGGACATCTACCCACTAAAACCCCACGGTGTTTCTTCGCGCCGTCTATGGGCGGGGGTTAGGGGCCGTTAAGACACGCTACCTTGTCCCCATGCCAGACGAGGCCCGCACACTTGCGGGCTCCACGTCTGCCGAGAGACGATCTACCTAATTGACTGCAAAAAGCAGTGTGCCCTGCCACTACTTTTTAGATTCAGACAGATCAAGTCAACTATGAAAATTTCATTTCCAAAGTTGTTGCCACTGGGAAATCAAACTTAAAGTTTCAAATATTATAACTTTAAAAGTAAGTCATTTCATATATCAACGTAACTGGTGCAATGGAGAAATAGGTAGATACTAAAATAGGAACAAACAGTTAGTTATCTAAATCAAATTAACAGACTAATTCGGATTTAGTTCGATTTGATCGGGACTGTGCTTCTGGTGTTTAGAGAATCTGATATTTTGCGAGTTTGGTTTTATGCGATCGAGCCATCAGACCGGCGACTGTAACTACCCAAAATGGAAAAAGCAGACCACTTTGTAGCGACACCTAGATTTAGATGCACTTCTCTTAAAATATTAGAGCTACGCGCTGAGCTACATGTAATATTTGTAAGTAAATAACCAACTGAGGTTATAATGTAAACATTTTTAACACTTTTGCCTAAATTAATCAAATATTTTCTGGTTGTCTGTACATGAGCCCCCACTGTGTCAACTCATCTCATAGCAAATATGTACCCGAGCGTGTAAGGACGTGCCCTAGTTGAACATCTTGTAAAGGCTTCCATCCACTCACCCAAATCCTCTTCACAAAGTTGTTTGAAAAAACTCTATTCAAATACGCTTTCAACTATTCAGTTTTGATGGCTATATTGATAAATGTACATATTCTGTTGCCGAGTAAGATTATCATGTCGGGATAGGTTACGGGGATATATTATGCAAACTCTCTTTGTGTTCAAAAGATCATGTTGCTTAACATTATTAGAACGTTTTTTATTAAGTTTCCCTTTCATGTTGTTTGTGACTCGGGAACGTTGTGTTGAATAAAATTCCTTTTTATTTGCTTTACATTATGTCTTTTTCACTTTAACAAGAGAATTTGTATAAATAAATGAATAACAGACCTTTTTCCTATTATTTATACCAATTTAAAAGAAAGTTAACACAAAAATAAACTCTTTCCTGAATTACAATAAAGTTCATTATTATCCTATGTAATAATAGTGCATTTTTAGTTATAAAATATTTCATAGTGATAGTAAGTAGCGCCTTGGAGCGGGTAATTTTTCACTTACACTTCTTGAAATTTTTATTATAATATAACTCACGTTCGCAGATTTTGATCCATCCCTCCTACCTACTTTATATAATTTAGTTATTCTGAATGAAAGTTAACGAACCGTATCTTTATCTTGCTGAGGGATTTCATCAAATCAACGTAGACAAAGTTTTACGTTTATACCAAACTTTAGGTCATTTCTTATTTTAATGTCAGAGTTGTAACTTATACTTGATGGTAAAATTTAATACAAATCGCTTCTTTGTATATTACACTTCATGATATAATTACATAACAAAATGATTACCGTTTACCCGTAAGTAGATCTACCCAAAAGTAAAATAACTATTTGGCAGTTAAAATGACATAATCCTTATAGACTGCAGTAATCAAGCGTCAAGATGTAGAAATAATGGGCTACTGGTTCGAACTTCTTTTTATTCGTGAAACAATGCTTAATAATCTACCCGAAAACCTCTAACTCATATCACTTTTTTTTTAAAGTTTTTTTTTACACAGATAAATAATCTAAAGCTATAACAGCATTAGGCAGACGTGGGCTTCATTCGCTGATCTGGACGAGTCAAAACTCATATAAGTATGCAGAGCTACGAGAAGAGAGCTACGAGAGCTACGAGAGCACTTCCAGACCACGCAACGCTACGCCACAGGCTACATGCTACGTATTACAACGCCGATACACTGATCCCAGATTTTCATTACATGATGATAACCTAATGTGTATGCTAACATGTGCGCTATGCGCATTGTTATATGTAGCCCTAAGAGTTGCTTACGACGTACTACTTAGTCCTACGAAATGCGTTATATTACTTAATGCAGAATCTAGCTTAGTTGTAAACTGCATAGAGGATTATTTAATCACACAATTGACAGTCAGCCTTGCGATAAAACCAACCATTTCTAGTAAATCACTGTGAAATAGCGGAATAGCGAAGTCCTTATCCCTTTTTTTTTTACTTTTATTGTATTTTTTTGCTTTTTTTGTTTGAGTATCACTGATTCCAAATAGATACTATAAGCGATACCCAATCTAATCGAGTAATTTTAACTTTTAATTTCAAAACAAATTAGACAATAACCCAAAAATTAATGACCACTAAGTTTCGAAGGAGTTTCCTGGGATTAAGTTAATTTTAATAGCAAAAGCTCGTACTTGATCGAAAATTTCCATTAACTGTAATTAGTAATCAGAGTAAATGGATGTCCCTTATCACAGCGTGTTTTATGTCGTGTCATGTACCCTTAATTTCACAATAAAAACATGGAATTTGCATTATATTTATTCAAATAGATTTTAGTCTAATTAACAGTAGTGCACTATGTTTGATTATTTTTTTATCTCGGGTTAATTTCTAGAAAAATATACTAAATGAGAATACACTACATTTTAATGTCGTTTATATAGAAATGGAATATATTTTGTTATTAGACTCACCCGCGTACGTTAATATTATTTTTGCATCGAAATAAAAATGAGCTCGATTTGACGTTTATATTATTGTTATTTGAACACCTTTAAGATATGGTTACATAAACTTTTAAGGTATTCATTAATGTGTATTAAACATTAGTAAAGTGCTGCTAAAGTTACACGGAAACTTATTAAGATTAATTTTATCTTATCAAAAATTGTGTCAACTTTGTTTGCAAAAACTCTAAGGCAACCCTTACATGGGGTTGTATTTTTGTTGGGATGTATTAGTGCCATTATCGATATTCGTCAAAAACATGGATGTGGTCAATCGAACTTTGTATAAAATCAATACAAATAATGTGGTGTGATATAAAGACCAAGATTTTTCTAATACAATATTTTTTTTAAATATTAATTCCTAATTTAATTTAACACCAAAACTACTGTAAAGATTTAAAAGGTTGGAAGAGGAAAAATAACTATGAGAAAATATAATGTATGTATTTTTGGAATGCAACTAGAACTACGTAATAATCAATAATGACAAAACAAAAACAAAAGATAACAAAAAAAGGCTATGTATGAAAACAAAAAAGTTACATTAGCCGTTAACAACTACTTTGCAACGTCTTTGTGTGAATATTACCATTTTTTGTATTTCCTTCTTTATTGTTGCAATCGGCAAAACGTAGGATACTGTTAACATCCTTAACGTGTTTCATACATCGTATATTAACTGCATATTCACGCACAACATTCTTGTTAGCTATAATGTATACGCGCTTCCCCACCTTTTTCGTCATCACTTTCGTGCTTACGCTATCAAAGCTATAAGCTATCAAATTTTCCCCTTCGAACGCCCTCAAGTGTTCCTCTAAGAGAGGCAATTTCCTTAAGCTGAATTTCATGAGCCATATACCTAACACATATCACATTGTTTCTACTAACGGCCAAAGAATTTAACCCATATTTCTTACAAC
Source organism: Synanthedon myopaeformis (assembly GCA_944738685.1). NCBI lineage: Eukaryota > Metazoa > Arthropoda > Insecta > Lepidoptera > Sesiidae > Synanthedon > Synanthedon myopaeformis. The sequence goes on from OX122917.1 coordinate 9,958,021, forward strand.
CAATCCGTTGGTAACAAATTACATAAGTGACACAGTTTGCAAATGTTCTCAAGTTAGTAATTGGATAAGTCCACGAGTTAAAGCTAAACTATGTAATGAGATGAGATATGTGGATGTAAGCTCAACATGTTATACGATTATACATGCTCACTGGTTATACTTAGAATCACTTATGAGCATAATTAGTTCTATTGATACGAATATAATGTTAATAAGAATAATTTATTGCATCTGCGTTTGATCGACTCACATATTGGTACTATTTAATATTTGAATAGATTTAGCTTTTAAATTAATTTGTTACTCAAATTATGTGAAAGTGTATTGGCGACAGTAACTTTTTTATGTTGAGACGATACACGCTCACAGACAGAGGCGAATAAATGAAAACCACAAAATATGTAGACAACATCTTTTCTTTTCTGCTGTAGCTCATCCTTTCAACTCAGTTGATGCGAAGTAACTATGTTACAATCTTTGAATAAAATCACACTAGCAAAACTAAAATGAAGTAAGCAATAACAACTTCAGTTGTAAAAACAATCAGTATTACTGCTTGCCGTTAAAACAATCGCTAATGTACTCAGATTTATTATTTGCAGCGAATAAGTAGCTAATTGAGACATTCCAGCAAAACTCAGCTCATTTGTTTTGTCGTTTGCTGTGCAACGTTCATTTTACCCCGTAATATTACCAGACGTAAACATTACGTGGCTGATTCGCCTTAAGCGAGTCGCGCGGGCTCCGTAACTGCCACTTAAATAAATGTGTCACTTTACGCTCCAGTATTATTATTGCTTATAACTCTACATGTAATGTGTTGTTGAATATTTTATATCCTACTTTTGGTTACTACTTTAATATATCACGTGTTGTCAAGCTTTGCATATTAACTGATATCGCTTGGTCCTAGTTGGTTCGACTTAGTAATGCAATAATAAAATTTATTTTTGATTACATTTTTGATCGCTAAAATTCTTTTTTTTTTTGGATATACAATTATGTGGTTCCAAAACCCTTGTACTTTCATGTCGTTAGGTTGGATAGTTTGTGTTGTTAAGGCCTTTTCACTAAGACCCGCGAGGAGTGTATGGATTTCACTAAGCGACGTGGAGCGAAATGGTTGAAGTACCATCAAGGGACGAACTTTTACAGTGTTTCTCTCTCTTGGTTTTTAGCAAAAACATGTGTGAACCTTACTCTCTATGACCCTGTATACTGTTGTATTCTTGAGAAAAATAATTATCACACAAACTGTGTACCTAACCCAAATTTAAGGCTTATATCAACGTACAACTTTCATTGAAATAAATCTGCTCTGCTCGTTGGGACCCTAATGATCCCACACACTTCGCTATTACAAATTGGCCGAATTTAGTATTGCCAAGACATAACATTTCGATGGTTTTGCATTATTTAGATTTTTGTTATTAATTGACCCGCATCAGGTTTACCAACGATGTGTTTACCTTCACTATTAAAGTCATTTAGATCATCCAATCCGATAATAATTTATGTCTCTAATCTACATCGAATCGAAATCGAAATGACTAATAGCAAAAACATTTACAGGTTTTCATTTTGTAAACAGATACGAGTATAAAATTAAAAAATAAAAATAAAACAAACCGGTTTAAATGGTAGGGGGAGTGTAAGGCACTAGGGCAAGTGCGTGGGTGTATACTCGTACGTATTTATTTATATCTGTGCGGATGTCCTATTTGTCCTTCAGCCCACCCACGATACTCCTCTTGAAATATATTTTCGGCAGGTGGATAATGTCCACGAATATTAACTTATCATTATAAGTTCTGAATAGCCTATCCTATGGTAAGTCGATTAATAGATTTTATTTTAAATGTTTAATAGAATTTGTGTCCGCCCACTATTGGAAATTCTACTTGTTTCATATTCGAAATCGAGTTTTTAATTGTTAATTATTAATTTTTTACTGTATAGTACAGCACCTCTCAGTACAGTACCTCAACTTCGTAGCCTCTAAAACTATATATACTTACATATCTGTATAGGCATGTAAACATGACGGTTACGCGAGTTCAGTTTGATTCAGTGCATTTTCTGCCATCCCAAAAGTGGCCAACGTGCCTAAAGAAGTTAACACTTCAAACAAAAATTGAGATCGGTAGAAATTAATGGATAAACATTTTAGTGTTAAGTGTCAAAAACACATTCCAAAAGATTATATAAAAATCAGTTCCAAAGTATAAATTTATACCTAGTTATTATATAGTGGACTCCTGTTATATAATAACTAGGAACTAATTGTTATTATTAACTGAATGTTGAAAATAAAACTGTTACCATTTTTTTTATCGATACACTAAAGTTCCTTACAAAAAAAAAGAGAGAATCTAACAAACTGAAAAGAAAATGTACTGAATTGTTTTATCGTTTCCTATTCATACGTTGACATGTTATAGAAAACAATTATCCTTTGAAAGGAAATATATACATACAATACACAACAATTGACCTACTTGCTGAAGGAGTTGATCTAAATTAATTTCACTCACCCACATCAAAATATAACTCAATTACCGTCCAATGGACCAAAAGTGTCATCTCAGATTAAGAACAGGTAAACAACCCCGAATAGACATACAAGATATTTTGGTGGGTGTCATAACACCGCTCACGTAATACAACTCGGAATATGTCCAATATAATTTGATCTCCCCAAATTTCTGATCTTGATACATTTTTAAAGAAACACCGTAAAAGAGCCGAAGGTCAAACGGAATTGGGTGTTTGGTTTCTATCCCAGTTTTCCCGCTATAAACATAGATTAACATCTACAACTGAGTTGACACTCCTCCAGCCCCTATGTTTATAAACTTATCTCGCAAAAAATGTTTCCTGTGACAATGTCAATTTTGTTCGACTATTTGTTTGAAGTGTATTCAATTATATTGGTCACAAAATAAGAATTTTTTTATTGCTAGCTATAAAAATAAAATCACTTGCTCTAGCTTCTTTATTGGTGACGGGCAGGCATTATTGCTTATTATTGACTGTATTGTACGTCGCCTATATACACAAGCAAACCAGAAGGGATGCAAGTGCGAGTTAAACTTAAACTTAAACTTAAACTTAAAGGGCGATGATTAGGATAGCGAAATTGATTCTTGAATTTAAACACAATAACACAAGTGTCTCTGTAAGAGGTTTGTTACTGCTCTAGATTGTTTTTTTTTTAACTAGCCGTGAAGGCGTCGATCACCTTTATGATCAAAAAGAATCTTGAGACAAAAAGAATATTAATATATTGTATGGCTATTACTGAAATGAAAGAGGCTTGTAAAATAAATAAATAAGACAGGAAACCACTATTATAATAATATGCGGAACCGTTCGTGACAAAGTAATCGATGTTCACGCCAGCACCAGTCCAATGAACCGTTGAACGCTTGCGTGTACCCCGGAATTGTCTTTCGTGCTCAACGATGGGTAACTGACAAAATATTAGAGGGGTGGAGCGTACGCGCCGACCGTAACGACTGTGTGCTCAATCAAACAAATAGAGCCAGGCGATAGGTGGCGCTTTAGAAAACTGATACGAAATTAGCTACAAATAAAGCTAATGTTTTATTTGTATTTTATTCTAATATTATGATTAAAAATGAAACCATTTTAAGTAGTTTTTTTTTTTATTTAAAAAAAAAATTCCTAGCTGAACCCGGCTACGCTACGCTGCGGCATTTAACACTTTTAACACGCATTTTAACGGCGGACGAAACCGCGAGACACGGCTAGTACTATATAAACTGTTAACCCAATAGTCAACTAGTGAAGATATACAATATAGGTAACATATTGATAATAATCATAGGAAAGAGCGAGCCTTCTTTTACTTTTTCCTTTACCTTTTCAGGGTAGGCAGAGAACTTAAATTCCTCTTTATGTTGCTTGTATATACCTATAGTAGACGGTAGTCACTTACCATCATGTGTACCGTCAGTCTGACATACATTACGAATCTACGAAAAAACTCTTTTCTCCACTGTTATACAATTTATATACAAGTACGTCTTATGAAGACGTATATTGTACATAAAAAGCATTCCAGAATCGATTCCCTAAATGGTGATAAAAATCTATTGCGTAGTTTAGGAGCAGTAAGGAGGACAGCGGACATTGTCGGTGTAAAAAGATCCTCGAAATTGACGGTCATGTATCGAATCATCTCTCAATACATTAGTGGTAGTGACAGTATTATTTTTGGGAAGCCGATTTTTATTACTGTACTGATAGGAAAATAACTGTAAAATAATTGAAGCAATCTCTCAGTGACGTGTCAAACAAATTTATGAAGTAATAATTTTTTAATGGTTCTTAGTGCTAACGATTTTTATAATCCGATTCGGCTGATTGAAATTGCTTGATTGAGAGTTCTAATCCAAATAGAATCGATTTCCAATTAAGTATGGCATTTCGTTCAGTAATTCCGTGGTGTCAATTGTCAATTGAATCAAATCTGCGGTTTCAGTTCGATATCAGATATCAGTAGTAAAGTTGTACAAATACATTGGAGACATTGGGCGTCTGTCAGTTGATTATGAAGATATCGATGTTGAAGTTGTTAATAACGACCAAGACATATACTCGTAGCATAATAGTTGCTCATATTAGTCGGTATATATAAGTGGAAGTACTATTATGTATTCTGTGGAAGAAGTAGATAAAGGGAACTTATGCAATGTAAAATAAAATGAACTAATAGTAAATTAATATTAAATTCATACTACAACTTATAGAAACTGGTCATAATTACAACCAATAGATTTAAACTGTACGTTTCTTAAATATTCGATTTGCAAGCTATAAATAAAATTAAAAAAATAGACTTTCTATTGAGCCCAAACATGCTATATCTGCTGTAAGTTGCTGTGAAGATGGGCTGACACTTTACTCAGAGATACTCAGAGTAGGCTAACCGTAATTTAAAGTCACCGGTAACAGAGAATGATGGAGATGATATATCTTTGTTTGTACGGGAAAAGTCCCAAACATTAAAAAGAAAATAATAAAAAAAAATCGCATATCGAAGGATGCAGTAAACCGAGTGCATAATTTTATAAAACATAAAATTATTTCTAAAAGTAACTAATCAACACTTTACTTGTAGTTGGTGAAAGAGGCCCTTAAGCTAATAAATCAAACACTATCATGGAATCAAATACATTTGACAGTTACATCGGAGCTTAATGTAGTTTAGTACCTGAAAATTATATATATTAGGTAGAATATTTATTCTCTATTTAAACTAACTTTAGACACAAGGTGACATAAAGTCAGGTTATTGAAATAAAGTAGGTTATAATAAATATTCAATGATTATTAATGTAATACAAATGAAATCATATTTTAGTATATGTATATATGCTACAATATTTTTTTTTTAATTAGCCTTTACAGAGAAGGGTAAATTAAAGTCAAGTAACTATTAAATATTTAATTCTCATTAAATTCGAAACGAAAATTTCACATTTAAATTTTTTCGTATTGCCTTTAAATATATCACGATTACATATATATTTTGATAATTATTGTGAAAAATATAAACAATTATCGTTAAAAAATGATTTTCTACATAAGGTAATATTATAACAGTGTGACATAATCCAAGTATATACTTAATTCTTTATACCAACCAAATATGAAAATAAGTATTTTTTTGTTCTATTCATGGCTGTCGGTAATTTACTGAAATCCTTTTAAAGTTTTCTAAATGGCGTTATTTCTCTGTATTTTATCAGGCTCTGTACGAAATGCGATGGGAGGAAAAAGCTCGGTCGTGACAAGACGATGACTTTGCATTCTCTTACTCAATCCTCAGTCGTCTTTTCCAATCCGCTGCGTCACTGCGCATTATCGCTCCTTACACTGTGAGTTGATTCTCAAACACGAGGAATGTTTTCATTACTCATAAGTACCTACTGTTTCGGCGTAACTGGCTCGAGATTTCACAAATTAGCCGATTTGAATTCTTCAAATAACAGCTTCGAAATTTGGGCTGGTTTTCTTAAAAGGATAGGCTTATTGTGTGAGCCAGTTGGCGACGTGCCAAATGAATCTTCCAATGCCGCCATTTGCCATTGAAAAATTGCAAAGTTTTATAGTTGCTGGGGATGTTATGACAATATAAATTGTTAAAAGCTTTTGCCAAATCATTGATGTGAAGAGATAATGTATTGATGTTTGGAAAAATCCATTCGATCGTTCTTATAACTAAGCTTGGTTATGAGGTATAACTGTCATGCATTTAGTTTGTAGTATGCAAAGTTATTTTAAAATTAATTGTAAAACCTGCTTGTGGACATCGCTTACTTACCCAACGAAACATTAAAAGCATTCGAGCTGTTATTTCACGATTATTTCTGTTAGGGGTGGTTACTGCCGCCAGACGGATTGCTCAGTTTATGACTAAGGAACGCAGTGTGTCTGACCTACTAAAATATTTGAAATTCAAAATTTGAAACTTGATTACAAATGATAAACTTTTTTCTCCTATTTATAAATGTAATTAGGTACAATATGACGATTGGTTGTATTAATTAATGATCTTCAATAGAAATTTCTCCAATAATAAATAAATAAATAAATATCTTCACACTTTTCACACCAGCACCATCTAGTTTCACAGTAAGCAACTAATGCTTGTATTATGGATACCAGACAGTTGATATACTACATAGATAACTTTTTTTCGTAAATACATACATACATGACACAGGTACAAAGGTAAATGTTAACACATAAACATTTGCCCCTAGCGGGATTCGAACCCGCGACCGTTTGGTTAACAGCTAACCAACGATTCGTTAATAATGACAAACCCTATCGAAATTTTTAGCGTAGCTTATGGCAACTAAACAAACATCCAGACACTGATTATATTTTATATTATTATAAGATACAAAAAAAGTCGTACCTATCTTACTTCCATATTAATTCAGTTAATATCACTCTTCTTGAGTAGGTATTAAAAGTGTCATAGGTTTTATGTCCTCATAACTGTTATGGCGGTTGTAATAATATAACTAATCACAAACACTATATTTTTTTTATGTCACTACTTAACCTAAAATTCGTTACAACGAAAAAATATGTATATATATTCCTTGACACTACTTGCTCGATCCAGACTAACTATGAATAGTTTATTCCCAAAGATGGTCCTGCCGGGATTCGAACCCGGGACCACTGAGACCGAGCTTTAAGGCAAATACCTTAACCACTCGTCCAATGAAACCTATTGAATAAAATATGAGTTATTTTCGTAATTTAGTTTCAAATTCTAACCTAGTCGAGTAATAAAAATATCCATTTAACATTCTCTTTTAGCAATATCAAAAAGAAAATCAGTTTCACGAAAACATTTTCAAGTTAAAACCCATTATCTTATTTTTATAAAGCGCTGGTGTTATTACGTTCAGTAATATTGCTGTTATTTTTCTTTTTGGAGCTGAGATGGAGGCCTAACCTGAATACATAATTAAATTAGACTATGTTAGAGCTGTTATTGCTGTATATCAGATAGTAACATAAATAATTATGCCAACATACGCGTGTATACATGAATTTTCGAAATTCTCATAATTAGTACAACATCACTGTTAATTTCTATTAATGAAGTTAATTTCTTGATCCAAAAATTTCGTAAAGTAAATTTATAACAAACTAGCTGTTGCACGCGACTTCGCCCGTATAACTTTATGTTACTCGCAGATTCACAAACATACAAATATCTCTCTTTTTATAATATTTTTATAATATCTTATTTATAATATCTTTTTATAATGTTATTTTTATTTAAACTTTTGTAAATTACCCTCATATTCTTAAAATAAAAATGTGTACTTATTAAGGTGTGTAAAATGCAATGGATTTTTGTCATAAGTGAAACTATTGTCACAGGAAGAAACTGGTGTCTAAGATACAGGCTCGGCCTAGTTTAGACGCTAGTACTCAACCTAACTGAATGAAATATATTGAATAAGTATTTATAAATTATATATTCCTATTATGTATTATGTGTATGTGTAATGAAATACTTATCAAATAAATTTATTATTATTATTATTATATTATTATTATTAGTATATTAGTATTGAAGTATTAGATGTATAAATTTAGGATCAATTCATAGTTTAAATTCATATAACTTATATTTTATCAATTTAGTAACATCGTCTGTAGAATTTTATGTTTTTAGATTTTAGTGTCTAAACTCGAACAAAACGTATCGAAGATGGGAAAAATTAACTGTTTCCAAAATGTTATATTGATAACACGTTATAACACGTTTATATGTGAATATAAAAGTACAAGAGATTCCAATATTCCATTGGAAAAATTCTATATTTTCTTACATCGCTATAAAACATTAAAAAATTCACAGAAAAACCTAGTGTTCAAATGTAGGCTACATTGTAAGCAATACGAACAAAAATATAGTTTAAAAAAAAGCAACGCACTGTGATGTAAAAACATTCCTTCCAACCTTTAAGGCCTTTGTTTTTGTTCCAGCATGAACAAACCATTATAAATCTCCATAACAACGCTACTTTTTCAACAGAGGGCTATTGCTTTCAGTTGACTTCTGACATGTTGTTATGGTGCTTCTGTAATCACGGAGCCTGCATAAGGCTAAGGGCTAAGGGTCTAATGCTTTGATCCTACTCATTACAACATGATGGCAGTTGTTATCAGTGAAAAGTAAAATTACTGTAATTATATTGATCCTTGGTCCTTGTCAAAGATACCTCCAAGCGTTTGATCGACATTACAGCAATTAAGTATAGCAATTAAGAGAGGTAAAGCAGTCAGCATATTAGAAACCTTGTCATCCGAACTCAAATTTTATTGCAATCATAATTAAGTAATAATTATTATATCGTGTCTCTCTCTATATGGGGTCGTGCAGCAATAAAAAAATATATATAAGATTGAGAGAGCACAACGTGCGCTAATTAAATGTAAAAAATATGACATAATATATATTAACTCGAACTGGTTGCAAATACAATTTTTATAAACTAAACACATTAAATGATCACATAGAACAAGGACTTTGTTCGGCTAAGTTAACCCACACATTAGAGACATTACCGCAATAAACACTTAAACTGGTTTAAGTCAACTTATCATCGTTGACGATGATGGTGATTATGATGATGGTGTCGGCTGGGAACAAATTCACATACAAAAACGATTTCATTATGGAAAAAAAAATACGTATTTATGATGATCCAAGTTGAAACCAATTAACCTACAGGATGTTAAAAAGTTCATGACTTTCTTCGAAGCACTAGGTATTAGTGCTAATGCTTTTAGGTAAAGTCAAAGTAATGTATTACTCGTAAAAGGTTAGTTTAGTTAATTGTGTTTTATCTATGTAAAGCATGACTAAACAATACTAATAGCCTACAATAAATTGATGAGGTGTATTTTACGTGGATATATGATTAGTGATACCTGGTAAAACACCTTTGTGTTAGTCACAGGTGTATTTTTCATGAAAATCATTAGAATTGTATTATTACAACAAGGTTATAATTTTTAGGGCATATAAAGCATTTAATTTCACATGAAATCTTATCTAGCTATACTTTTAGCATAGAGTAAATACATAGAGTAAACCAAACTGACCGTTGGCCGACAGTGAGCACTTACTAACAGAAGATCACAGTGAAATAAAATAGAGTTAGTTGTATTTTAGTGAGTGAGGAAACCAGGCACCTTTCCCTACGTATCCTAACATATTATAAAATAAAATTTTTCGCAGGGTCTGTCTGTCTGTACGAGTATATGTATCTACGTTCGGGATGATATCAAAAACTACAGAACGGATTTTCATATGGTTTCACTAATCGAAAGAAAGTTAAACAAGATATATAACTTGTTTTTATAAATATAGTTTGCAGAAAAAAAAAAATTCCGCCCATGCGAAGCCGGTAGCTAATATGTAATAGTTTACAATTGAGAATTGTGTTTTATATATTTGATAGTTGAAAAAAATATCCAAAATGTATGTTGTAGATAATATTTCTTATATTTATTCCTTCCAATTTGTCTTTTAGCTCACGTCTGGAGTTTCACGAATTATTACTATTATCGAAAACAACGAATACATAAAATATCATTACAAATACATATTTACAGATATATCATGAATGCCTCGTATTTAGTGTCAGCAACGTTAGTGTAAAATATAATTTCTGTTTATTCTTTCTTTGTGTAGTTACGTAAGATCATTTTATTAAATCTGTTTATCATACGCTGCATAATATAGTCAACTTAATCTTACTAGCAACTTATAATGAAAGTTATTAACAAGAAGATAAATTGCTTAAGTTAATATTGTAGGGCTTAATATCGGAGGCGCATGAAGATAAGAATCGTTGCGGATTGGGAGAAGAAAGAGGGGGACAGGGTGGTAGTCACTCCTCATGTCGTTTGGACGGTGCCCAGTCTATCGTACAAAAATACGGTTAATTTAAGCGATAGTATTACTATTAGATTTATGTAAGTAGACTTTTCTTTTGCCACTCTTGTTTCATTAGTTTATTAGAATCCATATTATATATAATACTAATCTAATACTAATCTATACTATCTATACTAGTCTATACTACTATACTAGTCTATACTAGTCTATAGTAGTCTATATCATACTAATCTATACTAGTATATATCATACTAATCTATACTAGTCTATATCTATACTAATATTATGGTAGTATGGTAAAATATTATGGTAAATTATGGTAGTAATATCTATACTACCATACTAATCTATACTTGTCTATATCTATACTAATATTATAAATGCGAAAGTATGTTTGGACTAGCTGGTGCTCGCGAATTCGTCTGCGTTGAAAATTTAAAAAAAATCAATATAACGCTTGACCTCGTGTTGCTATAACACTTTGGCCAGGCGTTAGTTTTTTTATTTTTTATTTATCCCTCAGGAATAGTCCTTTTTTCTGGGTGAAAGGTACCCTATGTCCTTTCTAGTGTCCCACACAACGTGTATGCAAAATTTCTTGGTAATCGGTTCAGTAGTTTTTGCGTGAAAGAGTTACAAACATCCATACATCCATACATCCAAACATACTTTAGTAAGATACAAATTATTTATGCTTATAATAGCTTGCAATAATTGCTTGCATTAAAAATTCTCGTAGCCGACTACGACATAGTTACAACCGCCCGGTTACCTCTCCATACCTATAGCTATGCACTCGGGAAATACATAGGATTTTCAGAGTATTTTCCCCGCAAAGCAGTTGCGGCGAGGGGCCGGGCGATACGGCGCGTTTGAGCAGATATTTTTTTTTTTTGCATGTGTACCAAATACCTCTCTATACTCCCGTTTGCGCCACAAGATCGAATTCAGTAATAAATATAGTGTTCTATATTATATAAAAGTCGATGTATGTTCTCTGTACATATATGTACATTTATATGTTCTCTGTAGACTTCAAAACCGCTCAATCAATTTAAATAAAATTTTCATTTAGTTTTCATATTAGCCCAGGGGATGATCCTATAAAGTTTAGTGACAATCTAATAAACAGAAATTTGTTTACTTTTTTTGGTAATTTCCCTACAAATTAGTACAAAGTTAGATTTTTGACTGTTTAAAAATATAAATGAAATATTGGCTAACAAAAAATATATGAGTATTAAATACTGAATAAATGATTTAACGCCTAAGAAAAAGAAAAAGAGCAAAAGCTAGTTTACGAATTAAAGTAAATTCGTGGTAATTCGTAGAGCAGACATTGAAACTTACAAATACAACATACATAAAGAAAATGGGGCTTTTCCGTTCTTAAATATTTGTAACAAGGGTTATAGACAATTCTTCGAAGTGTCTTCGTGGAAATTCTTTTTGTTGAAATTTGTTCAATTGTAAAACAGTTTTCACCAATTGTATAGCATATTCTATTGAATAGATAATATTGAAAATGGCACTTATAGGTACACAGAATTAACAAAAAAATATTTTCAAAAAATAATTAAACATAAAATTAGCTTGCCTCTATATTTTACTGTGCTGTTACATATGGTAGCTGTTTCCAAAATTTTCTTATTTATAGCACTAAAGATCATTAAAAGAAAAAAGCCATACCTAGTACCTAGAAAAATAAAAGAAAATCGATTCACAAACAAATGAGGAAAAGGTTAGTTAGAAAAAATGTGTTAGGCATTGGGTAAAATAATAGCTTAATCCCCTAGATATTACTAAAGAAATATGACATTAGTTTATTACTAACCAAATGTTTGGTAAATATTATCAAAATATTTGGTAAGAAATTATGATATTTGTGGATATAGAACTTTTTTTCACTTGATATAATATCGGTTTTAATAAGGTTAAAAATATTTAAATTACTAAGAAAAAGAACCTACAAAAATTTAAGTCAAGTTGATAGGTTTGATAGGTGAGTGCACTGGCGTTGACAAGAGAAATCAATTAGGCAAAATGTCAATCCACAAAACAATTCCCACATCGAAAGTAGAAATTAACCCTTTCAATTACGTCATTCGTGGTTGAGTGTTGTCCACTTACTACCCACATGTAAATTTGGGAGTATGTAATCTTCATTAATAATAAATAAACATAAGTTTTATTTTAAAATATTTCTAAAATTAATTCTTAACTAAAACTTATTATAAATTGTAATGCGAAAGTGTTGTTTGTTTTTTACTCTGTCGTGCCTTTACTACTCAACCGATAATAATGAATTTTTAACATTAACATTGTCAAGTCTTAGAAAAATACTATTCCTAAAAAATAAAAAATAAAATAAAAATTAACTGATGATAAAAAATTATGAGCAATAAAGATTTACAAATAATAAAAAGGGCGTGCACAGTTGCGCTCAAGTCGCGAGTATTATTGTTTTCACTACCAACATTACAAAGAAAAAGGGACATATTGTTCATAAGTGGAAGGTAATCTGAATCTGCAAAGCCACTATTTATAAAAAAAATCACTATTTCAAAGGTACATTGTTCAATATGGACAAATATCTCCCAATTGTATTTGTACGTTGCATTATAATTAAGTTCATAATAAAATACATAACTTTAGGTAAGTTATGAATATTGGTCAAATGATAATTCTTGTTCTTATAAGAAATATTTGACCATTACAATATTTACCACGTCTCATTCACGTTATTTATGAAATAGTCAAATGAATTCAGTTTTCATTGTGAATACTTTCAGAATACTATGGATCTCATACAGAATCCAGAGTGGCTGTTTTAAGAAAGCAAAGCCTTTGAAAACAAGGATTTTAATAAAGACATTTAGTGGCGTCTGCATTTTCTAATTCAGGAACAGAATGGCGTCTGTTAGATATGAAACCTAATATGTATGTCTGTAAACTCATAAAAAGTAAACACATTTAAAACTACACTATATATGTATATAGCATTATATGCTACGTACAAATGACACGACGCAATGCGTGTAAACCAAACGGCACATGATGAGAACCACTAACCAATGCAACCCATTTTAGCTTCTAAAAACATCAAAATAAAACTCAAATTTCTACTGAGCTTTCGCATCTTTTAGAATCATATTGTCGTAATAATGTACTGCTACTAAATAATGAATTAATCAAGATTGGCGATAACAGTGTCGCAGTGTTGTTACGTTGTTTAAGGTAATTATAGTCACTTTTCGTATTGTTTTTTATTCGTCATAAAATGACAGACATGCCTTACACTGGCTGCTCTGTTATATCAATCACAACTGCTGTTATTTCACGGTGATGCCAACGTGTTCTGCAAACATGCTGTCACAATAACTTATACTCGTACTTAAAATCTTAACACCGTATTCAAACAGAAAGCAATACTAAAAACTATTTTATGGTTTCGGTAACTATGAGATCAAATTGATCAAATCAGCGATTTTTTTTATTTATTATTTTCTTTTAATGTTTGGGACTTTTACCGTACAAACAAAGGTATATCAGCTCCATCATTCCCGATGACTGGTGACTTTAAATGGCGGTTAGCCTATTTGACACTTTACTCAGAGATGGTGAAAGAGGTTATTAATTTAATTTATATCTTACGAGTATTATAGCGGGTAGTGTTAAAACAGTTATTTGGCCAAATGAAATAAGTTTGAATTAAAACATTTGAGCTGATGCAAGTTTTATGAGATTCGTTGAGGTATTTGTTACTAAATAATTCGTTAACAGTTAAATTTTACATGTAGGATGCTTTTAAATGCCTATAACGCGATTACGGCCAAAAGTTATTTCAGAACTTATTCAAACGATGGCGTAGGTGGATACGCTTTCTATCGTTCTATTGTGAGTAGAGAATGATTTCACGAAGCCTACAATACATTTTAATTCTATTGTTTAACTTTATTTAGATAAAGAAAAACAGTAGATATGTTTTATAGTAGTTATTTAAGACAGGCCACTTAATCGTAGGAGCTAACGTTGCCCATAACACAAGCTGCAAGACAGCAAATGTGCTACCCATTATAGTGGGATTGAGGATAAGGGATGGGGATAATGAAATGGACTCTGGCTTCCCTTACTCCCTCACCGAAACACAACAGCACGTATACTGTTATTTCACGGTGATCTTCATTATAATAAATAACTTCAGTAAATTAATTGGATTTAGAGTGGGTGATTCAGGCTGACTCGTTCGCGTGGGGCGGTTGCAAGAAGTAATTGGGCGGCGGAGGTTTCATGGAATAGATTCCATTGTTAAATCAACCTTTAAAAAAAAGTAAGAATTATTTAGAGCCGTAATGAATACCCAAAGAGCTAATACATTTTAAGTTGTGATTAATAAATGAAATTTCAGGAATGTAAAATTGTACTTTGTAAAATATACATTGAAATTGTAAAATTTGCATCAAATGTGGGTAAAAAGTTTCTAATTGCAACTGGCATGTGATAAACTAAAGTTATTACGCAAACGATATTCCGAAAGAGCTCGAAAACGGAAAACATCAAAGCTGAAAACTCTGGTAAATTGTGTAAACAAAAACTTTAAAGTGAACTTCAGAAATATATATTATTTTCGTTTGGAGTGCGTTCTCGAAAATGGAACCTTCTGGAAAAGTCAAGTTGAAGTGCTCAGTATTAAATGGTACACTACCGAAAGCGTATAAGAGATATAAGTTTATATTTTCAAGATCTTTGCTGTTGTATTTGACAATACTTAATATAAATTAAAAACAAAAATTCATTTAGATGAACATTTAAGAACGTGTTGACAATCTAGATTATGCCAAGAAGAAGTTATTTATATGTAGGTAATTTATGTTAAAAATTGTATACCTAGGTTTGACAAACAAATGATCGAGATACCAAAAATGGGTAAGTAGTTACTATAACAAAGACTCGAATTGAGGTAAATTTTAAAATTTGAAGCCGGCTGATGTTATTCTAAAAATTACGAGTATGTTTAGAATAGCATCAAGATGCGTCTTAAGGACAACAAGATAGTCTTGAAAAAGTTGAGAAAAAAACGAAATTTCATTTGTGAACTTAAGAAAAACCTCATTACTTAAGTATATTTGAGTAGGCGTATTTTCTTTGACAAGTTTTGATATATCTATTAAAACATCTTAAACGCGTTGTGTAAATATGCCAAACAATCTGATTTATAATCTTGTAAATAAAGGTACGTTGCCTCTTGTGAAATTTTGTGACTCCACTCCACTGAAGTTACTTATTATAACCGTTAGCCCATTAAAAAGTTTGACAACGTTGCTCACGGTATAGCAATTTAATACGTGACACGAAAGTGACATCGAGCTTGAACAGTTAACATTTTGGCAGAGTACTTTAATTCCCAAACAATCTGGTAAATAAATAAATAAGCAAATGTATAAGAAGAGCCATTACTTACAGGTAATTAATTATCTGTGTGCCAGTATAAAACAGTAGGTTTTATACGTGAAAAAGTAACAAACATACACACATTCATACAACCATACATACATCCATCCATCCTCACAAAGTTTCGCATCTATAATATACTAGCTGGTGCCCGCGACTTCGTCCACGTTGAACGATGAAAGGTACTCTATGTCTGGTGTCCCAGACCACGTGTGTGCATGTATGTTTAATATGTATATTATATTCCTAATATTAGATAAAAGTAGCTAGGATATTTGTTAACAACTAAACACAGTATTCTCTATGCATGCAAGCTAAGGTTACGGCGGAAACATATCCCGTTTTTTTTTTTTTTCAAATGCGTTGGAGCGTTCGAATGCTGTTTGTACGGCCAGTGCAGCCTGCAATTTAACGATCTAGTATTCCCTTTATTTTCTGCTTGGAAACTTTTCCAATAAACTATTTGCGAGATTATGAGGCCGTTGTGGAGGAACAAGAAATATTAAGAGGATACTAAAGTTGTGCGGAACTGCTGACACATTTTACAAGCCTTCGCCGTCGAAATAAATGATCTTTACAACAAAAGGAATATATTACTTGGCTTAGTAAGTCGGTTGGTACGAGTACAGCAAAGAGTGACCTTAGTGTGGTAATTTTTAAAACTGGCAATCTGCCCGTTGCACGATTTCGGTCATATACTTACATATGTGCTTTGAATACTTATAAAACCACATCTTCTGCTTTTAAATGTATGTTGTATACGTAGATGGAAACAAAAAGAAAGATTCAGTAAGTCCTTACATTACGTAATCGATAAATGGCCTAAATAAAACTACATAAAACTAAATTCCTATATCGAACACGTGTAACAATAATTATAGAGAGTCATTGTATGCAAGAAGACAGTGTCCTTTGAGCGAATGAATAAAACTGAGTTTATTGTACTCAGTATATGAGGTCCATGCGCGGATAGTGAGTCGCTAATCTATCTTTCTGCTTCCATCTACGGTTGTACGTTATGTTATACGTTAGTGACTTATGTATGTTGAAGTCATAACAAAATCGGGTACTTAAATAAACAATACATCCATACGATTACAGAAAATTTTGAGGAATTAACAAAATTATACCTACTTTGTCATTGTCATAACTTTAAATATAAAAAAGTATATAAGTTTATCGTAGACAAGCAATTGTCAAGAAATAAATTATATTTTTGAAACTTCAAAATAATAATACGAACAAAACAAAACACCGTGAAATAAAAGAATATGTGCTGCAGTCCATATAGCACTATTAACTATTAAGTTTTTTATAATACTGTCTGTATATCTAAAAAGAAAGAATCTTTTAATATACCAAGGTAAATAATAAATTATGTAATATGATCTTTTAGAGTAATATAACCAAACTCTATTACCCGTCTAACAAAATTATACACAAAGTCAATTTGTATAGCCTTGGAAAAAGGTAGGTAATAAAGAACATACGGCGAGCCAAAGGTTTTCCAACATGAAGGACCTTTCGATAAAAGGTCACTGAGCACAGCCTAAATAACTATGCGAGCTCGTAAATTGGATAATGTGAAATATTTTCCAACTAATGAGAAACAAGGATGAACATATATTACTTTATGTGCTTAATAGTTATTACAAAATTGGACAGATAACCTTAGACGATAATATTATAACATGAATATTTATGGTGAATTAGAAATAATAATATAATAAGTAGTAATAGGTATACTACTCCTTATTTTTTTAAATGTATGTTCCTATGGTCAATTGAAAAATGTTGCCTAACTGGTGCCTGCGACTTCGTCCGCGTTGAAAAATAAAAGCCTGATAAAGTATGTTAAAGCAAAAATACTTCGACGCTCCACATTATATACTTTTGCCAAGCGTTGGATCTTTATTTTTATGTCTCCAATAAATATAGTTTATTATTAAAAACAAGCATTTAAGTTGAACACAACAAAGTTGTTACATTAAGTTAACAAGATTCTTAGTTTGATCACTTAGTTGATTAGTTTTCAACCGGTTTTCACATATTTTTACAAAGTTTTACATTTTATATTACTTATATCCATAAGGGCTTACCGAAATGTACCAACGTTGGAATGAACTCTGTAAATGAGAAAGCTCACATTGATAAAATAGTTAATTTAGGTGCAATTCCAAAAACTTTTGAATCAATACGAAAATTTTGCTGGTAAGTATATGATATAATGATACTAGCGACCCGCTCTCGGCTTCGCCCAGAAAATATTTAATTAGGTTTTATTTTATATATACATAAAAAAATCCATGAAAAATTATCTAACTGATGGCATTTTCCGCATCAAAATCCTTTGAAAGGTTTAGAAGTTAGAGGCCATTTTATTATCAAATTATACTATGAAATGATTTTTTAATCAGCCGGAATATGCTAATACTTGTAAGTACATACATATTATAAACCAACGACCCGTAACGTTGTTATGTCGTTTATTGTTGGGGTGAGCAACTACTAAATAAAAGAACACAGAGCCACTGTCAATGACTTCAAAGTTATCTATAAAAATGTAATATTACTTCACATTTCAACTGTGTCTTCTCTTCTTTGTTGTCCGTACACTTCGCAAATTACTTTGCCTGTTATGCAAAACAAGCGACAACTTTTAAACCGCCACTAAATTTCACTCTTCAAACTTTAACTAGGAAATCTCACAAAGAACTTAATAAATCTCAACAACCACGTTGAAAAATGTATGAAGTGCTCATTAATGAGACCATTATGCAAATGTTATTTTCGTTTTTATACTAACATCGTGTTGTTTATTTTCATTTATGATAAATGAACGCGTATTATCATGATCATTTATAATTCTGACGACGAGCTCTCCGGCAGGATTGAGGCATTGTGAAGAAAAGCGAATAATAACGTTTAGTAAATGCGAATAGTAAATTCATACATCTAATGTTTTCAAACTACATAGGAAATAAGAAACACAAATTACATGAGTGCACAAATTACACATTTTGTGTGTTTAATAAATGAATATTTTCTACCAATAATTGCTTCTATACATTTAAACAATTATTAAAAATGCAAAACTGTTTTGTGGAATACAACGTATTTAATAATAAATAAAATGTAAATGAATAAGAAGATACTCGTACATGAATAGATCTAATAACTAGGTTTTTCTGCTTATTAATTAGAGAGACGACTCCTTTTATTAATATTGATAAAGTTCAAATTTTCAAAATTACTTCCTTAGTGGATGCTAAGTTAATAAATTAACCTATGGTCCAAAATACAGCATTCTGGACTTAGTAGTTTTGAGTGTGCGTTAATAAATCAGTCAAGACTCTTATAAGTATAGATGAATATTTTATAATAAACTATCTGTTACCCGCGGCTTTCCACGCGCGGTGTCGTGTTTTTAATAGTAAAAAACATTTAAATGAAATTGTAGACCCACGATATGAATTATCGATCATACAATATTTAGGTTTAATTAGGTTCGAAATGAATTTAAAGACTGAAGTCTTAATTATAATTAATTTTAAGCCTGCAATTTTAACCATCCTCTTTTGAGCGTTAATTACGGAAATATAGAAAGTGAACTGTGGAAGTTTGTTGTATGAAAAACCAAAAAAGTCTAGCTATCACAAGTGCCTAAGAAATTGCGGTAAAGAAAAAGTATTATCTAAATAGAGCCTACCCAGTAAGTAACTAAGAAAGTGATTTAGTTTCCTCATAGTACCTGCACAGAGAGGGACAAATAAATTGCTGAAATCAAGAATACGATTAAATGAACGATCGAACTCGCACTATCGAGAAAAGTAAGTTGCGCGTCGTATTTTTCTCTCGACTCCTCCCAAATCATTATAAGTTATAAAGATTGTTAGCGTTTAGATAAGTATGCAACTTACGAATTCTCGAGTAACTTTTCAAATTGTAATCATATTATAACTTTCTATATATATTTTTTCGTTCCCAATTTTTCTACGTATTTTTAGCTACAATCAATTCGTTTAATACCTCTATATAACGGACTGAACATTATGCTAGTGGGCGAGTTGTCTATAATAGGTAAAATAAAACATGACAATTCGCCCAACTCGGGCGAGATAAATTCGGGCGAATTGTCCATTAACTCGCAGTTGAATATACATTCAACTCGTTATCCGCATCATTTCGTCTTTTTTATCATTTTTAATTTCCTATCATGTCAATTACAAATGAATTAAATTCCAATTATTGTGCTCAGACCAAATAAGAACCATAGACAGAATTTTGCGGACAATATAGTGAAGCCAGTTTTATAAACATGTGTGCGCATGTCGTTTACTGTATTGAGGTTTTGTGTTCCAAGCTGTAACCTCATTTTTAGTTTAATCTTAAAGAAAATATTGATTCCCAAGTTTACTTACATGTGAAATATGATTCCATCTTGCTTTATATTTTTTAGAAACTGCTTTTTATAACATTTCATTACGCAATTCGGCATTTTCACTAGTAAGTATTTTAATAAGACGAGGCTTAATTTGATTGTATTTGTGTGCGTGTGTTCGTGTATGTACCTACCTACACGGCGAGGCGTACCGCTTTCACACCGTTTAGGCCGTTTACCGACTTCACTCTGCCGTCCACAGGGCTCTATCTTTAATTCTTATTTCATCTGAGTTTTCGTGTTGAAAAATATATCTAAATATTTACCTCTTCACTGGGGTATGCGATTTAATGGGCAAATACATCTGTCAACATTTTCATTCAGAACATCGAAATATATTTATTCCGGTATGTGACACAGGTGTAGTGCACTTAACCCTGCCCAGACGGCCAACGCCATTGACGACTCCAAGCAGTGTGTTTTCTCTAAAGGTACTTTATGAATTCGGTATCAAAATCTTCATCAAAAAATCAAAAATCAAAATGATGTCAAAGAAATTAAACAAAGCTCAATGTTGGTTATTGTCCACCCTTGTAAGGTCAAATAAGAGCACATGTGCTGTTGTGTTTTGATTAGTAAGGGATGCTTGAGTCAATATTTCTCCTTATCTCCTTTAAACTATCAATATCGGCAGCGCACTTGCGATCCTTAAGGCGTTGCTTCTCTTAACAGGTGATGGCAGTCACCTAAGATCAAGTGAACCGTCAGATTGCCTGCTAACCTTTAAAAAATATGGGAGGAGAGGAATTAGGAATACCTAGTATTCATCTTAATAAGTAGATAATGCTTCCATGCCCCAATGTTCGTTCACTCTAATATCCGAAAGCGTCCAACAGATTTGTTGAAAAGCGCAAAAAATGGCATGTATACCGTTAGGTCTACTTGGTAATAAGTGACTCCAGTCTCCTTTTAAGAACACACAAAACAAAACAAGTACAAGCGCACCGACGAACCTGAAAGGGTACACGGTGACACTTACGCAGTGAAGCACGTGTGCTGTTAATTGACTGTTAGTAAGAGGGTTGCCCAACCGGCTGCCAGGCTGGCTGACCAGTTCATGACCGCGGAACACAGTAAGTATATTCTTATACTTCTGGACTTCTCTTTTTCAAATGTGTTTTTTTTTCTCTTTACTTACGCAGCTAGAGTATTAAAAATATTTAAAATATATTTGAAATTATTTTTTAAATATTTCATACGAATTTAAGCTATGTTTTATCAAATATTAGCGACCGCCCCCGGCTTTGCATGGATGCATTTTCTCTGTACTGATGCAATTAAATTAGGTTTAATTTAATTTATTGACGACGTGCGATGTTTACCTGTTCTTTTGGAAAATTATAGGGAAGGCCTATGTCCAACAGTGAACGTCCTATGGGTGAGATGTTAAGCTCCCCATTTATCTCTTTATCAAAACTGTATCAAAACCCGTTGGATTATTTAGAATAAGATAGCAGAGAAACAAACAGAAGTGGACAGTGACTTTATTCTATATTAATTACATTACATAGATCTAGATAATTAATATAATTGAGCAACATAATCACGCAAAATTTTCAGACATATACTTATTCGAGGTTTTTATTTTTAGATGCAACTGACTAATTCTAAATAGAACACAATCTAATTTTAGTATGGCTCACACTAAAACTAATATTATTTTGATCAGAACTTCATTTTTTAACATTTTTTTTATGAGTCGGTTAACTTACAACGTATTCTGAATAATAAATTAGGTTAATAGGTAAATGTTGTTATACACATGAACTAATGAATATTTTATTTCTTATAACCTTGACGTAAATCTTTACAAATCTGAGCTTATTTATACTCAATCGATCTATAAACGTTTTGTTTGTTGGTAATATTAAAATCTTCTGTATTTTAAGACTATTAAATTAGTATAAAATCTATGCAAATCTTACTAAATTATATAGCACCTAATAAAATCTCACACTTACCGGAAGCGATTTCAGCTTGCACTCCAAAACTGCAGACCACACGGAAAAGCTACTCACTTAGCAGCACGCAAGCACAACAACTTAAAAAAAAAATCACAAGTCACTACTACAATCAGTTCACTATGGTTGGTCTCCGACGCACGCATGTGCAAAGAAACACTATTATATCACGTCACTACTGGCACTAGATTTTTTTCGTCCTTAACAAGCAACCGGTCGGTCGCCTCAGCTTCGACTGGCTGGGGAGGCTTCAACGCGCGTGCCCCTAAACACCCCGTCTCCCGCGAACCTGCCCTCCACACCTCGCAGTACGAGCAAATAGAAATTAAGTATGCGCTGTAAGGACAGAATGTGAAAGAAAAAACGGATCTGGATGCCTGCCGGGCAAGTTAGTTAGACACGAATTTCAAAGACTCCGTGCTTCTTTGGATTAAGTTAGAAGGTTAATCAAGAGTTCTGTGCGTACGAGTATGTACCCTGGTATGAGGTTGGAGGTTCGTTTTGATGAGTTGGAATTCTTTTTTTTTTCTATTCACTTTTGTTGGTTTCCTTTAGATTATCAGTAACTTCTGAAAGGTTAACCTTCCTATTTGGTTAAAATTATTTTTTTTTCTTTATTTTTACACTAGGGAACTCTTTTAGTAGAGCTAAGCCTATTTTGGTTTCCATTGTACAATCTATCGCAGTACAAGGCTTTATCGAAATCAGTGCATTCGTTTATTTAAGTACATTGAAGTGAAACTTTTTTTGCGCGCGATGAGTGCAAAATTTCAAGGTCGAATTAATGTGACGCTTCAATGTAACGATCACTTAATTCTTGAAAATATATAATTTATTTTAGCTCTCTCTCTCTCTCTCTCTTTCTCTCTTTCTGACATCTATCGTTTCTGATACGCGTACTTCTACTTCTGACACGCATAAGTACTCTATAGATATACGCACATGTATTTCATATTAATATTGAATAAAAGTAGACATTCTATTTAATATTAAAGACGTTTATTTAATTTACAAATTAAATAAGTACATAGGTATGTAATTTATGAAAAGAAATAACAAGGTGAAATTCCTGCTTCTCTAATACAAAATCGATAATGTGACATTAATATTTAGTATTGAGATATGCTCATTAATTTTAATGGTGTAAAACTTAATTGTAACATTGAACATTTTTCATGATTTTTGAAAAGTATTTAGTTACATTAATGTCAATATTGAAATTTGTGTTGATGAGGTGGGACTGTATAAAATATACATACTTATAACAAAAGCTCGCGACTTTATTCATGTATCTTTATAAAATTATATCTTATCTTTCATGCTGAAACGAAACACATATATTGAAGCGTGAACGAACATCGTGACACGTGATTTTATAGATTACGAAAGTTTTATAGTTATGATAAGATTATGTACGAAAACACATTAAATACTTTTAAATAAAAAAAATGCTAAGAATACAGATTTCAGTACCTACTCTTAAGTATAAATGCAAAAAAAAACACGGTTTTAAAAAAAGGTGTGAGTAAAATATACAGAAAAATAATTTACATAATAATATATTTAAAAAAAAGTTGAAATAAAATCATTCCAATGAATATCATATCTGCAAGGGCTGCAACGCCTAGGGAGAAACTAAAAAAATGTAAAGTAGCTATAATTACCTAAAATAATTTACATAACATATTTTTAAAAAAGAGTTGAAATAAAATCATTCCAAATGAATATTCTATCAGCAGGCCCCTATTCTCTCTCTGTGGTTTTGCTTAGGTTATCGACTCGATGCGGTTATATATTCGACAATTGTCTACTTTAATATTCACTAAGAGCCTGTCAAAATGTCTGTGACGTTTTTACTATCGTTATACATGTGACACATGTCGATGAAGATATTGGCACGTTATTGTGTCAACATTGGAGTCGATAGGTTTTAAAAACCACAAATAGAGAGTAGGACAGCTGCAAGGGCTGCATCGCCTAAGGAGAAACTAAAAAATAAAATAATGAACTAACTATATTTTGGTTTTAATTAATTTAAAATTCAGTCTGTTTCGTGATAAGCCGATAAACATTTTAACATTTAACCCAGGATTCCATAGGTCGATTTCATCCTCGGCTTATTCAAGTCCGACCTATTTACTTTGCGCTAGGATTAAATTTCCTTAACCTGATAACGGGAGCTTAAGATTCTCACCAACGCAAATATTTCTAATCAATACCCGTACTGGTTTTAGATGTAAAGTGTATTGAAGCTTTAATTAAGGACTACAAGCACTTGAATCCGACTTTGCTTAAAATAACAAGCTATTGATTAAAAAATTATTAAAAATTAACTTATTATTATGACCTGCTCTAATATTCAATACATTCAAGTACCTTAAAAATACATATATTATAAATATGAAAGTAACTCTGTCTGTCTGTCTGTTACCTTTTCACGCCTTAACTATTCCACCGATCATCATGAAATTTTACATACACGTTATCAAGGATATAAGAAAGGACATAAAGTACCATCCAGAAAACAAGGACGAAGTCGCGGGCACCAGCTAGTGTCTAATAAAAAACACAATTTCACACAAACTTTATACGATTTTATAGCTTTTCCATATTCGAATATATGCATAGGTTAGAGAGAGTGATCATTATTTGAAATCCACACCTATAAAACAAAAAAAAACATCAGAAGTCAAGGTCAGACCTGGATTCTAATCTTCTAGAGTTGTTTCAAACAGAAGTTGCGACCAACAACAGAACTATAAAATATATCTTAATCGTTTCCTTATTTGGTTAAATTCATTTAACTTACAGTTAACTTCTGTATTTTTTTTAAATAATTTCCTTGTACATAAGTACTTAAAGGTTCAAACTAATTAAGCAT
This sequence comes from Synanthedon myopaeformis, assembly GCA_944738685.1. NCBI lineage: Eukaryota > Metazoa > Arthropoda > Insecta > Lepidoptera > Sesiidae > Synanthedon > Synanthedon myopaeformis. The sequence continues at coordinate 9,983,226 of OX122917.1, forward strand.
TAAAAAGGTTTTTGTTTTTACGAATTCACATATATCCCCCTGTGTTCCCAACTAACATCGTTACATGGGTCCAGGGTGTCCTTCTTTCATTTTATACGCCGAATGTGTTAATGAAACCCTCAGGACAGAGAGAATTATGTGAATGGTGGAGGGTTACAAACAAGAAACACAATTTTGTAAAACCATGTAACAATGTGTGTTTAGCTAATTTAATTTCAAAGGTATTGTAATGTTATATTCTTTAAAAAAATTCGCCAACATATATTGTTATTTCCAATTCATGACTCTTTTGCAAAACCATTTAAAATTCTATTCTCAACAATTACCAACGTGATCCATCAAAAATAAACTACTTAAAATTATTCGGCTATGTTTACGGAGCTGTTTTTTGCTATTGGATATCCATTTAAATTGCATGTTGACATAATAAACAGGCAACTTAATGGATAAATAATCAATCCAATATTTAATTAAGAACTGCTAACTCTCGGCGATTAAAACAATGTTTAATCATTGATTCTATCAATTGGGTATTTAAAAATCAAGTTTCAATATTGTCAGATGATTTTTGTGAAAATGAAATTAACAATTAATATAATATGTTTACAAAAACGTAAAATTTTTCTTTTATCTAAAGTAAATTATAAATAAAAATATGCAGTAAAATATTTTTGAATGTAGGTACTGTTTGTATTTAGTTGGTTTTGATACCATTAAATAGATGACATTTAAAAAAAATAAAAAGTAAACACGATTTTCTGCCATATTTCTATTGTTTAAAATGAGTTAATCTAACGAATAAAATATAATGTATTTTGTTTGGGGTCTAAAATATTGAAAAAAAAAAAAAAAAATGCACACCACTATAGCCGTGACGAGGCCATAGTCGTCACAGTGATAATGATGTCAGGCGTTATATTACTTACTAGCTGGTACCCGCGACTTCGTCCGCGTTCAAAATGTTATATAGCCTAAAGCCTTCTTCGATAAATGGACTATCCAACAAAAAAATAATATTTCAATTCGAACCAGTAGTTCCTGAGATTAACGCGTTCAACCAAACAAACTCTTCAGCTTTATAATATTAGTATACCTAGATATATTTTATTTTTCAACGTCCGAAGTCGAGGGCAATTGCTAGTCAAGAATAATTCTTAATATCATCCTTGACTGAACATAATAGTTTTATACATTTAAATTTAAAACTTCGAAACTGGCGTTGAAAATGGCACATTTTAGGTAACATCGGGACAATAGTTAAGTGCCGTGCTTAATAAATAATGCACTGAAAAGTTGAATGCAGATATGTAGTAATAAACCGGAATAGTATAAAATGTGGAAAACGTTAAAATCCCACAAACTATCTCGTTGCCGTATTACATTTTTCTGAAGCCATTCTGTAATTGCTTTGGCCCAGTTCTGCTCTTGGCATGCGACGAGCATGACCAAACCTATTCACCTTACGACTTCTTGACGGCGCTTTTGCATTTTGGAACGTTGTGTTGTTTCAAACAATACATTTAAGCAGCTTCTTCATCTCAACAGTCAATCGTTAAAATGAAAAGAATCTCTTTAATTTACCAGCCATTTAGGAGACAACAAGAGTTCAAAACTGTTTATATTTTCCAGAAATATTTGTGGATCAGTAAACTCTACTTGATTTTATTTGTTACGTCATAATGAAAAAAGTATTATTCTTGGGGTTTTAAACAATTTAATGTTTAAAAAATCGTAAAATAGTAAGTGAGGCAAGGTTAAGCATTCCGTCCATAAGGATTTTAGATTTCCTTACATTTTTTTCCTTTATGTTTTCTCATCTAGAAATCAATCCTTATCTATCTATCTATACTTAGACGGCACGTTTGGTCTAGTGGCTAGTAACCCTAGCTGTTAACCAAACGGTCGCGGGTTCGAATCCCGCTAGGGGCAAATGTTTATGTGTTAACATTTTACCTTTGTACCTGAGTCATGGATGTTTGTATTTATAATATGTATCTATGTATTTACAAAAAAAAAGTATATCAACTGTCTGGTATCCATAATACAAGCATTAGTTGCTTACTGTGGAACTAGATGGTGCTGTGTGGAATGTGTGAAGATATTTATTTATTTATTATTATTATTATTATACTAATATTACAAAGAGACAAGATTTGTATTTTAGTATGTTTGTAATGAATAAACTCAAAACTACTTTACCGATTTTGAAAATTCTTTCACCTATAGAAAGCTACATTATCAGCGAGTAACAAAGGCTATCTATACTTACTTACTAATATTATAAAGCTGAATAGTTTGTTTGGTTGAACGCGTTAATCTCAGGAACTACTGGTTCGAATTGAAAAATTCTTTTTGTGTTGGATAGTCCATTTATCGAGAAAGGCTTTAGGCTATATAACACTTTGAACGCGGACGAAGTCGCGGGCAACAATTAGTATTTTATAAAATTACGCGGAGTAGTCGCGTGCAACAGCTAGTATAGTATAATTTGAAGTCACTTTCCGCATCTGTCTGTCTGTCTGTAAATCCTCCTAAACCATGCAACAGCCAGTTATAAAATTAATTCTCTGTCCTCTTTTGTCTGTTTCTCCGCAAATTTCTTATAAACCACCCAACCGTTTTGGATTTGATACGGTTTTCACTAATGGAAGGAGAAAATTTTGGGATCTTAATGTACTCGTATGGTGTGTTAATCCGTGTCTATCCTATTACAAACAACTTTAAGATTGTTATTCCAGAGCTTTTCCTTTTTTCAATATTTTAAAAACTTTCATTGTAATGATGTAATTAATGTATACTACGAGTATAAAAGAATTTGAACCGATGTGATAACTTAAAGGTTGCGACGCCATTGTTTTAGTAGCAATTTCTTAACTCTTCATCCATCTTTTACCACCCCTTGGGACGCAGGCGAATGCAAACAGAAAAACATCTGATAAAGAATGATGTATATATACCTATATGATAAATGAAATATAAATAACTGGATCAAAAATAAGATAGAAACAGTTATAAACGATATTATTTAAACAACTGTTTAAAATCTAAAATATTTTATAAATTTATTTTATTTAAGATAATTTTTTTGTATATTTCATTATGCTTTATTATTTAACTGCGCCAATAATTTTTATATTCATACTAATATTATAATTTAAATGCTGGTGTATATTGGGACACTTGTGAACATAAAATAATTTTTGAACTGTTTATATTATAACTCAAGAACCAATAACCAATTCATATATAAATTTAAGAAAATATTTAATTTCAGTTTTCACAAATATCAAAGCGCATCAAATCCAAATCACACCTCTATATTTTCACAGTTTTGTATTTAAACATAATCTACATTCTTATCTACAAAGGTAATGTTGTGCATCGATAGGTAACATTATAACAAGTCCCAAACAAATAAATAGCATACACAGGCATTCGTGATTTTTATTTACTTAGTTAGTATCAACATAAAGACAAAAGATAGCTATTGTTCACTTTTAACAACTTTATCTGTGGTCGAATGAAACCACTTGTCACTGTCCCCAATACAACAGGGAAGACCCTAAACGGAATGCAAAGCAAGATTGATGTCTCCACAAAGGGATTTTAAACTTCCTGATCACAACATTGACTTGTATTTTGGTCTAAGAGGCAAGTTCATGCAATTTTTTAAGCTTTTACTAACTATGCCCGCGACTTCGTATGCGTTGAAAAATGAAAATATAATATGAATTAATACAACGCCTAATATCTTTATAGCTGTGACGTCTGTGGCGAATTTTTTAAATATTTTTAGATGATCCCTCGGGAACCTCACATTTTTTCAAGATAAAAAGTATCCTTAATAAGCTAGGTAATAAACTATCTGTATGATAAATTTCATGTGTGAAAAAATCCAAATCATGACATTGATATGCTTAATGAGTTTAAAAAGTTTAATAATTGTTCAATCCGTTATTCAGTAATATTTGCTTATTTAGTATTTATCTATAATAATAATACAGTTATTATTATTTCTGGCGATAATAAAAGCAACATAACTAATCAATTTATACTTTACTGAACACAAAACAAATAGCCATTTCTTTTAAGAACTTTTTCCCCGAAGAAACATTCGAGACAAATCTTTTTGTATCAGACTTAGCTGCGTTCCGGAAATTTTTGTTAGCCGTTCCGCAAACCACTTAGTACTTTTACGCGCCTCGAACAACTTGTACCACAAATTTAAAAGTCATGTCCATGTGAACGGGACGGAAGTAGGATTGGAGAAGGAAGATGGACGATGTCGAAGGAAAGTTAATGGGTACAAAATAAAACAGTATAAGATTTACTACGTCAATTCGGATTGGGAAGTTTGTTTGCCGAAAATGTGTTGCGTCTCGTAGCGTTGCGTAGCGCTGCGTAGACCCAAGTTAAACAGATTTGAATGCCCATATTTAATACCATGCAGGAATACTTTTCAAATTTCTAAGCAGTTTGAGTGAAGTTTCTAGTACTTGTACTATTAACTTTTTTTTGTTTTTTAAGTTAGATATAATAAGACTCAGTGCTTTGAAAAAAGAAATTAGAGGTAGGACTTTATTATAAATATTACTAATATCATGATGTTAAAGTTTATGAAACCGTATGGATGATTGTTACATTTTCACGCAAAACCTAATAAACAGATTTTAATGGAACAGTAACTTATAAAAAGGTATAAAAAATTATAAAACATATTATTGTTTTATTAACATAAAAATGACGGGCACTTTCGTTGTTTTGTGGTAAACACCTATTGATTTTCGTATTTATCTAAAACATATATTTTATTTAGAAAAATCACTAAATTAAACAAATGAACATTTTTACTAAGATAAGCATATGAGTTTAAAATTAATACTAATAAATTAATCAACTCGAACAGTTTATACAAATTACATACTGTAAAGCTTAGTTACGGCTCTTAAATTTATTTAAACCAACGAAATTATTGGTCAGCGGGGATAGATACAGGGAAAGGGCTATAATCAACGGCGTATTAGGAAACAAATCGAATCAAATTGGAACCGATGCTCAATTAATTGGCCTTTATTAATTTGATGCGATACGCCGCACATGATAGCTTTGATCATTTTACCGTGATTTTATTACGTTATAATGGATATTGTTTTGATTTACAGGAGATATTCATTTAATTAAAAATAAGATATCAACAGTAAATGTATTGAACATTAGTTTGTGTATATACCTTAGTAGATGACAGAATTGACCTATGCACAGTTATTTAATATATTCTAATATATATACGCTATATAAAATTCACAGCCCGTCTGGCGACAGTAACTTTACAGAAGACCGCCGTCAAATATAGCATACTTGCAGTGAGTAAGAGATACCAGGGCAAATTTCCCCATTTTTACCTAAACCTGCTATTAAGGCCGACAGTGCAGTTGCAGCACCTTTAAGGTTGCAAATGTAAGCCACCCACAATAAAGTGGCCCGTTAAATAAGATTAAATAAGTGTTCATATATTATATGTTATCAGAAGCCCAGATAGATTTTCAGTATATTAAGACCTGATATTTAGTATTTATTATAATACTAGCGATCCGCTCCCGGATTCGCACGGGAATCTATTCGCACGGGAATTCCCGTATAATGTGTATAAGAAACACTGTGATTCTCATTGTTATTAATAACATATTAAATGTAAGAAATATTAAGAGAATATTTAAAACGGATTAAATATTTTATGATTCGATTTGAATCAATAGCAATGGAATGTAGCTGAGTTTTTCTTTCGTCAGACAGTGAAAAGACAGAAACCCTTTCTTCGCAATTTGTTCGAATCTAATAGTTATTCGATAGTTGTTCGCTTTGCGATTATTTAAATTGAATTTAATTTAGATACCTAATATTTAAAATAAAAATTTTTAAGCGTTTTTCCATCTCATTTTTAGTGTATTTTTAGATATTCAGAAAATTAGATCTAGCTTAAATAAAAAAAAATTTGGATGAATATAATTAACCAATATAATTTCATGTTTTATTAGTAATCTATATGCAAGTCAAATATATAAGTTTTTGTCCTGTGTGAAATAAATAATTAAATATAAAATAATAATCTCACAAGTATTCATCTTGCGAGTGTTCCTATTGTGAAATCGATTTTTCGTTGTCATAAACCACTATGTAAAATATATGTATGTAAATACAAACAACCTGCTCTGGCTTCGCATGGATGCTACTTTTTTAAATTACATAAACAAACCTTCCTCGTTTATTGCTCTTTCCATTAGTGAGGACCGTATCAAAATCAATCAAAATTATTAAAACTGAAAGCAATCCATAAAATCTCAAAGCTATGTAATCATATTGAAACGAACAGAAAAATGGCCTGAATACCTATAAATTATTCGCTAGGAATCGCAAGTCGATAGATTTTAATGTGCCACAGGCGTCAATCTGTAAATCTACTCAAATTAAACTTAAGATTGTTACTTACAATGAACCTTTTAAAAGTGCTTAAGCTAAAAATTTTATTCATCTTAATAGACATGAAGTTACTTTAAAAGTATTCTCAATGTAATGTAAACCAAAAAACTTGTAACTATAAAGCTATGTATATACTATTAACTTTCAAGAATTTTCGGTCTATCAGAAATATTTACTTTCAAATAAATTTATTGCGTATTTTACTTTAAATGTCGATTTTAAGTTGCTGTAAAGATAATATGAAATTATAATTAAGTATATGAAATTAAATAGAGTATGATATATGATATGAACCTTGATATTGACATTGAGTAAATTCAATGATTGAGTGAAAGCTGCTGAGGATCAAAGCTATAATATCACCTAATTCGAAATCCTCAAAAAATGACAAATAGTGTCTTTGTATAGGCTAGTAAAAAGTGTAAAAACATTTATAATGCTGATGCCCGCATTATAAATGTTTACTAGCCGGTGCCCGCGACTTCGTCCGCGTTAAACGATGAATGGTACCCTATGTCCTTTCTGGAGTCCCAGACAACGTGTATGTAAAATTTCATGGTGATCGGTTCAGTAGTTTTTGCGTGAAAGAGTTTCAAACATCCATACACCAAACATACTTTCGCATTTATAATATTAGTAATAGAAGTACGGATTGTGTTATGCACTATGGTTATGTTTGATACTTCTCCTCGAAGCGAAGACAAAGATCTTATTAATATTTCATCTGAAGGGCTGCAAGTGTCAATATCAGACGGAGACGGGTCGAACCAAGGACCGATATGAGATGTTTACTTTCTCACCGTCTCATGTGTATCATATAGTGATCCCACGACAACTGCTTTTTGTAAATACAAAAATAACATCTCTTATTTTATTCACATAAGGAGAATAATATATATGTACATGTAAGATAAGAGAATGAATTACAAAATAATGACATTTACAATGACGTTCAATTTTTGTCAGAAATTGGCTTAATTGGCTTACCGCAACAGGAAAATATTTAATAAAAATATTTTTTTAAAGATTTTGCCTTAATCGTTTTCTTTATTTTTTAAGTTAAGCTAGGCGGAGAGACTGACGATCCACTTAATATTCAGTGGCTACCGTAACCTATAAACTCAAACAACATCAAGAGGGAATGCAATCCACCAAGGAATAATTATAATATGAAGATCATAAAGGAATAGGCATAAAGGGCATCCACTCTCAATATGAGATTCATTTTGCACCGTATCAAAGTTCCTGAGAAATTGATATTCTCAGCTCAAGAATTCCAATTACACGGTTGTAGAGTAAACAATCACTATCTGCCATTTGCCAGTATTCTACATAATTATGGTTATAATAGAGTAACTGCTTTCACGTTTAATTTGTATTTTGTTATTTACAGTTCACAATTTCCTTGATATTATGCTATGAATAATAGACAGATATAGGATGAAACAGCATTTAGACTTGGACAAAATTTGTTATATCTAACTTTAAGTTAGAAAGTGTTTACAAGTGGCGGACATATTGAGCTAAGCAATAGTTAACTTGTTAGCAACAGGTCTTCTGTTATAGGGTGAATACCGAGACAAATTACAACGAATATCGACGGCGAACTACCAATGCCTTTTATAAACAAAATTTTACACAAAAAGAAAAAAAAATAGTTGCAATTTTGAAAGTAATAAATCCATGGGACTCTACTTTACTCAACCATGGGGATTTTATTTTATCCATTGTGTAGTATAGGCGATCTACCAACTAATGGAATGCCTTCTCATTACACACAATACAATAAAAATTGAGAGATCCTTCACAAATAACATAATAAAGGGATTTATATAGTTTCAAATTTGCACACGCCATAACAAGTATGAAATAACTTAACTTCTAAGCTACACAAAGGTGGAGCAGCAAACAAATTGCTATTTCAGAGGCAAACGGAAGCTAGCATACAACAAATACGTTAAACTATAAAGAAACTATGTGTTTCTGCTCTCAACTTGTGCTTGTTTAATCTTTGTTACAAAGAACACTGTCCGCAGCAAATTGAGAACTTGCTACTGTTTAGGTAACTTGAAAATTCGTTTCAACGCACACTTTAATTTGAAAATAAAGCATACCTTTAAAGACTAACCAGATTTAACCGATGGACTCAGCTCTTGAGTTTTCTACACGACAAAATGATAAAATGTTATCACCAATAGAATTACAACCTAAATATAACTCGAAACTTTAGCAAGCTGAAGTGACAAAGAGTAGGGTTATCAATAATATTATATTACTCTTGGACAAATTGTATTTTACGAATGACGGCTTACTGACGGTGTTTGTTTTTTTATTATTATTACATTTAAAACGTAACAAATGTAATCTGTCAAAGCTAGATGTAAAAATTGTTGATCACTTTTTTTTTTCGGAAATATTAACGTAACGAGTGTTTAATATTTTTGCAGTAAATGCTCATAACTTGACCAAAACCAATTATTTTCAGTTATGTTCTAAGAATTGTATATTAAACTGAAATTTCACTTTAATCGAAATAAACCATAAACACGAAAGATGTAACAAGTTTATAAACTTGTTACAAGCATGGTGCGACTATAAGAGGTCTTCTAATATAAGTTTATATGATTTTTTTGAAAATATATAATTGTAGACGTTGATTACTTTTTATCAGCTATAATGGCTCCCAATATTAAACCTCCATTTCCTTTAACCAAGATTAAACACCTACAGTACTGGAGAATGACAAATATACGACCGTGAGCGATAAATCGGGTTGCAGTTCCGCTCCGCTCCGCTACGCTCTCGCAGAAGCTGTTAATTTCCGCCAAGTTGTATCGGCTGAGCACAGCAGCAGAGTATTATTACGCCTTCACAGCAGTTTGCGACCTGTTATATAACATGCTTTAAGCCGAGTACTGATTACACAAGCGTAGTAGGATTTAAAAGATACAAAAAAGTTCCAAATGAAAAACAGTTATAGCGATAGTGGGACGTAAACACAGCTTGGAATTCCGTCGATATTGAGTCTAGGTACTTAATTTTCTAGGTCTTAGTCTACTTAGTCTAGGTGGTTTAGAAATAATTATCATTTTGCACTAAGGGTGGAGAAAATGCCACAGAACATGTCAGATCATCTGAGGAGGTGCTTCTTGATCTCAAGTGAAAAACTTACCAGTTACCTACTTTTTGATGAAAATAACCTTTCAAACATGTTGGCAGTATGGAAGTAAAACATTCATATAAAATTAAACCTAAAATTAATTCCTGTCAGCGTGCTATGCGAAAGAGTAGATACTTATTCTTTTGAGTAAAAATTACAAAGTTAGAAACGAAGTCATAGTACTACAAAAAACTAAATTAACAAAAACTTAAATGGCAATGAGCTATATGGAAATTTCTAGAATGGAAGATAAAAGATGGTATCGACAACGAAATGGAAGGGACCAGGCGGGATGATTGTTGAGCGTCCGATGGAAAGGTGGTCAGATGACATTAATAAAAATGCAGGAAAAGATTGGTTGAATCCAAATTAACAACACACTTGTGTTTGTTAGTGTATTGCTGTCGGTGCCAAACCATGTAGATTTTTTTGATATATTTTTCTAAGAATTTTGAAGACAAAATTACACATACACGTATTATTTGTTTGAAAGCACTATGTAGCACATTTAGGTGAATCTTGAAAACGTGGGTATATGTTTTTTAATACGACATTCAACTCGATTTGTTGGTTTGCGTCATCCGCTGCTCCTTGTACACTTACTTCACGCCTTTATTTAGCGTTTATAGGCCGCACTGGTTGGATATTGAGGAAATGACACAGATGTTACAGATCACATGTAATTTTAGTTGTACAGTACCCCCAGTATTTACAAGTGAAACATAATTTTTTCATGATTGTACATAAACAATATTGAATAATATTATAAAATTTCTATATTTTTAAATTTTATTCACAGTGAATAAATACGTTGTGTTGACTTCGTTCTTTCACTAACTATTATTATTTATATATAACATAGCTATACCTACCACTTCGTACTAGCTGTATTTCGTTTTTTGAAAATCCCACAGGAACCTCAAAATCAAAAGTAGCTTCTATGTTAATCCAAATATTAAACTATCTGTGTGTCAAATTTCATCAGACGTTTTTGCATGAATAAGCTTGAATATAATTCGACCTATCTTCTGAGCACACAATAATAACATATCTAAAAACTTGAAATGATTTGTTATTTTTTACTTCATGTAATAGGTACGTAAAGATCATATTCATATTGTAGATATCACAAAGCCTAGAGAGGGAAGAATATTATTAGGTATAAAAATATACCTAATAATATTACAAAATTATATAACGAACTGTTGGAAACAATATCACAATGTTGGAAAAATTTTATATCACAAAATACTCGCTTCCTTGTTACCAATAAACTATGAATTTTATATATAACATAAAAATATAATATAATATCTATACTTATATAAAAGAAAGTCGTGTTGGTTACACCACTTTATAACACGATTTTTATGTTCTTTGATTTGTTGAATTAATCTCAGCTCCAAATTGCAAAATAATTTAAACATCTGAATTAAAAATTAAAACATATGTAATATTCATAAAAAAAAACTCATACATTTTGTATGGAAGGAGTTTTTATTCTGAAATTTTAGAAGATCGCCGGTAAATTTATTAAATTGTGAAGAGAAGAGAATCTAAAAGTGGTTTGTCACAACAAAAAGGTTTCTCGATTAACTTTTGTTAAAGTTACGATATTTATCAAATACCATAATAAAATTACACCATACCTTGACCACTGGCAACCATCAAACGAAGTCCAAATGAAATGGTTTTAAATAAATTTGATAAAACGTCAAAAGTTAGTTAAACACTTATAAACGAAAGCTCAGCTCACAGTTCGTTGGGTAAATACAGAGTAATAATTTATCACTATAAAAACAGGGGTTGTTAATGAAAATTGAATTCAATTTGTACGCACAAGAGTGTATTATTGTTTGACGATTCCCACGTCACTTTCGAGGAAGAGCCTTTGTATGCGGCTCTTCTCGCTAAGTACATTATGTAAATGTAATACTGGAGGCTGGGACAGTCCTTGTACATGTTAAAACCACACCCATATTGTTAAAATGTAGAATGGAAAAAAACGGGACTTCGTATCAGTGAACGAACCAGTGACTCAACAAATCATAATAAACTGAACTTATTCTGTGGCGTTTCCTTTTGGTTTTATAAATTTATAATCTCTGATTTTTTTTTTAACTTTATGTTTACATATTATACATATACTATTAACGTTTACTTAATAGTAGATATATAATTAAAGTTTTTATTTTTTATTTTTATTATGTTAAATTTGACAGACAGGCTAACGCTCCACTTGATGGTAGGTAGCTACCGTCGCCCATAACACAAGTAACGCCACAGGTGCTAATATTGCGCTGCCAACCATAGTAAGGTTAAAGATAGGGGGTTAAGAAGGTTAAGTCAATGGGATCTGGCATCCCTTTCTCACTCAACGAAACACAACAGTATACGTGCTTTTATTTCACGGTGGTCTTCTGTAAGGGGGTGGTTACTGCCGCCAGACGGGCAGCCCAAATGTCCTTTTGTATTGTATCCTAGCACTCTTCAAGCTGGTAATCCGGTACACATTCTGAATTATACGTATGTAAATTGAAATACTAATATTGCGATACTATGTTGTATCATATGTCCAAATCCACGACGAAATCTGTTGACAATACTACCTTGTCTTAATATTCCATTAATATTAAGGTAAATTGAATGCAATTGGACATGCGTTTGCTTGCCGTGAGGAATTAATACTACAACTGAATATATAACTTCTGGCAAAGACGATAAGGCTCATTTTGGCAATTTCAGAGTTACGTATATTTAAATACAATTAATGAGAACCTTGCATATATTATTTCAATGATGAGAACTGTAAACAGATAGGTTGTACGATATTTTAATGTTTCAAATTTTTATCGATCGGAGATAAGATGGATTAGCTATGTTTTTATTATTTCTGTTATCTAAAAAATATATATAAAAAAAGTCAATCCAAATTAGTCATCAATAGGATTTCTAGTTTATTTTCTAACATAGGAATTTCTTAAATTGAATTCTACCACACATTTCAAATAAAATATCATATTGATACACAAGTAATGTAATTATATTAATAAATTTTTTTTTAGATTTTATATAAATTTAAAGTACACACATATATATATATATATATATATTGCAATATATTGCAATATATTGCCGATACTACAATTATTACAATTGCTGATAAATATAATATATTTCATAGATTATCACGGATATATAGCGTTGCACCGTTGGCCACTTGGTTATACAAAATTCCAACACCTAGAGAAACTTTTCCGAATATCTCTATTAGTTGTCTCTTAGGGTCAATTTACAATGAAGGCGAACCCGTTTCGGTGGAAAATTTTACTCGGCATAGGTATTGAACTTTATCTACATTGAAAAATATCTGCTCCGTCGACGCTTTGATCAGGCGCCACAGGTAATCGATTTTCTTATTTAAAATCCTGTCTTTCTGGGTTCGAATAAATTTCATTATGATAGATTATGTTTTAAAATGAACTAAGCGTCGCGTGGCACTTTCTTTTAAATCTGAACCATGCTAGTTTTAGAATATTATTTATATATATGGCAAAACTAATAATCGGTAACGACAAAACTGATTTTCTTTTAATAGTTTAATCAATAAAATATTTTCAGTTTTATTCACCTTCCAAATGATTATGGTAGAATTTGGACCAGTAGGCGAACACTAAGTTCATTTAAAAGCAGAATCTGCTTGATCCGTGTAAAGCCAAATGCCTAGCTCTCATGATATGCAAAAAAACATATCTTCAAATTATACACCTTTTCTTAAAATAAAAAAAAAACACAACGCAATTTAAAACGATAAAAATTAATAAAAGTGGAAAGGAAAACATACAAATTAGCCGCGACGAATTTTGTCTTTATTTATCTTTCCGTTCTTTGATTTATATATAGGCAGGTAGACGTCGGCGATACATTCGAGTGAACAAGTTTTAATCCTCCCCGCCGACGGCAATCGAGCGGTAAGTCGTTTTAAATTAAAACTTGTCGACAATCTCGATCCTTCGGATTTATGGCGAAGTTTACGCCCAAAGAAAAAAGTTTATCGATCCTTTAGACGGTGCTCATACATACGTAATTGCCTTCAGTTCGAAAAGTTGGATTACGATAAGGTTTTTTGGACTGTTTTCTTGTCCGAATTTCGACAGAATGTCGCACATTTATTTGGGTCAGTTGCGATTTAACAATTTGTTTTAGAATATTTTGAGCTCTCCGGTATATGCAGAAGAAAGATTATTATAAAATAAGAGCTCCAGCTCCATTCTCGTACCGAGTTGGTTTAGTTCATTATCAAAAAATATGCGGTTATTAACTAAAATCCTCCTGTCATGACTGCAACTTAAACGCTATCATTTTACTGAAACTGTAGATTTTAATAATGTTAAATATGTTTAATCTTGATCGAAAAATTCGAAATTGTGAGAAATGTTTTTCTTATTCTTTAATAAATAATTAACTACGAGTAAGTACACAAAGCTTCATAAAAACGATTTCTCAGAATTCCCAACTTACAGGATTAATCAAATGTAAAAATAAAATTTTTATTAGCCTTAATTAAAGTTACGCTCATTCATTAATTCGTTGGACATCTGTTACAAGCATCATTTTTTAAAATTACTTCCACAAGAGGGAACGAAATGCGAAAATAAGTTTATTATCCATGCTAATAATTAGTTTCACAGTAATTACTCGGGTAACGTTGCAACCAGAATTTTAATAGAGTTTCACGAAAAACAATTACAAAGCAATCCAACATTAATTATGTATAGTTTCGGTTATTGGACCTTCAGAAAATCGGAATACATTTATGCCTGTGATTTTTCACGTTGTATTGTGTACCAACGTTACATTGTATTATTTGGGGTTATTTGTTCTAATAATTGATATGTCAAAATAAATTTGTATGATTGTATTGATGTATTTTCGTTGAAATAGACTGGTGGGAATAATATAGATATTCGTATCAAGAGCTCGCAATACACCCCCTTCAAAGTACCTCGTGTACTCGTTATTCCGTAGAGAGGCGGCGTAGCCCGAAGTGCTACGATTTACGTAGAACTTGTAGCACATATAGTATCTCAAAATGGCACCAGATGTTGTAGCTCTGCTACGCACATCAAGTTTATTGTCCAAAAATACTTTATTTCTGACACTTCTTTTTTTACTGATGGTAGCCCGTCTGGCAGCAGTCACAAACCACCAAGTGTGCTGTTCTGTTTCATACTGTCAGAGATTATTTCCTCATCACTTCCTAATCTCCTATCTTAATCCTACTAAGGTCTGCAGCTCACTAGCAGCATAGGGATATAACACAACAATACATAGGATTATTTTCATTGCGCTAATGGGTTCCTCAAAGATAAAATACTTGGATAAGATCATGAAAAGTGTATGTGGCTAAGAAAAATTGTCGATATTAGTTCGTCATTATCTGATTTATATCTTGCATGCTAAAAAATTGTTATTAAAGTAAACACCTACTAACAAGAGGCCTATTTAAACGTGGTCATGGCGAGGGAATATTCAACATAATGTACTTAATATACAAGAGGACGGCTATGTACACAGTATTACAGAAACTCTTACAAGGTGAAGACACATACAATGTCAACAGTAAGCTCATTTGTATTTGTAACGACTAATTTGTAACATTTGTAATATTTTCAAAAATAACATTTTAACCATTCCACTAATACTCTACTAAATACATTCTAACATTTTAGGGTGGGTGCATGGATGTATGGATGTATGGATTTATGAATATTTCTTGCTCTTTCACGAAAAACGGCTTAACGGATTTAGATGAAATATAGCACACAGATAGTTAATGACCTGGTTTAACATTAGGATACTTTATCTTGAAAAATGTTAGGTACCGAAGAATCGTTTAAAAAAATAAAGACATGGGCGCCACCGTAGTCACAGCGATAAAGATTTCGGGCGTTATAATATTATTATATTTTCTCGGGATTTATATTTTTTCATTTTCTAACGCGGAGGAAGTCGCGGGCACCAGCTAGTATTAAATATTTAAGCAAGTTGTGCTCCTGAAAAACCTATAAAAATCACACTGAGAATTCACCAATAACAAAATTTCAATAACCGAGTTTATTTGAGAACTCAATTCGAGTTATTGTAAACTTGCTTATTGAAATTGCGACAATCATTTCCGAGAGAAATCTTTCTTTCAGTTACTGATACTTTTCTAAGCCAATCTAACTTTAAACAAACACGAAAGATCTTTGTGTATTTGAATTAATATTTTTTCTAGGAAAATTTTTTTAAAACCTTTTTTTCAATGATACGCCACTCTTTTTTTTTTTTCATGTATAATTTAAATACGAATTTCATGTTAATATTTAATAATAATATAATTACAAATGCTAAGAAGTCTGAAACTACAATAAAATAATATTCAGTTTGAATCTTGTATTGACAAGTTATTG
Organism: Synanthedon myopaeformis; assembly: GCA_944738685.1. Taxonomy (NCBI): domain Eukaryota; kingdom Metazoa; phylum Arthropoda; class Insecta; order Lepidoptera; family Sesiidae; genus Synanthedon; species Synanthedon myopaeformis. The sequence goes on from OX122917.1 coordinate 9,999,318, forward strand.
AAAAATATACCTAATATAGGATGCCTTTCGGTCCATTAGGTCCTATGTATCAGAATGACCGGAGTATCAAAATGTCCAGTTTCATGAAATGACCGGAGTATCATAAAAGTATTTTTTTAATAAAAGTATGTTTTATAACTTAAAGCTTTAATAGAATGAAACAACAACTTAAAAACTTAAAAATTCGCTCACTTAGTACATATAACTTATGATAAAAAATTGTTTGTGCACAAAATAAATGTCCTTATACTTCGCGACATTTATAAAGTTGATGATCATGCCTTGTTATTACTGGCCTTGAATCGCCTAGTGTGATAAGGCTACACTATCAGTGGTTATTTACTGCTCCTCGGCCTTATTCGACCTGCCATTTAATGTATACACATGACACAACTTAAAAGTCTTAAAATTAAAATTAAGTTAAGAAGTGGAGAATCGCAATACTAAACATGTTATATCAACTGATGGCCTGAGCGGAACTCTTTTTTTTATCAGACTTCTTCGATACTAATGAGAAAACTGTATTACCGACTCAGCAGGGATAGCTAATAGACGCGATTTATCAATATCAACACAATAACAATCAATGACAACTTAAAGTTGAGTCACTAGGATCCGACACCAACGATGTGTTCACATAATGGTGTGTGCGCAAAGCAACCAGCGTAGACATCCACCCGATG